>OY783200.1:3729420-4929420 GCA_963678675.1 Xiphydria camelus
ACGCGCGCTACTTTCATTAAAAATCAAGTAACTCTGAGCTCTCTCTTTATATATATAATATATATCGCATATTTTGGACTTTTGCAATCTTTCTCTTTCTCTCTCGCACCCCCTCAAATCTGCTACTTAATAAATATCAACAGGTAGTGGAGGGTGTGAGTGCAGGACGTAATGCGCGTGTATTGATCTTCCTCGATCCGAAGGAAAAGAAAAACATTCGCAAAAGACGTCAATCAAAGGTGCTCTCAGTTCTTGCTCGCCTCCTTCAGCTTCCAAAACTGCGACGGACAGAGATCATTTTTGCGCGTCGATATAGAGTCGAATGTACCTACATGCGGATCCCGATTACAGCCGATCGCGTCGCGCGTGGTACGTATATCAAAAAACCTTAATATTACTTTTGTGGTTTCAACAAGGTTCCGTTTCGTCGGTACGAATTCTCGGGGAGCCCGTGCATTTGATCCTGCGGATCCTTCGCTACCCGTGCGCGCGGCGGCGTCACGCGTGAGCCCGGAAAGCGGCGATCATCGCGCTTCGCGGTTTAGGCGTAACGCGTGACCGAACAGAATGCAAATAAATCCTCCCCGGGAAAAAATGTTTATTTGTAATCATATCTAATTATATATAATTGGATATAATCAGATCTGAAATTTATTTTTATCTGATTATACATGGAGAACTATACATATAATCATATATAATTAATAATCTTAACAAAGTCGAAAATTTTAGATCTGATTACATCTAATCTTGTCTGATCATATGTGATTATATAGTTCTTCATATAACCATATGATGCTAATCTTACGCGCCAGGAAAGAAACTTCAATCACTATTATCTCATTACCTATGAGATTTTGACTCATATTTATATAATACTTTTTTGAAGATTACGTTTTCATCTACAAAAAAGTCGTATATCGATCTGGACCAAAAATTCAGAAATAATAAGATAATAGTAATTGAAGTTTCTTTCCTGGCGAGCAAGTTTACCTAGCCTCACATGGTATAATCAGATAGGGACAAATTTCGGATCTAATTATATCCGATTATATACGATCTTACATAATTATATATAAACATTTTTCCCTACGTCAGCAGACTTCGCGGAGAGACGCGTTCGCTGACATTGCTCGAACCCGTCCGACGCGACGCTATTTTGTATCGTGAAGAATTTCGAGTAATCATTATTCGCTTAATTTTTCAGCCGTTTCAAGAAAGTTCTCCATAGAGAAATATGCAAAGATTTCGAAAGGTTCTCGTAAAGTCTGGCGATTTCCCGACTCGGAAAAGCTTCGGATACTTTGAGCAAATTGACGAGGGACGAGACTTTTCGAAAAGGACGAAGTTTCCTTCTGTGGCCGAACACGGTTCAAGAAATGTCGCGCGAAATACGGAGTCTCTCTCCCTCGACCGTGTGACATTTTTACACGTGCATACACTTATACTAGCAACACCGAGCTCCTCCTCTTAAGTAAATCGCGGAAATCCGATCCGCTGCAGCAGCAGCACATCCTCCTTCCTCCCCGTTACTTTGGACAAACACGCAGTCACACTTAGTGTCATTGAGCCGCTCTTATTACATCTAGTTTCCTCTCGTTAATCCTATTACATTATCATTACCATAGTTACGATAGTAATCAACTAAACAATTTCTAAGTAGAATGATTTCTCGCGATAATTAGCTACATATCCTCCGATACGAGTAGCTACTAAGAATATCGTGTGGACGTGCCAAGCACCGCTCGTGCACCGTTTACGACCGGCATAAAGGGAGAAACTCATCAGCCTCGCGCGCGATAGAATTTGTACAATATCGACGTAATTTTCCTTTCTTTCTTTTACAGCGAAGTCCATATTATGAACGCAAGAAGAACGCGGGGGACTGCTGAAAGTAAACTCGTGGAACGAGATGATTATAAGTAAGAAAAGAGCGAAGGATTATTATAAATAATTTATTATTCCGCTGCGCGGTAAATTAAGAGTCTCCGGTTTCCTCCGATAATTATTATATACAGCTCGCGATATACCGCCAATTGTTTGTTCGACTAGTGCCCGCGTCGGCGACAATCGAGCTTAATTGATTTTTTTTAATTATAGCAGATCTCTTCGTAACGATTCGCTGTTGCCGTCTCCAGTCATACGTTTCTCCACTTATGTCTGACGGTAAACGCGAGCATTTTGTGCAGATGCGTATATATAGTATCTTTATATAGTTTAGTTGAATGACGAGGCGCTTAAATTTGTAAACAAACAAAAACAGTACAAAAAATAAACATAATCACAGCTTAGTTGGCAGGCAGGCAGGCGGGCGGGCGGGCGTTTCGGGCAGGCGTACGTCCGACGTGGAGCATCGCTCACCCCGTCGAGCTTTTTCTGTTGATGTGATTTTCATTCTTTTCTCGCTGCTTTCTCCGATTCGCGTGTTTCAGCCTGCCGAGCCCCTTGACAGGCCAATTTCGGGAGTCTTAAACGTAGTCGTTGGTTCCAGGACTGGTCAGCGGCTCTTGGGCCTGATTTTTTCGTTTTTCAGGGCAATGCAACAAAGAAGTAGGATTAAAGAGTTGCGTTGGGTACAATTTTAGCGTAGGAACCGAATAGACAGCTCTATGGTAAAAAAACCATAAATCCATATAAAATTCTTTAGAAATCCTATACAGTTTCTTATGGAAATATCATGTGTATTTGAAAGAGCAATTCTAGATACCAATCCATTAAAATCCGAGAAGAAAAATTGAAAAAAAAAATTTATTGGATTCTATGCGCACATGTTGAAACAAATAAAATGCCATACAAATGAATGCCTTCTATTGGTAATTATCAATAAAATTACGTTTATATCCACCAATTAGTTATTACCAATAGAACGGCATTCAGCTTTATGGGATTTTCCTTATTCTTACATACAGAATCCTATAAATTCTAATTTATCCTTCTCAAATTTTAATGAGAGGGTATCTGGAATTGTTGTTTGATAAACACGTCATGTTTTCATAAAGAATTGTTTGATTCTTACAGCAGGCTTCAATAGCTATCCTCTATTTTTTAAGTTTACCTTTTCTCACCCTAAAACTCGCGATTTTCCCCTTTTTTCTCTATAATTCAATATTTTTTCTCTAAATCCACCCATTATTCAACATTTCAGTTGAGTTTATCTTTTCATCATTTTGAATTACGTTGAAAGAGTAAAAATGATCAATTTCTTTCTTTCTTTCTTCTTTTTTTAAAAATAAAATTATAGTACAATCTCTGTTTTATCTACCTGCATCAATATTTCGTTTAAAATATAAAAGCCTAGTTGAATTATTGTTTCTTACTCTGGAAACTAAACTTCCATTTCCTTAAATCAAATTACGATACTCGGATTCAAATTACTTTTTTGACATGAGATATAAATTTTTAAATTACAAAAACATCCTTTATTCGCTTAATAAATATCGGTGTTTCAGTCAATATCTTAAAAATTGTTATTTTTTAAAACCACTGCACGTTTCTAATTTCTGGTAGGTCTGCTTTTTTCATAAAAATTGTCCCCCTTTTTTTGCACAAATTTCCCCTATTTCCTCTAAAATAAAGTAAATAGGGGAAGCCTGTTATAGGATTTTATAAGGATTTATTGATCTTTTTTCACAACAGGGAGATTATTCCCTCTAATCAAAAATACGCAGTCCACTTGGGACTCTGTGTCTATTCTGCTCTGATCTTAATTTAAAAAATGTTAAAGCCACACAATTACCTCTTCGCCAACCGTGGCGGCGGGAAGGGGGAACCTGTTCTTCTCCAGGCTAAACTGATCCTCGGTGGTCTTCCTGTAGACGGGATTGTCGAAGTTCATACTCGTCACGTTGCGATGGAGGTAGTGCCTGTAGCACAGGACGGCAACCAGAGCGAGTACCACGAGGCTCACAGACACTACGCCTATCACAATACCGGCGACCAGTCCCGGGTCCGCCACGTCTTCAGCGATATTTCTGAGGACGTCGTCTCGCGAATTCGTGGAGCCTGCGAAGAAATCGCGACGATTAGCGAGACCCTGCGATTCAGGCGATCGCAAGACGCGTGAGGATTCGGTAATCGTTCAATGATTCTTTCAACTGCCAAAATATTCCGCCAGCAATTTGCAAGGCGGGACATTTTTCCTCCGAAAACAACTTCTTCGATGCATTCCGTTGTTCGTGAAGTAGCGTCATGCATTTTTTTTCAGATACTTCAAACGTATTCCGATGAGATTTCCGAGACGAGAAAAAATGTTGAGGCACTCTGATGCTAATGAATCGCTCAATTTCACGTAACGAATACGTTGATGTAGCGCGCGGTTGAGGCTCGCGGTGATTGCTGTCGGGCATGCGAGAATATTAACGATACCAAGTATTTTGCATACATGCGTCATTCCGTAGGAAACGTTGATGAAAAAAATGCGCACACAGGAATCGTTATTCGGAAAGCACGATAGTGTTTGATAACGTGCGGAACGCTTGATTTATGCTTTGGAGGTCGAACTTTTTTTTACATTACCTTTGGCGGCGAAACACGTGTTCCGTTCTGGATTTACATACATGTATGTCGTTAAGATATCGGTACATTCGAACCTACCGCGATGTCGTTTCAGGAAATGGAAAGAAAGACTCGGAAAGAGCTATAAAAATGAACAGGGCGACGTCGTGGGAGGTTGAATAGCACCGCGGCCGATTATTCGAGAGGGCCAATCGCGCTTTACCATCGATACTTACTGCTGATCGGTGGCATTTTCGTAGTCTGTAGCCTTTTGAACGGCTCGGTCACCCGCTGCGTCGTGGGCGCTACAGTTGCGGTTACTGCAGGTATACCCCCGATTTTTGTCAATCATGCAACATCGATGCGAACAGAAACAATACGATAAATGTAATTTCCGCCTCGCGGAGAGAAAGGGCGAACGAGAAATTATAATTCGATGCAAAATCAACTACGTCGAACCGAGGAAGCGGACAATAATTGTATCCAGCAATCTACAGTGAGAAAAATAATTGCTGATGCCAAAAAGAATGTTTGCTTCCTAGCGAGTAAGTTTAGCCTCACCCCGATATATGATTATATACAATGTATAAAAATTTTTTCCCGAGCATGCAAAAAGAATTTCTTGTTTCAACGAAGGTATTTTTGAATCAAGAAAATATATGTATGTTCTTCGACCAAGAATCTGTTTCCTTCAAAATTTGTAAGCTCATATGTTTTTGATTCAAGACACGAGTAATTACAGTATTTTTCTCACTGTATCCAATCGACGTATCTATCAACTCGAACGTACTAAATTTACCTGTATTTAACGTGCTACTATTTAAAAAATGAATGAAAAAATCCCGCGTGACATGCAACCGCATACGATATACATATGTACATATATACGTATCTCTAACGCTCGTATTCCCTTTCGATTTCAGAGAGAGCGTGATTATCCAAAAGAAAAAACGATATTTCCCCGCGCAAGCTTCGAGCATTTTAACAAACGACCCCAAAGAGCGTCGACTCACCGTTCTCGACGCACATCAGCCCGTCAAGCGTCAGTTGCAGGCCGTCAGGACAGGCGCAGCTGAGGAGAGGCGATCTCGTGTTTATCTTGGGCGCGGGCAGGCACAGATGACTGCAATGACCGTTCACGGCTTGACACTGATTAACGCCGTCCGGTTGCCGGTAGGGATGATAAACGTGGACCACCATCGGATGCTGCAGTGATCTCAACGAGGTCACCGCTTCGATGTCCTTGCCGGTGAACTTGTTGGCCTTGAATATAGCCTCCTTGTCCCAATCGGTCCAGTAGACGTAGTCCTCGAAGGTCGTGATGCTGAACGGATGTCTGAGGCTGTCTTGAGAGTGGAGAATGGTGCGTCTCCCGGACCCGTCGTAGTTCGACGAGGCGATGATGTTCAGCTTCGCGTCCACCCAGTAGATCCGCTTGCCGATCAGGTCCAGGGTCAAACCGTTCGGCCACTTTACGTCGGTGCCGATTATCACCTGCGGCGGACGCCATTAGAAGAAGTTAACGTCTGCTTCGGCAATGTAGAACACGACGGAAGGAAGAGACATCTTACCGAGCGGTGGGAGCCGTCCATGCCGGCCCTCTCGATGCGCGCCTCGTCCCCCCAATCGGTCCAGAACATCCATCCTTCGAGGGGATTTAAGGCGATCGCCCTGGGCTCCTCTATCCGATCCTTTATTAACGTCTTACGCATGTTGCCCTCGAAATTTGCCAACTCGATGGTGTTCTTCTCCGCGTCCGTCCAGTAGATGTGATTGTAAATCCAATCCACTGCCAAGCCGTCGGATATTGTCATGTCCTGATCGATGACCACCGTGCGCTCGTTTCCTTCATCTATGGGGGCCCTGGAAACGATTTTTATCGTACAATTTATCGTACAGGGTTCTTCTCAAAGACGCGGATATCTGTCGTGTCCGCTGGATATTTTACGGGCATCCGCGACAGTCGACGAGATTCGGGAAGGAACTGACTTGTAAATCTTCTTCTCGCTGACGTCGCTCCAGAAGATCATCCCGGTGCGAAAGACGAAATCGAGAGCGGTTGCCATTTTGGTGTTGTTCACGATGGCCGTCATCTCCTGCCGATCGAGGGCGACTTTGCGGATGTCGTGGCGCCGCGCGAAGAGCAGACTCGCGTGGCCCTCGGCTGCCTTGCAGCGCGTCACGTTTCTGGGGTCCCTCAGGTAACCCGTGGCGCAGCTGCACTTGTAGGTGCCCTTCTCGTTGAGGCAGAATTGGGAGCAGCTGCCGGGTATGAGACACTCGTCTATATCTGCGAGGAGAGGCGTTGATGAAGTCGCAATTAAAATCGCAGGGGTATCTTATTTCGACCGTTAATTGAGGACGCCGGGGTTGCCGCAGATTTGAAAAACCTGGAGAATTGGGAAAAGTCAGGGAGTATTTTTTGAGCGTACACAAATTTTGTTACAATCTCTTGAGAAAAGAACATCGCGTTATTTGTTGAGCTATCGATGTGATATTGAGATTTTCAGTAAAATATTTTTAGGGAACATTTAGCCTGTGTTTTGTGACATAGCATTAATATGCATACAACTTGTGATGTCTTTGCAATATTTGCATGAATGTAATTTAGATTTTTTAAAATTATTATATAATTCGTATTTAACACCTTCTCTTTACCGATCCGTTCATATGGCGAGTATATTCTATTGCAGTGTTAGATTTTGTATAGCTTTTGTTATACTTCTGCCTTTATTGAGCTTTACAATTGTATTATATTTCACACCATTAATTCTGCTTTCACTTTCCTAAAGTGCTTTTATGAGTCAATTAAATGATATGGAAAAATGCGATTTTTGCTCTGACAATGAGAAACATGGAAAAGGCAGGAAATTTTTTTAATCAAAATTTGTGGCAAATCTGGAAGCGTTTCTTTCTACTTTCTTCTCGGAAGAAGATAGAAAAATTCGAAGGATATAACAATGTTAGAATACTATTTTCGTTACCATGAACATCTTCTAGCCACTGATACTACACAGAAAAAATGGTCTCAGTTTTGCTGAGAATTTCTTTCCATCCTGACAAATACATTAGCTGTTCAATGACAGTAAAAGTATTTCTTGGAATGGCAAATATTTGTAACGAAACAATTTCACTGTGATTGTAGTTTGATTTGCTATTATTAAATATATCTTTTGCTGCCACAGATAATATTTCTGTCATGATAGCAAAAAGTTCTCAGCAAAATCTAGTTTCACTAAGATTGCAAAATCATTTTTCTTTTCCATGCACAATGACAACACATGTCCAATTAGAGATCGAACAAAATCGACGTCGGATCCCTACCTTCGCAAGTGCTGTTGTCGACGAGCCTGAAACCCTTGACGCAATCGCATCGAAAACCGATCGGAAGGTCGATGCAGGTCTGCGAACAGCCGCCGTTGTTCTTCAGGCACTCGTTCACACCGCATAGCGTGGTGCTCTCGTCCTCCCATCCCAGGCAGTCCTGTTGCTTGTTGCAGACACTGCTGAGGGGTATGCAGGAGCCAGGGCTGCATTGGAACTGCGTCAGTGGGTCACACGTTCCCATTTTGGTCGTGCAGTTCTTCTCGTCGCTGCCGTCCGAACAGTCGGGCTTTCCGTTGCAGTAGAGATGACCTGAAGAGCGAGAGAAGAGGGTTAGTAATGATTTCTCCAAAGACTTTCACTGCTCGTCCGTGGAACCATTTTTACTCTTACTTTTATTTTTCACTTTTACTCATTTTTACCTTTACTTACTTTTTGTTTTTACTCATTTTCATTCTTCATCATTTTATTCGTCATATTATCATTACATTTCGTTATTTTCGCCTTTCTCATTGTGCTCTTCGGAGACAACTGCTACTACACCTGCGCCTACTCAATAAACGCATCTTCTTCTCGTCCCGAAATTGACGGACTCACCCGATATGCAGCTGCGATCGGCGCACTGGAACTGATCGGCCCTGCAGGTGATGTTGTGGCATCTCTCCGGCGTCTCGTCATCGCCGTCGGGACAGTCCTTGTCCCCGTCGCAGACCCAGCTGCGATGTATGCATGTGGTCATGTCGCCGCAAGCGAACTCGAGCTTGGCGCAGTGGCTGGATTTTTCCGCGCTCTGGATGTCCTTGCTGCAGCCTATCTCGTCGGAATGATCGGGACAGTCGAAGTCGCCGTCGCAGCGCCAACGCGAGGTGATGCAGTAGCCGGACGCGCAGGCAAAGTCGACGTCCGGTCGACACGTGGTCGTCGACGGGCAGTCCCTCTCGTCGCTGCCGTCGCTGCAGTCGTCGTCGTGGTCGCAGACCCAGCGCTTCTGGATGCACTGCTTGTTAGCGCAGGTGAACTCGTCCGAGCGACAGGTGTCGTCTGGGTGTAACGAAGAATCATTTTAATCTTTGCAATGAGACGCGTGGAACCGGCCGATGGCGGCTGATCCATATTTTAACGGTTGCAGTTAGTCTCTCAGCGAAATGACCCACTTCTTAATTGCGTTGCTATCAGAAGACGTATTAGCGACTCGACAGGAATGCGAGTTAATCGAGTTCAGTTTGTTCTTCCCGTTAGACCGCGATTATCTCGTTTCCCGTGAACCTTTGACCGAAAGTGGGTCAGCGGTTCGCGAGTAATGAGATAATTGTAATTGAAGCGAACAGAAGAAATGAACTTGATCGCCTTTTATTCTCGGTACTTCGCTTCATTTCCCGAAAGGAAGAATCCGCGTTATTGAAACGCGCAATGAAACTTGCTCAGGCTGTCCTTGGCTTGCTCGGACGTCAGTTTTATGGACACGTTTTGTACGTCGGGTGTCAAGCGCAGTTTCCCGTGAACAAACAGTACAGTGCTTTCCCGCGCAGTGAAATCGGGCCGCGCCGAGCGAAGGGAGGCTTATATGGATCGCGCTTTTTCTACTTTACATTGAAAAATTGCGCGACGCCACTTCCAGCCGGTTCCGCAAAGAAGTGGCGCTACGTCGAGGATCCCTCGGTTTGCGAACGGCGCCTCATTTTTACGGTATCCACTTTATTAAGTGTTTGAAGTACGAAGGCATACAATTAAAGTATGCCGGTAAAGTTACTCGCGCGGAAGCGCTTTTTTTTTTCATCGCCGCGTAATACGGTAAATGGTCCCCTCCCCCCGCGTTAATCCTACGAGCACGATGAAAGGATAATACCGATTACGCGAAATTAGCTTCGCCTTCGTAATTGCGCGGTGGAAAGAAGGAGGGTGAATAATAATGAACGCGCCCAACGTTCCCGCCGTAGTGGATTTGCCGCAACAGCTGTTGCGTCGTTCGGCCGCCATTGACATCCACTTGGCGATTTCGTTACGGAAAAGAAAAGTGAGCGCGCTTTCTTTTCATTCGGGCATTGCGCTCGGATATCCGGGGTGATTGAATTTAAAGATGTAAACCGCTACGAGATGAGGAAACGTCTCGTTTTTCAACGCAACAAGCCATAATGAATGGCGGGGTGGGGGTTGCGATAAAGATGAAAGGCCAGGTGCCATTTCTCCTCCTCAAATCCCCGCGAAACTTCAGACAATCAGCGTCGTTTTTGTCGCTGACAAGAAGTCGCCATGTTGGACGACGAAATTTAGGCGTGATTAGAATGAGGATAACGAGGATATATATATTAGGACGTTGAGAATAGAGTGAAGCATGACGCGGGAAAGCACTATACGTTGCTTTTAGCTTAACTGGCTGTTGAAAATACGCAAATATTTGGAAATAGTTCAGCCTTACCCGTGTAGAAATTAGTCAAAGATGGCCTTAATTAAGAAGAAGCCCCTATAAGGCTGAGCTAGGGCTTTCCTAATAAGAGTTTCCTTATTACTATTACATTGGGAGAGCCCTGTTGGGGCTTTATAAGGTTTTTTTTTATTTTCAAACTGTAAAACTCCAGTCAGGCCAACTTGTAAGGGCCTCTTCAAGGCTTAATAATGATGCCTTATTAAGAAATAAGCAGGCTTTTTTCATGAAAACTTAGCAGGGCCTTGTTGGGGAATTTCAAGGCTTCCTTATTATTAAACTCTAAGCTACATACAATTACATAATAGGGCCAAATAATCAGGCCCTTATTACAGCCCTAAGATAATTTCTTCACGGGCACTTGCCGATATCACCGTCGAAATGGGTTATTCCGCTGAAACGAACGACACAAATAGAGGGAGAAGAAGAGAGAGAGAGAGAGATAGAACATTCAAAACGTAAAATTGGGCGAAGTGCACTACAGTAACAATAATAAAGAACATCTAGTTGGACAGACACATGAACGGAAGAGTAAAAAACTCTCGAGCGCAACAGCTACGTACAACGACAAATGAAATAAATATTCGTGCGGTAAAAATACAATGTTATTACTACTACAGGATACACGATATACACAGCGGACCAACAACTACTTTCCTCGTACTACACACGAAGAAAGAAACATTCACCG
This sequence comes from Xiphydria camelus, assembly GCA_963678675.1. NCBI lineage: Eukaryota > Metazoa > Arthropoda > Insecta > Hymenoptera > Xiphydriidae > Xiphydria > Xiphydria camelus. The sequence goes on from OY783200.1 coordinate 3,740,352, forward strand.
ATAAACATTATTATCATCCCTAACGAACCGAAACGACGAACCGACCACAAAGCCTCTACAAAGACTCCAATGAGGACGAGAAAAATATTTTCAAGAGACGAAGGAAAAAAAGGAAGATCCTCGTAGCCAGGGACAGAAGCGGAGACAGCGAAATCAGTGTCCCTTCGCCTGCCATCGACGTTGGGTCGGGTAACCAGGGCAACAAAGTTCTCTATCGGGGATTGCGGACCGGCGGTACCTCACCGCACGACGTCGAGGCATTTCAGAGTGGAGGGTGGGAGAGCCGGTATTTCATATTTTTCCCTCCTACGCAGGTATTATTTATTTCCCTTGAGATATTCTAAAAAGTTCGGGAAAGCCGTTCCGCGGGCGAGAAGGAAATGAATGGCGGGCTGGGGCGGGGGAGGTTAAAGGAAATTCACTCAAAGAGAAAAGCTTCTACATTTCTTGGAAAGAGGACGCCCGAGGGGAAGAGGAAGAAGAAACAGCGCCGCGTTTATTCCGTTTCTAAAATAGATACGCGTCCGCGACGACTGTTCGTTGGTCTTAATCGTCACAAACGTCGTCCTCGCGACGCTGAACCAGCTAGAACTTTCCGACTGGATAACAATGTTGCCTCCTCTGTAAATATTGACGACTGGAAGTCTGAATGGTCCCTAGCAACCATACTGCGCAAGTATACCTCAAAGAAGAGAAAGCAGAAACTTAGTTGGCTTTTGAATGCTTTCTCCAAGGTGATGCTGCAAGTCTTGCACCAGATATGTCGCAGCAATATTCATTAGCAAATTTTGTAAGATCGTTCCACAAGAATGCTGAAATTCTGTCACGTGATAGCTTCTTTAAGAAAAATCACAAGTCTTTTGATAGAAGCTTGCATAAGGCTACCGGATGAGAGCTTTGCGCGGATAACTTGCAGCAGACTCTGGTTACCAGGGATGTTTCCGCGCAACGTTGAACGGTAGCGTCCACTTCGACGCTGATTATCTCGTCAACTGCGAACTTTTCGCAGAAATCGGCACAGGACTTTTTTTGCAGCCCAAAGTATGATCTTCAAAAAGTATCGTATCGACTTCCATCAGAAGCTCACGGATAACGAGATAATCGCGATCCAGAAGCGGACGCTTAAAATTCGTTCCTGTTACCTCGAGCTACGGAAATACCATGCGTCGAGAGGAAGGAAGAGGTAGATGTATCGATCGGTGGAATCGATGCGACGAACAAAAGACGCCCGCTGATAGACGACGTACATACAACAGAGAGGTATAAGAGACGGGAAAGGGGAGCCGACGTTTTGCCGTGGGTGTACGTGTATCTGGTTGCGCGGCGGAAAACCACAGCGCGGATAACGAACGGAGCACGACCCCCCCGCGCTATCCACCCTCTAGATTTAGTTCTCCCTGCCGCCGCGGAGAGGAAACTGTTTATCCTCTCTCTGGACGGAGTGGGAAGGAGAGATTGAGAGACGGCCGTCGATAGATCCGATACGGCGAGTGTCGGACTATGCATGTACGTCGTGGGTGGACGAAATGAAAAAAAGTGTAATGGCGAGAGAGAAAACTACCCCGGGCTTTGCCTACGATCGAGTCTTTGTTAATCAACAATTAACGCCTGGATGTAGGGACATTCGCTTTTATCAGAATTATCTCTTCACCCGTTAACTTTTCGACGCAAAGCGATATACGAACATTTGGACCGGTACCAGAAAAAAGCACGTATCTTTTCACTGTCATTGAGAAATGTCGTAACTCGTTGCTAAGCGAGGAAACATCGCAAGTCTGGTGAGATTTACGACTTTTCCTTACATAGGAACGTGTTACGGTATTATTGTATAATGATAGTGAAAACATACTGCACGTTTTCTTCTAGTACACCGAGATAAATAATTGCTAGCACCAGAAAAATGTTTTCTTCGATCAGAAAGATGATATCATTTCAGAATCAAGCCATGGTTTTCTTCGTGCAAGACAATATTTGATAGGCTGGAGTAATTGTTTTTTTGCGCAGAAAGAATTTCTCGTTCCCACGACGATATTCTTGAATCAAGAATACATATTCTGGAATTAAGAATACATATTCTTTGATCGAGAATCTGTATTCTTAAAAATTTGTAAGATAATATGTTCTTGGTTCGAGAAACACTTTCTTGACACTACCAATAAATTATTTCTCTCCAAGTGCCACATCAACCAAAGTTCCTTTGACATTACTAATAATTTGTTCTGTCAGTGCAGGTAACGAGATATTTCGGAGTTGCCCGTCGCTTTATACCTCGAATTTCAGTGGAATCGATACCGCCTAAAGCCGATGTCTCCTATAGGATGTCCTCCGACATCCGACTGAAAGATTACGTCGTACATAGCTGATGCGTCGTTGAACGTACACACATATGTACCATATGAGACTAAACTAACTCGACAGAAAAGAAACTTCAATCGCTATTATCTAATCACCTGTGAGCTTTTGGCTCATATTTGTATAACACTTTCTTGAATATTACGTTTCTATCTACAATAAAGTCTTATATCGATATAGACCAAAAGCTCATAGACAATGAGACAACAGTGATTGAAGTTTCTTCCCGGCGAATAAGCTCAGCCTCGCATGATATGTGCGCATCTACCTACGTCTTCACCCGTTTCTTCGCCTCCCCTGCAAATTTACTTCTCTCTCTTCCCTTCAGCGAGATCCTCGAGTTCCGACCGCCGCGGCGTAACAACGGGGGCGCCGCGCGACCGGAATATCTATCTCTACGTGTAATTTTCCAGAGGCGGAAACGAGCTTGCGGGCAACGGGTAAACTCGGCGAGGGGGTGCGAGAGAGTCCGACGGGAAATATATATAGGACGCCCGGACGAGAATCTCGCGGCGCGGCGCGCGGGTGCGTGGAAACTCCTCCCGGGCTCGTCCGACGTACGGTTATTCCAACTGCGGCGGAACAGCGGAGAACTTCTCCCGGGGAATGCCCCTCTTCGCCCGGAGGATATTAAGGACGCGGCATTCATACCGTGCGCGGGGATCCCGGGGAACAAAAGGATCTCTTAGATCGAGCCCACCGGGAATCTCGAGTCGAAAGAAACGCCGTACATATTTCTGAACTCGTCGATCGGAGAGAAAAATTCCTCGAGCAAAAGTTGCGCGTCTTGAGGGGCTCTACAACTTTCATTCAAAACGTTTCTCCGGCCGATCGACCGTTCGCGAGATACGATCACATTTGTCGCTCGATTGGCTCGTCGCGACGAACGACACCCTCTCACCGAGATAGTCACGTGTTGCCCGGCCGCGAAATAACGAAGAGAGACAACGACGGGCGATCCAGTGACGCGTCGCGCTGCGACGTCTATGGTCGCGGTCGAAACGCGGCGGGAACTTGACACGTTGACGTTAACGAGGAGGGAGATAGAGAGACAGCGTGTGACGGGACGCCTCTCCACGGGGGAACGTGTTCCGGGAGCATAAATCATGCACAAATCGTGCCGCGTAAGCTTCCCTTCCACCTTTCCCTGTTATGCCAAGCTCGGCTCTCCTCTGAAAGCGCCCGGAGGCGCCGGGCGCTTTTCCTTCCCGTCACCACCTGACGCCACTACCGTTGCCCCGCCGTCCGCGGGTAACGAGTGTAATCAGCACTCGGGCATTTGCAAGGCGATTCGCGGCGTGGGCCACTCTGCGCGCGATGGACCCTCCCGCGAGGCTTTTCTTGCGCCGCGCGAAAGGGCGATACGCGATCCGATGAGAGGCTTTGGAAGCGGGAGTCGAGAGCGCGGTTGAACGACCCGATAATTTGCCCTGATGGAAAAATGTCTGGCTTTCTGTAGTAATTGGAATGTTTTCAAGGAAATATCAGGATTTCTCAGATAAAGTCAGAGACACGTCCAAAGATATCCAAGATTTTTCTTTCACGCATAAAAAGTTTTCTACGAAATTCTGATAAATTCGGACAAATATCTGAAAGAATTCTGAACGATTTCTGATAAACTCTCAGATTTAATCATATCTGAAAACTCATAATTTCTGTAGAAATATGTACAGACATTTTCAGGCATTTTGCCGAATTTTCCAGATATTTTCCAGTCTTTATTAGACTTTTCCAGGAAAGTTTTTGCGCATGAGAGAAAAATGCATATTTCTGGACATTTCCTTGACTTTCTCTAACACACTCTGAAAATGCACCAATTGAGAGGGTCAGTGGAAAAGTGGTACAAGTCACAATTTGGATTATTTGAGTTAACTGCAAAAATGCATAGTTTATGTAAATATCTGTTTCGAAAAAAAATGATATAAGTGTATAATGGTATGGTTGTCACTTATACCACTTTTTTTCTAAACAGATATTTACTTCAACTATGCATTTTTGCAGTTAATTCGAATAATCCACATTGTGACTTGTACCACTTTTCCACTGACCCCCTCAATTACTACAGAAAGTCGGTCCGACTTTTTCAGAAATTTGCTATAAAAAATCTGGCCCGACTTTGGCGAACTTCCATCCCCCACAGCAGCGAACGCTGTACACATGGATCTAAACACCTTCCTTCCCTCGCTCTCATTTCTACTTCCGCGGTCTCATATCGAGGCACGGTACCGTCGCTCTTCCGTACCACATAATCCACGCAATTTCTCAGCGCGTGCAAAAGCATCTCAGGCGCAAACGGAAGCGTTGAAAATAGTGAAAAGCAAGCGTCGTCGCACGGCACGGCCGCAGCTGCGAGGCGGTAAATCCTCGGCTGAAGCCACCCCCGTGCATCTGCAAAGACGAGAAGGACAGCACGGAAAACACACGACTACGAGACCCAGACGCGGGAAAGAAAAGAGCAAAGCCAACAACATCGCACTCCCGTCCACTTCATGCTCCGCGAAGCTTACTGCAGTCGGCCTCGTCGGAACCGTCCGTGCAGTCCGGGTTGTCGTCGCACATCCAGGTCAATGCCACGCATTCTCCGCCTCCCGAGCGACACGTGAACTGTTCCGCCGTGCAATTCTTGTTCCCTGCGAAGCCACATTCGTGCGGGGCACGAAAGACCACCGTTAAATCACCGTACCACCCTGGCGTGGCACCACCTCGCATGCGATCGGGGCTGTTACGTTCCCGGGGACGGTTGTTCTCGCTGGGAAGAGGTGGGTTGGCGATGTGGGGTCCGGGGGTTGGAATTTCCGGGAGCGGGATGACCAGAGAGTCGAAATTCAGATCGTACTTTAAAGCTTTTTGATTTCAAGCAGAACCTGTTTAAGTTCTCTTCATCTTCGTTACCCTGCCGAAGGCCTGAATAACCTTCTGAGTGGAAGAATCAGAATTATTTATTACTTTGGGGCTGTTAAATAGGGCATATTTTCAATAGACAGAAGTACTCTTTGGATCTCCCCATACCATATGAGGCTAAACTTACTCGCCAGTAAAGAAATTTCAATCACTGTTATCTCATTATCTATGAGCTTTTGGCTTATATTTGTATAATACTTTTTTGAAGATTACACTTTCATCTACAATAAAGTCTTATGCCGATGTAGGCCAAAAGTTCATAAATAAGGAGATAATAGTGACTGAAGTTCTTTCCTGGCGAGTAAGTTTAGCTTCATATGGCACCTTTCTTCTCCATGTAGGATGTGAAGGGTTATTATAGGTTCTAAGTATGCTCTATTTTAGACTCCTGAGTGGAAGAATCGGAAATACGTACCACTCTTTAGGGGTGCTAAATAGGGCATAAATTCAATAAAAAGACGTCCTCTTTAAATCCCCATAAATGTCTTACTGAATAGTACACCGAGAGAAAAATTGAATAGATTCGACTAAATATTTATTTATGCATTACCAACTAAATATTTTATTGGCTCTAACAATGTTTATTTGTTCCAATTAAACATTTTATTGGCCCAAGTTGATGTAGTTTTATGAGAAAATATTTCATCGGGACACATAAATATTACTTGAGTCAATAAAATATTTAGCTAGCCTATTATTATAATACCTATACGCGAATAAACGTTTAGTTGATTCTACTAAATTTTCCTCTCAGCGTAGAACCTCGAGGCTTAAAGAATAGAGAGAGGGGGTCTGAATTTCGACTCGGGGAGGATCTCCCGATTCATCGTCAGGTCGAAGTGACTCGAACCTGCCGGGCCAGGAGCTCATCCCCTCGCAAGGAAGCGTGTACAAGGATGTCCCGTTTCTTTCAGGTCACACTCGTCGTTGGCGTCGCCTCGTCGCGTAGTCTCGGCTTCACCGGTGCGGCTGTTGGGAAAGAAAAACTTACTCCTGCAGTTCTGCTCGTCCAAGCCGTTGGGACACTCGGTCATGCCATCGCAGACCCAGAGCTTCGGGATGCAGATGCCCGGGCTGCACTCGAATTCCAGGCTGTTGCACGATCGCGTTCCTTGATGGGTTATTCGCACAATTTATTCGTGTCCGCGCCATTCGCGCGGGGGTGAATTATTATCGGCGCTAACGATGGGCGGGCCGATTGTCGGTAATTTGTAGCGTGGCAGTCGCAAACTGGTCGCGTGGCTGTTGCTTTGCACTCGTTAAATCGACGAGCTTGATATTGAAAAGCCGATTGCAGTCGCGTGGCAGTTGCAAATTGTCGTGACGTAGAGTCCAGATAACGAAAGAGGAATATTTATACGAGAATAGATAGAAATATCATTTCTTTGGATTCGCAAGGACGAATATCCAAATTTTCGTTGCATTTCTCGCGCGCTTCTTCATCATTACGCGACAGCCATTTCGTGCAGCTTGGACTGCGTCAGCCACACCGGGAGAAATGATTGCTGGTACCAAAATAATGTTTTCTCCGATCAAAAACATGATATATAATTCCAGAATCGAGCCGTGGTTTTCTTCGTGCAAACAAATATTTAACAGGTTCGAGTAATTTTTTTTTTGCGCGCAGAAAGAATTACTTGGCCCGACAAACGTACTCTTGAATCAAGAATATAATTCTTCGACCGAGAATCTGTATTTTTACAAATTTGTAAGACCATACGTTCTCGATTCAAGACATATTTTTCGACACTGACAATTATCCCTCTCAGTTCAAATATCACATTGTCAATTAAGACGTTAATATTGTATACACATGGATTAGTTGCTGAAAAAAAAATGCGCATCGCTGTCAGTCAACGGTGGAAGTCGTACTACGCAATGGAGCGTGGCAGGGGGCTCGCGATTATTACAAGTCTTGTTAAATTTTAACGAGATACAGTCTGCCATTTTGCATGCTTAATGAGTTTTAAAGCCCGAGGCTAATTACCCGTGCGACGCTCCGTAACGTGACAGAGGGAACATTTGAATTGCCGAGCGCGCTTACCGAGTGCACAGATGCGAATTCTCGATAGCGACATCTCGAAACACACCCTCCCGAATTTCTTCACCCCTCGTCGAAGTGCAACTTTCGCACGAGTCGGTGAACAACGAGCGCTGCACGGCGGAGACTCGCCGAGGGTGAAGAAATCGAGTGTGATGAACGAAATGATCATCTCTCTGGATCGAGTGATCATACGCAGAGAAAAAAATTTAGTAGAACCAACTAAACGTTTAGTTGTATATTGCTAACTAAATATTTTATCGGCTCGGATAATATTTGTTTGTCCCAACAAAATATCTTTCTTGACAAACTATATCAACTTGAGACGATGAAACATTTTGTTGGGACAAGTAAATATTACTCGAGGCAATAAAATATTTAGTTAGTAGTATACGAATAAAAGCTCAATCGAGCCTACTAAATTTTTCTCTCAGTGAACGCATCTTCGCTTGAGCGAATGCATAAGCAACAACGTAGAAACGCATTTTCGTATGTTTCACGCACGCGAGGAGCGGATGGGAAATTTAATCAGAGGGAAAACCAAAGTCGTCGCCCGAGGGCAAAGTGGATATTCATCATTATACCCTTCGCATAATTAATTCGACGTAATGAAACCTGTGCGCGCGGCTTTTGCGCCCGAGAGGCGTATTAAAGTTATTTAATCCCGTCGTTAATAGTTTTACGTCGGTGTGACACACTCGAGTTTCACGGAAAGTCAAACAAAAGGGTATCCCCGTCATCGCCATCGCTGACAGTAAGGTCAAGAGCCGGGAAAATAATATTGTTGAAATTTTCACTACCGCCCCGGCGCTATTAGCGTCAACGAGGCGAGCCATTGTTTCCGTGTCAGCACCAGGGACAGCCCACCGCGTCCCTTCGATTATTATCTTTCAATGCTGCGGGATGCTGTATATTCGCCTATATTATTTTAACAAGGACATCAATCAATGCAAATTTCCCCTCTATTTGTCGTTGGTACGGCGAGTGCCTATTTTTACGTCGACCCCGTCTGTCGGTGAATTTTAATTGATAAAACCGAGCGATAAATTCGGATTGATTTGCATTTTCTCGGAGCCCACTAAACACTGTTACATTGCCGTTATGTTGCAGCGATGTAACCAAAGTAACAGGTAATGTTGCACGGGTATTATAATATGCAAGTTAATGGTAATTTATTATTTTGCATCGAGTTATATAACATCCCAATAGAAAATAACGGTTACGCAGCTGTTATGTTATAATTTCGGCATCAAATGTGTAACAGTACCTAATATAACCTGCATGTTATATAAACGTTACATAATTGATACGGTAACTGTAATATAATCGCTATACGTATGTGTATATATTTTGTGTTTACTGTTAACATGTTGTGTTAACATGTTACATAACATTTGCGTGACCGGTGCAATTATCGGTTCAATTATGAATCAGTCGCAATATCATGTTGCTATAATGTAACTGCAGAGTCACTATAATGTAACTGCAGAGTCACCGATGTAACAGCACATATCAGTCACAGGTTATGTTACTGCATGTAACTGCGATGCTCTCTCTTCGCGTTCTTACATCTGCGAATGATATATGCATATCTGTAAAAGCGATAAGTCGCGAGTTTATTGCTTCTGTCCGTTAAAGAACATGACTATGTTGCTCGATGTCGTTTCTCCGCGAGCGAATGATTTACATTCAACTTTTTTCCCGTTGATTTCCCGTATTTATAAATAAACATGGCACAACTCGGCGCGGTGAACGTATTATAACGATCGTCTTACAGCGCCTGCTATGAGCCGTATCGTACTAAATTATAATCGAGCGACTATTACCTCACGCCAGCAACGCGCCCGATTACGCTGGGAAATGAGCGCGGGTCGGATCTGCGTGTAAGACTTATGTACGTTCCTTAAAAAATAATTGTAGCATTTATTAGCAGCGACTTTCTAACATCAAAAGTCGATTTGACGACATACCCCTGGCGTCACGGATTCTGTCGCTGGTGATTTTTAAAATGTCATTGCGTACTGACCAGTGAACAATCAATTCTCATGCATTCATTAGCCCGGGCAAGTGCCGTCGTTGCTAACTGGAGCATAAGAATTAATTATTCATTGGCTACCCTTCCGAAAAGGAGGTTGATAAAACTATTGGTTCTTCAACAGTATTTTGACCACTTTTGGAAATACTATCGGGAAAGCTATTGAAGACATTATTCAGGATATTGTTAGAAATGCTATTGGAAATATATTATTAGGAATGCTATTGGTTATTCAACAGTATTTTGACTACTATTGTTAATACTATTGGGAAAACTATTGAAGATACTATTCAGGATATTGTTAGAAATACTATTGGAAATATACTATTAGGAATACACAGTTATTATTATATATTTCATTATTGATATTAATTAAAATGTACAATTGAATCCCAATAACAATTTAAGTAAAAAATATCCACTAGTAAAATTAAATATTCAATAGTTACGACTGGATGACTATTGAGAATTATTGAAGGGAACTTTTGAACTTGGGTAGTACCTAATTATTGTGTACCCAATAGTACACAAATGAGTATTCAATAGTAAATATCGAATGATTATTAAGAACTATTGAGGGGAATTTTTTAACTTCTATAGTAACTATTGAATACCCAATAGTACAATGGAGTATTCAATAATAATTATTGGTTTGCCGTTAGGAACTATTGAAGGGAAGTGTCGAGCTTCAATAGTAACTATTGACCTGCAAATAGTGACTATTGAAAACTATTGGTCACTGAATAATTTTTTTTTGCTAGAGTAGTACTTTTAAAAATATTTCGAAAAATCACCAATGACGGAATCCGTGACGCCGGGAATACATAACATTCCCTTTCGAAAAGGTCGACCGAGATTCAGGGGAAACCTTCAATCGCGCAGGGGGATCTTTAATTAAAGCCTCGGGAGAAGCGTCAAAGACTCATCTTCGCGCGTGGGATCAAAGTCGACACGCGTTGAACGGCCCGTATCGTCTACGAGCGACGTCAAAAAAAATTGTCTCGTGCAATTCGTCGCTAGCGTTACGCGCTTCCGATATCATCTCAATGGCGCAGCGATTGAGACGCCGGCGCGAAGAATCTAGGAAACGGGTCATCGGTGAAGGCGACGCTAAACATCAGCGATAATCGCTCGCTCGCGGATAGACGTAATAACGACAGCGCCGTTACACATGTACCCGAGATATGCATATCCGAGGTCGTTTTTACGATCGAACCGAGCGCCACGTGCGAAGCAAAATTCGTAAGACGCGCAAATAGTCTTGTATAATAATTGAAAGCCTCGAGACGAGGCTGCGCTTCTCGTTGCACTTTGTCCTTTCCCCATTTCTTCATCTTCGCTGCCCGAGACTCGATTGCAGACACGATCCATTATCAGTCGCAGTGTGGAAATTGGTCGATCGTTACAAAAACAATCGATGCGGGATGAAGGTACTGCGTACGTCCTCCCCATTATGGACTTATCTCTTCAAGAGCGTTCCACATCAGTACCTAATCGCACGAGACGAAGATACCGGACCACGTCACCGATACGGATGCTACGCAGAATATGAATGTCGGTGAAAGTCGTTTATTTTCTAACGATGGTCAATTTCGCTGACGCCTCGCTAACGGCGATGAACTGTTCTCGGAAAAATATCAACAGGTTTCTACGCACTTGACGAGCGAGGAATTGTTTTGCAATTTATTATTCTCCGCGCCCGTTAAACGGAGATTTCATCGAATAGCGATCGGTCATCAACGTCTCTCGCGGACTGGTATAAGTACTGAGAAAGATAATTGCTTGTGACAAAAGAATATTTTTTTGAATCAAAAACATGTAAGGTACAAGCACTAGTGGCCAGATGGTTAAGAACAGCATCCGGACATCTATAAAAATACACCATGTAGCAGATTTGATTGAGAGTGTTGTTATTAGATGGAATTTGTCATGGGCGTTCCTAATTTTAATGAAGAATCTTTCCCGGTAATTGATTCTTTTTACCACATTCGATAATTTGTGTTATACGTTGATATGTCCTAATATTGAGATGTGTCCAGCAACTGGTGCTTTTACATTAATCTTAAAAATTTTTTTAAATACGGATTCTCTTGGTCGAAGAATATATGTATGTACGTATCATGTGAGGCTAAGCATAGTTGCCAGGAAAGAAGCTTCAGTCACTATTATCTCATTATTTATGAATTTTTAGCCTATATCGATATAAGACTTTATTGTAGATAAAAAGGTAATCTTCAAAAAAGTATTATACAAATACAAGCCAAAAGCTCATAGGTAATGAGATAATAGTGACTGAAGTTTCTCTCCTGTCGAATAAGTTTAGCCTCGTATGACACAGTCTTGATTCAAGAGTCCTCTCGATGGAATGAAACATTTTTTCTGTGTGAAAAAAACAATTACTGAAGCCTATCAAATATTTGCTTGCACGAAGAAAGTCATAGCTTGATCTTGAAATTATATTAAATTTTTTTGATTGGAGAAACCATTTTTTTCCCGCCAGCAATTATTTATCTCAGTGTACAGCATCTTTTGGTGTAGGTACTACACTCAAACGTACGGAAAAGTCCCGTAATACACATCGATACAGGAAGAAGCCCGTGAACGAGTAGATAAACGCGGTTCGAGCGCTTCGCGGATATTTTCTCAACGCTTTTCCGGGAAAACATTTCAGATCGCAACGAGAGAAAAGCCTCGCCACCGGGAAATGTCTTCAGCAGCGAGGAGAACGTTCGTCGAGTGAAAGAATGGCGCGACGTGAGCCTCAAGAAGTTGGAGAAAAGCACCGAGAGGAAGCGCTCGACGGGGCGAAGGGGTAGAAAGGAAAATTAATACCCAAGGCATCAAAAGCCAACTCTTTGTGCTTGCCTTGTGGATGGTGCGGGATGAAAAACGAAGAGGTACGCCGGCTCTCGTTTCTCTTTCCTCTGACTGCATCCCCGCTGCAGTTTATATTGTCTCGCTGCAGCTGCACTCGAGAAGATAATTAACGAACGCTACAGTCGTAAGTAGTGAAGCAAATATTTAATCGCTAGTGAGTTTTCAGGATGACGATCATAATTGGAGAGCACGATGGAAGAGGTGCGAGATTCCCCGCGACGAAAGAATTCGCGTTCGCATCATCGGGAGAAGTTGAACGAGCGTTCGCAGGACCAACTGCAATCGATCATCCGAAGAATTTCTAAAGTTCCCGCGACGAAGTGTTCACCGACAAACGCGTGAAGCTCACTCGTCCGTGCTCTCGTCACTCCGGGGAGGGCGAGACACCCACGGATCGATGGGTCGAAAGAATTTTGAAACTTCGTTGATTCGCCTCGCGAGGGACGACGACGGGAAGTTCCCTTCGACGTTTCATTAATGGGACATGGCCCACTGTGCTGTCAACCTTCCATCAATAATTTTCTCGCCTCCCCTGCGTTGGTTTAGGGCTGTTTCTTCGCTCGGAGCCACCGAGAGGGGGCGGACGGACGAAACTTCCCGGTTGGTGCTTCGGAAGGGTTTTGCAAGAAGACGTCGGGATGCAACTTAGAGCCCGGAATGAGAAGAAAATGTCTGCGATGACGAAACACTCCCATTTCATCTCTAGACGCCAAAAGACTGATACCAGTTAACTTTACTGCAATTACAGTAAGAGGGTTTTTGAATATTTTTACAGTTTGATAATTATATATATATATATATATATTTAAATTTAAATAAAATCAAAGATTTTGGATTTGATTATATCTAATCTCGTCTGAGTATATATGATTATATATGGAGGTCTTCATATACATATAATCAGATAAAGACAAATTTTTCATCTAATTATGTCAAATTATACAGGGTGACTGGTACCGCGACGTATTCCTTTGAAGAGGTGCTGGTAGAGACAATTTGCAGTCGATTGAACCACAATATGCATAATCCACTTGTTGATAGTTTTCGAGATATTTTAATTTTTGTGTTTTAGGTTTTAACATAATTTTTGTTACATGTCGGTGCGTTGTTTTGTTTCATTTATGTATGTATGTACTAATTATCCGAAGTCCAATTATCCGAATTTTTGATTATCCGAATGGGATCCGGTCCCAATTGATTTGGATAATTGGAGTTTTACTGTATCTCGAAAACTATCAACAAGTGGATTATGCATATTGTGGTTCAATCGACTGCAAATTGTCTCTACCAACACCTCTTCAAAGGAATACGTCGCGGTGCCAGTCACCCTGTATATGATCACATATGATTACATGTACAGGGTGTAATGCCTAAGAGGGTTGAAGCAGGATTGGTCAGAGTATAAACTCTGAACAGAATTAGGCTCCTCCTGTTTCAGCCCTCTTGGCTGTTACGCTCTGTATAAACATGTTTTCCTGGGAATTTACTAGTTTCCAAGGAAAACTTGTTCTTTAGCACAGTAGAAACATCCAAAAACCCTTATGTGAATCTCTTTTATCGCAAATACCTACAGTAAGATTTACTGGCATCGGTAACGTTCGTTTTCTCATCTCGCGAACCCGGAAAACCGATCCCAAATTGCGAGGCTCCTTCTGTTCATCGGTACCACGATCGTACGCCGCAACAATGTTGAGCGACCTTCCGCCAACTCGCTCCTCTCGTCATCGCCTCCGAGTAATTACAATTTCTCTCCCGCGGCACACTGTGTACGACGTAGGGTTAATCGTCGGTCGTTTTACGATTTAATTAAGAGCTTCGCGTCAGGCGAAAGTACCGAGCGCAAGACTCTCCTCTCTCTTGGCGCGCGTCGCGTTTCACTCGTGCCTCCCTGAGGAGAGCCGGGTAGCCGTGGAAGCCGTCCGCGGGCACGCCGCCGGTGGAGATTAAAGGAAAATTCATTCGAGCGGCGATTAGTGGTGTTGCGTGGCTCGGCTCCGCTTCAGCCTGAAACAGCCGTCACCTCAACGTCGGGCCGGGTGGCTAATGGGTAGACAATGCGAGCAAAGTCGATGACTCGGGCGCGCAGCCTCGTCTCCGGCCGCTCGATTAGCATGTAAACGAGGCTCTTTCGTCCTGCTGACTTTTGCCATTAGACCCCTCGCTTTTATGTTCGCTCGCTCGCCCGGCCGACCCCGCGTTGCGCCCTGAGCATGATGGCATTCGATGCAAATGACGAATCTTAATGTGAAATCGCACGGAAGATGTAGCCGTTGGTGCGCGTCGTTGGGCGGAGGTGTCAGTCAGAGTGGGCGCACTTCCTGTGACGGCCGGGAAGTCCGCACGTCGTTGGCTTATCAGTTTTAGTAATATCCGCTCTCTGGTGAGAAAATTTCTCTAAGACATTTCTGAAAAACTGAGATATTTCAACTTTTTTTTCTGATTTTTTGCAGTAATTCGAACGTCTTCAGAAATATTCAGGGTGGTATAGGAGTCTGTCAGAGAAATGTCCAGAAATATCAATTTTTCTTTCGTGCGTAAAAACTTTTCTAAACAATTCTGATATATTCGGACAGATGTCTGACAAAATTGTAAGAAATTCGGAAGAACTTCTAACCAACTCTGAAGTTCGGTCATTTCTTTAAAGTTATAATTTCTATAAAAATACATGCAGGAGTTTTGCCGAATTTTAGAGATTTTTCCAGATGTTCGTAAGTGTCTGTTACACTTTCTCAGTTTTTTTTTTGCGAAAAGAAAATGGATATTTTTTGACATTTCTCTGATAAACTCTGATATTTCTTCGAAAATGTTTGAAAACATTTCAATCGCTAGAAAAGTCAGAAGAGGTCTGAGTTTTTTCGGAATTTGTTAGAGAAATTTTCCATTTGGACGGTACGTATCTTCGCTGAAAAATGTCCTTAATTGAACACGCATCGGGACAGCGAGCACTGTCAGAAGTTATTAGAAGCTTCCAACACGTTTGTGAATTCAAAACAGAAATTTTCAACAGCAAGAAATCCGGCGACTGGAAGCATCACTCCAACATTGTTTCGCGTCGTTCCAAGGCGTCCGAAAGACGCTACAGACCGTCTTTTTCGTGCTCTGATACGCGTATCCTCATCATTTGCAGGAAGTCAATTGCAAAATCGTTCTCCAGGCACGAAATAAAGTCGATCGCCAGGAACGCGCCGGCGTCTTTTATCGACTGTCCGAAACGGGAGTTTATACGACGACAGCTTTACAGAGTCCAATAAAGTTTTTACCGTCGGGGCGCGCGAGCGCGCGCGGGAGCGCTTGTAAAATTAATGCTCCCCCCCGCACAGTCCGCGGAGAGAGCGAGCGCGCGAGCCGCCCCGTGAAATATGTACGGCGCCCAGTGTATACAGGGAAGGATACGCATATCGCGAGGTACCCGTATAAATCTAACAATACGTTACGACGCTCCCTGAAAAGGACAACGAGAGCGCGCCTTTCTCCGTAATCCCCCCTTCCACCCACCCCCCGCGGCCTGACATCCCCCGCGATCCTCTCGCGCCCGAGGACCGAAAAGAACCGGCATTCCCTTCGGCTCTTCCCCGCATCGAGGAAAACGATTCCCCGGCACGTTCCTTCCTGGCACGCGGGGACGAAAAAAAATAGTCTACCTCGGAACGTTTATTACTACTGAGAAGAGAGAGAGAGAGAGAAAGAGAGAGCTCTCGAGAGCCGTGGCCTAGAAAAAAAAAAAAGAGGCTCCGCGACGACTTTGGACGACGAGGGAGATTTCGGAAGGGGATGGATGTATGTATCTCGGTTTTCCGTGAAAGAAATTTGGATTGGCGGGTTTTCAACGAGTGCCTCCGGGTGGAATCGGGAATGAAACACGCATCGGTCCACCCTTCGGCCGCTCTTCGACTGTTTCGCTCACGTCCCCGTGACGTTTCGACGACGTCATCGAGACGCCACGGGGACGTCGTCGTTAAATTCCCGTCACATTATCATATCTGTACGAGGGGTGGCGATTTACCGAGTACCCAGGGAGAAATGGCGACTCGCGAGCTGACGTCAAAGTGACGTCCACACGACGTCCACACGATGTCAGAGTGACATCACCTGGACGTCATCCCGAACGATAATTTCCCCTTCGGTGGAGACGCTTTCCGCGGCGGAGGTATCGTCGGCATTTGGATGCCGAATTAATCGCGGCAAAGAGTTTGTTTACCAAACAAACGCGGAAAAGCTCAATCTCGCAGATTACCAGCTCGTACAGCGTCGGCGCGCGTTATCTCGTGGTTGTACTCACTGCAAACAGTGGGATCCTCGTCGGAGTGGTCCGAGCAGTCCTTCTCGCCGTCGCAGTGCCAGTGGCCGGGTATGCATCGTCCGTTCTGACATTTGAACTCGGTGTCCTTGCACTCCTGGGTCTCTGAAATGCCCACGTACTTGTCAAAGCCGAGAACACCGGCGCTGAGGAGGATCACACTCGCACACCACAACGCAAAGGGGAGCAACGCGCTCGACGAGACGGGTGACGTCATCGTGGCTTCGCCTCCTCCTTCTTCGATCGCGACGATTCGATTACGAGCGCTAAATCGTCGCAGCTGCGACGTCGCGACGGCGGAACAACCGGTTTGGCCGTGGACGCGTGAGATCACGGAGGCTGCGTTGCACGCGCGCCTTTCGCTCGAACGCGGGAACGCCTTCCGTTTTGCTCCTCTGATCGCTCTACTATATCGGGGACGCGTTTCCCGTTCCTTTGACGGTCCCGATTCACTCGAAAAAACGGGAGATGTGTTTTTTTCTCGAGACCGCGGGATGAACGGGGTTTCGCCGAACCCAAACGAAATGGTCTGCCTGGAAGACGTCGACTCGGTCCGAGGTGGAGTCACCGATCTTTGACCTCGCCCTCGGCTAACTTCGAGTTACGTCGTCGGCTCGTCTCGCCGCCTTTGTGGGCAGCGACGAGGGAGTTTCGTCGGGCGGGAATTCCCTCGCGACCCTTTTTCTCGGGTTTGACACCAAACGAGCCTACGGCTTATTACAACTTCCGGGCTTTTTTCTCGTCCGCAGTCACTCTCGCCGATGCAGGCCAACCCGGGTGACCTGGTCCCAGTGGGACCACCCAGAAGACAAGAACGCGTCCTTATCTCGGCTGGAGCGCCCAGGACTCCGAGGAAGCCGTCCCGAGGCTGTCGCAGAGAGACGAACACTCTCACCGCTTGGGTCGGGTCACCGAGGAAGTCACGCCGGATGCCGAGACGCGTTAAGGTGAGCCGAGAGTACACGGATGCCCGCGCGACGACGCGATTTAATTCGACACGATTTTCCCGATGAGGAAGAAGACACCGACGGCGCCGAGAGTACGACGAACAGCCCGACAACGCCGCGGCGGCGAGGAGAAAATCTCCGACCGTCTCTCGGTCAGCGCGGAGGAAAGCTGCGTCGCGCCGGGCCCCGCGTCTCGGACCGTTCACCGTTGGAAGTCGCGGATGCTGTAAGCCTGCGGCCGCGAGAACCGGACCCTATATATACCTGCACGCATCATCGCGAGCGGATCAAACGTCTGATTATCTCGCGCGCGCGGGAACGGCGGGAGGCACCTCGTGTGCGCGTTTCGTGCGCTCGAGATTGCACGGCGGGGGGGGGGGGCTAATGGTGGGGGAGGGAGAGAAAAAGCTGCGGGGGAAGGAGAAGGGGAAACTGGTTTAGCCGCGATACATCGCGGAACGAGAGCACCGATCGGGGGTCGCGCGTCTTATTCTTGATCTTCGTCGAGAGGCCGTCGAAGCGTTTTCTCCAATTTTGGGACTCGGCGCAACGACGTCTCCGCGGATATCGTCTCTCCCGTGGAAGGAGGGGGGGGGGGGGCGGGGAGGGAACTGGTTTACTCGCGCGCGAGATACGAGGCGCGTCACGGAGCGGCCAGCGGATAGATTCGCGAGAGAGCGCCGGTGACGATTGGATGGCCCGAGCGATGATTGCGACACCGACGTCGTCCTTTCGACGCCCGCTATCGCGGCCGACCAAGTTCGCCCGTTGCCAAAGAGACGAGGGGGGTGGACGGCATGTGGCGCAGCTGAGGGTCTCCCATCGAGGAGGCGATGCCGGCTTTCATAAGCGTCGATACCTCGGATATTGGCCGTATATGGGTGAGCGTCGAGACGCCGGGTTGGGATGTCGAATTTTACCGGGTTCTCGCTACGGTGCGGCGTGGGGTAAAAGTCGGATGGACGCCGCGGTTGAAGTAATATGAAGGGCGAGTTCAAAATTTATTATCTTGATATCGAGGAAAAATGTTGGTAAACAATTTCTATCCGTCTAGGTACTGAGAAGAATGATTTGCCGATCTAAGTAACCGTCGACGTGAATTATAGCGTCAAGAACGTATTTATTTAAGACTTGTGTATGTTCGTTGAATTGACTTGAATAAATATGTTATTGGCATTATTCGGGTCGACTTGGATCTTCAAATTATTTTTCTCGGTGTAGACTGAGAAAAAAATGTGGTAGATTTGACTAAATTAGCGCTCACAGGCGGAGGAACGCAGATCGAGGTACTTGGACTGATAATTTGCTAGGATTGACCGCGGCTTGTTTTCGTCAAACGGTCCTAAATCATTGTAACCGAATTATTTAATTCGAGTAACTTGATCGGCGTTCCCTCGCCCATGATTGCGAATTTAGTCAAATCTACTATTTTTTCTATGTGTATTTTTACCGTAAAAAAGATACTCTATATTTTTCACATACCTCCACTGCGTTTCGAGATAAGTAAAAAAATGTTTATCTACGTTTTTACAGAAAAAAAGATATCCTAGATTTTTTGTATACACCTCCACTACATTTCAAGATAATCGCAATTCAAAGTTAAACAGAGACTGGGACATCCGTCCAACGTTTATCCTGCATTCGTGAATTCTGGAAGGAATTCCACTGTATCGACAAGTATTCACCGATCGACGTTTGTTCTCACGCGCGTGCTCCATATTCGGTAATTTCAAATTCCCCGGAAAACACCAAAGAAGGACTTTCAATCGCCAGTCACGCGTACGGTTGGAGTTGATAAATTGCTCTCTCTCGACGCGATCGCAAATATTTGAAAGGAAATCCCCGCGATACACGGTTCCACCGGTGGCTCTGTTAATATTCATAAAATCGCCTCGAATATTTATCGTCGGGCGTCAGAGTGTTTTCCTTTTATCGCGCGCGAGCTTTGGGCCCTTGTGTCAGCAAAGATGAACGAGCGTGATTCCAAGCGCGGCTTTGATACGAAAAACTGGGAGGAGAAAAAAAAATTAGTCCCGTCCAATTTACGAGAATCGGTGCGGAGAGACACCGATAAGTGCGTTAATATTTATAAGTCCTTCGGGAGGGAGATCCTTCCAGATCGCAATCGTCGCGTCCTTGCCGCTACCGAGACTCTCGGTTGCTCGCTCGTCTGATCGCGGGCGGACTGACCTTTTGAAACGCGTCCCGGCGGCGCCCGACGTCGATTTCCCCGGCGCTCCTTTCAACGACTAGACGTCCTTTCGCGAAAAATTGCCGCGCGCGGTGGTTATTAATCCCCGCTCGACGTGGCCGCGCACCTGCGGCGTTGCAGTCCGGCCGGCGCGATTATCGGAGCAACGGCTGCTCTCTGTTGCTTAAGGTTGCTCTGACCGGACGAAAGATTGCGAAAAAATGTCATTTTTTGATATAATGTTTGTCAAACTGGTTTTGATTTGTTAACAAAAAGCTGAAGGCAGGTAACCGGCAATTTTCGTGAGAAAAATTAAATTTAAAGTGTGCTCTTGAAAATTAACGCATATGCAGGCATAGAGAAAGGAAGGATCTTTATTCTCATATTTCCATGACTCGTATACTGCAGGTTTATGAAAAGAAAATAGTTTAATGTCTTTCTGAAACGATCTGAAAACTTAACATTAAAAAATAAAAGGGCCTTACCGGCCAGTTGGATGAGGAAACGTAATTTAGAGTTACAAGTTTTGAGAATCTCGCTGTTAAAGTATGTTCTTTGAACTAAAGAACGAAAGAATAATGCTAAAAATGTTATACGTTATCAGTTATGATTGTTACGAGTAAAAAAGAAATATTATTTAATTATTTAATCGGGCCCTTCTTTTCGGACCCATTACATACGATTCTACGTGATAGAACTGCCTTAACGGGGGAAATCGTAGCTACGAGTATATCGGACTCATCGATTCGCGGGATATCGTGTGGAACGGAAGTCGAACCGCCTCTTTTGGCTGAATTGCTAGTGCTCGTGTTGTTAGCCACCCCTTTACGGATATACACCTGCAGTGTGGCTTGAATTAGATAGAAGTAATTCTTCCGGAACAAGGGAGAAGGATGGATTCGATAGAAAATCAGTTTCTTTGTCGTGGCTTGTTCAACAGTCGTCTTCGGGTTCTCATTCAGCGGACTTTGAGTTCTTACATGTTCCGGGCAATATACCGAGAACAAATGATTGGAAGTTTTAGTACGCCTTTTCTCAATACATATCATTTATTTTATAACTCAATGAAATGTGGGTTACTGTAGGCATATACCTACAAGTAATCACGGCTGCTGACTTCTCTATTTTTAATCTTGAAGACGATCTAAACGGCTTAATATATACGTAGAGTATATTTATAATTCAAGAGTCTCTTAGTGTTGGTACTTGCGCATATACACTCATGCGAATAAGGCTTCTACGAGATCAAGAAATTGAGACTTGTGCAGAGGTATATTAGAGTATTGCGCTGGAAGACAATATCGATCGTTCGCCGTCTCCGTAGCTATTAAAGTTTGCCAAATTAACGCAAGATATATTCCATTCTTCGAAGATTTCTTGCGTTAATTTGGCAAACCATATACCATACGCTTGATATACGGAGTACAAATCAAATACGCAATATATCAGAATTTTCTGCTAACTTCCTACTTTCGAATTTTTTACCGTGCCAAGTTTTATCTTGTATACAACTTAACGAAGAGTGTATTACCACTTCGAAGTTAGTATTATCAAGATTTAATCCTTCTATTATATAAAATAATCTGTTATATAAAATAGTCTATTATATAAAATAGTTTTCGAATAAATGCGTGGACAAAACCGTGTCACCAAAAACCCCGACGATTTTGAACCGGATACGCGAAGCACGGACGGTTGTTAAAGGAGAAGAAGAACGATGACGACGAGGACGACGACGAGGATGGCGACGATGACGACGAGGACGACTATGACGACGACGTATTGAACGGAGAAGACAGAAACGACGTGATGCTGCTGCAAAATATTGGGGAAGCATAGCCCCTCGGGGGTTACCGAGGGGAGGAAGTAGGGGGCGGAGCCCCTACTCTCAAAAAATGCAGGTATCACCGAGCTAAAAGCACAGGTGAGATTACCGACTGAGCCTTACACGCTCTGTGGTCTGCCGCGAGAGTCGAGCAGTTGCACTCTTATGTAGGAACTCATGTCGGACCACTAGCGAGAGCCGGGAGGGAGCAGCGCCACCTGGTATCGGGCCGCCACAGTTCAAATAAGTCAGCACCATGTTAACCCGTCAGCACTCGCGCTCCCGTCCCACCGTTCTTAACTCGCGTGATGAGAGATTCTATCACGGCTGCGCGCGCAACGTATTTAACGCGCAAATCTTAGTTGGCGAGCGAGGGAAATTATTGTACAATTTTTATTTTTATTTTTTTTTAAATGCAAAAAATGGACTGGGCATGTTTTTTTATTTTAAAAGTTAAAAAACTAAATTTCAAGAATTCCAAATTAAGTGATTTATTATGCTCTTTTTCTCATAAATTATTTAACGTGTTCAACACATTATAAAAGAGCTGACGCCACGTGTCCCTATATTTTGCTGTCCGACTGTTGGATTCTTGTTTTGTATTATATTTGCTCGTTTTCTATAAATTTTGAGCTTTGAGAAAACAGTTTAGGGACGTTAATTAATAGTACACCTTTGTGAGCGGCCCAGCGCCAGGTATCCCGGTATCGGAAGTGCTGACTCTGCTGTTACTTTCCATCACTAAAAAGTAACCTAATCTCAAAAAATTAGCAACGAGAAAACTCTTGCACATTTTGGACGCCAGCTCTTGGAGTATTACGGGAATTTACGAATCAAGTATACCAGCATCTTTTTACCCCTCGAAAGAGTCATGACACTGCTACACGGAAAGTCTGTTACTTTCTTCTAACCTGCGCAGTACAAAAACGGACTCTCTTACCCCGTAGCGGACTTTTGCCCGCATCTATACTAACTTATGTGAATGATATGAAAATTCATCCCTGATCAAGCAGTCACATCAATAATTAGTTAGTTGGAATTACTTGATAGAAATCTATAATTATTTAATAGGAATAAATAATTATTTAATAAAATCAATAATAGAAATCAATAATTACATAATAAAAATCAAAAGGCATCGAGCGGATAGAAAAACATTCATTTTCGCATTTGGGATATTTGTGACAACCAAACATTTGTTGACGCGATAAAAATATTACGTTGCTAAAACCAACATTTATTTTTCGTAACCAAAAGTTTTATTTTCCCAATAAAAATATCAGGCTAAACATATTCGCCAGGAAAAACACTTGTATCACTATTACTCATTATCTATGAGCTTTTAGCTCATTGAAAACTACACTTTCATTTACAACGAACTCTTATATTGATGTAGGCCAAAAGTTTATATAAATAATAAAATAATAATTTCAAGAACGAATAAACATTCCTATCAGTCGCCATCGATCATACTTTCACCGCAAGAGGAGAGCAGGGGTGGTCCATTGCCGCGGTCGATCCCCGAAAATGCGAAAATGTTCGCCCTCCGCGGCGAGGCAACCCACCCTAAATTCAACCGCGTCTCCGAGGCGGACGTTTTAATCCCATTAGCAGCCGTAGCTACATCCCACCTATACGCGCAACAGAACATGGAGGCAGTTTCCCCGTAAAACTCGAACGCGTCGGTCACCCACGCATACCACGCGTCGCCGTCGTTGACGACTTCGGAAGTTCCGATACGCTCGCGACGTGCCCGGCACTGTTACAGGCGGCACGTAGAAAGAAGGAAATTGTAGTTTTAATGTCTATTATTATTTTTTTATTTAAACTCTTATCCGTTAAAAAATTAACGTTAATTTATGAAATTAATGATTATTAAGTAATTATTATTTGTACTGTGGCGAAAAGGATGTGGTCGCCATCTTATCGGCGGAGCGTTTCGTCCCGGAGTCGGCCTGTGGACTCGTCAGTAAGGCTAGGCCGACTCCTGCCTTAGACGCTCTGTGGTCCTCGGTGAGAGACGGGCAGTTGCGGTCTTATATAGAAACTTGCCCGTTGTTGGACCACTAACGAGAAGCCGAAAGCCGTGGAGTCGACGGGTGGCGCCACCTGGCGGCGGGGCGCCGTAGCGCGATGGGTCGCCACAGTACTCCCCCCCTAGTGACGTCTAATGTATGCAGACGGAACGAGGCGGAAGAAGTGGTGTGTGTGTGTGTGTGGCGACGGCTTGGCTGTGAGCGTGACTGCGTGGGACGTCGGTGGACCTCGGTAGGAATCTTCGATCGAGATTCGATATACCGAGGGATGTCGAAGGCTGGAAACTCCGCCGGTGCTCGTCGCAGCGTGTGAGATCGATTATCCTCAGGTGCGTGTGTCGTGGCATGCGTATGCCGTGCGTATCGGGGCCTGTACGTGTGCCGTGACGTCATATCGAGGCGTGCGTGTACATGTGCCGTGACGTCGTATCGAAGCGTGTGCGTGGGTCGTGACGTAGTGTGGAGGAGTGCGTGTACGTGGACCGTGACGTCATATCGAAGCGTGTGCGTGGGTCGTGACGTCGTGTCGAAGCGCGTGCGTGGGTCGTGACGTCGTGAGCGTGTCGTTGGCTCTGCTTCCAGAGATCAAGGTGTCCTTGTCATGGGAGTTCCCTTGGTCCAGAAGGTATGCTGCAGGATGATGGATCTTCTCCGCTGGATCACGTCGGGGTCACCAATGTGGCGAAAAGGATGTGGTCGCCATCTTATCGGCGGAGCGTTTCGTCCCGGAGTCGGCCTGTGGACTCGTCAGTAAGGCTAGGCCGACTCCTGCCTTAGACGCTCTGTGGTCCTCGGTGAGAGACGGGCAGTTGCGGTCTTATATAGAAACTTGCCCGTTGTTGGACCACTAACGAGAAGCCGAAAGCCGTGGAGTCGACGGGTGGCGCCACCTGGCGGCGGGGCGCCGTAGCGCGATGGGTCGCCACAGTACTAATGATTAATCCAAAACATGATTTTGATTCTGTTTAAATGTTGATCAATTTAATTACTTATTATTATTATTATTGTTGTTGTTGTTGTTGTTATTGTATATAATACAAACTCTTTTCTTCCTTTTTCCTTCTTCATTCTTTACTTTTTTTTATTTTAACTTCTACTTACTTTTCACTTTTAGGTACTTATTTTTACTTTGACTTATTTTTACTGTTCATCATTTTATTTGTCATATCATCGTTATTTTTCATTATTACTATTTATTACTTATTCTTACATTTGCGTATTTTTACTTTCACTATTTTCTTTTACTTACTTTTACGCGCATCCTTACTTATTACCTCTACTTATTTTTACTGTTCATCATATTATCCTTACTTTTCGTTATTTTTGCCTTTCTCTTTGTGCTCTTAAAAACATCCGTCCTAAAGCCTACTCGATAAACGCATCTTCTTTTCCTCGAACGCACACCGCTACGTATAGCGCGCGCGCGGCGTAGCCACATTCTTGCGAACAGAAACTGCCGCGCACTTGCCGCAATCCCGTCCTCTGCCAGTACAGCCCCTGCGGCTCTTCCCTCTTTACGACTCAACCTACTTACTTACGCGCGCGGGCTTCGTGCGTGGGGAGGACGTGCGTACTATGCGCGCACGAGTAGTTCCCGCAAGGCGATTCGAGCAATACAAATATGGAGAGCAGAATATAGTGGTAGCTACCACAAATAGTATAGCGTTTATGTGTCTCCACTCGGTGATAGGCCAACATTGGCGCGCGCGCGCGCGCGCGTGTGGCCAAGTCAGTATAGAGGCACACCGACGAGCGCGCGACGGTTGTCGAGTACTATACGTGGAGCATAAAAGGAACTACGGTACCACCTCGGTGTACGTATTCATTCGTAGAACGTGTCGCACTTTGACTGCCACGGCAATCTGCGGTGGAGTAGATTGTGCCCTGTAGTTTTGCCAGAGAGACACGTACCGTTTTATGAGAGATCGCACTGGTAGCGCCTATAGGACACCAGCGATTGAACAGGTTGAGAATAGGCACTGTTGAAAAAATATCATAGATTCTCATAGAAAACTTGTAAAAATCTCACAGAATCCTGAGAGGGGTAAATAGGGATGTATATATATATTGGATTCTATCATGTGCTAAACTCTGTACCTCAGAACCAGATGGACGTAAGTCACATTCCGTCAACTTTCTAGGAGCCGAGTAAAAGTGAAAAAAAAATGTATCTGGCTCGAATAAACCTTAGGACTTACGCTCTTATAACCGAGCTTAATTTTAAAGGATAATTTTCTAAAGGGCGTACGTTGTTATGGTTTGACGGAGAATAAAATTCTACGTGCAAAACGTTAATAACAGGAAAATATCTGTTTTTGGACTTACGTTCGTCTGGTTCTGAGGTACAGAACTTACCAGGAAAGAAACTGCAATCCTTATTATCTCATTATCTATGAGCTTTTGGCTCATACCTGTGTATGATACTTTTTTGAGGATCACGTTTTTTATCTACAACAGAGTCTTATATCGATGTAGGCCAAAAGTCCATTTAGACTTCGGGTCCTAAATGCGCATTAAGGGCGATAACGCGAGATTGTTTCAGATTTGATGAAAAATATCCGAGACTTTCGTCATCTCAACTTCTTCGCTTTACGCGTGGAGCAAGGTCCGCGGCAGCTGCGGACACTCTGAGATAGCCCCTCTGTCCTATTGAAAAGATTTCCTAGATTCCCACAGACAATTTCTATGGGAATCTGATGTGCTTCAAACGCAGCAATTCCAGATATCAATTAGAAAAGTTTGGGAAAAACAAATAGGAATTTATTGGATTCTATTTGTATCTGAAATAAAAAATAGGGATTTACCAAATTTTGTATGTATCCGTAAAAAGAAGTTGAATCCCCTAAAAGTAAAGACCTGTACACGCTGTTCTATTTATAATTACTGATAGAACTTTAGATTTTATTTCTTTTCATAGATACACATAGAATCCTATACACTCCTATTCATCCCTCTCAGGTTTTTTATTAGTGGGAATCCGGAATGTTTGTGTCAGAAGCACACATCGAATTCATATGGGGATTCTATGGTATTATTACAAGTTTTCTGCGAGAATCTATGATATTTTTTCAATAAGGTAGTTATCGTTACCATCCGCATAACATGTAATATTGCAGAAATATCGCAGCAATATTGCTTGATTGCTTGATCGTATTTGCAAATGCAAATTGCAGAGAGATTACTGCCACATTAATTGGAATACTCCATATTTGATATTTCAGTAAATAATCTGTAATATTATATTTCGAACGTAATATCCCGCATAAGTTGCTGCAATATTAAAAATGAAAGCTGTCGAGTATCTTCTTTATAACTGAATAGCCACGCGATAAAGCAATTTTCGTAATGCTATATTAGGAAAACATTAATTTTCGCAACTATAGTTTTAATTTTCATTCGTGAAATTAATTTTTTTCAAAATAATACCACGAACATATTAATCAAATCAACAACTATTCAGCAACGCGCCACTCTCGTCCACTTCGATACGACGACGACACTTCAAGCTCGCCATCTGCTGAAACTGCACCGTCACTGGTGCGCGCCACGTAAGGCGCTCTTCCCACATTGCACCTTGATATAATCCTCGACTAAGTATCTCACGGATGCGTTATTAAGATCCTATCTCGGATTTTGCATCAAGAAAACATTCGGATAGCGCTTCCCGCCGCTCTACATAATAAGAGCGTTACAGGGAATCCCCGCGAGGAGAAGTCGTTCTCGGAAGACTACATTGTGGTAGTCTTCGCGCGGCGCGCTTTAAAGTAAATCCTATTAGACTACAGCCAGCCAATGGCGCGCGCAGTCCGGAGCCCCGCGGAGCCCTGCCATTTCCCCGTCGAACATCGCCGCTGTGATCCTCTCCGCGCAATACACAGCGCAATCCCTTTACGGGCGGAAGAGACCTCGAGGGACGTCGAGAGCCCTTCGATGCGCGGTACCGATCGAGAGGATCGTGTTGACATTGGCGTTTGATCTCCCAACGAGCGAACCTTTGCACGTAGGTACATACATACACACATAACGTACCCAGGCGACCGTTCGCGTTTACAGATGACTCGGCGCAACCGGAAGAGGGGAAGAAGAGACCGGGATATGCCTCCCAGCATCCGTCGAGAGTTCACCTTCGAGGAAGGAAAATCTCTCCGTCGCTGCGGGTCTCGCGCGACCTCCGGCAGCCCGTATTCTTTTTTTCCGGTCTCCCGCATCGCGGAACCTTCGAGACGCGCCCGCGGGTATGCATTTATATACGCGAACACCTTCGCGTTTAAACGTGGGGGCGAGGACCACTTTTCCCTTTTTTCTCTTCCCCGACTGGTTCATTATCGGTTTTCAGGAATGGGGCGGCTGCACCACCACCGGAGCGTCGGTTCGTTACCCTCCGCGCCGCTGTCGCGCGTCTCTACCCTTCGTTCTGTATGTACCCACTTTATTACCCGTGACGACGGTTAGGTATTTCGATGGACGATTTCGCAAGATTCGTGAAAGGTTCGCAATTTCGAAGAAATTGCCTTGCAGCTCACACCGAAGAGTGCATGGAATAAGACCTTTTTGGCTGCTGGATTATCTTCGGTTGGACGTGTTGCCGGGATGAGCCGAGCTGTCCTAATTTGGCATCGGTCGACGACTCGCTGGGAAGACAGACAGAGCCTGGGTAGCTCAGCGATCCGAGGTTGTTCGAGTCCCAGTCCAGTTCCGGAGACGGAAGGCATGACGCGCAATTTTAGGGGATTAAGGAACAACGTGGAAACAGTCGACGAACGAAATCCTAGAAACTGTCACATCTTACAGTGTTTGTCGGAGGGAAGAAGTTCAATTATTCCACTAATGGTGTGGCACAATCAGTCAGGACCTTGACCATTAAGGTTCGCTAATTGCAAGCACTCTTCCGGGATGGAATAGACCGACTTGCAAAAAGCTGTTCATGGAGACTTCGTTATCGGCTTTGTTGGCCCGACCCAATGACCCGATTTCGAAGTACACTTGCTCTACAAGAGAACCAGCCTTCATGAGTAGGCAGTCCTAAGATGGAATGCACTCCGAAAGAAAGTGGGAAGCAACGTAAGAAACGCAAAAGCAGACGACATCACATCCCTGATAAATAATCGATACGACTGATAAAAGCGTCAAAAATCCTAGAAAGTAGTAATACCAGGGTCACGCGGATTCTGTCGCTGCGGTGACTTTGTCCTAACCAATGAACAATCAATTCTCATACTTTCATTAGCCGGGACAAACGCTAACGAGAGCACGAGAATTAATCATTCATTAGCTAGTACGGTAGAACTCCAATTATCCGAATCGCTTTCAGGAAAAAATGCAAGCAAAATAATGTACAGCACTTGTAAGTACGCTACATAACATGTAAAAGTGTTGCCTTTTCATTTAATTAATTACAAATGCATACAGTGCCGAAAATAAGTTTTTTCTTTAAAATACATATATGCACCCTTTGTTTTGGAAAAAGTCCAATTATCCGAATTTTTTATTATCCGAATGGGGTCCGGTCCCAATTGATTCGGATAATTGGAGTTCTACTGTACCTCTAAAAATAACATCTTAAAAAGTCACCAGCGACAGAATCCGTGACCCCGGAAGTACAACGCGCATTTGTCTTCGGCCCCAGCGACCCAACGATCCGTTTCCAGGGCACATCCCATTCGCCGATCGGCGTTACCGGACCGGCCACCCGGCGAATGGAACTCGCCTTGCGGAAAAAGACGTTCCTCCAGAGGGAGCCGTCGAAACGATCACCGTACGCCAGAGAAGTGCGATAATTCGAAGCGCGCGAGAGATCGCTGCACTCTAATCTCCAGTGCCCTCCCGGATAGTTCCAGCTCGAAGCCGGCGCTCGGCTTAGCTCGCTTCGCAGCTGCCGCTGACGATAATAATTAACTAGCTGTCGCGTACAATTTCCGCGGAAGAAGGTGATCGGGGAAAAGAAAATCCCCCCGCTTGGTTATTCTCGCCTTTATCGCCGCCTCTCGTCGAGCTGTTCGTATCCGCTGCAGCAAAGGGGAGGGGGAAGGCTGCACAATAATTAGGTACCCCGACCCAACCTGATTCCGCGATGCAGATTATTCCCCGTCACCGCTTCCCATGGTGGAAATATTATTCGGACTTTTTTTTCAAAGTATACTCGAAATTCGACACAGTTTTTCGAAGGTACACAATTCTGGGAGATTGTGACGAGTGCTCACGTGTTTCTACGAAACTACTTATAAGAAATTATGATAAACTATGATGCATTCTGAGAAACAAAGTTTGAGGAGAACTTCTGAAACATTGAGAAATTCTTAGAAAGATTGTCATTTCGGTGTGTATGAGAAAATCTGACAACTTCTGAAAAGATGTTTGAAAGATTCTACATCTTGAACCTGGAATTTTTCCATGAATTCTGAAGAATCATATTTTGTATTCTTTCCTGAGAAGTTATGAATATTTTCTGGAAAGAAACTGACTAAATTTTAAAAAACTATTTCTACTTTTTCTGAGAAATTCTTACAAATTATTTTATGAGTTCTCACGGAAGGTTGTGGATATTTCTGAGAGCGAAATGAAGTGAAGATTTTTGGACAATAATTTTGTATTTTTCTGCGAAATTCTGAGAAACTGTAGCATCTCGATTTTTATGAAAAAGTCAGAGAAATATCGACGAAAGACTTGTAGCAAATCAGACAAAAATAGATTTTCTGCTCTTGAATTCTGTACATATTGTAAATCCGACGCGATATAATGTTATTGATTTGCTGTTTAAATTTATCTATAAGCGTGAAAGAAGAAAATACAGACGCAAAACGTATTTTTTACGACTCTCTTGTGGAAGAATCTAAAAGGCAATTATATTAACATTCGATTGCGCGGAATGTACGTACACGTGTATGAATTTTCATTCAGAAATGTTTTAAAATTTGCAAGAAAATGATGAAATGTTCTAAGAAATTTTAGGAAATGCGCAAATATCTCTGAGCATTTATCAACAAATATTTTCGGAAAAATTTTACGGTTCTCAGAATCTCTCAGAAATTATACCTGGGCGAATTCTGAGAAATCTCGAATATTCTTAAAAGCGTTCGAAAACGTTGAAAAAATTCAGAATAGTTCTTATTATAAAAATACTGAACTTCGTGGTTTCACACAAAATATTCTCATGATATTCTTTCTCTCAACCACGAAGATTTTATTCTATAACTTTACGAGGCTTTCCGAGAAAATTTCTGACATATTTCGAGAAATATTTCCGCCAGGGTCACGTGAACCTCTACAGCGGACTCTAAAGAGTCCAGACCACACGAGCGGGCATCGATACTGCCGCCTATGGGCGCAGCCACTCGGCGATCGGCAAGTACGACAGGCTTTCACCATAATTATATGGTGCTACGGAACTCGCGGCCCAGTCGCATGGCAGCCTGATGCAATTTCGCGCGAGCCTTGCATCGCGTTACAATACCCGGGAAGAGGAGTAGAGGCGCGCAAAGTCCACGGGAAGGGGAAGGAGGATGAGGAACGCTCGTCGGAGAGGGCCGTAGGACCGAGTGACCGGTATTCGAGGCATCGGCCTCTTTTGCCTGATGCAACATTCGCTGCAGCCTGCGTCGGCTACCGGCAGTGCCGCGGGGACCGCTGCCGATTGCTAGTATCCTTCTCGTAGCTCGAGGCGTCCGCGTTTTTTCGACGTCTCGCGCAATCGTCCGTTTGTGTTGCCAGGTAGGTTCGTTTGCGTTTATCCCTATTGAACAAATTAAAAAAGGCCCGTTTCATAGTTGGAACCTATAAATAAAAGCACGACTCAAGTCGCCGTCTTGACTAGTAAGCGACTTCTGATCTTAAGTCCACTCTTATTATTTTATGAGTAGCGACTGTGAATACTGGCCACAGATTCTCACAGCTTCTCAGAGAAAACTTGGCAAAATTTCGTGGAATCCCCATGAGAACGTCCCAAGAAGAAATTCTAAGTTGAGTTGACGTCCAAGTGACGTCCGCGTGGCGTCCCCTTAGATCAGTGACGTCATTTTGGACGTCATCTCGCGACTCACCATTTCTCCCTGGGATCTCGTGGCGGATTGCATCGCGTGCTCCAGCGATACTTATCTCTTATCTTCTCGTTACAGCGAGCAAACTCGAAGTCCCTTCGACGTGCCGCACGCGTCGTGCATCGATCCTCCCTGGCATACTTCGAGCAACGACGTCGCTGAATCCGAGGGCCGAAGTGCCAAAACCGCATTACTCGACAACCCGCTCGAAGAGTTCGATTTGGCAGCGGCCGAGGCGCAGCGTTTTTCGATCACGCGGCTGGATTCGGATCTCTGTGGTGTGCGCGGAGGTTCCGTTCGCGCCACGTGTATAGGTGAGCACTCACCCTCCGCTCGGGGGTAATTCGATTTCGCGAAGAAAATGGACTTTCGTCGCTTGGCTTCTGCCGCGGTCCTCACACGTTGCTACAATTTTTCCAGCTCGGGTGCATACGTGATGCGCGCAGTGCGCTATATGTATGCACCGCCCGATCGATACGTTAATCCATGTAGCGGAGCGCATCGTCGTCACTACTGCCACTTATGGTCCCTGGGGCATACCCGCAAGGGTTCCGCCTGTAGTGCGCTCGTACCTATGTGCGCGGATACTCGACATACAGGACCACCCACAACGAGATGCATCTCGCGGGGAAAAGAGCGAAGCACTGTTTACCGGAGCTCGTAATAGGTGAGAGTGACTGATATCTACTATAATTTGTGTAATAAGTATCTGTAGACGATCTACAACACAAAGAGAGATGGTAAGTCGAGTTTACGTTCAAATGACATCCACACGACGTCCTGTAAAGTCAAAATGACATCATTTGGACGTGTTCTCGACACACCATTTCCCCTTGAGAATATATTTGTAAGAATTCGGTTCTCTCCCAATATTGAAGTAATAACAGATTCTCATAGATTCTCATATAAAACTTGAATAATCAAAAATTCCATAGAATCTTCGTGGGAATGTGCTGTGCTTTTTACACAAAAATTCCGGATACTCACTAATAAAAATCTGAGAGGGATGAATAAAAATATATTGAATTCTATATTATGTATATCTGTAAAAACAACATCTTGTAGCGTTCTATTAGTAATCACGAATAGAACGGCGTGTACGCGGGTCTTTATATTTTTGTACGGGATTCAACTCGTTTTCGCAGATACACGTAAAATTCGGTATACATCCCTATTTATTATCTCAGATACGCATAGAACGCGATGCATAGGCTACTCGTCCTTCTCAGACTCTTCTAGCTGATGTCTGGAATTGCTGTGTCACAAGCACATCAAATTCCCATAAAAATTGTCTACGGGAATCTATGGGATCTTACCCTGTATTTCTAGTTAAAACGATAATTAAAATGCGGCATACGCCATCGCTTTTTAAGCCTGTCCTTTTCGCACTCGTTAATCGGCATAATTGCGTCTCTCGTGACTTTTTGACAATGTCATAATTCAGTAGAGACCCAACCCAAGTAGAAATGGTAAGTCGAGATGACGTCCAAACGCCACGCGGATGTCCTTTGGACGTCACCACGGCCTACCGTTTCGCCTTTCCAAGAAGAAATGCTAAGTGTGAGTCGGGATTACGTCCAAATGATGTCAATCCGTCTTTAGAGGACGTCATGTTGATGTCATCTGGACGTCAACTCGATTCACTATTTCTCCTTGAAGAGACACGCACTTATAACTTTGCGAACAATTATCTTTTTTGGGCATTCCCTTTTTACGTGACATCGCGTAGGTACGTACAAAAATTACAAATTGAGTTAACAAATATGAATTCGCCGTGTGTGTCGCTCGACTGCCGCAAATTCGGGAAAACCGCGCTGCACTCTTTTCTCCGCGTATCCATAGCCCAAGTACGCGTTCTCGAAGGCACTCCAACAGCGGGAAGAAAAATTCTGATAAACTATATATACGCGTCGCGGAAAGACGCGCATATCCCGCATTCCTCGAATCGATTCCTCTCAACACGTACATACTTTCGCACTCGCGTTACGGGGATTCCACCGCGGGGCACCCTGTATGTTTGCACCAGAAACATCCATGTACGGATATCGCACACGGGCGGACGTACAAGTTTAGAAGCACCGCGCAAGGTGTACGCCACGACTTCCAGTTTAGTTCCAGCGACGCGTACGGCTAGAATATCGGCAACACAAGCAGCAGGAGCAGCACCAGCAGCCGGCTGACACAACTCGATCGATAAGTCCGCGGGCACTTCTCTCTCCCGCCCCCTTCCACCCTCCAATTTTATTCTCATCTTCTTACACCGGCGCGCCTCTCGCATTGTGCATATCCGCCCTGTTTGCCGGCGCTTTGCAGCGGGGCGAATCTGCTAGAATCCCGCTTCGGGGTGGAAAAGAGAAAAAGGAAGAGCGGCGGGGGTGGAAAAGCGAATTTGAGGACATGACGCTATTGCCTTCCTCGTGGATGTTTATTTGGATATACATGTATAAAGGCGCGCCTGGAGATGGAATTTTGGCGCGGTCGCTCGAGCGTGAAGATGCACTGTGATTGCAGCGCGAGAAAAAAGTATTTGGAGCTTATTCGCCGCGATAATTCCGACTTTAAAGTATTGCGAGGCTGAAGTATTTCGGTGGCGGTTTAGTTTGGGAGAGTATTCTTCCTCCCGGACAATTATAAAGGAAAAAACGGAGGGAAGAAATAACGTGAACTTGATCCCGGTTGAAATAATCGGGCTCAGTTTCTTCATCTTCTCGGGTTTATTATCGGGAGCAAAAAATGCGAACTTTTTGAACGGAACGAGAATGTACATACATATTATATGATGCTAAATTTACTCGCCAGGAAAGAGACTTCAATCACTATTAACTCAATATCCATGAGCTCTTATCTAATATTCGTATAAGTAATACTTTTTTGAAGATTACATGTTTATCTACAACAAAGTCTTACATTGATGTAGTCGAAAAGTTCATAAAAAATGAAATAATAGAGTGATTGAAGTTTCTTTCCCGCCGAGTAAATTTAGTCTCATATAGTATATCACATCTTATTATCTCTATTGTCTCATTATCTATGAGCTTTTGGCTCATATTTATGTAATACTGTTTTGAAGATTGCATTCTTAGTCTTATATGGATGTAGGCCAAACGTTAATAAATAATGAGATTATAGCGATTGAAGTTTCTTTCCCGACGAGTAAGTTTAGCCTCATACGTTGCATCGTGCCGCGTGGGAGCTGTCGACGAACTCTACCTAGTTTCGATTTTGATATCGAAAACGGAATTTTATCCCCCCTCTTTACAGCTTCCCGGGTCCCATCGTCAGTGACCCGCGGAACTAATTTCCCCTCTTCTAATCTCTCAAGGCTACGCAACGCGACCGTGGAAGCGTTTCCCGTTCGCCCTCGAAATTAGAGTCGCAATTCTAGAGCTGCGCGGAGAGAGACCACATCCACCTCTAAAATTAAACTCGCGTCGACACGGCAGTCGCCAAATGCTGCGACAAACGTGAATGACGTGCGGAGATACGGGAAGGAGGCGGGGAAGGTTAAGGAATTGACTCTTGTATCACATCGGTGGTATTTCTTTGGTGATGTCAATACCGACGACCCTGTTGAAAAAACCAATAGATCCTTATTAAATCCCATACGATGATGGAATTTAATAAGGATCTATTGGCGTTTTTCAGCGGGGTTATCAGGGAATAGAACAGCATTCATTTTTATAGGATTTTATTCAACATATCGTTCAACGTAATATGCGCACAGAATTCAATAAATTTCGATTTATCTTCTCAAATTTGAATGGGCGGGTATCCCGAATTGTTGTTTCAAATACGCGTGATATTTCCGGTAAGGAATTATGTGGAATTTCTAAAGGATTTTATATGCATCTCTATGGGTTTTTTACCACAGGGGATATGACAAAGGTACGCGCACTTTTGTACGTAGCTGGAACAGTTATGTTATCATATATTGAAAAAAACTTTTTTAGTAAAATGAGGTAGTGTCACTGTATTACACATTAAAAATAGGGGCCGCGAACTAAACTGGTCAGTGTGCCAAATACTATAGACTTTGCCCTACTTTCATGACGTGAAAGTTTTTTTAGCATCAGCAACGAGAAATTATCAATTGCAACACATTGCGCTTTCAGAAATTCCTCATTTTTATTTCACGTCGAACCGTTTAAAATATCTAAAATATTATTATATACGCTCCCCTTTGCATCGTGGTCTTTCTCCCATCTAAAACACATACAGCCGCACTGAGAGAAATAATTGCTAGTACTAAACAAATTTTTTTTTAGTCAAAAATAGGGTAGAATTTCAGAATTAAGTTGTGATTTTTTCTTCGTGCAAAAAGTATTTGATAGGCTCGAGTAATTTTTTTACGAAGTAACAAGTAACTAAGGTATTTTTTGAAATAAAGAATATATAGAATTCTTTTTAAGAATCTGTATTCCAAACAATTTTCGAGATCACATGTTCTTGATTGAAGAAACACTTTTCATGGCACTAGCGATTATTTCTCTCAATTCATACACAACATGAGTACGTGCTCACGTGCACCCACTTCGCCAGGACGTCACTCACCCTTGCACTCCTCCGCCTTCTCGTCGGAGCCATCGTGGCAGTCGTCCTCGCTATCGCACACCCACTCCAGCGGGATGCACCGGCCGTTGGCGCAGCGGAATTGTCTCAAGGGACAGGCCAATGTACCTGTAACCAATGAAAAGGTTCGCGGTTACGTCGCATGCAGAATGCAGGTCGAGGATGAAATGCGAGTCGACGAGGAGGGCTCTTATCTGTGAAAGGTTTTTATCCACAGAGGTCTCACCCCGTCCGCGGGGCGAGCTCACCCTTCCGAGCTAACGATACGCCTCGTTAATTATCGCGATGCACCGGTTGCCTTGAGGCCGCGTCCTTTTTATAGGCTCCGTGCGCATCTCGATGGTGACTAATTGGATGCTCAGCTTTAGCGGGTCTTTAAACATTTTTTGTATTGCGGGTTCGAAAAATTTTGACGAAATTATCTACCCCGTATTTTTTCATTTTTCATTTTCGGCCTTATCGGAGCCGGAAAATTGCGTTTTGAAGTACGGCTACGTCATCGTGCTTCAAGCAGCACACTTTAGTGAAAATATTGTAAATCACTAAATGACGTCATTTTCTTTTTGTCAAAATGGCATCGAACATCTTTCATACATGACAAAATAATGATAAAACCTCACTATTTTGTCACTTCCGAAAGACATTTGATGTCATTTTTACAAATTAAAAAAAAAGACGTAATTTGGTAAGAGTGACATTATTTTAACTAAAGTGTATTGCTTGAGGCTGTAAACCCATCTCTCTCTAACTCGTTGCTCGGCATAAACGTGTCTCTCTCGCGTTTCAATGACGTCACAACGTCGTAGAGAGAAACACGCTTAAAACTCTGCGAATAACTGTTTTTTCGCAAATTTTCCCTCTCCTCTGATATCAAGTACGTATAAAGATTACAAATTGAATTCAAAGATACGAATATCTTTTTATAAGAAGACCGAATCAGGGGATGATCTGACTGAAACTTCGTTCGCTCTAAAAATATGTATCGTCCGCATTGGGCTAAATTGTAACGGATGCATCGGTGTTTATAATTTAGACATCAATAATTCATGAACATGAACGACACCGCGGCTTCATTTGCAAGTGAAATTGCACATTCGGGCTTTACACGCCCGAGTTCATTTCTCTCGTCACTGCCTCCCGCGGTTCGATTCCCATTATAGGGCTCTAGCGTACTTCCACAAACGTAGCTTTTGTTTGTGTTACACGTGTACATATAGAGAATGTACATCCAAGTTTCGCCAAGAAACCCAGCTTGGTGGCGCTGCTTGTATTTACCTTTTGATAACGATTTTCCACGGAAAGAATTTATTTGAATGCTTTGAAATCCACATTCTATTATAATTGAGGCCATGTTGATTAAATCTCATAGGTAAAACACTTCAATTATTATCCAAAATAACGTGTAAACAGCGCTTATACCACGGGCATCTGCTTAATGCTTGGTGCGTGCCACAGATGGCACTCTATCTGTTTTGTGCAGTTACCCAATCGCCCTATAGGGGGATTGGATACTTCACAAACGTAGCTTTTGTTTGTGTTACACATGTACATATAGAGAATGTACATCCAAGTTTCGCCAAGAAATCCAGCTTGGTGGCGCTGCTTGTACTTACCTTATGATAACGATTTTCCACGGAAAGAATTTATTTAAATGCTTTGAAATCCATATTCTATTATAATTGAGGCAATATTGATTAAATCTCATAGGTAAAACACTTCAATTATTATCCAAAATAACGTGTAAACAGCGCTTATACCACGGGCATCTGCTTAATGCTTGATGCGTGCCACAGATGGCACTCTATCTGTTTTGTGCAGTTACCCAATCGCCCTATACGGCGCCGTCAAAATCGTTGCAACCGTACGAGCAGCGACGGTCTTTGGGAAGCCTGCGATTGGCGCGAAACCCGAGCGCAACGGAAGGCGAACTTCCTGGTGCGATAAATCAACTTCTTTCTGCTCGCAGGATAACGAAGCCGCACGCGGCTGGATACTCCACACGAACCCAAGAGTGTTTGAACTCGTGGAACTTAATTCTCGAAGGATCGTCGCATCACGCCGACCACAGGAGGAAGATGAGTATTTTTCTCAGCAGTTCTCGAACGTCGTCTGCGCGCGTCGTAACAGCGCCCGATACATTGGCACCTTTTCAGGAAACGACGATATTTCGGGCTCGTCGAAATCAGTGGGAGGCTTCTAAAAGTCTCTGGCGTCAACATAGGACCTCCGCGGACGCACCTGCCAAAAATCCACACGCGCCGGCAATAGCAGCCGGTCGCGAATGTTGAGGGACAATTTAAAAAGTGGAATTTGGGCTCTTCTTCTATTTCCAACAGGGAGAAGAAACTAGTAAATAGATTTGACTAAATCGGCAGTCACGAGCGGGGGGTCTCGCAGATCGAGTTACTTGAATTACACAATTTGATTATAACGATTAAAAATTGTTTGACGAGCACAAGCTGTAGACGAGTCTAGCAAATTATTAATTCAAGCAAGTTGATCTGCGTTCCCTCGTCTGTGGTCGTTAATGTAGTCAAATCTACCATATTTTTTTCTCAGTGAAGACTCCCAGCAAACTAATTTCTCAAAAAAAAAGTATAAGGCGATAGCCTAACCGAAAAAAAGGTACTAAAAGTGACTGGAATGAAAAAGCAAGAGTGCACTTTCTGAGCATTGAAAACCCTATTGAAAAGATCCCATAGATTCCCGTAGACAATTTCTATGGGAATCTGATGTGCTTCAGACACGGCGATTCCGGATATCCATTAGAAAAGTTTGAGGACGAATAGGAACGCATTGGATTCTATGTCTATCTGAGATGATGAATGGGGATTTATACCGAATTTTAGAAACAAAGTATCAATATCAACCATACATCGAGTTCATTCGCGTTTCATTTAAACTGTAATACGTCTCCGTTGACTGTAGTACAGTCTACAGTCTTGACTGCTAAATTCTCACGAATAAAATTTATGAATAGGAAAAATTGTTCATCCGATATAAAAAAGAGAATTTGAGTAACTTTTTAAGAAAAAAATTAGAAACAACGGGTTTGGCTCTAAAAAAAGACGAATCCCTCTAAAAAATGAACAACCAGGAGTGATCTGTATTTCGGAAGACGAACGAAACCCGAGACCCTCCGCGACAGTTAACAAAGTAGCGTGTTACGCGATTTGATACGAGCGGCGGCGGGCGAATAATTTGTATCGATACGCTACATCGCGATCGGTGAATTGCGACTGAACTGCAGACCTCATATATTATGTATTCGATCGCTGTATACGCGGTACGGGAAGCTTTCGCACAGCGCCGAAAATAACGCCGACCCGATTGTATTCGGCCGACGAGCGATTCGATACGGCGTCATCCGCTCGCCCGTGAGAATCGCCAGCGGAGCTTCCGCCTGTAACAATCGATCGCATTTATGTATAAGCAGTCACTTGACACGCTAATCATTCCCGCACCGGAGGCCGAATTGCCCGATATTGCAAAGTCACCGGGAAAATGCCACGCGCGGGGACTCCCTCAAGGTGCTCTCTTCGGTGTTATTGCTTTGCGTGAGAAGTGGGTACTCTGGTATCGCCGCGGGGCGGGGCGAGGTCGTTCTGTGCTCGTGGAGTCATCCACTTCGACATTGATTATCTCCTCGACCGTGAGCACTCGGCTTGTGTAGCTCCGGAGCTTTTTTGTAGCTCGAAATACGGTATTCGAAGAGTGTCGCGCGAAAACGTGCTCGAGTGAGGAATTAAACGCGGTTTCCTGACTCCTTTTCGCTTGTTGTAGTGCCGATGTTTGGTACCTACGAAATTCGAGCAGAATCCCGAATCTGATGCGCAATGTCGACTCCCTGGCGGAGAAAAATTGTACGGTAGATTATGAAAGAGTACTTTGAATTAAGGGGGAAAAATCAACGTCAGCGCGTGCACTGATTTTATGGAGAATACAGAATTTGAGACACTTTTTTGGGTTTACACAGTCGTAAGTAGATTTGCGTGGTTTGCGAATAACGTAAAAAGAAGTTCTACGTTACGTAAACTGTGATCAATTACGGCAATGTGTAACCTGTTTGAGATATCAGTCCATATAGAATATTGTGAAATTCCCAATGAATTGATATTTCAAACTTGGAAGCTTCGCTTGGAGAAATCCCTCTATTTATCCACTCAATGAAAAATTAATGAAGAAATGAAAAAAAAACGAAAATGAAAGTAAATTCGTCGTTCCATTCAAACATTTTTTGAAATTAAAAATGATTTCATCACACGGCTATAAAACAGTGCTAAAAATCTTCTCGGAGATGTGCTACGTAATTTAACGAAGAATAATCTAATCAGATACGTAATTTTCAAATTATTGACGGACAAACACAACGGCTTAGAGAAATATAATATACGTATATCATACGAGGCTAAATTTACTCGGCAGGAAAGAAACTTCAACCACTGTTATCCCGTTATTTATGAGCTTTTAGCCTACATCGATGTAAGACTTTGTTATAGATAAAACTGTATTCTTCAAAAAAGTGTTATACAAATATGAGCCAAAAGCTCATAGATAATGAGATAATAGAGATGAGATAGGATATACCATGTGAGGCTAAACTTACTCGCCAAGAAAGCAACTTCAATCACTATTATCTCATTATTTTTTAACTTTTGGCCTACACTTTTCTTTCGTGGCGAGTAAGTTTAGCCTTATATAGATAGTTTTTGCATATTGCCGTCATTTTTTTTAACCTTCGACCCGCCAATTCCGATGAACAGTTTGATTCGTGAAATCGACGTGGACCTATGCGAAGTCGACACCACGGTGCCCATATATCCGGCATCCAAAACCCCGTTCCGGGGAGATCCCCTTAAATCCACGAGAAGTCGATAAGTCGTCATCGGAGTGGCTCGTTCGCGTTATCGATACATTCACCGTGTCCCCCACGGCCTCTCCGATTTTCGCCCCATCCCCCTCCTCTTTTTACTTATTATACGCATCCGTTCCCTCCCCTCGGTGACTTGCAGTTACGAAACTCGCTCGCCCCGCGCGCTCTTTTCGTTAACGAGAAAACGAACGAGGGAATATCACGTCGAGGGTCGCCCCGCCGAGGGTTCGGGGCGAACGTCATTGCGGGGATGAAGCTCGCGGTACTTGCACGCGCGTGTATCTGTCCCGCGCGTAGTTTAGACGCGATCGATACGGCGTAAAAGTTCAAATTGCCAGCCGAAGCTCGGCCGTGCGGATTGCTCGGGGTGTGCCGGGTGCCGTTGTCGTCGCCCTTTGCTGCGGTTGTTTTGTTCAAACTGTTGCAGGGCGGTAGCGAGTGGGAGACTGAAATTGGAATGATTTTTTTGAAAATTAATTAAAAAGAATTCGTGGCGATATCCGCCCTCCCAGGAAGTCGCAAGATCGCGAAAATTAAACTGACGATGCATGCGTTATCGTACACTGAGAGAAATAATTGCCGATGCCAAAAAAATGTTTTCTTCGATCGAAAACATGATATTACTCCAGGACCAAGCCACGGTTTTCTTCGTGCGAGAAAATATTTGATAGGTTCGAGTAATTGTTCTCTTCATGCTGGACGAATTTCTCGTGCCAGTGAAGGTATTCTTGAATCAAGAATATATAATACCTTCTTTGACCAAGAATCTGTATTCTTAACCCCTTCAGACCTGGTGTACACGAGAATGTACATTGGATTTTAGCTATTTTATTAAAAAATGCTACGCAAAAATACAACTTTGTACTCTGTTTGCACATAAATATAAGAAAATTAAAAAAAAATAGATTTCAAAAATATGTTAAAATATAATAATACCCCAAAGGCTAAAACATGATTAACAATTTTGTTTACTTCGCGAAAAAAAATTAAGTCTGAAGGGGTTAAAAAATGTTAAGATCCTGTTTTTGATTGAAGAAATATTTTGTTGGCATTAACAATCATTTCTTTCAGTGTATCATTTTGAGTAGAGGCTGTCGGTGCACTTTTATTATTCAAAAGTCATTGTAGCCTTTATTTCTCATCTGATTTCAATGATTTGTTTTCCAAACAATCAGAATTCAATTTGGAACAATCATAAGAGTCCATTTTTTTAATTTATTGCTCCCGTTCACTGTAGTTCATGCAACTGGCTCCTATGTAAGTGATGGTACATGACTTCGCATTGTCGACTCGATATACAAATTACTGGTCTCGCAAAATCCTCACACAGCTTGTTCCAGAGAAGAATGAAAAACGCACAAAACTGTTTTAAATCCCTAGTGCTCGGTTATGATCGTACCGGATATGGAAATTTGAGTTTAGCTATCTCAACAACGGAATCATAATCAGTGACCTCGAGAACCGTTGTAACATATATCACATTTGTCGCAAAAAGATTGAATATTAAATTTGTACGCCGTATCAGGTCTACCCACAGTGAATCGGAGCGATAAAATGAAAAATCAGCTCTCCAACGTTTGTTCCAAATGTAATGCCGATTATTAGAAATCAAAAATTGTTGAAATCGGATAAGAAATAAAGGCTGTAGCGACTTCTGAACATTAAAAGTGCATTTTGCCCCACTGTGCGGCGATCGTTCAATATTTATCGGGGTTTATGATAATTGCATACACACCCTCTCTCGAGGGGTAGGACACACGTGCAGCTAATTCCAGAGTTTAACGTCGATATGTTTGCTTACAGACATTGTAGCGTATTTACGGGTGATTTAAATAAACCAACCGAGCTTTGATGTGGGATAAGTGGGTATACACACGTACTAAGCTTCTGGGGTGGGCACGGAATCGCTAGTGGCTCGAAATCCCAAGGGTTGTAGAGGGCAAGTAACCTATTGAGTGTTTTGGAGCACCACTTGATTACCGGTTCGGCATATATGCAGAGATATCAACGATTGATGATCTTTCTTGTACATACAGACGACTCTATTGAACAAATATCATAGAGTCTCATGAAAAATTTGTGAAAATCTCATAGATTCCCCATGGGAATTTGATGTGCTTCGGACACAGCAATTCCAGGTATCCACTGATAAAAATCCGAGAGGGATGAATAAGAATGTATTGGATCCCATGTGTATCTGTTGTGAAGCGAATAAAATCTCGTCACGTTCTATCAGTAATTACGAATGGAACAACGTGTACGAGGCATCATTTTCTTTATGGGACTCAACTTGTTTTTTGCGGATACATATAAAATTCCGGAAACCCCTATTCATCAATTGCTGTGACGAAAGCACATCAGATTCTCAAGGAAATTGTCTATGGGAATCTATGAGATCTTTTCAATAGCGGAGCTACGGAACGTCGCGAATGGAAATTATTTTTAAACGGAAATTTTGTCGTTCAAGAAGATGAATTTTCTGTAAGCTCTTTGGTAGAAATCAAATCTATCGATGACCATTTTTTTTCAGTGGATATTTTTGGGAATCGTGAAAAAAAAATGAATTTATCCCTATTGAAAAGATCTCACATTTTTTTGTTTCGTTTTTACATAATTATAAGGAGATTTGCATGGTTTGTGAGTAACGCAAAAATAGGTTCCATGTTAGGTAAGCA
Organism: Xiphydria camelus; assembly: GCA_963678675.1. Classification (NCBI taxonomy): domain Eukaryota; kingdom Metazoa; phylum Arthropoda; class Insecta; order Hymenoptera; family Xiphydriidae; genus Xiphydria; species Xiphydria camelus. Next base: position 3,784,004 of record OY783200.1, read on the forward strand.
GTGATAAATTACGGCAATATGTAAACTGTCTGAAATATTAGTTCATATAGAATTTCGCAATATTGATATTTCAAACTAGGAGTTCCCATGCGTAGTATACGCGCATTTGGAGCTTTCAAAAATTCAGTTATAGAAAAATCCCTCACAATCCTTCCATTTAAGAAAACTTAATGAAGAAATGAAAAAAACTAAAATAAAGTCTTGCCGTGTCAAAAGCACATAAGATTCCCACAGAAATGATCTGTCAATGAAGAAATGAAAAGACGAAAATGAAGTTTTGCTCTTTCAAAAGTAGGTACATCAAATTCCCATGGAGTTTCTATAGGATTTTTACAAGTTTTCCACGAGAATCTATGATACTTTTTTCAATACGGACAACGGGCCGAATTTCCATGTCGTTTTGGTAAGTCCGACTCGGTTGGCGATCCCATCGCTTCGCGATAACCCGAAGCGTGCTATTGATAATAAATTGATAATTGAAACTGAAATCCTTTCATTGCGGATCGCTCGGCACGGCTATATACGAGGCTTTATTGCTGAGCGGAATCCCCGCATATTTCTCGGTCAGACCGGACTTCTCCACTCCGCGTATACCTTGCCGATACGCCGAGCTTCGGGGCCGATATCGGTCACGAGTTGCGTTGCACGCTTTGAAAAGTGTCGTCCTTGAGAACTTTGGCTCCGCTATGAGTTCATTAAAATTAGTAGCGCAGTACAAATCGGTGGCTTTGAAGTCGTTCGGTGAGCCGCTCCATCGGATATGTTTCACTTCACTTGACGGAATCGCGATTTCATCGGGAAAATTTCCGAGGAACTTTGAGACGTCAACGATTTCATCAGGAAAAAGAAGTTCCGGTGCAAAAAGTCGCTGATATCACGTGAGTACCTGATGCTTCAGAACATCCTTCAAAGTCTCTAACAATTTCAGCTTTTCCGGGTTTCCCTAATTTCTAGACACCGCGGCGGTGTTCCTCGCCGCCAGCTCCTTGTCAGTGCGGTCGACGATAATTCTCCCGAAATGGGATTCCTGTCGACGTGGCCGCGCCGAATGGGTAGGGTGAACGAGGAACGAGAAAATCCCCGCAAAAAGAATTTGAATAATTTTATTGGGGGAGAAGATAATGGGAAAATACTGGTCGCGGTAGAGCGGGGGGGGGGGGGATGTCTGTTTCGTAAACCATAAAAGGGCTTTTTAACGACAGACGCGGGCGAGAGCAGCTCCGAAAAATTGCCGCCCTTCGGGTTCAGGTTTCACGCACGGCCGTCGCGCGTGAAACCTACAAAAGTAAGTTTTCAAACTTCATCAAAATTCTGTTTCATAATTTCATGTAATTCGATGCGACATTTTAGCGTGGCATTATTCACGGCGCGAAAAAGTATTAAGACGACACCCGGGGAAAAGTTCCTCCCCCCGCTTTGGCTGTTACTTGAAGTTGCTATACGCGCCCTATTATTGTATTATTTTTTAAAAATCTTTTTATCTTTACTTTTACTATTTGCTTTTATTTACCTTTACTTATTTTTACTTTTACTATTATCTTTTACTCACTTTTACCTTTACTTATTTTTACTGTTCACATTATTCGTCATATTATCGTTACTTTTCGTTATTACTGTTACTTATTCTTACGTTTACTTATTTTCACTCTCTTTTATTTATTTTTTACTTTAATTTATTTCAACTCTTACTATTTTCTTTTACTTACTTTTACTTGTTTTCACTGTTCACTACATTATTCGTCATATTTTCGTTACTTTTCGTTATTTTCACCATTATCTTTGTGCTCTCAGGAAACACCCGTCTCTGAGCCTACTCATTAAGCGCATCTTCGTCTTCCCAAAAATTCCAGCAACGCCGTAAAGAGGAAACGAATCGAATGCGTAATTCGATCGGCGAAATAAAATTCAGCGCGCGCTCCCGAACGGAATATTCGCGAGGAGAGAAAAGAGGAATTAATGAAGCGAAGGCAGGGGGAGCGTTGCAAAAAAAACGTAAAGCGACTGCAAATGAATGACAAAAGGAAAGAGGGAGAACGAAAACGAGAGGAAGGAGAATTAACGCGCGTGTCGCCGGACACGTGGAAATTCCAGCGGCGAACGCTGATGCAACAACGCGATTAAAAGTCGAGGGGAGAAATACGAAATCGCCTGGAAATGTGAGTTTGAGCATTGCACGCCATTTGGTATCTCAACCAGCACGTATCTCAATGATTACACGGCGTATGTACGGGTACACTCGCATAATACGTCGGCCAAAAAGGAGGGGAAGAGAAGAGGCGTATTGGCTTTGATATAAAAATTTAAAGCGAGGGAGAGGGAGAGCAAAAGCACAAAAAAGCCGCGGGTCACGAGACGAACAAACGCGCTTCCACACACGCTCGAATTTTAATGGGCTTGGAATATTCCGTTTCGTTCTACCCGCGTGCGGATACCCGCAAATACCAGCTCTGTATCCGCAGGTAAATTGCTGGAAAAATATTTACCTGCAAACCACACCAGTTCGATAACCATCGCGGATGAGATTAAATTTCGATGGGTTCTCCGATGGGATTCCATTCGAAGCTTAATTAATTTAATTCGTAGCGAGGTTTTTTCAGAAGAAGCTCTATCCGAGAGAGGAATTTTTCTGATGTACATCATGGAAAAACTATTTATATATAATCATGTATGATCGTGTAGGATTGAATATAATCAGATCCGAAATTTGTCTCTATCTGATCATACATATAAAGTCATATAAGTGAGACAGATTTAGCCCCGACTAAAGAGCAAATTCAAAATCAATTATCTTGAAATCAGAGGCAGAGAGATATCGAAGAAAAGTTCAAATAAAAAACGTTTCCCTATATTTCTATTAGGTACAAAAAAGCTACTCTACATTTATTGTACATCTCCACTACTTTTTTGAAGATTACATTCTTATCTATAACAGTGTCTTATGTCGATGTAAGTCAAAATGTCATAAACAGTGAATTAATAGTGATTAAAGTTTCTTTCCTGTGGCGAGTAAGTTTAGTCTCATACATATTATATAGCTTTTCATATATCATTCAACCAGATAGAAGCAAATTTCAGATCTGTGATTGCATCCAATTGTATGTGACCATATATGATTACACATAAACATTTTTTCACAAGTAACTTGGAAGAATTTCAACGACAATATACGGATAAATTGAACCGCTTTGATACTAAGCACCGAAATATACGTACATACACGTACTCTTACGTACGTATATTTGTAGCGACATCCTTTGCCTCGAAATTATGCATACGTGGATCCAATTATTTCTAATAGCCCCGAGTATCCCAGTGCGCAGCTGACGCTGTACCTGCATGCTCACTTTGCGCCCCCCAACCCCCTCTGTGTTTCGTACAATGCCGAGCATTTCCTCCATTTCCCCCGGACACGCTTCCTATATGCACATCGGTATGTACCATCCGTGCATGCACCCTCCTCCAGTCGATTATTAGGTTCCTTGTTATCGGTCGCTAATATTGTTTAAGGGACGTCACAGCGATACTAGTGCTGTTCCGATGACGTGATAACAGCTTGATTAAGCGCTCGGGGAAAAATGGTCATAAATAATCTTATATGATCATATGCAATCAGATCCGAATTCTGACTCTATCTGGTCATATATGAAAATTCACGTATGAAACCATATTTGATCAGATATGTACGATTATACATATTTAGATCTGAAGGAAGTTGAAAATTTTGGATCTGATTATGTTATATCATATCTGATCATATATAATTTTTTGTAGAGTGGCGGGGCTAATTGATCTAAGTGCCAAAAACATGTTTCCCAGGAAAATAAGAAAAACTGCCCATCAGTGAAACCAAACTGACATTTTTATTCTTAACACGGTTAAGCCAACATTCAACACATTGTGTATTGGCACTTAAATCATATAGCTCAGCATTGGCCTTGGCGCATAGTTCATTTTGTAGAAAAAATCCGAAATCATGAAATTTTGTTACTTAGATCAATTAGCCCCGCCACTCTACAATTATATATAGTTTGCCATATACCTGTAATCAGATAGAGACAAATTTCGGATCTGATTATATCCAATTATACATGATCGGGTGGTAAGCAAGAGGTGAACGACCGATAGCAGCGTTGGTTAAGTGAAAGAAAAAAGGTGAGCAGGCAAGCTCATAAAATAATTCCTTTTTAGAGGGGAACTAAGTTAATTGAAGATTAACAAATATCCTTGTAAGGACTTAGAAAGAATAGCCACGTGGTTTTAGCTCTATATTGGTAGGACACGAAAATATACGACCCTTAAACCAGGGCCAAAGGATAATAAGAATTAACGGGACTTTTTAACTCGCTTCCTTTTATTCCTGCCGGGGTTAAAGACAGCGGAGCGAGGAGGGTCCGAAAAAACGCTGAGAGAATACAACGAAGCAAAGTTTGAGCAATAAGTTTAGTCGAGGGGCTGAAGTTATAGAAAGAAAGTCCGAGGTAACGCTGCCGCGCGTTAGGTGAATTGAAAAGCAGTAATTCGACATAAAGGCCGGCTTCGGGACGAAAGGAGTGCGACAGAAAAGAAAGCACAAGTTCGATCGGAACGGAATTTATAGAAGTAGAGAGGCAAATAAAAACGCGAGGGTGGAGGAGGGTGGAGAGGGAAACTGGCAGGCACGTGCCAACAAAACGCGCTCGGCATTAATCCCTCGCGTGCCACCATTAGGGATCACCTCCCATAACGGCGTTGCCTCCGTAAAGCAGCGAGCAAGGCACTTACGGAGCAAACGTGCTGCTACTAACAACCGAGCTCACCTTAATCACATGTATGTGTATGTACGTAGTCGCGGGGAGATAGATAGAGGTGCACCTCGATATATCTGCATCCTATAACCAGACTTCGCGCGGTGACACATATTTAATTCTCGCTTGGAATGGAGCAGTGGTTGCAGCATAACTGTTGCAGAGGAAAGAGAAGGAGAAATATGGTCGGAATTTTATTCGAGAAAAAATGTTTATATATAATCATGTATGACCACATACGATTGGATATAATTGGAACTGAAATTTATCTCTATCTGATCATATATTATATAATCATATATATATATATGACCAAATAGGATTTAATATAATCTGATCTAAAATGTTCAATGTCGTTTTGATCTAATTATGTGATTATTTATGATTGCATATAGTTACGAGTAGATCTAACTAAAATTGAATATTTAATTATATTTCGGATCTGATTACATCCAATTACACATAATATATAATATATGTATAATCATACCATACATGCGTTATATATCAGAATTATATTTATATACCTATATGTAATTATACATATGTATTCATATACGTGTAATCACATATACTAATATATGATTGCATGTAGTTAGATCTAAATAAGATTGACAATTTTAGATTATATTAAATCCTATCTAGTCATATATCATTGTATATGATCGTACATAATTTTTCATATATGATCAGATAGAGACAAATTTAGTATCTGATTATATCCAATCGCATGTGATCACATATGATTACATATACCCATTTTTTCCTGTTCAAAGAATAAAAGACATGTAATACGAAAATTGAATTTCTACTTATGAATATTCAGCCTGAGTTCAATGCCATACATACTTTTTCTCAGAATTACACGAGATACATTTAATCATGCTCGGAATCATCGCCTGTTTCAGAAATCGTACTTTATTCGAAAGCTTCCTCTTGAAAATGAACTCTTCTCCCAGCGGAAAAAAACCCCACCGAAGTAATGAAACACTCAGCCGTTCCCTCACCCTCCCTCGCTCTCCTTCCACTCGCTAGTGATTCTTTTAATAACGACGGACAAAGAGAAAGGGGAAAAATATATCCCAGCCCTTTTTTGTTCCCTCTCCGCATTACGACTTCTCCTCTGACGAGGAGGAGGTGGAGGTGAGAGATGGGGACTCAAGGCGCTCGGGCGATATTGTTTCTAGCGATCCTCTTTAGGTGTTAGCTTTACCCGGATGACGAAGAGGTGGAAGCCGAAGGGGAGGTGGATCCGCGAGGGTTCTACGGCCGCGACCTCGAGAGAGGCTCCGCGAAAGGCAACCTGACGCTGGAATGGGATCCGATCGGAAGTATCTGATATCCCCTGAGACGAGATGAGCGGGGCACGTCTATAAAGGCGCCAAAGACTTCGCGCGGGCATGTGCGCGAAGGTAAACACATCCCGTTCCACTTTCAATTTTGTCGCGCTTATCTTCAGCGCTCATCGACGGCGCCGTGTCACCCTGGGCCGCCGCGTTTCGCTCGAAATATTTCGGCGGTCCCCGAGGTGAAGCAACGTCGCACTCGGTCGTACGCCGTTTGATTGGAAATGCGGAGTACCTGTAAGCTGAGGGAAATAATTGCTGGTGCCAAGCAAATGTTTCTCTCTTTCTTTTTTGTTTCAATCAAAAATATGATATCATTCGGTTATCCCGTAACAAAAATATTCAAATTTTTTAACTCAATTTGTAGTCTATAAAAAAGAAAATGTGTCTGGAAAATAAATTTTTCCAAATTCTTCAAATCTTCAATAAAAAATTTAATGACAGAACTGAATTCTAGGATCGAGTAACGGTTTTCTTCGTGCGAAAAAAATATTTGATAGGCTCGCGTCATTTTTTTTCTCTCAAGAAAAAATTCTTATTGCAACGAAGGTGTTCTTTAATCAAGAATATAATATGTTCATCGACCAAGAGAGTTTTTATTCTTACAAATTTTAAGATCGCGTGTTCTTGATTCGAACAATATTTTATCGACACTGGCAATTATTTCTCTCGATTTATCGGACGTGATACAACGGAGTTGGCCTCGGCCTTCCAGCGGAAGTAACGGTGGTCGAGGGTCTTCCCTTTAGCACAATAATTGTACAATAATCTATTTACTCAGCTTTTCTAGTTGGAATAATTAATTAGTAACATACTCGTGTCCGCGCGTGGGTATCTACCTACGCGCGACCACGTGTATGTTGCTGATTAATTTTAATTCGTCTGTAGAGCTTCGAAGGAAATGATTTTCATTCGAGTGAAAGCCATAATTATATTAATTTCCGCTGAGAGCAATTTCATTAGGATTCATTAACGGATTTCATTAATTATCCCAGAGAAATTTTCATCGATTGGGACCAAATTAATTAAATGTTCTTAATTTTGAATCCATAATTTTATTATTAATGATTATTTACTAAATCTTGGCCTGAAATTCATTTTATACAAATTTAAACAAATTGTTTCTCGTACATTATTTTTTTACGGTGACATTTAAATCATTATAATTGATAATTGGTAAATGAAGTTAAAATGTCAAATCAATTATAGGACAAATTTCTCTCTAAAAGGATTATAATACCGCCGATGCTGTACGATCTCGATGAGCTCGAAGCGCAATGGTTGCTGATTGATTCGGTTAACGTATAAAGGCATTGGATATTTCCCTACCGGAATTTTCGCGTGAGTTTAACCGCTCGCGGAAGCTCTTGAAAGGTAGAAAATAAATCGGATTTTTTGTATCATCGGTGTCAGTGCGCACGTATGTACACAGCCCACCCCTACTTCGCTTTGGCGGAAAGCGCTCGCCGTGCCGAATCGATCAGCATGGTCTGCGGCGCAGCATTGCAATTACTGGTTCGGCGAAAGCTTTAATTTAATTTTAATTTCATTCTCGTCTTGCCGCAGGTGGGTTTCTATTGAAAATTTGGCCTCCTACTCCTTTTTCTCCCTTTTCTCAATGAAATATATTCATCAATTTTCTCACAAATATAAATGCAATGGCTTGTTACCTGTTAAACTACCCGAGAAATTTGCCTCTATCTGATTATATATGATGAATTATATATAATCAATTAATCTGATCATATATAATCATATATGTATGATCAGACATGATTATATATTAGGTATATATTTAGACCTGAATATAAAGTCGACAATTTTGGATTTGATTACTCATATGATTATATGATTATATGTATATAGTTCTTCTCTCATATATAATCAGATACAGACAAATTTCGGACCTGATTATATCCAATTATATATGGTCATATATGATTATATTATAAACATTTTTGTCGAGTAATTATTTCGTTCGAATAGAATGTATATCATTTGTACATTTTTAATAGATCAAAGAATACAGTAAGTCGAATTTGACAAGTTTATTTGAATATATATTTAGACGGAGCAAACGAATCCAATTTCCATCAAAGAATTTTATTCCACTGTGTATAATATATTTGAAATGTGGAAGACACTTGCGCTGCAGTTAGAGGATACACGAGTGCAAGTGTCGTTCGCATTGAAAAACGTGAGTACGTCAAAACCATCGAGAACTGCGTTACGCCCATTTCTTTGTAAATGAAACCGCAAAGAGTACTCATTACCATAACGAGCTGCATGCACCTATTTACTCTGGAGAGTCAAGTGGCCGGTTAATTGAGACAAGAAAGACTGCGCAACGACGATATATTTCCATCGCAGGTCTGTCTCTTTAATCCCAACGTGGAACCGAGTGTAGGTAAGCATCGACGACTTTCCAAAAGCGAAAGAGTGAAAATTTTGGGTGTGCAATCGACTGACTTTCCCGCCTGCTTGCTATACGACGACTATGCGTCCCGACGAATCGATGCAATGCGTATCGAAGAAAGCGATATACTGGAGGAATTACGAGAAAATTTTGAGTGAATAATTAGGTCATCTCGAAACCCGACCTTATGAGCAATTATTGAATAGCTGGTTTCATTTTTCTAAAAATTTATACAAATGAAGAAAATTCTTGCTCTTCTACACTAAGAAAAAAATTTGGCTGAAAGATTCAATTCATTTAAATTAAGAGAATTGTCTTTAATTCGATACTCGTTTATGCTCCATAGAAAGTATAAGCATAATCGATGTGTGAGTAGTTATCAATCATACAAAAAAAAATACTTAACTACTTCAACTGCACGATAATAGTCATATATAGCGGACTAAATATGTAAAGTTGTAGCAACTAAATATTTATTTAGAGCGACTAAGCATATATTGGTTGCGAATAAGTGGATATTGGATTGAACACAATTACTTAAATTTCATTGCTTAAAATAATTAAAATCAACTAAACCGATTGAACCAATTTTTTTTCTCAGTGTAACCAGTGAAAAAACGAAAGATTTGACTGCAATGCATCGGAATTTGCCATGATTCCAAGTTTCGATCAGCGACTCTTGGCTCAAATTCGTGAATAATTAATCGTAGGAAATGAAGTTCCTCGGAGGCCGATATTTAAGCAATTATATTATCAGATGGCTGGCCACGTTTTCGAGGGATCTCAAGAAGCAAGCTCGAACATTGACACTACGGAAGATCTAATTGCTAAGCGTCGAAGTTCTCCACGATTCGAATTTTGTTTTAATCGCGTCTGGAAATTTCAATGCAAAATTACGAATTATAACGCAATTAACGCGAACCAATGGGAGTTGGCCCCTGTCTTGCGTTCTATAACGTGGCCCATTTCTCATTTTATCCGCAGAAGCTCGCGCCTCCTCGCCTTTCCCCGAGGACTGTCCGCGCAATCGTCAAAGGAAAAAAATTCTCTCCCCGTTCGTTAAGTGCAGAAAAACAAGAAAATCGAAGCATATAGCAGAGAGGGACAAAAGCGTGCGCGCTATCTTCATCTCGTTCTTCATCGTCGCCGGAACAACTTTACAGCTTTTATATGGATGCTTCCTACTCGTTTTCTCCCTCCGAACCTCATCGCGACAAAGAGAGAGGAGGGGGATTTTATAGGTCGCGTTACGGAGTCTTTAAGGTGATTGCAATAAAGCCGAGAAGGACTGGTGAGCATCTCACCGGTCACAACTCTTTGTCTCTCTTTTCTTTTTGTTCTCTCCATTTGCTTTCAAGCCGCTGCGGGGCATCGAACCGAGTGACGAAAACAGCTTTCCGATGTGAAGAATTTCAGCGCGCCATACTTATTGAAAGTCCAGGTCCGGTTAATTGATTTGGTGATTCAATGGGACGAAAATACATCCATTTTACAAAAACAGATGTCAAGGATATAACATTTTTGTCTCATGCAATCCTAATTTACATAAAATTAACTTTACCGTCTATTATTAGTAAGATCATCTTTCATCTTAATTAACATTTCAATTCTTTCTGGCGTAGAGTTGACAATGTCTTGCAGTAATCTTTCACTTTTCCATCACGAAAGCACATGAAAAAAATGTTTTCATTCCATTTATTTTTATAAGGGTATACGAATCTAGAAAGATTCATTAATTTCGATAAAAGCTTTCATTGGAATTTATACATCCTTGTATTCATTAATAGAATAAAATATAATAATAAAATATTAAAATTAATATATGAATGAAATATTAAGTGTCAAAATATTAATAAAATTAAATAGAGTACAAAATATCAGCATGAAAACTTGAAAGATAATTAGGAAAAATGCTTGTGGAGTTTATATCAAAAAGAACCGAAGTATTAGTTAAGCTGGGAGATGGCCATACCAACAATAAGTAGTACGTTAGGAATGCATGAAATATAAATATTTTGATTCCATTAATTTGCACAAGGGTGTACATGATCATATATGTATGATACAATATATAAACATTTTCTCCCGGGTATTTAGTCACCGGTCAGAGGCTCTCGATGTTGTTTCTCTCGAAGATACCGACGAGAATGGATACGTCCTTCTGCGCTGATCTCGCGAATTGACCGTATCAGCGGAGGTCGGGAAGTTTCGGAAATTTTCCTCGTTTCAAATCGATCTTGCCCCATCGATTCATTCGCGTATGTAGGTACAGGAAAACCTCCGTCGAAAGTGAGAATCGGAACGCCTCGGCTGACCACGCGAAATTCAAATGCAAACACACACTCGAGTCGCGTGTAAGCGGGAATATATCTCTTGTGTGTACCGTGTACATACGTACGTCATTCGTCTATTATTGTTTTGTTTTCCCTCGGGGCGTGCGACTTTGGCGAGAACGAGTGAGCTCTATAGCTATATACACGCTGATTGACTGATCGTTTCGCCGATCAATAGACTCACTGAATTCGAGCCTGAGGAGTGATCCATCATCGAAATGTATTCCCGCTTCACTAGGACCTCTATCTCCATCTTGAAAAGAGTTCGATGCCTGACGACGTAACTTGCGCTCAGGTACGACCTTGCAAGTACATAACGCGATGCCACGAGCTCAAACAACTGCTGCAGCTTCATTTTAAAACGATGCTCCAACTCCGAGTTGGCCCTTGTCTGGACGTACTCACAGGCGTTACAGGGGCCAAAATTCTAAAATTCAGGTGCAAAATTCTAAAATTAACTATATCCATCTCTCGGCTGTTGAGGGCCTTTGAAAAAAATGGCTGTACATATTTTTTCGTCGGAAAAACAGCGCGTGCCAAATGCGAAGCGCCGCAACATTCTCACGCGAGAGAACGCGTCTCGCGATTCGTCGATTTCGGGTCGCGTGTCCCGGCATCCGCGTGTACGTGGGCAGCATCGCCGTCATCGAGAGTGAGCGCGGGGAGCGCATCAAATCGCTCGGTTTAGTCCGACGCTGAAGAAGCGGAGGTATGTTTACCAGCTCAAACACAGGTGCGTCGCTCGCCCGGAGTGGGTGGCTTTTATGTCGGCCGGTGTTGGAGAAAAATCGAAGCTACGGAGAGTGGATGAGTCCGAAGCTGTTCGCTCGACTGACCTGATCCAATTTTCAGAGCAAGATTCCGATAATCGGATTTGAGCCCGGGCTCCGCTATCATTGGATCTACCACTTACGAAAGTTAACTCGAGTTTCATTTCAATGGAAAGTTGTCCGAACAAGACGTTCTCCTCTTGCATCGATCGAACGCTTCGTCGTTCAAGAAGATGCGGCTTTCTCTCGAGGCGGGTAATGTTTTGGTTTGCACTGAAGAAGAACTAAGACTGAGCTGTTTCTTACAGATTAGCAAGGCATGTCTCTGAAGGGACGTATCTCTCAAACCCGTTCGTCAATTTGATCCCGAATAGGTTCGATTGAAAGCGCTGGTCCAAAATTACACACGATATTAGTATTGTAATTCGAGACGTTTTAGTTAATGAGAAATAATGATCTCGTTACAGGTACGAACTATGTGCGGAGTAAATATAGCCTCGCGACGGGCGCTTCGCTTTTCTTATTATTGTACTTGGCGCGAGACTCAATCGAGGCTCTTGATCTATAAACTAACGATGCTACTCTATGCGAAACTGATATATTTTTATGGGATGCTACATTCTATAAAGTAACACAGTTTTCTCGTGTGACTTCATAGAATGTAGCCCTTTATAGAGCTTACATGGTTTTGTACAGAATAGCACCATAAGCCTGTCCTTCTCTTGAACTTATAAGTCTTCTATCGACTCTCTTAATTCCAATTATCGGACTTAAACTAAATTGCGTCTACTTCAGAAGGTCTTCACACATTCTCTGCTACAAACTCGAGCAAAGTCCCAAAGAAGAACGCTCGAAATCTCGCATCTCAACAAAACATCTGCACTGATTTCTCCGTGAAATCTCGAGAAGCGTCACTCAGGGAATGTCGAGGTACCTGCGCCTATTCCAGGTCGGACTTCCCCTCATCCCGTGATGCCTGGTTTATACATAGGTCCTAACCCTCTGACTCAGCCCCAGACTTATAACGATTGATCGTTTCAACATCTGTGTTTCACGTCTACCTCTAGTTCTGTGCAAGCTTTACTCGAAGCGCATGCACTTTTTCATTTTTAGGAAATTAAGAGTTAAAAATTAGGATTATTTCAGGGTTAAGTTAAGCCAGGGACTGACAGCCAATCACGAACAAGATAAATTGGAACAGGGAAGTTAGGACCTAAACATAAACCGGGCATCATTCCTGCGCGAGGGAAGCGCGCGATCAAAAGGACCCCCCCCCCCCCCCCCCGCCCCGCCTCACGCCACACCGAGCACAGTCGTCGAGCGACGATTAGACGTCGCGTTTCGAATTTAAACGCGACTCGCCGAGGGCGCTCGGAGACGCGCGAGCGCCGGGGGGAGGCATCCTCACATTCGATCGGACGTCTTCCGATCAGCTCGGACGAGTCTCCGTCGCGACCCACCCCGCGCGCGATTCGACGGCTCGTCACATCAATTAGAGCCCGCGCGCGGCGCGTCCTCCTTCTCTTCCGACAAAAAACGAAGAAGAAGAGTTCGTCGGCCGCGAGACTTCCGGCGAGACGGGGAAGCCTCTCTTTTTATCACGATTATGTCACGGCCGAGCATTATCAATGTTTTTTTCCACGCTTCTGCTCGGCTCTCTCCATTCACCTCTCTCTCATCCCACCTCCCCTCTCTCTTCCCCATATCGACTTACTCTCTGTGGAGAAACCATCGGCGAGGCTTGGCGAAGCGACCAGAGCGCCGAGTACCACGAGCGGCGACAAGGCTACGAGCAGCCGACGCGTACCGTTCCACCCCATGCCACAACCCCCTCCTGTCGCACACGTTCGCGACACCGCTCGCTGAATCTCCCCCACGATGTCTCGCCGGTTCACGATGAGATGATTTTTTCACACGCGATGAGATACGATGAATCTACTCTCTCGGCCGTCCCCGGCAAGGGGTACCGGCAAACTCTACGAGAAGTCGGGGCACCCCGCGGCACTCGCGCACGACCCCTCTGTTGAACGTGGCGCGCGCGTCAGAGCCACACGAAGGCGAAGCGCGATCAACGCCGAAGAGCGCTCGGATCCGGGCAACGACACGGGCGACGGCGAACTGCACAGTGGCATATAGAGGCCCGCCCTACGTGGTGCACACGCAGTCTGTCGCTCGGCGTTTCTCTCTCCCGGGCGAGACAGGAGTCACTGATTCTGACGCACCGACATCGCGCCACCTGCGCGCGCATGTGTCTACCGTTCCTTTTAAGCGAGCCGTGGACGGACCTAGCCTGACCCGCGGGAGCGCGTGGACCCAACCTGTCGTGGCGCCCGCACGCGCGCGCGCCACACCGCCGCGCCGCGCCGCGGTGGTCGGATGCGTCGCGCCCGCGGCGCGAGGGGGCGTCCAGATTTGTCCGCGGGGGCGTTCGACTCGGTGGCGCGCGGAGAAGAGGAGATGCGTTTATCGAGTAGGCTCTGAGACAGGTGTCTCATAAGAGCACGAAGAGAAGGGCGGAAATAACGCAAAGTATCGATAATATGATGAACACTAAAAATAAGTAAAGCTAGGTAAAGGTAAATAAGTACCTAAAGATAAGTAAGGGTGAATAAAAGAAAATAGGGTAGGCGTACCAGTACCAGTTATAGCCACTTCCCAGATTTTTGTCTTATAACTAAGATGTGCTTTAAATTGCCTCCTTAAGATTTAAAATCGCTGATCAAACAGTATAAGCTGACATGACACAAATACATACACCTGGTTATTAATGGTGATGAGTGGCTGTAATAGGGAAAGTCGGTAGTTTTTCCTTTTTATGGTTTTTTTTTCATTTTACGGAAAGATCGTTATATTTTTTTTCATGAATTGCTGCAAGAAAACTATACAATCTATCATTTAGCACCATAGAATGTAACGATATGTTAATTCTTTACAAAATACAAGGCAATGTTTAAGGATTTTTCAAATGTCATGCCTTGTATTTTGTAAAGAATTAATATATCGTTACATTCTATGGTGCTAAATGATAGATTGTATAGTTTTCTTGCAGCAATTCATGAAAACAAATATAACGATCTTTCCGTAAAATGAAAAAAAAACAATAAAAAGGAAAAACTGCCGATTTTCCCTATTATAGCCACTCATCACTATTAATAACCAGGTGTATGTATTTGTGTCACGTCAGCTTATACTGTTTGATCAGCGATCTTAAACCTTAAGGAGTCAATTTAAAGCACATATCTCAGTTATAAGACAAACATCTGGGAAGTGGCTATAACTGGTACGCCTACCCTACCCTAGTAAAAGTAAAAATAAGTAAAAGTAAAAATGAGTAAACGTAAGAATAATTAACAGAAATAACGAAAAGTAATGATAATAATATGACGAATAAAATGATGAACAGTAAAAGTAAATATAAGTAAAAGAAAATAGTAACAGCAGGAATAAGTAAGAGTAAAAATATGTAAAAGTAAAAAGTAAGTAAAAATAAAAAAGTAAATAATAATAATAATACAAACCAAGCCTCACGCAAGAGCCAAACGCGCAGCCGCAATAAAAGAAGGAAACGAGGGGCGAGGTAATTCGGGTTTCGCGTGGAAGAAATATTCCAGA
This sequence comes from Xiphydria camelus, assembly GCA_963678675.1. Lineage (NCBI taxonomy): Eukaryota > Metazoa > Arthropoda > Insecta > Hymenoptera > Xiphydriidae > Xiphydria > Xiphydria camelus. The sequence continues at coordinate 3,799,265 of OY783200.1, forward strand.
GCTTTCATTTGGTCATTTTTTAAATGATTGGTTATTTTTCTCAATCAAATCAGTAGAAGTCATTAATTATTTTTAGAAGTTATTAAAAAGGTCATTATCTTTAAGGCAATTCGTATGAGTTCTCAGAGTTGTGATGATTATACTATTAGTGTGTGCCTAGATTCTGTACTCCCCGCGTGAAAAAAAAAGTATGGCCAAAGTATGGTTTAAGTCTGGGAAACATTGGATAGCAGGAGACGTCTTGGTAGCCGGACATATTTTAGTATAATTTAAATTGCTAAATAGGATAAAAAGAAACGACTACTGAGAAAATGTCTGCAATAAATTAACGACGTACACTCTAGGAGAAATAATTGCTAGTATAAAAAAAAATATTTCTTCAGCTAAGAACATATTATGATCTTACAAATTTTTAAGAACACAGATTCTCGGTCGAAAAATATGTATTCTCTTGATTCTCAAATACATCCAAACAAACTTGTCAAAATAATGTCATTCATTAAATGACGTCATTTTTTTGGTCAGAGCGGCATCAAACTTCTTTCAGAAATGATAAAATAATGAGGTTTTATTATTTTTTCATTTCTGAAAGACATTTGATGTCATTTTGACCAAAAAAATGACGATATGAATACTATGATAGTGAGTGAAATTATTTTAACTAAAGTGTGGTTCTTGGGTTCTTCGTTGGGACAAGGGATTCTGTCTATGCGAAAAAAAAAACAATTACTCAAGCCTATACAATACTTTCTCGCACGAAGAAAACCATGGGTTGATTCTGGAATTATATCATGTTTTTGATTAAAGGACAAATTTGTTTGATACTAGCAATTATTTATCCCAGTACATACAACACATGTCACTGGTAAGAACTGTGAGTGAAAGCTACTATATCAATTGTCATGACTGCTTGGATACTGCCGTTCGGCTATTGGGAAAATTTCTAGCACGAAGACGTGTATAAATTATCTTTCTGACGTCTCAGAGCGTAACGTGTTATGGCTACTGAAATGACGTCTTTGAGACATTCATCAATGGTCTCTCGAAGGCGTCTTTAAAAAGACGACATTGAAACGTCATCCTGACATCTGCGCTACGTTATGCATATTCGATGTCGCGCAAAAATGAAAATTTCCGAAAGAAGAATCATTCGCAAAGTTACGAACGCGTTTTTCTCTATTGAATTATGACGTCGGCGAAAAGCCATGAGAGACACACTTATGCCTAGCAACGAGTGCGAGAGACTTACAACACTTAAATATCGTTTTCCATTTTAAACAAAGCAGAAAATAAGAAATGAAAAAATACGGGGTAAATAATATTGTCTGAATTTTGGAAATCTGCAATAAAAAAAATTGTCCGACGGATCAACGCTAGAGCAAAGTTTTCTTTATATCTCAGTGGATTAGGCGTCGATTTGTAAACAGAAATGACGCGCAGAAAATGTGCGTTATCTACTTTTAGGTTCAGAGATTTCATCAATTATGTAATCGCGCTCGATTCACGATAGCGACGCGCGATATGGAGGATAAGGGGAGGCTTGTTGTTCGTGAAAGACTCGTCGATCGTGTCAGAATTAGCCAACAGTCGTTGTACACATATGTATCGTTGTTTTGATTTGTTAGATCCAATTTGGATCGCTCGAACGGTTGGCTGACACTTCGCGGGAGGGCGCGGGCTCTCCTCGGGTCTTATCTACGTAGATGTCGCGTCGCTGCTTCGTCGTGTCGTAAGTTTTCAGTCGGAGTTATTACGCGTCGCATATTACAAGTAGAACGGCGACGCACTGTCGACTACATATTGCTCGTCTCCGTTTGGCAGTTGTAATTTTGGATATCGTTTTAGACGATTTATCTTCGATTTTGCATGACTGATAAACATATCGACTTGTTTCCGCAACTGTATGTAAAAACTAAGTCGAGTTACACCTGAACTTCTGTTCTCACCAAATCGAAGCGCAGATGAAGATCAACGTTGACGAATTGTCTACAGTACAATTCACTTTTGCATTTTTGTTTGGCGAAGAATGTTGTGTTATATCGGCGTTCGATATAATGGCCCACTGCGAATGTCATATTAAAGAAAAAACTGCAGATGTCAGCACCTTCTGATGCTCCTCCCCCTTCTTACCCATACCTCCGTACACAGAAAATTATTTGAATTCCCGGGGGCAATGCTTATCGATTGCCGGATTGATGAGCGGTAATCAAATCATCGAGTCGGTTCTGGATGAGATGTTTGCCTCCTTATCTCGCGGAAGACACACGCGAGGCACGACTGCGTAATTTCAACGTACACGGAATCGAAACACGAGCAATAGATGATTCCTCTTGTCACATTTACTGTAACTCAACATTTTCGGACTTTAGAATCATTTTACTTCCTCATCTCTGGCTAAAATTTAACTTTCAAATAAGTCGGTAAAGACAATGCATGCCAATGTCTTATCAAAAAGCCCAATGAGGGACATTTCCTTACCCAATAAACACAAAGTACTTAATAATTATGCTACAGTTACATTACAATTTCTCTCTGTTACATTGCTATTATATAACAAGCGCATTATAGAAGTTCTACATAGTTGATGCGAACATTGTAATATAACAGCTGTGTGTTTGTTGGGTATATGGTATAGACCCCTTAAATAGCGGTAAATCCGTAAAGACAGAGGCCTACTATGGGTTACTGCACGCCCAGGGTGGCCTTTAGAGGGTAAATATCAACCAACAGATCATCGGAATGAGAAACATTTCAGTTTCGCAATCATTCACTGCGTTCGCTGTTAAAGCCTGGCGCCTGCTGATTATTTCCATTAATCATCTCATAGATGTTAGATATCCCAATGCCCACCATTCGTGCACGATGATCCACCGCGGAGTTTGAACAGCACGCGCGTTTTCTTATGACGGATGCTGCGTAGAAAAATTGGATCATAAACGGAATAGGTCAGTGCGCACCGTGACGGCTTTCTTATGAGGGGTTATCGAGCGTCTTTTATTTTACGCTACCACTCGTAAAACCTAGAACGCAATAAAAATTAAGCCGGTCGTATCTGCTCTGATAGCGCGGATTTTAATGCGTCGCGTCGAGTCCTTCATGTAAATGTTTAAATTTATTTATATACGAAACGTGGGGGTAACTTGCGTCATATTGAACTCGACCGTGGTCTTTGGCAAAGAAAATAATATATTATATCGCTCGTCACCACCCTAGAGCTGCGAGGGAAAGTCCCGTGATATTCGTAACCGGACACTTCGATGGCCCCTGGTTATCATAGGCAAGAGTAACGATTGGGGGCCATCAGTGTTTGGTATCGCGAAACTTTTCTCTACGCTGAGAAAAAAATTAGCTTTAGTTGGCTTAAATTAATTGAGATGACAATATATTCATTTAAGTTAAGGAAATCGTACTTGTTTCAATACTCGTTTATTCACGGCAAGTATAAGCATAAGCATAATCAATTTGAGTTGATATTAGTCACACTAAAAAATACTTGCTTGATCTAATTGCACATAAATAGTCATACATGTATGGCGGACTAAATATCTAAAGTTGTGGCAACGAAATATTTACTATTAGTTGTGAATAAACGGGTATTAGATCAAAAATAGTTATCTGAATGAAAAAAAATATTATATTGCTTGAAATAATTCAAACCAAATAAATCAAGTCAATCAATTTTTTCCTCAGTGTACATGAAACTTTAAGGTATTTTCTAATTTCGCTATAATTTAGGGACGTTCGATAAGTTTTTGGTTCGAGAGAAAAATTCCCCTTCCTTTAAAATCAAACGTTACGTTTAAACAGAAAGGAAAATGCAAATCGAACATTTCGATTGTGTTCGCACACGCCGGAAGGACCTTCCGCATTATCTCAACTCGAGTGAGACGAATATCGTTGCGTAGCTCGTTGCGTAAAGGGCACGAACTTGTGTAATGTTCCGGGCAGAAGAAACGCCTGTAGATAAGAGAGCAGAAACGCATCGGGGTCATGGAACGGGGCTAAAAGAATTAGGCTGCGCTTGCCGCAGAATTTGCCCCAAGCGTGTAATCCCCTCGAAGATCGTAGATCTTGCGACGATGCGAATGATAGCAGCCGAACGTCGAGACGCCGCTTGAGAAGTTTAACGAACGACACCAATTGAGATTGTGTCGCCCTACACGCGCAAATGTGAATCACTCGACCACTTATACCAATGAATGCGAGAAATACGATCATCTTAATTCTAATAACGCGTAGATCCTAAAATCACGCGTTATTTCAATGTTTGTCTCGGCGCTTGCTTCGGTCGCGTTTATCTCGTTTCCTGTGCATTTTCGATCGAATTTTGTAGAATACTTTTTTGTAGCTGATACTTCGATCTACAAAAAAGTTCCATAGCAATATTGCCGAAAAGTCTATAGATAGCGAGATAATCGTAGCCGAAGTAAATTCTAGCGGTCGCGAATGAGAGGAAACGAGTGGATTATTAAAAAAATATATTTATTTCTTTTCTCTACAGAATGCGTCTCGCGAGTGGAGAGTAGTACGATGGGACATAAGTTACAATAAATAAAGCGGTATTTGGTACACGACTAAAAAATGAGGATTAAAAGCGCGTGAGGTAGAGAAGACGGACTCGTACATCTCGTCTCCGATTAATGAGCTCCCCCGTTCGTCGAACGAGTCCCGAGGGAATATCCTCGCGCGTCCCACTCGAAGATCCGCGAGAGGAACGCCTTAAAAATTTACCGCGATTTTTAAGCCTATCATCAACAAAGGTATGCTTCCAACGATTCAATATCTTTCGCCTCAGTCCCGAAGATCGTCCCGCACGATCCCCATTCCATGGCAATCCTTTCAACTTTCGTGGCGGCCACTCCATGTCATAGTAATACTTTCGCCCGGTTGCTTGCAAAGATCCGGCGACCCCCCTTAAAATTCTATCAAATTAACTTCTCTGGTTATCGTGCTGAGCGTCGTCGAGGCGACCACGGAAGTGGTGAAGGATCGCACGTGCGAGCGGAAGCTCGGGACGGATTCCCAGGCCTCGTCCCTGATGATTCCCTGATTTCTGGGATACATCAGCAGAGGATCCTTACCAGTCTTTTTGCACAGTCGCTCCTGCAGCGTTATCAGTTTCGAGCGCCAGTACTCGTAGCTGGCTTGCTTCAGAGCCGAAACCCACTGCTCCACTTGAGATTCTGACCGTCCGCTGAGGACGTGCCGCTTTTCTTGCGCGTCTCTGAACGTTATGCTGAACGCGAACGCTCCCTCGGAAGTGTTGTCCGGGTTGACGTTGCAGTTCTCCAGGATGATGACTCCCGCGGGCTGCTTCTTGTCGATCTGCCCTAATTCGTTGATGTTGAAGTAGAAGAGCAAGTTGCTCCTGAGCTTGAACCATCTCTCCTTGAATCCTGTGATGTAAAAGAGTATTTTTTTTTTAAGTCTTCTTGTGAAGATTTTAAGAGAGCTTCAAAGGCAGCTTCATCATGGAATAGTTGAAAATAGTGCCCGGTTCTTCTTAGACTTAGGAATGAAATCTACTCGAATCACGGGTTCAATGAACTCTCAAAGTTTCATAACTGGATGAAGTTTTGACAAAGGTCTTAAGAGACCTTTCAAAAGCAGCTTCTCTTTTGAGCTTCTAATTGACATAACATTAAGAGGCAGCTAGAAATAATACTTCTACTAAGACGTAAGAATAAAATCTATTTCAATCATAGGAACTAGCCATGAACCGATAAAACTTCATAACTGAACGAAGGTCTATTAAAGCAAATGGCAAAAGTGCCTCTCAATAGTTAAAATCACAAAGACTTGAAATAAAACGTAGTTTAATAATGGGAACTAACAACAAACTACTGAGGCTCTATGAAATTAAGGTATTCCTAGCGCTTAGGAGCATATTTTTAAGGTGTCACAGGCAGGCCCCTCATAAATCAGTAATTATATCTCATATTAGTATATTTACTCATATTCCCTATAATATTGTGTCGCATAGATGCACACACATCATTGTCACCATGTGTATGATGCAACGTTGCCAATTCTATTTAACGTCGTGTTTTATCATCAAAAAACTACGTTTTATTGTTTACAAACATCAATATTTTTGTTTAACAGTCGGTGACCTTATATTTTTATGGACTCAAAAAAATTCTATGCAGTTTTGTGAAGATATGGAAACGACTTTATTTAATATGTATAATTTTTAAACACGTGGATATCAGCACTAAAATGTGGAAGAGTGGATTCTTCCATAATGTTACATGTTAAAATTTTTTAATCAAACTTCTTTTTTAAATTCCTGGACCTGATACTTATCAAAAATAATCTTACGATATTAATTTCCATTTTACAAAAAAATTAGCATTGTCTAAAATTTTTCATCTCGCGTTAGAAATACCTTAACACCCTTAAACTTTAACTATCTTCTAATTTTTACTTAATATGTGGAGTTATCGCTTCACAGATTTATAAACACAATTGTATTTTAAGCAGAAAAAAAATAGAAAATGATGTTGACGTTAGCGTAATGATGTAACGTTTATAACAGGGTGACAACTCAGGAGCCAGTGATGCTGCGACTGATCTCAGACAATTTCCATTGATCAGAGTGATCAGAGTCGATGCTTCCGTTTTCACTCACCAGACTTATAGGCCCGTTTGTGGTTCAAGCGGCCCTCGAGCTCGGCAGGCCCGCTGCTGGCTTCAGCAAGTTCCCTCTCGTTGAACTTCATGCTTTGCCGATCGCTCTCAACATTTCAAGGACCTCGCGTCCTCGCGAAATGCAATATTACGCGCGATCTCGCTAAATATCTCGATAAACATAACCTCCGCCGCATATGACAGTCGAGTCTGAAGTCTTGTGTCAATTCGTCAAGCGGACATCAGAGCGCGCCAGCTGCCGGCACCGTGTAGCGGCCCGTTGCGCTACGGCGCCTTGCCGCCAGGTGGCGCCGACCTTCGACTCCACGGCTTTCGGCTTCTCGTTAGTGGTCCATCAACGGGCAAGTTTCTATATAAGACCGCAACTGCCCGTCTATCACCGAGGACCACAGAGCGTCTAAAGGCCATCACACGTGAAAAAACGTAAGCAGTAACAGTAAGGATTGACCAATCAGAAATATCATTCTTACAGAATTATGCTTAAACAGGCTTTCTGATTGGTCAATCCTTACTGTTACTGCTTACGTTTTTTCACGTGTGATGGCCTTAAGGCAGGAGTCGGCCTAGCCTTACTGACGAGTCCACAGGCCGACTCCGGGACGAAACGCTCCGCCGATAATTCGGCGATCGCTCTTTTCGCCAAACCCGTATTAGCATTTTCTCCTTTTGACAATGTCGGGTCGCCAATTGACAAGATGCGTCTTCTCGGTCGCGGTATGTAAACTTTGATGGTCTTGTCGGCCTCCGTCGTGATCATGCGAGTTCCCGATCGATCGAACGTCACGCTGAACACACCGGCTTCGCTGTCATCGATCCCGGTTGCACCGGAGCTTGCAGTCGTTGAAAGTTGTACCCGGTCCTCCAATCCCAAAGGTGCATGGTGCCGTTGTCCGCGCCGGAAACGAGAACGCCGCTGGCATTGACCGCGAGGCAATTGACGATCGCATTGTGGCCGGACAAATTCTGAATGAATTTGCCCTCCGGACACTTCCATTGCTTGATGTTGTCCGGCGAGGCGGACGCGAACGTGTATAGATTCGGGTGAAACACGACGGATCTCACGCTCTTCTTGTGATTCGTCAATGTTGCGGTAGACTTGCCTGCGGCTAGGTCCCAAAGACGTATCGTACAGTCGTGACTCCCCGTGACAATCTGCGGCGCGGCGGCCTGGCAAATGACGCTGGCAACTGTATTCGTGTGACCGGGGAGAGTGTGGATGTTCACTTAGGTACGCATGTCCCAGACCCGCGCGGTCGAGTCACGACCTGCGGTGACCAGTAAGTCGAGGGTGGGATGCAGCGACATGGAGCCGACCGCCGATCGGTGCCCGTGATAATGCCTTATAACCTTGTTGTATTCAAGGTCCCAACATTTGACTTGACAGTCCTCGCCGCAGGAGAATAGATAAGGATGCCGTTGGGATACCGCGAGCCCTCTCACGCTGCTTATGTGCCCCGTGAGGGAAACTTTGAGCTGGCCACTCCCCAAATCCCAAATCTTGATCACCCCGTCCGCCGAACCTGTGGCGAACCACTCGTTTCCTGGTTCGACGGCGCAACATCGAACCCACCCGAGATGACCGCTGATCACTCGGAACAACTTCCACGGCGGATGCCACTTTGATTTAGCTATGGCGGGCGGGACGTTACCCGGTGTCGTCGACGTCGCTACCGCGGTGCCACCAGGTCCGGAGCTGTACGCTACCAGTGCCGTGCTGTCGTTGCTTCCAACATTTTCGTCACCCGGCGGCGGTGGGTCGCTCCGTTCGGCGTCGCATCGCACTCTCCGCGAGCCGTTCATTCCGACGCGTTCAAAAATCGGATCGTAGCTGTCCCTCGTTTTTATAGATTTCACCATTCTCTCCGTCTCGGGTTCCACCGGTGGCAAGTTTCTCCTATCCGCCAGAAACATGTCGTGGGTTTGCTTCAATGAACGAAACACCAGTGTGTACACAGAGTGTCGTTGGACGTCCATATTTTATATCGGGGTATAAATGTACTGTGTCCCTATACTTCCTGGATGAGCTCCTTATATACCTGAAGAACCCCCCACCTCAGGCCTCGCCCCACCTTAGCACCGAATGACTAATCGTCGAACCCCGTGTAATACCTACATTATTGGTATACATTTTGATACCAATGGTCATCACTTCGAACACCTTTCGTAAATGTAAGTTCATTTTAACTTTTTATAGCACCCTATTTAAAACAACAAAGTTGACCTTCAAATCTCTGAAGCGACTCCACCCAGCAACGAAAAACTAACATCATAATATAGCCCCCGTTGTCCCATGCAACTTTTGTTTCAAAAACTTTTCTACTATTATTATACTTTCGGAGTTATTCTAGGTGGCAATAACGGGTGACTCACCCTGTATAAGAACGCAACTGCCCGTCTACACGGAGGACCACAGAGCGTCGGTAGGAATCGGCCTAGCCTTATGTAGTCCTTAGTACTAACGAGTCCACAGGCCGACTCCGGGACGAAACGCTCCTCTACGAGATAGCGATCTAGCAAACTGTCGCTACAGAATGTATAATTAGGAGAGTTAATATGAATATTTCATTATGACCCTGGCGAAAATAAAGCACGCACTTTAAGTGTACACGAAGAGTTCAGGAAATGTTTGAACACATCATTTTCCAAACTATATATATATATATATAGTGTCCGATACCAGTGTCGGTCGTTCTCCAACAAATTCAGAGCTGGACGCTGGGTAATTCCCGAGTCCCGTACCTAACGGGTATGAGCAGCGGTTGCTCATCCCTGACAATAAAGAGAGGTCCGGCTACGCCGAGTGGTGAAGCGACCTTCTATACCTGATAATCCAGGTTTGAGACTTTCCCGATCGGTCATCTATGGAATTCGTCATTTTTCCGCTTTACAAAGCTGATTTAATATTCTAAGTATAGCGGTATCTGTTAGAATGGGTATTGCGGGAAGCGGTTCATCACGACTCGTCCGGCAATTAACCCTCCCGGCGGGGCTGCGAGCTCATTAGCAGCCTAAATTCGCCGAAACATACCGCTTCGCCATTGTGACCGATTTACAAAAAGTATCAAGTTAATTAAGTTTGTGTTAATATGTGTTCCGTTACAAGGGTACTTCTGCGTCATTGCTTACCGATCACTATCATCGCAAACTAAGTAACGCGCTAATCTAGATCTAATCTCTACATCGTTTGTAACGGCGTGGCGGGCGGTATGTTTCGGCGAACATGGGCTGCGAATACATTCGCAGTCCCGCACCTTTCCCGGAAGGTTAATTACCGAACAGGTCGGAATATGCCATTTCCTGCATTGCCCACGCTAATAGATAGCGCTATATTTAGAATTGTAAGACGGCTTTATAAAAGGGAGCAATGACAAATTCCAATAGATGACAGATCGGGAGATACGACAATGCGAAAATTTAGCAGTAGGTACATGTAGCAGAAATTGGTGAAATGTGTGCTGTTCGATGTGTTTTGAATAATGGTCAAACGATTTTACTGTTAGCTATACGCGATCATTTTTGTTGTTGTTCCATTGCCTGTGCAGATATAGAAATTGTTTAAAAGCATATTTTTACCTGTCACAGGTGTGACATCTAGCTTTCCCTTCGCGACATCGTCCGCGTGAAGCACGAAATAATCTCATTCTCTATTTTATCCCCTTAAGAGAGCAGGCATATAGATAGTATAAGGTATATAAAAAAAATGCGCGTATTAGAAAGTAACGTTGTATCAAAATTCAAAGCAATCGGTAAAGAACTTTCGGAGATTTAAGATGGACAAGGTCTACATATCTAACCTATTTGACTTTAATGCTAACGCCTTTTTTGATTGACAAGTTTAGTGAGACATTCGATAAACTGAGAGAAAGAAAGAAAGGGCATTATCCAGACAACACAGAGCTAAAAATGTCTTTAAATCGTTTTTAACCCTCGGATGCTTAACATAATTTTCATAACACATTTAATCAACAGGGGTGCCTTGCGCACCTTAAATAATTTTTGAGAATTTGACTACCTTAAATACTTATAAATACCTAAATGGTAGGACTAACGTTTGAATTAGATCATGTATAATAATTGTAAAAAATTTAAGGTTTTATGTTTTCGAGGAGGATGGAAGATGGTGTGATTATGTTCGCCAGACTTATTCGTGCACAGCGCAGTTTGTGATCATATCTCATAAACCACATTCAACACTTGGTCATCTCATATTGTACCTTTTTTGTTATTCTTGACAAGTTTTGCAACATTTTTAGAATTTGATTTATAAATTACAATAGACGATTAGAAAAAAAAACAGAACATAACTCTATTAACTATCAAAATTTTTGTTCGAGAAATCATTAAAACGTGTTATGACCCACTTTCGGATTACTTTTCATCGTTTGATTGATTAGGGAACAATGTGCGCTTGATCTGTAAGAATTGGAAATATTAATTATTTGACGAGATGAGGCTTTTCTTTTTCGTCGAAAATAAAATCAGGTCTAATACCATGGCGAAAAGTGTACACGAAGAGTTCAAGAAATATTTGAACACCTCATGTGTTCCAAAATACGCGTCTCGCTTCGTAAAGGTTTAGAGATCCCCAGAAAATAGAAGGGCGGGTATTACTCGGGGTTCGACGATTAGTCATTCGGTGCTAAGGTGGGGCGAGGCCTGAGGTGGGGGGGTTCTTCAGGTATATAAGAAGCTCATCCAGGAACTATAGGGACACAGTACACTTATACCCCGATATAAAATATGGACGTCCAACGACACTCTGTGCACACACTGGTGTTTCATTCATTGAAGCAAACCCACGACATGTTTCTGGCGGATAGGAGAAACTTGCCACCGGTGGAACCCGAGACGGAGAGAATGGTGAAATCTATAAAAACGAGGGACAGCTACGATCCGATTTTTGAACGCGTCGGAATGAACGGCTCGCGGAGAGTGCGATGCGACGCCGAACGGAGCGACCCACCGCCGCCGGGTGACGAAAATGTTGGAAGCAACGACAGCACGGCACTGGTAGCGTACAGCTCCGGACCTGGTGGCACCGCGGTAGCGACGTCGACGACACCGGGTAACGTCCCGCCCGCCATAGCTAAATCAAAGTGGCATCCGCCGTGGAAGTTGTTCCGAGTGATCAGCGGTCATCTCGGGTGGGTTCGATGTTGCGCCGTCGAACCAGGAAACGAGTGGTTCGCCACAGGTTCGGCGGACGGGGTGATCAAGATTTGGGATTTGGGGAGTGGCCAGCTCAAAGTTTCCCTCACGGGGCACATAAGCAGCGTGAGAGGGCTCGCGGTATCCCAACGGCATCCTTATCTATTCTCCTGCGGCGAGGACTGTCAAGTCAAATGTTGGGACCTTGAATACAACAAGGTTATAAGGCATTATCACGGGCACCGATCGGCGGTCGGCTCCATGTCGCTGCATCCCACCCTCGACGTACTGGTCACCGCAGGTCGTGACTCGACCGCGCGGGTCTGGGACATGCGTACCAAAGTGAACATCCACACTCTCACCGGTCACACGAATACAGTTGCCAGCGTCATTTGCCAGGCCGCCGCGCCGCAGATTGTCACGGGGAGTCACGACTGTACGATACGTCTTTGGGACCTAGCCGCAGGCAAGTCTACCGCAACATTGACGAATCACAAGAAGAGCGTGAGATCCGTCGTGTTTCACCCGAATCTATACACGTTCGCGTCCGCCTCGCCGGACAACATCAAGCAATGGAAGTGTCCGGAGGGCAAATTCATTCAGAATTTGTCCGGCCACAATGCGATCGTCAATTGCCTCGCGGTCAATGCCAGCGGCGTTCTCGTTTCCGGCGCGGACAACGGCACCATGCACCTTTGGGATTGGAGGACCGGGTACAACTTTCAACGACTGCAAGCTCCGGTGCAACCGGGATCGATGGACAGCGAAGCCGGTGTGTTCAGCGTGACGTTCGATCGATCGGGAACTCGCATGATCACGACGGAGGCCGACAAGACCATCAAGGTATACAAGGAGGACGAGGTGTCCTAAATGGCATTAATATACGCCACCAGATTGTAGTTTCCACACCAATAGCAGCACGTAACCTCAAATTAAATCTTAATAGTAGAATGTGATCAAATTTTTGCTCGTAAAAATCTCTGCGTCCAAATGTTATTGTCAAACATAAACAGGTAAATGTGTGCCTACTGAATTTCTAATATTCTCTTTTCTCATTTCAGTAAAATGTTTGCTAATTTTGTATCGGACAAAAATTAATTTAGGTAATTGTGAAACGACTCATATTTCTTGCAATTGTGGGGTTACTTTGCTCCATGGGTTTTGGCGGAGCAAAGTAACTCTACGACTTAAATTATTAGAACGGCCATACTAAACTCGATTTACTTGTTAAAGCAATGCCTGGAACCTACCAAAGAAAATAAATTAAATAGTTACTCAATATTTTTCGGCCAGCTATTAGTATCATAAGCTTTTTTAAGCTATTTTGTAAGAACAGTCAATATATGAAATTTGTATGTACCCACTATCAATTTATTTAATAACGTTTTCCGTATTCTGTGCGAAAAATGGAGCAAAGTAACCCCACATTAGGCATTACTAAGGTAGAAATAGAAAAAGAATGGCTTTTTCTACTCTCCTATGAATTTATTTGTACCAAAATACATTAGTTTGTCGTTACTTTTGAATGCAAATTAATAATTATCTTATTTTCTTTAGTTATTTATACAGATTTAACTGTGAAATGCTATTTTTTGCAATTGGAGGATGTATTGTTACGTTTTCGAAAATAAAACATTTAAAGACGACTTTTTGACTGTTTTAATCATACAGAAATATTATTTGGAACAAAGTAAATCAAATGCGCGGGATAACTTTACTCCACATAACATATAGCCCACATATATATTACAGTGTAATTTTTAAAAACTGGGGTAAAGTAACCCCCCCCCCCCCCATTGGTAGACTTTGCGGCACTTTTTAATAAAAAAAATTAATAGTGATAAGTAACTTTTTGCATAATTGACCATAAAGCAATGCTCAGTAATCTCTCTTTTATTTCTGGTGGGATATTAACGTACGTTTTATTTTTTTTGAGTCTTTCTTTGATTAGTTCTCATATTTGTTAAATAAAACGGAAAAAAGTAACCCCGACTTACCGTAGTCTAAGAGCCAGCGACGTTTTTGTGGTAGTGATTTTATAAAGAAAAAATCTATTATAAATCGTGAGGCGAACTTATTTTTTTTCATGTCGCTGCGTCTGGCACCCTGCATCCCTTGCACCAGGGCGTAATGAGCATTTTTAGGAGGGTTGGAAATTCTTATTTTTTGAAGTGATTTTATAAAACAAAAAAACATATTGTTCCGACAAACGATGGTCGGAATTCAGAAGCATCGATATCGTATCCTAGTAATTAGTATTACGGCGAATAAGGGTTAATTCCGACGACAAGGCGGGCGGTATATTCCGTGAACCGCAGCTATTCTTTTACTAATAGTCCATTTTAATGGTATCCTTCGACCTAAGTACAGGCAGCCAGGTATAGTTAATTACCGGGCCTTTCCGGAATTAATATAAATAAATAATTACTTACGACCCCGCAGCTAGGCTTATATATATATAGGCTTCTCGACGTGAAATTGTACACTTAATGCACGCTTCCTATTTTAGCGTTCCTGCACGCTTCTCGTAGAGGTTTAGAGATCCGCCGAAAATAGAAGGGTGGATATTATTCGGGGTTCGACGATTGGTCATTCTTTTATATCATCGTCGGGATGCGTACACCGGGGGGGGGGGGGGGGGGGGGCGTGTATACCGTATGTCCGTCTCTGTACTGGCCAGTTTGAAAGTTACCTTCGGATCGGCTTGGTCGGTACTCGAGTCATTTAATACGGTAGAAGTCGAGTCGGAAGTCAGAGTTGATGTCAATTCGGGAGATCGAAACGTCTAACCTCGAAATTGTGAATTTGTGATTAATGGAAATTACGAAAATAATTATAATTACGGTATAAATGTCTCGATTACCGACCAAGCCTATCCGAAGGTAACTTTCAAATATCAAAGACTCGACCGTCGGTAAACACTACCGAAGTCAAATTTCAAGTTATCGGCCATAGGTATCGGCACTTGCTCCCTTCTCCCGGGACATGCAGTAGGTACCTATGCGCGCCGAGCGTGAGCTGAGCGTAAGCCGAGCGATTCGTGAGCCGCTCGTGAGCCGTCCATTTAAATGAATGCTTCCAAGGAACTTCTCAACTAGGTGAACAGAAGGGTGTTCAGTGTCATCGCCCCCAATGAATTTAATACGTGTATGCATTATAAAAATGTATTTCATCAAAATTTTTAAGAGAAAAAACCCCTTTAATAATTAATAGAAGGTGAATTGAAGTATCATAGTTTTACTGCAAAACGCGTGATATAGGTATCTTAGCCCCGCATGATGACTGTCCCGTGGTTAATTATTTCAAGCAACGAGATTAATTGAGGGGGTCAGAAGTCAAGGGGTCCAAGTAGAAATCAAGTTTCCTGAGATGCTCCACATTAAAGTATTCTTGTTCTTTAAAAATACCTTTGCCTTCTCAAGTGTATGCGCACCACGTGACCTACGCGCATATCCAACCAACTACTAGTCCGTTAGACCAACTACTACGCGCGTAGGTCACGTGGCTCTTGTCACGTGGTCTGTAATCATTTAAGCTAGGAATCCACTACACTCGACTCGACTCGACCCGACACGACACGACACGGTGACAAAAATTTGCGTGGTGTGTCCACTGGAATCGACGCGACACGACTCGACGGTACTCGACGGTAGTGCTTCGTCCTTTTAAATTTTAACGTACAAGGATACATCGTGTATGGCTCTATAATTTTTCCAATTATTTCTTCTCTGTAATATCTATACAGATTGAAATTTACTATATACCTATTTATGTTTACTTGGTCTATTCAAGGCTTTTGAGATTTCTTCTCAAGCTTCGTTGCGTATATTTTGGTCTCTATATATTTCAAATTATGTATATTTCACAGCATCTCATATGCTCTAACTTTATTAATGAGATCCTCCTCCATTCCTCTGCGAAATTAATGTAAAATCTTCGAACTGCTCTTCTCGAATTTCCAAGCAAGACTGCCGCAAATCAACTGTTCGCTCATCGGTCCATATCTCGATGTGCACGCAAACCGTGTCCACTAGGCTCGACTCGACTCGACTCGACTCGACTCGACGCGACAAATTTCTGGCCAGCCAGAAAAGTGTCGTGTCGAGTCGAGTCGAGTCGAGTCGTGTCGAGCCAAGTGGATTTCTACGCCATTTAAATACATGGAAAATCATGCGATCAGAAACGCGTCGTGTCGAGTCGCGTCGAGTCGAGTGTAGTGGATTCCTAGCTTTATGAAGACCCTGTATATCGTGTGCTGGATTCCCAGACAGTAGGGAATATTGGTAAATATCGTTAGGATATTCGAAGATGTTTGAAAATATTCCGAATATATATACGATATCATATAAACCTGATCCGTGATCCCAATTAGTTTAGATAATCAAGATTTGACTGTATTTAATTCCCTGTTGAATCTCTATCCGGCTAACTGATGCATTTACGGAATTTAGAATTGTCTCTAAATGGACAAATATTCAAAGTCAATAAAGAATGAGAGAAGATGGTCATAATTTACTCACATTCCTCAAGCAAGAAATTGTGGGATTCCGTGAAGGGAACGAAATAAACCAGACAATTTCCACGATAGAAAATGTATTGAAACTTCAATTCCTATTTACACCTCTCCTTAGCGTAACTTATACTACTTCTTGCTCCTTGCTGGAGCCCTCTCCCTCTCCCTTGTTGCTGACTGCGTCCCACAGCAACACATTGGCACCGCACGTAACCAGGAAGCTGTTCTTCTGCGGATGCACGCTGATGGACACGGCTGGATGCTTCGGCGCCTCCTCCTCCGATAATCTCGCAATCGGCTTCTGGGAGACCAACTCCCAAACCCAGAGCTTCCCGTCTCCGGAACCGGACAAGATGTACGTGTCGTGATGGTCGACTGTGGACTCCAGACACAGGTTCTTCGCCTTGTGTCCCGTGAATTCTCCCAGCAATTCGCCGGAATCCTTGTCCATCAGTCTGATGACGCCGTCCGCGCAGCTCGCCAGTACGCATTGGCCGTCCCTCGTAAAGCTGGCGCAAGTCACTTCGCCTGGTCAACAATCATTTAGGAAATATCGGTAAATTCTTAACGATGAGTCGAGTCCTTCGGCGGCGACCTATATACCTCCTAAATAGTCCGTCAGCACCTCCCCGACGCGGATATCGTATCTGCGTATTCTACCGTCGTAAGACGCGGTCAGGATCTCGTGATCGGAAATCCTCACGCTGGAAATCGCGTCCTTCGCTTCGCGCAGGATCTGAGCGGGTTCCTGCGCCCGGGAGCGGACGTCCCAGCACATCGCTGAGTTGTCGCGCGATCCGGAAATCGCCATTGAGGACTCTTCATTGAATCTGTGAAAAATTCGACGAATAAATAGGTAGTTCGTTCGTCCCGCGGTGAGTTTTGTCCTGAAACTGTTTACTTCAATTTTTAATAAGTTCGCCTGCTTTATATTTAGAACTGAACATGCGTGAAGACCCTATTGAAAAAATATCATAGATTCTCATGAAAAATTTGTAAAAATCCCGTAGGATTTCTATGATGTGCTTCAAACATAACAAATCCGGATACCAGCTCATAAAAATCTGAGAGAGATGAATAGGAATGTAATAGATTCCGGGTGTATTGATAAAGACAAATAAAATTTTCAAAAATTCTATCAGTAATTACAAATAGAACGGCGTTTACGGGTCTTTCTTCTCTTTACGCGATTTGACTCGTATTTACGGATACACATAAAATTCGGCAAATCCCTAACAACCATCTCAAATATTTCAACGAATTCCTATTCATCCTTCTCAAACTTTACTGATAGATACATATCTTAAACTGCTGTGTGAAGCACATCAGATTCATGCATAAACAGTCTATGGAAATCTATGGAATCTTTTCAAAGGGGATCTCTGTTGCAACTTTTTCTATGATCTAGAAGGAACAAAATAGCCAATATAATTCACATATTTGTTCAAAAGCTTCTAATAAGCTACAGGATCTTTGTAAAAATTTTCAACAAGATTGAACACTGCTAATGCTTTATCATAAAACATTTTTAACATATTTCCAGGAACACTAATGCAACTGATGCTTCCTTCTTTACAAAAACAAAGCCTCTTCGAATACAAACCTAACTGCAGTGACCGGACCAGCGTGGCCCCTGAACCGGCGAACCGGTGAGCCGGTAGCAACATCCCATACTATGACCGATTTGTCCATGCCACAGGATACGATCTGGCTGCTATCGCAAGATGCGCACGCATCCATGACCTCGTCTCCATGGCCACCGTAAGTCTTCAGAGTAACGCCTTTGTACGGGTTCCAGAGCTTCAATTTCCTGTCCGATCCACATGTCAAGCAGTAAGAGCCATCGACTGAAAATAATCTACGAATTAATTCATCCAAGCATGTTACATCAGCTAATTTTTGCCAGATTCAGCTTCGTTACATAGTTACAGCTTCGCTAGCTTAACAGCCTCTCCGCTCTCCTCGCATTGGTCTAATATCGACAAATTAGACGGAACATCTAACTCACCACTGAATCGTACCGCTCTTACGGCACCTTGTTTACAGTCAATACTTTTAAACAAATTGAAGTCCATTGTGATTTCACTATGTATTGATTGGTTTGTCCTACATATTGTTACAAGTGTCTATAAATTGAGATTTCAGTCGAGTTTATTCTTCCTCTATCTGCAGTACTAAATTTATTCAATTCTTATGCTAAGTGCACATCAACTTATAAAATTTGTTGAAATCAAGATGCATAGATTCGCGTAGGATGTGCACACGCGTACGCATATTTTCGAGCTACTGTCAAAATCATATGTGAGGTCGGCCGGTGGTCAATTGGCGCATTAATGGCGCCACGGCGCTCGGTTCCTGGGGTCGAAATACATAACCTATTGTGAACAACTATATTAAGCGTGAATACAAATAATTTGACCATAATCCACTTTCACGATGTAAAATTTATATCTTTTTCAATAAGTGAATCAATTAACTTATGAAACAACATCCATGCTTTTGCCGCAACCGAACGTTTTATACTTTCCCGCCAAAATGAGGAAACCTAACACCCTGGCGCCATCTGCGCTTAGTTTTGCCCGGCCCCTCTTCGCGGTTTCGTGAATTTTATCGTAAATACCGCGTACGAAAATGACACTGGAAACTACGAACGGCAACAGGGGGCAATTGAAGAGTATCAAGGCCGGAGTAATCGACTTCACCGCTGGATCAATCGGTAATTTTTTATTTTGAACTGATGAAACTTCGTGCAACGCCTCTGCGCATGGTTCCGATTTGGCGCTTAAAGATTGCGAATTTAAATTCAATACCAATACAAGTACAGAGCACTTCGTCCTGTGACGTTTTGAAATCGACCGTGAGTTGAAAGTTCATGGGAGTTATTGAGTATATTACGTCATTTATCAGGCTTGGTCGATACAGATATGCTTTTGAATTTATTATGAAGCGCTTATTGGCAAAATTCACCTTATCTTCGTTTAATGGAAATTGTAGAAGTAAACTCATCTCGATGTATTTTGACGTTATTCCTTAACTTCATATCTACACTTAGTTATCTTATTCCAAGTGAAGTTTCCTTTTTGCGGTAGTGGCGAACCTCGCCAAGAACTCCGTTCTATTCGCGGCTTACGGGATTTTCTAGGCCATTGCTTCGTAATCCTTAGTTTTAAATCGCAAAACGACTTGATTCGATCATTCCACAAAATACTTAATAGGTGTTAAGAGGGTAGAGGATATGAGCACACTAGGGAACGCCTGGGCGGGGATTCTTCGCCGCTTTCTTTTCTTCCTTAACGCTGTGTCCTACTGAACTAATCAAGTGTCAATTGCAAGCTACGAGAGAAGTTCAAGTACACAAAGGGCGAGTCCAGGGGGTTCCGTAGTAAGCATGCGTTAATTCTGTAATAAGTTTATAATAATTGAGCATTTAGGCCCTTGGCGATTGACGCGGCAGATATTGCATCGAAAAGGGATTAGTGGTTTATTCAGGGGCTTAACGTCGACAATTGCTAGGGAAATGCCCGGGTATTTTTTCTTCTTCCGCAGTTACGAAGCAACGAAGCTACTTCTCGCGAAACCGGATCAGGATAAGGAAGACATCGGTTGGCAAAAAACTATGGTAGCCGGTGCCGTAGGTTGATGTATATAATATACTATTTCTTCTCTTTTTCACATCTGAACAGTAAAGAAATTCAATGCAGAATTGATGCAATAAAATGGAAAGGGACTGAACGCCCAATCGTTTCTTCCTCTGCATTTTCACACTAGCGTTGTGAAGACACTAGGCAATTGCATTTATGCCTGAAACATAACGTTTCAAAGAAAACAGGAATTGAAAGTTTCGTCTAAGGGGAAGTGAAATCTGTCGAAGATTTCTCAATGAAAAGTTTCCGGTTTACCTTGATGAAATAACGTCTCGCAAACGTGAACGTATCCCTAAATGACGTTACATCTACGTGTAAATGTGACTCTTCAATTATTTAGGAAAATAAATATGCACTTTTTATTGAAAGAGTACCTATAAAACATACTTCGATATTTCGAAGCTTTTCATTGCTTTTCGTGCTATTGCACGAGCAACCGAACTTGTCCCGAAATGCTTGCTCGCGTAAAAATGTTAACTGAATAAAATGGATTTTAAATATTGTTTCCTCTTATTGTACTTCTTTAAATTCGTCCAATGCTGCACCGATATCTGAAATGTAAATTTATATTTAGAGATTATCGGTATTACATTTGTACGACGTTAAAAATATTAATGCCACCGGTCAACTTTCACGCTGGCGATTTAAATAGGCTTACATGATGCGGTATATAGCCGATGCGCTGCAGTTGCCTAATTTTCGAAGACAGCATTCCGCACATAAGCAAGGAGTCTCTCGTATAGAAATTCAATCCAGCCGGAATTAAAACTATCCACTTTGGATTATTTATAGTTACATCGGGGGGATATTTAATAGCGTCCTCGTCCATAGCAGCGAAAATATGTTCGACCGGTACTGCATTTTTAGATTCGTCCAAGCAAATGACAATATCCGGACTCCCGAAGTGGGGTAACACTTGATTCACATGAGCGGCAGTCGTATTTCCGAAAATGTGCTGTTAATGTTTAAGATAAATTGTTACACGGCATCAATCGAATAATCAGTTATTTTGAATTTATCTAAAGGAAAATGAATGAAAAATATTACCTGACATTGAAGAAGAACTTGCATTAAAAAAACATCTGATAACTTTTTATTCTGTTTTCCATCCAAGGATGAGGAATATTTGTACTTCTAGAATGATAGATTGAATTAATAAACGTACAAGGCTGATGTTTCCAAGTGGTATGCATTAATCAACTTTACGGTTTTGAAACGACGCTTCTTTTAATCAGAGTACACAGCTCAATGATCAAAACTCAGCTCAATCTAATATCTCTTTTTTTGGTGACTTGATGAAAACTATACTCGAAGTCAGAAGTAGCAGCAAAAGAGGAAAAAGCAAACGAACCCTCCGTTTAATATTAAATGCCGTTATTACTCGAGCTTTTGCGTTATGGGACATTGAACTGTAACGCGGTGTAACAATTTCCATTTAGAAAATCAATGCGGGAGGGGGAGATATTCGCTACCTTTGCTAAGTATTGTACTTGAGCCTTTGACAACGTTGGGCCATCGTAATCGGGCACATCGATCTTGATACCGTGGTTTAGTACAAGAAGTTCACGCCCTAATCCTTGTAGTCCTTCTCCATAGACTTTTTTCAAGTTATCAGGATCCAATGCTCTCACGATCAGAGATTTAGGATATATATCCATTTGGGATAAGTAAAGTAAAGTGTACATCAACGTTTTGGGAAATCTATATTCAAGCATTTTCGTTTCATTAAATCGTCGAAATCGAGAGTAAAAGATACATTTTAGACAAAAGTAGGCGTATGCACTCACTCTTGGAGTTCCGCCTTTCTGCTAGGACTAATAAGCTCGTCGGTGATTACTCGATAGAAGTAATGGTCTGATTTATAATTGAATACAAACATAGCATAAGCTATTCGCTCGATATCTTTCATTCTGGCAGACTTAATTTCTACCTCGTACCTAAATTCGATAGAAACGTATGGATTGAAACAAATAATTGAGTCCCTAGAAAATTATTCTAAAATTAAGCAGGAATGCCAGTTTCTATAAAACAAGTCAAGAGATATATGAAATACCGTGGAAATATAATAGAAAAATCATTGCATACACATTTATTATGAAAAATGCGCGGTAATCTTTGAGGCGTACATATCGACGATTCAAGAGGAATGGAACTATAGTAGTATTCACCTTTTTATTATTTGGTCTACGAGCACGTCATTGTACAGTCGTATGGATGCGGTAGCGTGTAAAATATGCGTTAGACATAGTAATCCTAATCTTGGTAATTGAGGTATCAAGTATCTCAATAACATACAGAATATATTACAATTCTCAAACTCCCTTTCATATCTACAATGGAAAATTACTTAAATACTTTGATCACAATTATCTTATACGTTAAACGCATAAAGATCATTCAGTTTAAGGAGATGGTTGACTACAATTATGACCCGTTAAAATACTAATGTTAAGTCAGGCTAGAGCCAAACTGAGATTGGATCTCTAATTCTCGACGGATAACACCGTCGAGAATCTAGAGAAAGCTTGGAAAAATTATTCGAGTTCGCCTTTGGAAAATTCAGGGGACAGATATTTTGAGTAAGAGCTTACCGTAGGATCTTCATAACCGACGAGAGACTGATGTCATGTATGACATCCGCATTAAGCATAGTTTTCGTCAATATACGACCAATAAGTATATTGCTCCTGAAGGGTGTTTCGGTCTTGAAGAAGGCCATGCATACTACTCCTACATCGTCTATGGTCAAGTCGTCGAAGAGTTTTTCGAAATGATGTTCGACCTTGTACATATTGATCGCACTTCTTCGACAGAGATTTACATAAAACATGAATCGAACAAAGTTTCCGGAATTTAATCTGTGGGGTTTCTCACCCAGCCTCTCGACGATGTAATTGAAGTAAGTGACCTTGCGCCACGTTTTTAAACTGAGCCACAAATCGGCCATTGCCAACGCTTCGTCGGCCGATCGATTTCTACATTCTATCTTGGTTGCGTTATCTAACGCATTGATGAATTTTTGTACGACATTCTGATCAGGTTTGTCTTTAAGTCTCCAGCCTTGCAAGTGCAACAATATGTCTCCCAACTGCTCGAAGGAAAAAGGCGACGGATTCATTGATAATTTGGCGATCATCGCTTCTCGAACATCAGTGTACTTTTCGGCAAAAAAGTCTTCTTCATTGTCTTTAGCATAGTACGACAATTTCTTAAAGCCGCTTAATATTTCCTCCGCGGAATTATTTGCCCAGTCGACTTGAATTAAATTCTGAGCCTCGTCGAATGAAATATTCTCGCTATTAAATGATGAAAAGATTGGCACTGTTGCGTCTATATACTTTTTGCTAACAGACAGCGCAAAGCTATTCTCGCTCTGTAGCTCGGGTTTGGGCACAACAGAAATTTCCAGGTGACGTGCATTCGTGTAATTCGGACTGTTGACATTAATTGTCGTGAGAAAAGGGCGATTAGTTATCGAGTTCGATAAAGGCAGGAAAACATTACGAGAATAACTGCGATCGATGTTCAATCGAAGGTGCTCCGCAAATAAGGCTTTTCGTTGCGCGAAGAAAATTCTATACAGTTTCTTTATGTATGTAACCATTTTTAGTCAGTTAGCATTTTTAAAGTTCGGATATCGTCTTGAGTCGTATCAGTTTTCTCGGATTGTGAGTTTGGTTTAAAAAAAGTTGGGTTAGATTAAATGACACGGAAAAAGTGTGTTACATATCGGTATGCTAGCGGACGACGGAAGACACGCGGAATGACCCGGAAGATGTTCGTGATCAAGAGAGAAATTGACCACCTTATCCGACTACATATTTCAGAAATTATATTATCATTAACAGAATATAAAAAAAGTGCCGCGATATTTGCGATTTTGTGGAAAATACTTGATTTTCTTACGTTAATTAACTGTTTCACTGACAGTGCTAAATGTGCGAGTGAGACGGCGATGTGAACGTATAAGAGTCTCTCTATCTTTCAGGGATTATGTGTGCGAGAGAGAAGCTCTTATGCGTTCATTAAGGCGCTCTCTCTCACACTCTCCCAGGTCGATTCTGCTTCGCATAATGCCGCGTTTACACATGCATGGATTTATTGGCGCCAATAAGAACTGGCGCGCCAGTAAATCAAATTTGCAAGTGCAAACATCGACTTGCATACAAGTTAAATCTTTGCATGCATAGACCGAAAAAGTCTGTAGTATGCTGAAATCACGCAAGTAGAACTGGCGCGACCATTGGCGCCACTAAATCCATGCATGTGTAAACACGGCATAAAACATTTTGACGACCCGTCACGCTGTGGCGGCCTGCCACCAGATGGCACCGACCCTCTCGGCTCTCGTTAGTGGTCCGACGAGGGGCAGTCACTATATAAGAACGCAACGCTCTCGGAGGACCGATAGCACAGAGCGTCTAAGTCAGGAGTCGGCCTAGCCTTACTGACGAGTCCACAGGCCGACTCCGGGACGAAACGCTCCGCCACCAAATAGCGACCTAGTCTTCATCCAACTTGAAGTTAACTCTCCAGAGTGTCGTAGTCTGACCTAGGAACATTGAAGACCCTGGTGCTAAAAGTAGGCAGCTCCATTTTGGCCCTTAATCTCTGTTTAAATTTGAAGGCACTTATCTTAAAACTCAGTGGAGATATATGAAAAATGTATAGCAGCTTTTTTGTAGTAAAAATATAGGTGAACATTTTTTATTTTAACTTTTTTTCGATATCAACAACAAATTTCAAGATAATTTTTCCCCAAACGGAGCTGCCTCCTTTTTGCACCAGAGTGTCTTCAATTATTTTCACCTTTATCTGCTTATACGACAAACGACCACTCTACTATCTTTCTGGCCATTTCCGTTCTCAGTTGAGCAAGCAAATCTCCCCCGACAGAAAGTTCAAGAAAGTTCGAACTTCTCGAGATCAGCCTCGTCGCGTCCAGTGAGAACCAAGCGTGAGCACGGAACGTGCGCGGTAGCCGCAAAAGAGGCTCCCGCGCAACCCGGTTCCCCCCTCCGCCGCCGAAAAGAGCCGGCCGTGATAACTCACATCCGCCATCGTTGCACGTGCATTTTCCGTCCTCAGCAGCGGCCGAAGTAAGTTACGGGTTCCGCGTTTTTACGATAAAATCGATCACCGCATCCCCGCCTCGCAACGACGATCCCGCGGATCGCCCTCGCGCGATCCACCGCATTCTAATCAAGCGTGATGACGCTCGTCTGCTTCCAGAGATCCAAAGCCGCTCGCTGAATATAACAAGCGGACACGGGATTTATAGGAAGATCTTTTTTCTGGGACTGGAAAAGCACTCTATCGGGACTCCATCATGTGAGAACGCAAAAAAAAAGACATTCTATTCCACCCGGTCAGCGTTCTTTTTTCGCCGCCCGTCAACGGGGAATCTCGCGATTTTGACGGGCCGGGAACTCTATTGTCCACCGCGCGATGCCCTCAGACGGTCAACGTTTCGGTGTCCTTGGCTGTTCCGCACGTGTAACTCGCATGTGCTGTTTTATCGATTCGCGAGAGTTACCAGGGCTGGGGAAATCCCGCGTTCGCCATTTATTTCGCCTGAATTCGTAGATCTCTGAATATTTCGAGCATAATTTATGAAATCTGCAAGACTAGTCGTTTCCGCGTTTTAACGCGTTCGCTGCCGATGACGACACTGTTGCATCATACGTCGGCTCCTCACCTCGAGGCGGATGACCGCACGTTAGCGTCAAGCGCGCGCTTGGTTGCTTCGCTTCAGTATTGAGTCCGGTTTCTGACGATGCCTTCAAGAAATCAGGCGGCAGCGAACGTGTTAATTACATTTCCACTAGGAATTATTCACGATCTCTGTCGTTCGTCGGCTCGAGATACTTTTTTTTTATTTTTGCGGGGGAGACTCGAAGTTTATCGACCGATTAGAGAGAGTTATGCATGCATATATTCGTTTTTTTTTGCTATAGTCTTCGCCTTTTTGAGCTATTTGACTGGTACCAGAAAAAAGAACGTATCTTTTCACCGTCATTGAGAAACGTAACTCGTTGCTGTACAAGGAAATATCGTAAGTCCTGGTTATCATTAATGTGACTTACGACATTTCGTTGCACCGTCTCGAGTAACGATGTTCTATAATGATAGTGAAAAGGTACCTGCATTTTTCTGGTACTGGTTGTATTGACTTCTTCGAACAGCCTCGTACGTATTCCCGTTAACACGTCTACGAGTATAATTATAAGATGTATTTTAATAAATTTAATTCGACAGGTGATCACATATTGTCTTCATTTCTTTTTAAGGCTGAGACGGAGTACTACCGGGTTTCTGGCACTAGCACGCCGGTTAGTTATAATTATATAATTTTTTTTAACAGTGGATCACGATGACGGAGAAATTCACCTCTTTAAACATTCTTAGTTAGAATTATATCATTCTAGTTTTAACGAATCATGTTTACGTTGTGTTATAGCTTGTATATAACACAATTTAAAAAGAAAATTATTTTAATGCTACCGTTAAAAGTATAAATGAGAATATTTTGGAAGTAAAAGAATATAGAAATGGAAAGTAGACTTTGCCTACACGCGTTCTAATCGTAACAATGATATTATCTTTCAAGGATTGCATTCTTCTCGCAATCGTGATCTCTAATCGAAATAATAAAATTAGAAGTTCCTTTTTACGTTGGAATTTCATTGACGGATTGTGTTTTGTGCTGCTTGTTTTCCTACGTGGTATATTATGTTTACCAATTGGTCGCAATGTCTTCGATGTAACATCACTTCGCGTGGGACTCAATTACAACTTGCGTTTGCAGTCTGTATCTATTTTTTCTCTAAGTTCGAATATTTGAAGTAAAGAAACAAGCGGTGCTTGTTCTGCATTGTTATCTAATTGAATGGTGTGATGATATAAGTACAATTGAGCATAATATTTTCAGTTCTTTCTTCCATTTAAAGCGCGTCCTATGTTAAAGTCACAGATTTCTCGAAAACGCGGATAGTTGCAAAAATGAAAACTAAAGAGTGTCACAGATAAAAGTAAAAATCTCAATACCGTTCCATTTTGTGTCTTGTAAAGGTGACTTTGCGTGTTATACGTAATACGAGATAAATAACGACTTGAACAAACTACATCTTTTCTTGCAACTGTTCATTTTCAAGATTTCTTCAGCTTTAACATGAGACGCGCTCGATATAGTATCATACACCGATTTAACGGTATGCGCGTACCTCTTATTTTGGCATGCCTCTACCTCGTATTTCGGTAGAGCATGAATGCTTGTGAGAGGAAGAGTAACAGAGTATGTGAACTATGCCTTCGGTGTCCACACATGTACGTCTGGATCCCATCCTCTAAAGTTCACTACGTTTTGCGTCGATCGATATGTCGTTGCTTAAAATCATCTCGCATGCTCTTGATTTTATTTTATCCGCGCAAACTCGCGCGTCAAAATATCGCTCTTCTAGGTATCGAGTGATTCTTGAATATGTCTTCGAATCTTTAACACGTAATTGAGTCGTCCTTTGTATACATTAATACGTTGGATTTCAATCTAAATTTCAAATTTGCTCCAGTCAATTCTATAATTTGACATTTCTGTCCTGTCCTTTCTTTATATTGAATGAACAACTATTTACCTCGAGTGTGACTACTTTAAACGATTAAAGGGGAATAATGTAGGAATGTATAGAAAAAGAATTACCCCAACTTAGATAAAACAAATACACAATGAACTAGAATATCCTGAAACGATCCTTAAATTTATAAGTTGGATTTAGTAGGACACCGCGTTGTCATTACTCGTATGCAAATATAATGTGTAGGAACGAAAGCACGAAATATGTTTCCTTTTTTCTTCCAGAATTTACGGAGCATCCTCGATAGAGTATTGCAACAGCAGCGGTAGACACGAAAGCGCCAGTCACTGCAGCGGTCAGAGAAACGGTTACGGCGGTGTCGGAAGTTTCAGCCTACGATTCGTCGTAAGTCGCGGCTATGCAACTGAATGGGACCACGAAGACGAGGACGACGACTATGAAGGCGGACGCGGCAACTATGGCGGCGGGCGCAGTAACTTTGGAGGCGGGCGCAGCAACTTTGGAGGCGGGCGCGGCAACTATGGAGGCGGGTACAACAACTATGGTGGCGGACGCAGCAGCTATGGTGGCAGAAGCAGCGGCATGGGAAGCGGAAGCTCTTTGCGCGAACCCAACTGGGAGCACGAAAATCTCCAGCCCTTCAAGAAGGACTTCTACGTGCCCCACCCGGACGTGCAGAATCGCGATCCGAGCGAAGTCGAGGCCTACCGCAAGGAGAAGCAGATCACGGTTAAGGGAGAGAACGTACCTAATCCGATACGGCACTTCGAGGAGGGCAACTTCCCCGATTACGTGATGGAGGTCATCAAGCAGCAGGGCTTCTCGGAGCCGACGGCGATTCAGGCGCAGGGCTGGCCGATCGCGATGTCCGGCCGCAATATGGTCGGCGTCGGCCAGACCGGCTCGGGCAAGACCCTCGGCTACATTCTGCCGGCGATCGTGCACATTAATAGCCAGAAACCGCTGAGCCGCGGCGACGGGCCGATCGCCCTCGTCGTGGCGCCCACGCGAGAGCTCGTTCAGCAGATCCAATCGGTCGCCGAAAAATTCGGCTCTCACGTGCGTAGCACTTGCATCTTCGGCGGCGCATCGAAGGTCGGACAGGCGCGCGATCTGGAGCGCGGAGTGGAGATCTGCATCGCCACGCCGGGGCGTCTCATCGATTTCCTCGAGCACGGCACGACCAACCTGCGCCGCTGCACTTATCTCGTCCTGGATGAGGCCGACAGGATGCTCGATATGGGATTCGAGCAGCAAATCAGGACGATCATCGAACAGATCAGACCCGACAGGCAGGTGCTGATGTGGTCCGCCACTTGGCCGGACGACGTGAGTAACCTCGCGCAGGAATATCTCGACGACTACACGCAATTGAACATCGGATCGCTGACGCTCGCCGCGAACCACAACATTCTTCAGATCGTTGACGTCTGCGAGGAACACGAAAAGCAACACAAGTGAGTACCGTCGGCACTTTTAACTCTTTACTGTGGAATTTTACCATGTTTTTAGCAGACTTCCGTTTCTCGTTTTTCGCTTATCTCGATGGGATGTGTACCTTGCGCGTTTGTCCCTTTCGCGTACAGTTTTGCGAAAGCAGTCGTCACCCTAATTATAAAATCTCGTAACTCCAGAATCACGCATTTTACGGGAAACACGAAAAACGCTTCTATTGCGCGTAGACGTAAGGGAGTTAAGGTTTTCTGTTCTGGTAATAGTATTGAAATTAAATTATATGGAGTTGCATGGTTTTCTCTATCTTGTAAAGTATTTTTTTTTCTAACAAATGGCACTAAAATCTCATTTTTGACTAAAAGTGGAGTTACGAGGTTTTATAATTAAGGTGACGACTGCTGCAGATTGTCATTGGTTGATTTCTCCTTCTCTAATTTTATCGTGTTTATTATTCATCATGATGAGACGTGTATCCATAGATGTGCCGTGATATTTGATAATATACACCAAAATACCTCTAAGAAGAACTGACAATTCTCTCTGTCGACGATCAAGCTTCCAACGCTTCAATTATGTTTTTAACATCTCTTCGTTTTGCATTGCAGATTGGTCAGCTTGCTTGAAAAGATTGCCAAAGATAACGCAGACGGAGGAAAGATCATCATTTTTGCAGACACCAAGATGACGGTTGAGACCATCACGAGGAATCTTTGTCGCCGCGGATTTCCCGCTGTGTCCATACACGGCGGCAAATCGCAAAGCGCGCGCGATTATGTTCTTCAAAGTACGTTTGCGCTTCGAACTTCTCGCGCGGCCTGCGCCATTTGCGATTTGCGAGGTTAAAAATGATCTGGAATTCCGTTAGACTTCTTTCCTCTTTGCACTTTACTCCAAACCGAATATATCGTTCAGGAGAAATATGGGAAATAATTTATCGTCTGGGGAATACATATTTCACACTTTCAAACAATCGAGTATATCAATAACGCGAGTGGGCCACGTGACTTGCTCTGCATTGCACTACATTGTTAAAATAAATATGAAGAAACACGCCTAATAAAGTGCTTTCAATTTTTTTTCTAGGATTCAGAGAAAGGAAAGGTTCCATCCTCGTAGCAACGAACGTGGCTGCCCGTGGATTGGGTAAATTTTACGACCCTCTTTTGATAATAATTATTAAACGAAATCTGTAGTCCACAAATGGATCAAGTTAAGCGGTATTTTCAGTGCCTTGGCGCACATACTAAAAGAACTGAATCGGTTAAAAGAGTCGTAATTCATTACAATTCTATTAACTCTTCTCTTCTCCTTGAGAAAAAATAAAACACCGCAGCGCTATTGAAGTTCAGTAATGGTCACCACGGCTGAACGAAATGAAATTTATCAGCGCAAAATGGAAGAGGGACCGGTGTCCCCCCAATTAAAAAAGTTATACAATTACTGTATCATTATTTTTATTTTTGCAAATAGATTAAAAAAAGGAGCGGTTGGCGATAAGAATAACATTGACAGTCGCGAGAAAGAGAGGATTAGGGAGAGTGGCGATGGGTTCTTTTCTTTCGACGCAGCGTGTAAGCCCTTCGCCGATGTTTTTGAGGAATTATAAAAATTGGGGGGACGCCGGTCCCTCTTCCATTTTGCGCTGCTACATTTCATTTCGTTCAGCCGTGGTCTCCATTGCTGAACTTCAATAGCTGTGGTGTTCTATTTTTTTCTAAAGAAGAGAAGAATGAATAGAAATGTAATGAATTATATGACTCTTTTAACCAATTCAGTTCTTTTAAGTCTGCGTGCCAAGGCACTGAAAATACCACTTGACTTGATTCATTTGTGGACTAGATTTCGTTTCATTCTTAGGCCCGGGACATACTAGCGTTAAGTTGACGCGCGCTCAGCATTATATACATTGAAGTACAACAAGCTACACAGTCAATGCGCGGTATTTCCAACGCGAGTGTGGCTTGTGTACTTAAATATATGTATATATAATGTGTGCTGAACGCGCGTCAACTTAACGCTAGTATGTCCCGGGCCTAAAAACGCATAACCGGTGTGCGTTTGTTTTCTTCGGCGTTGCAAGACGCGTGTCTTTGTTTCAACGACGTTATTTCCTTTTAGACGTCAACGATGTTAACTACGTGATCAATTTCGACTACCCGACGAGTTCCGAAGATTACGTCCACAGGATCGGCAGGACGGGACGCTTGGAAAAGGCGGGCACCAGCTATGCCTTTTTCACACCACAGAATAGTGGACAGGCTGAGGACCTCATCAACGTTCTCCAAGAGGCAAAGCAGGACGTCAATCCTGAATTGTTGGAACTGGCAGAGCGGAGTGGTCCGGCGGCTTCGGCGTCAAGGAGTGAGTATTTTACGTTGTCTTTAGTTCCCGTTTATTAATACACGATGCACTTTGTGCGAGATCACGTACAGAGTGCGGCAAAAGTTTCCGTACTTTTTAATTATACGTCGACGGCACAAAAATTGACATAAATTCGCTAGAAGTCATGAGTAAATGATTAATAATTTTTATCAGGCTTATCGATAAATTTAGCAAGGAAAATTACGATAGACGCTCAAAATTTCCCTATTCAACTTCAATGCGTTTATTAATGTTCAAGACAAATATACAGGAACTTTTGTCGACCCCCTGTAAAACTATTAATTGGACGTTCTCCTGATTCTTTACGATAATCGTTTCGTCAATTATCGCGTTGCCTCGTAATCGAATTTAGAAGCAGGGTCGGAACGAGAAAATCGAAACGTGAGAAGCGGGTTTACATAGCGGTAGAGTTTTTTTTAACTGTATGCAACAGACAAAATAGATTCCGCGGTTGCCACTTCATTGTACGAAATAATTAACGGACATTGTAATTCTCTTTGTTTCAGATCGTTTTGGTTACGGACGCGACCGCGGACGCATGGGAACGCGCAAATGGTTGCACTCTCAACGCACCAGCTACGACAACTACCGTTGATTCTGCTGCGCCTAATTTCGGCCGCAACATTGAGCAGGAAGCGATCCGACGGGGATAGTTTTCAATTTACATTTTCCCTCGATCTATGATTAAAGACCCGGTCCTCGTTCGCTGGTCGGCCAGTAATCACGACTTGTCGGTTTTCAATCTCTCGGCAAAATCTTATCATTACATTTTCTTTTTATTTATAAACCTTAGCATTCGTTACGTCATTTGGAGAAACAGTCCCCCGATAACGCGCGCGCACGTTTCGAGAAGGGATTCGAATGTTATATTTTGAATTGTTTTTTTAATCGAACGACCATGGTCCATTAACGCACTTCAGTATTCATTCCAAGATTGTGGAATGGTCAGACCATGCTTGAACGTATCGCGAGGATAGCCGGAAAGAAAGAGCTTGAGAGATATGGTTCGAAACGACTGGGCAAAGTAAGGTATAACCGATCGACGAGTTGCTCCGACCCTTAAAACATTTGAATTGATGTATTCTTCAATTTATAGTGTATCTTTTTATGTTGTGCGCGGCATACTTGCAGCGATCACTCGCTTGCACGTGGTGTAATGTCACAATACAGATGTCCGAATAAAAAGGAAAATCATTGGAAAGAGGCTGTGTGGAATTATTTTTCTGATACGTACACCCTGAGCTCCATTAGTAATGTAATAACTAATCTCGTTGCTTGAAATAATTAACCACGGGACAGTCACCACGCGGGGCTAAGATATAATATCACGTTTTACGCTATATGTATTTACAATCATGATATTTAAACAAAGACTTATTCCAACACAGAAACGAGGAATTGAAAAATAGACGCTTATGGTTTGTAACCAGCTATGGTTTGTAATTTTTTAAATCAAATGTCGACGTGAAATAGGTAGGCAGTTCTTGCAATGATTTTACTTATCAGATTAGTGCGATACAAAACTAAAAATAGATATGTAAATCAAATGTAAATAAACGTAAACTATAAATATATAATCCTGGCGCGTCGGAGCTGAAAGTCCGTCTTGGAGGTGAAAGTTTGAGTCTCGTAATTTGACGTCGTGGCGGTGACGATTTTGTCGCCGTGACATCTCGAGCAGCCCTCACGGACGTATGAATGATCTTTAAGAATAATTGACCAGTTCGCGGATTAAATATAAAAATGGCCCCGTTTATCGGTTTCGTAATAAAATTGGCCCCAAAAGTCTTGTGAATCTGTGGCGACCCGTCATGCTACCGCGGCCTGCCAGATGGCGCCGACCCTTGACTCGCTGCTCCCAGCCCACGGCTTCTCGCTAGTGTCCGACACGAGTGCAGTATATACCTAAGAGCGCAACTGCCGAGCGTCAAAGGCAGGAGTCGGCCTAGCCTTACTGACGAGTCCACAGACCGAATCCGGGACGAAACGCTTCAATGATATAATAGATGATATGATGATAAATTGAGATTAATATGTGTAGCAAAATCTTCGATTTCCATATATAATCTGGTAATATCGTGATATTATATTATAATTATTGATTTCATTCGAGATGGCTGTAACAATTTTTTTAGAAAATTAACTGATATGTATCACATTTATTAATTGGTGTACTCTTATCCCATGTGAGTTATTACAACACTGAAATTGTTAATATTTATATCAGTTCTTAATAATAAGATACTACTTTCTACTCTCTATAGTAGAAACAATAGCTATTATTTCTAGAGAGAAAACACTACATCATAGATAAACTTTATTAGTTGTGATTAAACTGCTTTAACTGTAAAACGTACATGTACGGCGGCCGTCCCGAAAGGGTTTAAAAAAACACGTATCACACACACACACACCGTTATCCAATTTAACATCAATACAAAAGTATCACATATTTATATTATAAAAAGGAAATAAATTGATTGTACTTTATTTTCTACCTGGTCTCCTACTTATGAACTACTTTATGCATAATTAGATGGTATGTTTCATTTTCGATAGATAGACCAGGGTTGAAGCTAGGAACGCACGGAGAGCTATACTATAATATATATTATTACAAAAATATCGCTCGACATTATAATGATTGAAACAAAATGTACTGAACTATAATATATAGCTACACATCCGAGCGATATATTTTTACATGCCCTATAACGCTGGCTTGAGCGATATTTCACCAGGAAGCTATAATATATATTATAGTATAGCTCTCCGTGCGTTCCTAGCTTTATCCTTTTGTAGGCATGCTTTTACATAGTTAAACAGGAACCAGAGGCACTTGAGAAGGATATCTTCCACATATTAACTGATGTATCGTATTATGATTTTTGACACTAAAAATAACATCATTGTTTTCTATATTCTCCATTTCCTGCATCAATCTTATGAGATGTATACCAAGGTTCGTTAGACTCGCTGTTATGGAAGAACCATTCCGTTTAAAAATATCTTAACATAGAAGTAGATTTATTAATCAGTAAAGATTTCTCTGTATAGGTGCTGTGACAGTTGATTCTATCATAAGTGGTTGTAATGGGAAGGATGCATTTATTGTGGACATTCTTGCTTTAGCAGAAAGTTAAGCAATAGGATCGATTAGAGTTACACTATTGATCACATAACTGATTCCTGAGCGATACAAAAGGCGTCATAGAATAGTTCCATATTTTTCTCTACTTTCATATTTCGCTCTACCATTTCAACTACTACGTATATTTCTTCGTATATTTTATCTACGGCAGGTAGATCAGGGTTTATCTCTTTTAGGCACATTTTTACGTAAACCCACAGAAACGCTACGAGTTCGAGAAAGATATAATCTTCCATGTAATCACGAAAGTGTCGTTGTTCGATTTCCACCGCCAAAGTCATCAACTTTCGCAAAATATTATTATCGATATCTATATTCTTTATCTCGTGCATCAATTCGACGGGGTGCATATCAAGATTCCCTAGATTTATCGTTATGGACGTTATGGGAGAATCATTCTGTTTAACCCTTTGCACTAGAGCACTGCCGCTACGGCGCCCGATGGGGACGCCGCTGTCGCGCCACTCGAGTGCAAACTCGAGGGCCGCCACAGCGGCGGCGGCGCTTGAGTGGAAAGGGTTAAAAATATCTTTTACCATTGTTCCTGGCATCAGGTTCTGAGTTTCTGATTTCTGGTTAGGGGCGGTGACTGTTATATCCGTTTCTTGCGATCGTAGTAAGGAAGATGCGGTTATTATGGATATTTTTGATTCTTCAGAAAGAAATTGAGCAAATTTCATAGGATCAATTAGAGTTTCATTAACGATCGTGACTTTGCCCTCTGAGGGCACTTTAACATTGGGTATTTCTACTTCAAGCGGAAGTTTAGCAGATTTAATAAGATTAATTGGAGTTGCATCATTGATCGTGACTTTGCCCTCTGAGGGCACTTTAACATTGGGTATTTTTGCTTCAGCAGGAAGTTTAGCAGATTTCATAGGATCAGTTGGAGTTGCATCATTGATCGTGACTTTGCCCTCTGAGGGCACTTTAACTTTAGGTGTTTTTGCTTCAGCAGGAAGTTTAGTAGATTTCATAGGATCAGTTGGAGTTGCATCATTGATCGTGACTTTGCCCTCTGAGGGCACTTTAACTTTAGGTATCTTTGCTTCAGTAGGAAGTTTAGCAGATTTCATAGGATCAGTTGGAGTTGCATCATTGATCGTGACTTTGCCCTCTGAGGGCACTTTAACTTTAGGTGTTTTTACTTCAGCAGGAAGTTTAGTAGATTTCATAGGATCGGTTGGAGTTGCATCATTGATCGTGACTTTGCCCTCTGAGGGCACTTTAACTTTAGGTGTTTTTGCTTCAGCAGGAAGTTTAGTAGATTTCATAGGATCAGTTGGAGTTGTATCATTGATCGTGACTTTGCCCTCTGAGGGCACTTTAACTTTAGGTGTTTTTGCTTCAGCAGGAAGTTTAGTAGATTTCATAGGATCAGTTGGAGTTGCATCATTGATCGTGACTTTGCCCTCTGAGGGCACTTTAACTTTAGGTATCTTTGCTTCAGTAGGAAGTTTAGCAGATTTCATAGGATCAGTTGGAGTTGCATCATTGATCGTGACTTTGCCCTCTGAGAGCACTTTAACTTTAGGTGTTTTTACTTCAGCAGGAAGTTTAGTAGATTTCATAGGATCAGTTGGAGTTGCATCATTGATCGTGACTTTGCCCTCTGAGGGCACTTTAACTTTAGGTGTTTTTGCTTCAGCAGGAAGTTTAGCAGATTTCATAGGATCAGTTGGAGTTGCATCATTGATCGTGACTTTGCCCTCTGAGGGCACTTTAACTTTAGGTGTTTTTGCTTCAGCAGGAAGTTTAGTAGATTTCATAGGATCAGTTGGAGTTGCATCATTGATCGTGACTTTGCCCTCTGAGGGCACTTTAACTTTAGGTGTTTTTGCTTCAGCAGGAAGTTTAGCAGATTTCATAGGATCAGTTGGAGTTGCATCATTGATCGTGACTTTGCCCTCTGAGGGCACTTTAACTTCGGCTAGTTTTGCTTCTGCTAGTTTTGCTTCAGCAAGTTTGGCCTTGTTCGCTGCCTTTCTACTTTGAACTATGGCATTAAAGTAATCGTCCTTAGAGTCAATTTGATTGATTTTTCGAATTATTTCCTCGTTTCTAGCAATTTCACTGCTAGTACCAGCTCCAGCATCGGTCTTCAATTTTTTATATTCCTTATGATGTCTCTTAGTTCTCAAACCTTTTTCGAAATCTTCGATAATTTTCCCTTGAGTGGATTTAATTAAATCATTGGCAGAACTGAAGTTAAGGACAGAGTTACTGAAGAAAAAAATATGAGCAGTCAGAAAAGCAACATCTTTGATAGACACTTCACCAGACATTTGATAGTTTTCGTATATATTGTATGTTTGGACGCTGATGCCTATGCCATTAATAACAATGTTTCCTATTGCGATGGCATTGTATGTCGATCTAGCAACTAAACCTACACTGACGCCATTACGAATAGCTTTCGATAGTAACATTTGACTGCCACTCCCTGCCATTCCCACTGTACTTCCAGCTATACCGAGCCATGCTCCTAAAGCTGGTTTGGATGTTATATTGATGGATTGTTTGTGCTCACTGCGATCTGCTAACTGCTGCGTACAGCGACCAAATGACCAAATGCTAGATACACCACCAGCGGCACCTACAATTTCAATATTTAATTAATATAACCATTTTGGTCTTCAGTTCAATTATTTCAAAGTAAGAATTCTTACTTAAAAATCCAAGTGGTGCAGTTATAGGGGTGAGCATACTAGCAACCCCCACACCCATTGCTACAACACCCATCACAGTGGTAGCAACATCCATTGCTTGTGCTGCAGCAGATACATTACATGCTGGAGAGTCACAGCATTCGAGCCAAACTGTAGTGAAATCTTCATTTGATCCTTGGGCTGAAGGATCGGCTTGATAATAACCATCTTTTGGGCATACCATCGTACACTTAGGTAGTGTATTATTTGTGATATAATCAGTCCAATTTTGGTAAACTCTCCCATTATTATCAATATATACTTTTTGTTGCTCTTTTATGCCCATTGAACGGGCGACTTTAAAAATTGGAATTGGAAATACGCGTTTTTCCTTACTTTCCTCTGGCTTTTCTAATTCTTCTCCATAAATAACAATATATATAACAGCACATTGAACATGAGATGTATATTTATTCTCTTCAATTTCCAACATTTGTGTAAATATCATATTTATTACTTCCTTTTTCTCTGCTGCGTAATTATATTCTTCGGTTACATAAAAGTCAAGTTTCGAATTTGTATAAAGTTTATATTGTTTATAAGGATTAAAATTGTTATCAACTTCAGGGGTGCCATAGAGTGCATATCCGATATAATTTTTCAAGTGTGTAAGTTGGTTTACTTTGTTGTAAA
Source organism: Xiphydria camelus (assembly GCA_963678675.1). Lineage (NCBI taxonomy): Eukaryota > Metazoa > Arthropoda > Insecta > Hymenoptera > Xiphydriidae > Xiphydria > Xiphydria camelus. Next base: position 3,837,142 of record OY783200.1, read on the forward strand.
TATTCCAGTCGCTTGATAATTCATAACAATTCTGTTGGTACTTAGTAGCTCTTTGAAATAGTTTTTGCTGCAAAAATACAAAATGTAAGGCACCTTGATAGTTAACGCTGTTGATATTCTGCCGCTTTGCGCAGACTCCGAATTTGTCTACTAGTCCCACATCCCCTTCAAAACTGTAGTAACTCGAGAAATTTATGAAATCGAGTTTTCTGCAGTATTGTATGGAGAACAACGATATCTATTCAAGTACTTTCAACATATGTATAAAGAAACCAATTCAGTTTCTTTATTTGAGTCACCATGAGGACAAAAAATCAACATTGAAATTTTCTTTTGGCTCTCCTGTAAAATTTACTTTTTTCGAGTTACTACAGTTTTGAAGGGGATGTGCGATGTTTGGCTTTTAGGGAATAACCTTAAAATTCTTTACTGTAGTGAAACTAATGTAGGAAGCATAAGACTTACATCGTTTGACAATGACTCTGCCATTATATCAGAAATAATGGATATTTAAACAAGAGGACTTATTCAAACACAAAAACGAGGAATCGAAAAATCGGCAATTTGGTTCGTAACTTTCTATGTAAATATGCAGGTAGGTACATGAAATGTCGACGTGGAATATATACGAGGTCTTAAGCCTGGTTCACATGGACGCGGAAGGCTTGCGGAATGCGGAAACACCGTTAGCCAATTAGCCCTTCCGCGTGCGTACTGCCTGCCAATCCGTATTGATCCGCATGCCTTCCGCGTCCATGTGAACCCAGCCTTACCGTCTCATATTGACATAGGAATCGTGCGAGGGCAAGTGAGAACACAGATTAACCCTGGTGAGCATATAAGAGTTTCTCTGTCGCATACTCTACCTGTGTTCATACTCGCCTGTGTTCTCACTCGCATTCGTACGATTCCTAAGTAGATGTACATTATGTGCATGTTATGCAAAAGTAGATACCTATTCCAGATCTTCAGAAAGTTGCCGACTGTTGGGCAGTGCGATTATAATGACACAATGACACCGCGTTATTCCTCAAAAGCATCATCGGTATTTTATATTCACAAGGATGTTATGAAATGAAAACGAAATTATTATTAATAAGTGCTATATAGCTTTTATTTATTTCACTGGTGTTAGGATAGGCACTTTTTTGAAAAGATTGGATTTTCGTTTTGTTTGTCACATACATATTCTTACACTACCGCTATATTTTTAGAAGCCTTAATTTCTTATACCGGGGTCCAACGATTTTCTCATTGGTAATGCGTAGGTAGTATAGGTACATGCGTATAAAAATTGAGATTATAGAATATAACACTCTCTGTTTAACCCGGCATTGGTCGCTATATGAGCATTTTGCTCACGTTTATGCGAAAATGTGCATATTTGAAAGAGTAGTGGTGGGAAGAGGCTGTGACGCATCTTGTCTCCTATTTGACCTTCGACTTTAGTTTGGCAGAAGCGTTTATGCCGGGCACCACGTGTTTGAGATTTATAAGTGCATTATTTAAGATTGACGTCGTTTGTATGAGCATTTCTCTCATCGCGCGACCAGCGGCGTGACAAATTTTGCGATGAATCGTGCAAAGCGAATGGTTGAATTGGCTACTCTACAAGTAGAGCAACAGAAAATTAGAGGTAAATTATACGATCATTAGGGATATTATAATAAAATGCTAATGGGATGTTATAATGATGGGATATTATGAATAGTATACTGTAGTAATAATATGAATTCTGAGATTCTCAAATACTGCATGCAAATTTTCCACTACTGTTTTGGAATACTTTTTTAAATTTCTATTTTTATAAAAATGTAATATCTTAAACTAAATAAAGTTTATGAACTAGTATGATTTTATTTTACAAAAATAATCGAAGTTTCTCAAGTGCTTTAAGTTGAATTTGGAAAGATGAGCAAAATGCTCCCGCGCGACCCCGCTGGTGTGAAAATACTTCTAGCGACCAATGCCGGGTTAAGTAGGAAAAACACAAATCGAGCTGTTACACTTTGGATGCAGCGATCATTATACACTACTTCTAAAGTAGCATTAAGAAACCCTTAAACTATCTCGTATAATCTCGGTGTAAAAGTCCAGTGATGAAAATGTGTAGCAAAAAATCTTCGTTTTCCATACATAATCTGCTAATGTCGTGATATAATCATTGATTTCGTTCGAGATGCTATAACAATTTTTTAGAAAATTAACTGATATGCATTGTATTTATTAATTGGAGTACTCTTATTCCATGTGAGTTGTTGCAATACTGAAATTGTCAATATTTATATCAGTTCCTAATAATAAGATACTACTCTACTGTTATTTTTAGAGAGCAAACACTACATCATAGATAAACTTTATCAGTTGTGATTCAGGTACATAAAAAAAATACATATCACACCGTTATCCAATTTAACGTCAATACAAATGTATCACATATTTACACTCTAAAAAGACTAAATAGATTGATTTTACTTTACTTTCTACCCGGTCTCTTACTTATGAACTACTTCATGCATAATTAGATGGTATGTTTCGATTGATAGATCAGGGCTTATTCTCTTGTAGCCATGTTCTTACATAGTTCGACAGGAACCAGAGGCACTCAAGAACTTCTTCCACATATTAACTAATGTAACGCATTATGATTTTCGACACTAAAGATAGCATCATTGTTTTCTATATTCTCCATTTCCTGCATCAATCTTATGAGATGTATATCAATGTTCGTTAGATTCACTGTTATAGGAGAGCCATTCTGTTTACAAATATCTTTCAACATAGAAGTAGATTTATTAATCGGTAAAGATTTCTCGTTAGGTGCGGTGACTGTTGATTCTATCATAAGTGGTTGTAATGGGAAGGATGCGGTTATTATGGGGATTCTTGCTTCAACAGGAAGTTTAGCAATAGGATCGATTAGAGTTACATCACTGATTGTGACTGTACTTTGAGAAAGATACAAAAGGCGTTATAGAATGATTCCATATCATCCTCTACTTTCTGCCCTACCATTTTAACTACTGCGTGTATCGTTTCGTGGCATATTTCATCTATGCTGGATAGATTAAGATTTATCTTTTGTAGGTATGTTTTTATGTAATTCCACAGAAAATCTGCGAGTTTAAGAAAGGCATCTTCCACGTATTCACGAATGTATCGTACTACGATTTTACACGCCGAAGTAATCAATATTTTAAAAATAATATCGTTATTTTCTATATTCTCTATCTCCTGTATGAATTCAACGAGGTGCATTTTATGGTTCGCTAGACTTATTGTCACGGGAAAATAATTCTGTTTACAAATATCTTTTACCGTAGAAGTAAATTTATTAATTGATAAAGATTTCTGGTTAGAAGCGGTGACTGTTGAACCAACTGTTTGCGATTGTGGTAAGGGAGGTGCGGTTATTATGGATATTCTTGCTTCAGCAGGAAGTTGAGCAAATTTGATAGGATCGATTAGAGTAGCACCATTGATCATGACTTTGCCTTTTGAGAAAGACACATTAACTTTGGCCTTGCTGAATGCCTTGCTAATTCTAGCCATGGCAGCAAAGAATTCGTCCTTAGATCCAATTTTATTTAGGTTTCGAATTATTTCTTCGTTTCCAGCAGTTTCCCTGCTAGTACGAGCTGCAGTCCCTCTTACCAATTTATCAAATTCCTTGCGATGTCTATTACTTCTCAAACTGCTTTTGTATTCTTCGAGAATTTTCCCTTGAGAGGATTTAATTAAATCTTTGGCAAAACTGAATTTAAGGACAGAGTTACCGAAGAGAAAAATATCAGCAGTCAGAGAAGCAACATCTTCGACAGTCAATTCACCATACGTTTTATACTTTTCTCTCATATTGCAAGCTTGGACACAGATGTTTATACCGCTAACAAAGTGGTTTCCTATTCTGATGGTATCTAATGTCGTTCTAGCAACTTTACCTACACTGACGCCGTTACTAATTGCTCTTGAGAGTAATTTATTTCCACCACTCCCTGCTATTCCCACTGCATTTCCAGCTATACCAAGCCATGCTGCCAAAGCAGGTTTGGAGCTTACATTGATGGATTGTTTGTGCTTACTGCGATCTGCCAACTGTTGCGAACAGCGACCAATTGACCAAACGCTAGATGCACCACCACTTACGAGACCTACAATTTCAATGATATTTAATTAAAATGTAACCAATTTGGTCTTCATTTTAATTATTTCAAAGTAAGAATTCTTACTTAAAATTCCAAGTGGCGCAGTTATAGGGGTGAATATACTAGCAACCCCTATACCCATTGCTACAGCACCCATCATAGAGCTAGCAACTTCTATTCCTTGAATTGCTGCAGCAGTTTTACTACATGCTGGAGAGTTACAACGTTCGAGCCAAACTGTAGTCGAATCTTCATTTGATTCTTGGACTGAAGGACGGGCTTGATAATAACCATCTTTTGGATATATCATCGTACACTTGGGTAATTTGTTATTTTTAATATAATCAGTCCAATTTTGGTAAACTCTCCCATCATTATCAATGTATACTCTTTGTGGCCCTTTTATGCTGATAAAACGTTTGACTATAAAAATTGGAATTGGAAATACGTTTTTATTTAACGTATTGTTTTCCTTCGTCTTTTCTAATTCTTTTCCATAAATAACATTGTATATAACAGCACAGTGAACAAAAGGTATGTGTTTCTCCTCCTCAATTTTTAACATTTGTGTACATATCATATTTATTACTTTCTTTTTCTCTGCTTCGTAATTATATTCATTATTTAAATCAATATCAGATGTAGAATTTTCATGAAGTTCAGGGTAGAGCGAAAGTCCGATAAAATTTTTTAAGTGTGTAAGTTCCTTTGCTTTCTCATAACTATTCCAATCGCCTGATAATTCATAACGATTTTGATGGAAGTCAATAGCTATTTCAAGTTCTAGCTGCAAAAATACAAAATGTAAGGTATATTGATAGCTCGCTCTTGATGTTCTGCCGCTTCGTGCAGAGAGACTCCGAATTTTTCTACAAGCTTGGCTTTCCGGGCGTTAAAATTCTTTACCAAGGTAACTGTAGTCAAACTAATGTAGGAAGCATAAGACTTACATCTTCTGACGATGACTCTGCCATTATAGCAGAAATAATGGATATTTAAACAAGAGGACTTATTCCAACACAAAAACGAGGAATTGAAAAATAGACGCCATGGTTTGTAACTTTCTACATGAAATCCGATATGACATAGGAATCGTGCGAGTGCAAGTGAGAACGCAGATTAACCCTGGGGAACATATAAGAGTTTCTCTGTCGCACACTCTAACTGGACAAGATCGAGAAGGACGGAAAATGCGCGACAAAGAGGCTCTTATACACTAGCCTGTGTTTTCACTCGCACGATTCCTATGCCAATAAGATGGTAAGACCCGGGGTATGGCGTGATTCTCATTTAACTCTTTGAGGCGCAGTACAGGCATTTGTACATCAAAAAGACAGGACATTTTTAATCCCACCGTGCCCCAAAGAGTTAACACAATCGAAAAAAGTCATTTTGAAATCAAACGTAGGTAGAGTTTAATGTCGATATTTTTTATAAATACAATATCATTTTAGTGTCCGATAGAGACGTCCTAGAGAAGCTGAAAGACGTCTTTAAATCGTCTTTAGGACGTCTTACGGCCCACTTTCGAACTATTTTTATTACTTGGAGACGTCTTAAAGATGCCTTGCGATTAAAAGTCGTCTAATAAGGTGGAACATAACAAAATATCTTAAAGATGACTTAAAGACGTTTTTTAGCTCGTGTGTGCTGTCTGGTGTAGTAAATATCCCTTACATCTACATATGTAGTCCATCGTATGGCTAAATACTGTAATTTAGCTGTACTTAGAAACGCTAATATTTATAAATGCCGTGATGGAAACGGAGTTTTTTCTCTAAACACCTCATTTGTCTGTATTTACACGTCCGATGGAAACGTTCTCTGAATTAAAACTTAGTAATATCGATATTAATAAAGCATTTAGGCGTCTGACGAAAATACAGTCCATTAGAAAAAGTATACCTACATCGGTAACCCGGACAACACAGAGCTAAAAAAAGGTCTTCGAGTCATCTGCAAGACGTCTTATGTCACACTTTCGGACGACTTTGAATCATAAGTCGTCTTAAAGACGTCTTATATATATTAAAGATAATAAAAGTAATCCAAAAGTGGCTCATAAGACGTCCCAAAAACGACTTAAAGACGTCTTTCAGCTTTGCGCTATCTGGACTACCGCTGTCCCTTTTCAAACTTCCCGCCCTTTCCTGTCGCCATAACTCACCCACGTCTCCCACCTTGGTTCACCGCCGTATCCGCGCCGCGGAGTCCTTCACTTCCGGTCGTCTCTTATCGTTTACGCAACAGCCAGCCGTGCTACCAAAGACACACACCGTTCGGCAAGTTTTGCGAATTCTCGTAGTGACACCCGAGCAAAATGCTGCGCATCGTGGCGGGCCGCGTAGGCACGGCGATGAGGGCCGTGGCGATCCCTAGGTCCGCGACCGGCGCCGTCCAGGCCACGAGAAACAGCAGCCACGGTCACGAGGAGACCGACGAGGAGTTCGACGCGAGATACGAGAGCTTTTTCAACCGCAGCGACATCGACCACTGGGAGATCCGCAAAGCGATGAACGACCTCGCCGGTGAGTATCGCTGCGGATTCAGTTCCTCGCGGCTGTTCGCGCTCGACGTTTCGATTTTTTGGGCGACTGTGACGTAATGTCACTCCGGTTTAAAGGGCCCGGACGAGATAATTTCGGAGTCGGCGGGGGAAATTAGCGAATAAATATTCCCCTGATTTTTTCTTTGGAAATTATTTTTCGAGGGTTATATTAATTTGGGTTATATTTTTGCGACCGTGGGTTCTGAAGAGTTTAACACTTGGTTTGAAAATAAAGACTGCGGTTGCGATGTTTTGGCTCGAAGATCGTCGATATTAATTTAGCTCTTGAAGTTTTCGTGGTTAAACCGAAGCTGATTCTTGTTTTTAAAGCGTCCCTGTCGAAAAGATCCCATGGATTCCCATGGACAATTTCAATGGGAATCCGGTGTTCTTCAGACACGGCAATTCCAGATACCCGTTATTAAAGATCCACGAGGGTTGAATAGGAATGTATTGGATTCTCTGTGTATCTTTAAAAATAAATATTTGTGACCTTGTGAGATTCTATTAGTAATTACAAACGGAGAAATTGACTAAATTTCGTACAAAACTATTCTTACTTTTTCTGAGAAACTTACAAATTATTTGACGAGTCCTAATGGAAGATTATAGATATTTCTGGAAACGAAGCGATATGAAGATTTTTGGGCATCTATTTTCGTATTTGTCTGAGACATTCCAAGAAACTGCGACATTTCGATTTTTATGAGAAAGTCAGAAAATGGCAAATTCTATTAAGAAATTTTAGAAAGTGCACAAAAAATTCTGAAATCTTATCAAAAGATATTTTCAGAGAAATATCCTTGAGTAAATTCTCAGAGAAATCCCATATTTATATTTTTAACAATGTTTGAAAACGTTGAACAAGTTCGGACTAATTCTTAAAAATTCTCAGTTTTTGAACTTTGCAGCTTTATAATATTACACATCGTAATATCCTTCCTTTCGACCGCGAAGATTTTATTACAATTTCTGGGAATTGTTTGATAATGTATACAATTTTCTGAAGAAAATCTGCCATTTTATGAGGGTTTCAGAGAAATATCTGAGATTTTTTGTAAGTTTCTGAGAAATGTTCTGACAAATTTTGAAAAATACTTCCGTCGGGATGCCGATAATATTTTGATTCAAAGGTCATCAATATACAATTCTTGAACTTTTCGTCATTAAACTTGACCTAACTCTTTTTTGTAAGGGGTAATACGAGTGTACACAGAGAAATAATTGCTGGTGCTAAAAAAATGTTTCCTTCAATCAGTAAAACATGATATAATTTCAGGATCAAGACTTTCTTCTGAAAATATTTGGTAGGCTTATGAGTAATTGTTTCTTTTTGCGCAAAAAAAAAAAGAATTTCTCGTTCCCACGACGCTAATCTTGAATCAAGAAGAACCTGAAAACGCGAAGATCTTATCTGACTTTCTGATAAAATTCCGCGTCGCGATATCTTTCCCCATTATTGCTTCGAGAGGTGTCAAAACTTCAGGAAAACATTAAAAGAAATTGCGGGCCAAAACCACGAGCTGTACAAAAGAGGATACCAAGAAATAGATTTTTCCTTACCAAGAGACGCGACACCTTTGCCATTGCGCGCGTTTCCGTTCAGAGCCGGATAAGAGCCCGATTTAAATTTCGCGTCGGCATTCCCGATCGCGGCGATTGCTTTCAGCTGTGCAAAATTCGAAGAGGAAAAGCGTCCAGAGAAATCGCGAGGACGAACCACGAGACGCGCGCAAAGTACAGAGCAACAGATACTTTTCCACCACAAGAACAACGACACCTTCCATCGCTCCTTCGACATTTACCCGACAGCGCGTTTCTGCCGCAGGTATGGATCTCGTCCCCGAGCCGAAGATCATCTGCGCCGCGCTCAGGGCCTGCCGCAGGCTGAACGACTTCGCCTTGGCGGTGAGGTTCCTCGAGTCCGTGAAGGAGAAGGGAGGCTCGAAGGCCAACGTGATCTACCCCTACATCCTGCAGGAGATCAAACCGACCCTGGACGAGCTGGGCATCAACACGCCCGAGGAATTAGGCTACGACAAGCCCGAGCTGGCGCTTCAGAACGTCTACGAAATCCACTGAAGGGCCTCGCGACGGTCTAGTCTCTCTCGCGATAGAAGGAAAGTTATTATCTCTTTGTTATATAAGAAACTCCGTCTGTAATTTAGCTCTTCGATTCGCCGACAAATTCCTCAGCGCATCCTCGACGCGTCTGCGATGTACAGTACCATTAAATTAAATAAAGATTAGGTAAATCTACTCGAGTGCTTCGTTTGTCCTGCCGCCCGGATGCGACGATTTTGCTCGCAAGTCCGGCAAGATGCTCCGAGATGGAATTTCTCCGACGATTTCTTCGATTTTTTTGTGGGATTTCGAAGGGGGGGTTCGATGAGGTGAGCGTACGCGGAGTACGAAATTCAAACTATGAGTTAGAAGGGTCTGAATTTGTTTTATATCAAGCGAGCTTCGTTCGCGTTCTAAACGGTACTACAGAAAAAATAGGTACCTCTGTGGCATTGACGTTTCGTTGCGGGTCGCGAAATTGTACACCGTTTCCCACCCTAAACTCTCGTCCGGGTCCCGAGAGAGTTCCTAAGCTAGAGAGAGCTCGATACGCGCGCGCGCGCGCGAGACAGTCCCTCCGCCCTCGTCCGCGCTAAGTACTTCCAAAATTACACTAGAGGCTCCTCGCCGAGGAACCGAATTCGAGCGGAGGCTACAACTGAGTCCGACGCATCCGTGCACACCATTCGCTCGATCATTTTGCTCGTCCTCCCCCCTCCGGCGATTCGCTCCTCGCTTTGCTCGTCTACGTAATGCAAGAGTCGAGAGTATCACCCTTACACACCGAAAAAGTAACCGAAGCGAAAAATTGGTGGACACAACAACGACATATTTACAAGTTACATTACATTATACACGGCAATAAGGGTTCATATACATGTATTTTTTACTTAGAGTAGTCTAAAAAGTGGTGTGATATAGGAGTCCACCGCGTCGCGGCGTTCCTTTCTTGTCGTGGATTCGGCAGTAACGAAGGGAAAGTAGAAATGGGCCGTGTCTGCCGGAACGAGGCGAACTATGAAAAAAGTGCAGAGGGAAAAATCGTCCGGGTTCGAAAACCGAACGACTTTTTCCTTGGGACTTTTCCCGTATCTCGCCGCGTCTCCGAGGTAGCGTCGCGCGAAGTCGGCTTCGCGCGTTTACCCCGGCGGCGAATTGCCTTAAAAATAGTACAACGATGTTAATTTCAGTGGTAATCGTCGGTGGTGGTCTCTGCCTCCTCCTCTTCCCCCCCTATCCTTCTGATGACAGTCGTCATTAAATTTGACTAGGTTTCTCTGGGATATTATAAAAACATTTCTTTTTTTTTTGGTATCGATACACCTGGTTACAAGGGCAGTTTGTTGTTTCAATGTTACGACTCTTTCTTCTGGTTTTATCGTGAATTTCTCGGAAAAGAGAAAAGGCTACCGGTGAAGAACGAGGTGTTGGAGGAACTTCATCTTTGGTGTGTGATTCGGGTTTCGTCGCGCTTCGATTTCTAGTTTCTTTCCTATTTTTTTTTTTTGGAAGAGCGACGCGCCCCGTTTAAGATCGACCCGCGAGCGGGTTCGTATGTATGTACAGCGATAACTACAGTCGAGCCTCTGCTGAGTAAACCACTCGGGAAAATTTGCCACCGCTGATCGAAATATTTCGAAAAGTGGTCGAATCAGCGAGGATTAATTTGACGGAGGTTCGTCCGAAAGGCAGAACGTTATTTTGTGAGGATCCGTTGGAAATCGAAGTTCCGAAGAAGCATCGTCCTTCTGCTTCGCGGAGGAAAATTGCGGCACTTCTTTTTTGTTTCTTCTCCTCTAGCGCAACATTGAAACAAGATTGCACGCGAGAAATTAAAATTACTTAAACCTAAATTTTAATCGTAATAATACCATATAAAAATGACTCGGCGCCTTAAATGCATGGAGAGATGCTGCTCGAAACTTCGCAACAGCGATTTTTAGCCCACGAGAGAAACTGTAGCGTTTGACCGTGCGTCTATCGCGATGGGGAGTAGCGCGCGACTCGCGAATGCGATTGAATTTTTTTTTTCGAGGGAAACGAAGTCTTCGATTGCCGAATTTATGAATGATCAAGTAGCCTTCTATTGTGATACAAATTATTATCGAACTCTGGAGCTTTCCTATTTATTTCATTTTAGGGGAAATAGAGGAAATTTTGACGAAAAAGGGATAATTTTGATAAAAAAAGAATCTTCCAGAAATTAGAAAGGTGCAGTGGTTTAAAAAAACAACCATTTTTAAGATATGCAACGAAACATCATTATTTATCAAAAGAACGAAGGATGTTTCAGGAAATTGAAAATTTATATCTCATGCCACGCAACTTGAATTTGAGCATCGCAATGTGATTTAAGGAAACGAGGACTTTTGTCAAATCTAGTTATCGACAAGAGAGATTAATTCACGGAGCTTACCATATTTGAAACGAAATATTGACGCAGGTAGATAAAAATAGGGATTCTCTAGTACCATTTTAATAAAAAGAAAGACCATTTTCACCCTTTTCACTTAATACGAAATTATTAAAAAATAAACTCAACTGAAAAGTTGAATAATAGTTGGTTCTGAGGGAAAATATTGAATTATAGAGGAAAATAAAGAGACTCGTGAATTTTAGAGTGAAAGGGGGAAAGCTGAAAAAAAATAATACAGGAGAACAAAACTGTGAAACCTCTGAACTCTCCAAGACAATGGACCCGTCGATCCTTTCGTTCACAGACTGCTTGACGATATAAATTCGAGCATCTCGTCGCAATAATTGCCGGCCGAAACCGATGTGAAAGTCGTCCTCCGTTATTCTCCTCTCCGAAAGGCGTCGCCAAAGCGATTGCAAAACAAATTCCGCTAAATTTCCTCGCCGCGCGCTACTCTCCAAGACAACCGCGATAGATCGTCAAACCCTCCCGCAGCAACAACGCACACACACAATGGATATAAAACTACCGCGATAAGACTACGACCGTATCCTAATGGTGTGCATTCGAATTCCGAATCCATACATTTGATTTTCGAAAAAAAAAAAAACGTTAGTTACCGTATCTTATCCTATTTGTACCCGTCAGAAAAATACTTAGATATTCCTAGTCCAAGCTATATAGCGCAGATCGCGAAGGTGTTTCAACTTATTACGACGTCACACCCCATTCGTGGCCGTGGCGCGCCCGCGCGCTGCAATTCCGCAGCCGGCGGGGCGCGCCGCTGAAGACCACGGGTTCTTTTTGCGACGGATGGCGCGGCGAGATCAATTGTGGGATTCGAAGTTCAAATCTCGACTCGGCTACGCTGCCTGGCTCCCTTTTCTCTCGGTCGTACTCGACGCCCGCCTCCGTTCCCATTAATTAAAAATAACTACGCAACACCGTCGGATATTCTCAAGCAGCGATTACCAGCGAATCGGCAGCGGCGAGCTCGGATCGTCGAGTATCTCGCGTAGAGATTTCAGAGTTTCGCCCGTAATACGACGTAAAAGTCCGCGACTCGAATATATCTAAGGTCGTGAGAGTTTCCCCGCAGGAAAAAAACTCGTGCGCCTGGAAGTTCCGAATCTTTATTCGAACGGAAAATATCGCCCCTAAAAGTCCACGGTCAGTGTTGAGTTTTTTGATCGTTGCGAGTCAGGCGACTGCTGGAAATAAAGCAATCGATAAACTCAATATTGTCATGATTATTTAAAATTGAAATTTTTCGTTCGAATCAACGTTCGAAGCTTCAGGCTCCTAAAAACTCGAAGTACCGAGCCGACCGCCTCCTCCAACTTATTATATTTCATCACACATCTTCCTATAATAGAACACATTCCTTATCAAAAGAAGAGAGCGCCACCTCAAAGATGACAAAACAAACGAAACGACCCGCGCGCTTCAGCGCCCGCAAAGAAAGTATAAGACCAATTTCCCCAGAAACACACTCTCGGGCCGCAACCATCGATGCGCATCGAGTGAGAGTTTTCTCGGGAACGAACCTCGAAGTGAGCCGGGCTTCGAGAGGGTTTCCTTCTCCCCTTCCCTTCGTCGTCGACTTCCGCTCGGGACCAGAGGACCCGCCGTCTTCCTCTTCGACGGTCTCCGCTTCCTCCTCTTCTTTTGGTCCAATTTCCAAAGTCGATCCAGAGAGACCCTCGCCGGCGAATCTCACACCGAGTATTCGTCATCCCCTTGGCCTGCCACTCGCGTACACGAACGAAACAGCGTCTCCCGAGCGAGTCGCGTCTCCTCCGCGGCGCTCGTCGACGTCATTGGTCACTTTGAACCGCAACGAGAGTCTTCCCGCGACGCGGCCCGACCTATTCGGGACTCGAGACGGTCTGCTGCTGCTGGCTGTCCTCGTCCTTGACCACGTCCGCCTGCATCGCCTTCGTCAGCACGTTGGCGTCCTTCAGCGAGATGACCTGGAGCACCTGGTGCTCGCCCGCGGCGTTGATCATGGTCATCGGGTGGCCCTGGATCGTCACCGCCTCGATGCTGGTCTCCCCGTTGCCCGGCTCGACCTTCGGCACCTGGACCATCGGCGTGACCACCTGCATGGTGCCGTCGCTCTGGATGTTCGCCACCATCGTCTGGTACATGCTGGCCGACACCGGCACGGTTATCACCCCGGAGACCGAGACTGGGTAGCCTGAAACACCGAAATCACTGTCCTGCGTTCTGCCAGCGACTTCGCGCGCGCGAGCCTCCCTCCCATTCCTGGTCGTGTACTTCGTGTCGCGTGCGTCGCTCGACTGTGGGGTGAACTGGCGAACGGAACCGTTGCGGAGCGATTGACGTTGATGCTAGTTTTTCTGATCGCGAGCTGCGGATCTTCGAACGGAGTGTATAATTCGTGAACTCGTGATAATGTATTTGAGTGACGAGGAAGCGTCGATACTCAGCCGATTTGTTAACCCTCCGTGGTCACACGTCTGTAGATGGTTCCGCGATGGTCACGCGTGAGTCGAATGGACCCAACCGATTTTTAAATAATACATAGTCGCGCGAACGAGATCTGTTCAATTTGGATAAGAAAATTTTGGAATATTCTTCGAACATTGTAGAATTTCTGATCACCGTGTCTGCGTAAGAAATGAGATGATGACGAGTGAGAAATGAACATTAAAATAATTTTATTTTGTCAAATCATATTATTATTGAATGGCTTTTTTTAGAACAAGAAGGAACTTTGATACGTACATATCGTCGGCTTACTATCAAAACCTCCTAAGTCTGGTTTTTGAGATATTGAGATTTTTCGACTATTAATTAATATTCTTAAAAAGCTGACAACATTTTACCAGCTTATGTGTCAGCTTTTTAAGAATATGAATAGTCGAAAAACCCCAACATCTCAAAAACCAGACTTAGGAGGTTTTGATGGTAAGCTGACGATATACACATATGGAAGACGTTTTTTGGATTTCTGTATAAATTTGTGAAAACTTTATCAGACTGAAAATCAAGCTATTCTCGAAAAATTCCAGAAAATTCTTTATTTTCCCTGACCCGCATAATTCCCTGACAATTCCAGGTTTTCTAGAATTCCCTGACCGCTGGGCACTGTCTTGAGATGTATTATACTTTGATGCAATAAATAGTTCCATATAGTGCACGATTCAAAAACGATTTTTCCGCAGTCCGAAGAAGGTTTGCAGTACGAGTTTTAAGAAACTATTTATTCCGAGATTTTACGAGGGTCTGGTTATGATTGTAAAAAAAAGAAGTAGTCAGCTTCAAAATCAAATCCTGGTTCAAGTGGACCCACGGTGACCACAGAGAGTTAAGATTTTCTCTATCGGGCTATGTAATTCTGTATTTGAACCAAATAAAACTGTATCAAAAGTCGAAGATTTTCTCCGTCAGATTATAGAGAGAAAATTCTGTCCTGATTTTCTCAGCTGAAGAAATTGCAACGAAGTTCAGAAATACCGCGCCACACAATGCGGTTAGTAAAAACCCTCCACAGTTCACGACGCAGCTCCAATTTCTCTCGCACTCGCGCCCGCCCTCATTTCTCTTCCGCGAACATAAAACACACAGCACTATCCGAGTGATTTCTTCCACTACTAAGCAATACACAGACCAGAAAATAATAACAATTACGCGAGTCGTGCCAAATGAAAGAAGAAAATCGGGATGAGCAAATGCGAATTCTACTCAATACAAAATACGCTTTTCTACGTAAAGAGAATAATCGTTTGCATAAATGAAATTTCTACATTCACTGAAAAAGCAGTTTATTACAGGCTTCACAATGTGTCCTCTATTCCCCTTAATTACCCTATTTTTTTCAGATTCCCCGTTTTCGCCTCATTTCCCCCTGTAATTCAATATTTTTCCTTTAAAATCACTTATTAAGTTTCTCAGTTGAGTTTTGCTTTTCATCGTTTCGGATTACGTGAAAGGGTGAAAATAGCCACTTTTTTTTTTGCTAAAATGATACTAGAATCCCTACTTTTTATCCAACTACTTACATTAATATTTCATTTCAAATATAATAACTTTCATGAATGAATGTTTCTTATTGGAAACTATATTAGATTTGACGAATGATCCCGTTTCCTTATATCAGATAGTAATGCTCAGATTTACATAAAATATAAATGTGTAAGTTTCAAAAACATCCTTCATTCACTTAATAAATTATGATGTTTCACTGTGTGTATATCTGAAAAATTATTATTTTTTAAACCACTGCATATTTCTAATTTCTGGAAGATTTTTTTAAATCAAAATTGTCCTTTTTTTATATCAAAATTTCTCCTAAAATGAGATAAATAGGGGCCGTGAAGCCTACTATTAATGGTTAATAAATGTAATTTAAAATACGGCGAAATAAATATTTCGTTCAAGAAAACATTAATTATGTCAAATAAACATCGTAATTTTTAACGAACATTTTTACTCGACCCAACAAAATGTATACTTCGCCGTATTCAAACAAGCATTTATCACCTACAAATAAACTGTTTTCTCGGTGTTCCTACTTGCCACGTGCCCTCTTCCGACGCAGCGGGCGAGAGAACGCTTCCGCTCGGAAAACCGGGGCGAAGATAAAGTTTCGCGAAGTAGCAACGCGTTACGTGCAATTTCTCTCACATCCAATCTTACGCAGCTCCGCAGAAAATAACAAAAAAATACGAGTGCGATGCCTGGGGAACAGCGACGGATGACGGAAACTCTCCTCCGGTCGACTTTACGAAAAACGTACGTGAGAAACTTCGCGTCCGAAAGTCGCGCGAATGCCCAAAAAAAAACAGAGACGAAACCATTCCCCATTGCGTCTCGCATTGAGTTCCTCTCCGACGAAGATCGCCGATCTTGGCGCGCGACCGCGGCAACGGAAGAGAGAAGAGCCGAAGAGAAGAGAAGACGAAGAGATGCGAAACAATAAAAAATCAACGAAAAATAATACTCTATGTACAGAAACGTTTATTCTTTCGTGTGTGTGCTTCCTTATCATAGTAAATTAATAATAGTCAATAATATAATAATTAAAATAATAATAATAATATTAATAATAATGACAGTAAAACGGGGACAGGTGATATGTCGTTTCTTCTTCCGGTGCGAGGGTTCGACGATTTTCTTTCCCTCAGTCAGCCTCTTGGTTTCTCTGTTCGATAATCGCGCACGGCGGCGAAGGACTTTTTGAGAATTCACGCGGGCGATTCGCGCCGCCCGAGCTGCGACCGCGCGTCGGATCAACGTCAAAGCTCGCGACGCGGTATCCTCGAAGTTTCGCGACGCGATCCAACGAAATCCCGACGACGTCGGCGACTCGACGGGCGGGCGAAGCGCCGCGTTCGACGCGGGGCGAGCGTCACGGATTCTCCATTGACAAGGGAAAATCAAAGGATGAGGTCCCGTTCGCGTGTACGTGAGGTCGGCGCGGTGTGTGTGTGTGTGTGTATATACAAGGAGGAAAAATTAAAGAGAAAAAGAAAGGAGAAACCACATTCACCCGACTAAACTTCCGATTTTTTCCTTTCCGGTCCGCGAATACAATTTGTCGCGCGTCGGGCCCCCTTCCCCCCGCCCCCTCGAATTTGGATCAGTCAGTGCCGCGAAAGAAAAGGAAAGAAGAAAAAAAAAACACGGAGTCGCGTGCACCGCCGCGACGGACGTGGGGCCGACATGCAGAACGATAAAGGAGGGAGGGGGACGGGGAACTACTCTTTCTCGCTCTCTCTTTCTCTCTCGTCTCCCTTTTCCCGGGGGAGACAAACGAATTCACTGCTCGAGTAGTTCTTGACCGGCGACGGTGCAGAGCCTATAGAAAACAGTTTTACCGTGTCCGTCTTCCCCCGTCAGAATGATCTGGCCGTCCTGACCTAAGGTGGCCTCGGTCACGCTATTTAAATCGACGGCGACGCTGCCGCCCTCCGTACCGCCCGCTACCTCTGTAAGTGCTTGAACCTCCCCTTGGCTCGTGTGAATCTAAATGTGAAGTAGACACACAAGCATATCGATTTTTTAGGGCGCTGCAACCGCGTTATCCCGTAGCCGCCGCCGCCGCTAACGCTCCTCGGCGCCTTTTCTTTCGCTACTCTCCGCGCTAGGAATCCTCGCCCGTGCGCCCGCGCGCGCTAGTTCGACCGAGGCGGCAATTTTACGCGGGGAGAAAACTTACGGTGGCCACTCCCTGAACTTGGGCGGTGGTGCCGTCCGGTAACGTTATTATGGGGTTGCTGGGGTCCACTTGAATGATGGAGACGGTCCCGTCGGGGTTCGTTATCGTTTGCAGCACCGCCGTGGGGTATTGGGCCATCTGCGGGAGAAGAGACGACCGGTTACAGGCTGACTTCCGCTGGCAACGGTGTCCGTGAGAGAAGCTGCGACGCGGACTGGACTCGTGCTGTTTCAGCGTCGAGGAAGACGAGAAGCGTTCTCTCTTGTTCGACGACGAACGACAGAGAACGCAGCGTCTCGCGCGTCGAGGAAAACAAGAGGCGCCATTTTCTCCTTCTCAATGACGGAAAAAGCGCTCCGTGCGAACAGAGCTCGAACCGCGGCGTCTCACGCGCGTCGAGGAAAGTGAGAAACGTTCTTCCTTTCTCGACGACGAACGACAGAGCCGCGTTTCACGCGTCGAGGAAAACGAGAAGCGTCGTTCTCTCTTCCTCGACGACAGACGATGGAATCGAAGCGTCTCGCGCGCGTCGCTCTTTTTCATCTCGAAGACGGAAAACGCTCCGCGCGAACGGTGCCCGAACCGCAGCCGTCTCTGGCATCAAAGAAAACAAGAAACGCACCGTTTGTTGCTGCTGCTGTTGCGCCTGGCCGCTCTGGCCCTGATTCGACGAGTGCGACGGGTGCGAGGAGGAGTGCGGCGTGGGCTGCTGTATCAGCACGTTGGACTTGTCGTCCTCGTCGCTGAAGGCCGGCAGGAGATCTTCTCTTCCGTGGAATTTGTAGCAATTGATTACTATTTGCCGGAGGGCGTGGGTCCAGGAGATCTGCTTTGACAGGTAACACGGGGTCCCCGTTAAGACGCGCCCGAGGGAATCGCCGCGCGGCTTCCGGAGCTCACAAACCTTCTGCTTATCGTCCTCGGAGCGCGCGTCCATTCGCACGTTCGCCCAAGGCAGCTCCTTGGGCCACCAGGGCGGCCGCGTGCTCTCCCGACCCCAGCCGGGCTTTCCTCGACCCGTCGAGTACTTCAGCATGAGAGGTATGAACGCCCTGAGCTGCGCCTGGGTCATCTTCTCGACGGGCGTCGGGATGCCGTCGATTATCAGCGGCGGCAGCTCGTACAGCGACGGGTCGTCCTGCACCGGCGGCGGCGCCTGCTGCGCCAGCGCGCTCTCCAGCTCCTCCATTATCATGCTCCTCAGGTTCTTCACGACGTCCTCGAGGGGCTTCGCGCCGAAGACCTTGTAGCTGCTGTTGGGCTTGCCCGGAGTCGCCACGAGCACCACGGCCTGCTGCCCGACCCGCGTCGCGAATTCGTCTATCGTTTGCTGAAAGGTGAAGTCGCGTCGGGGTTTCGATTTTTTTCGTCAGCGCCGCGCGCGTCGGAGGAACTCGGACTCACTCGCAATTTCCGCAGGAGCCTGTTCTGCTGCCGTTTCCTGATGCTGGGATTCGTCTCGAAGCTGTGCGGCCGTTTTCGCTTCTTCGCTGAGCAGATGGCAGCGGCCGCAGCAACGCCAACCGGGCCTGAGTGCACTCATTATCAGAATCCGCCTAGATCTAATCCCCTGATTCCCGTACCCCAACATCACACCAGTGTAATACTCGGTATAGTCATAATCGAGATCGGCGAGTCCGTTTGTTTGCTTTTGCTTCCTTCACCGTTTTTTTTTTGATACCGCGGGAATTTCTCGCGAATGCATGTAGTATTACACTGGCAGGGCGATAAGTAAGATACGAGGGTTGCGTTCAAACGCAGAGGGAAAACGCGTGGTGGTTACGCAGCGTGTCACGCTCGGGAAGCGGCTTAATTTCTTCGATAAATGACGGAGATCAAATGGGAGAAATAATCACTGGTGCCAAAAAAATGCTTTCTTCGATCGAAAACATGATATACAGGGTGCCTGCAAAAATTCCCGTACCTTTTAATATGTCGATAGCCTAAAATTGACATATAAATTCACTTCTTCAGCTTCAATGCGATTATTAATGCTTTAAACAAAAGTACGGGAACTTTTTCCGCACCCGGATCAAGCCATGGTTTCCTTCGCGCGGGAAAATATCTGATAAAGAATTTCTCGTTCCAATGAAAGTGCTCTTGAATCAAGAATACTATATGAGGCTAAACTTACTCGCCAGGAAGAACATTTCAATCACTATTATCTCAATATTTATAAACTTTTGAGCCACATCCATATAAGAATTTATTGCAGATAAGAATGTAATTTTGAAAAAAGTATTATACAAATATATGAGACAAAAGCTCATAGATAACGAGATAACAGCGATTCGAGTTTCTTTCCTGGCGAGTAAGTTTAGCCTCATATGATGTATATTCTTCGACCAAGAATCCGTATTCTTAAAAATTTGCTGGATCGCATGTTCTTGAGATTCAAGATATATTATTTTAACACTAGCAATTATTTCTCAGTGTACAACGGTCGACGAATAAGTATTGACCGAGCCTCCCGAACGCAACGCGCTGCGTATGCGTAAGCAACAGCGACGTGAGACGTGCAGAAAATCTAAGAGTACGCGTCTCCCGCGATGATGTAACGGATGAAATATTTTTTCGAAATTCACTCGCGAAGAGGCAAACATTGCTGAGAGGATTCGGTCTTTCGGTTCGTGATGCCAGAGCCGCTAAAAGGAACCGCGGCATTTTGAATTTCGCGACGGTAACGGCGATGAAAACATTGAAAACCATCACAGAAATGCATATGGAATATCGAGTAAACGTTTAGGTGCTTCGCGAGTGCAATTTCACGTATCGAGTTTCGAAATGGGAATCGCAAACTAGAGATGAGCGCTATTGGTGTATCTATTTTTTTTTGTATACTCTTAGACTTTTCTCCCTTTCTTTAGAAGCCCTGTTGATAAGATCCCATAGATTCTCATAGACAATTTCCTTGGGAATCTGATGTGCTTCAGATGCAACAATTCGGGATATCCATTAGAAAAGTTTGATAAGGACGAATAGGAATACATTGGATTCTATGTGTATCTGAGACGATGGACAGGGATTTACCGAATTTCATGTGTATCCGTAAAAACAATTTGAATCCCATAAACATAATAAAGACCTTTACACACAATTCCATTTGTAATTACCAATAAAACCTTGCAAGATTTGCTTTGTTTCAACAGATACACATAAAATTCAATACATTTCCGTTCATCTCTCTCAAATTTTTGCGAGAGGGTGTCTGGAATTGCTGATCAAATTCCCATGGGAATTCTACGGGGATTTTACAAGCTTTTTTTATGAGAATCTATGATACTTTTTCAATAGGGAAACGTACGATTCTCGAAGACGTAGACCGCGAAGCGTCGACATCTTCGCGCTACAACGCGGTTTCTCTTTCACGAGCGAGCAAACGATGAACTCGCAAGTTGCGCGGACTATCGATTAAACGAGGCAGCGACTTGTATACGCGAAGAGCGAGCGAAGTTAACCGTACGATCGACGGGGTGAGCGATGTTCGATACAAGGGAAAAACAAAGTTACAGCAACCAGAACAACAGCAACCACAAATACGAGTTTCCCAAAACTTCCAAGGAAAGGAACAAAACGCTATGACAAGCAAACGACGACGTGGCGACACACAAAAATAAAAAAAGATGCATAATACGGTGGCAAATAATAAGGAACAAATCGGTATCGTCCTGAGAACTTTTCAAGGAATGAGGGTAAAGGAAAAAACGAATCTGACGGTATTCGAATAACGTTTGCGCCGCTCGCGCGGCGTCCAAACGTTTTCACTTACTAAAGCTTCTCTCAGGCTGAGTCGACTTTTACCCGCACCGCTGCGTGTACTGTGGTCCCGAATGCAGCTATTGAAATTAGCTCGATCGCAACTCGATGAGCAGCTTTTATGTACTTCGTCACAGGGCGTTTCATCCGATACGCAAATCAGATAAACGAGAACTCTGATGAAATCTTACTTCGTTATTAAAATACTTTCCACTAATCAACCGCAATAATATTTCTAACGGCTGCATTTCCGAAACGTTTCGTCAAGCGAGCCTGGAATAACTTTAATCAACCCGCTAATCCACAATACAAATATCTCGATTTTTTTCGCATCCCTGGAAAGCACACGACGAATTCAAGTTGGACGAAAGCTCTAAACAAATCGGATGACGCACCCTGTGCTCCTCTCGAACGGCAAGTGCACACGATCAGAGAGTATATCGCGCACGAGTAACTCAAAGGGGTGAAAAAGCAAAAAAATGGAAATCACCATTAGCGTGTTTGATTTGCCAACCTGCAGCGGCGAGCTGGGCAGTCACGTCGTCGTCCATCGCCGCCGATAAGAGATCGCCCTCCTCGTACGTCTCCGAACCGCTGGTCGGCTCGTCATCGTCGTCGTCCGAAAGCCTGTCCATTCTGTCCATAGTGCCTGCCTCTGCGCTGGGCAGCGATACCATTTTTTGCCACCAATACCAATCGACCCTTCTCCTCGCCCTTCTATTGCAGTGCCCGCGCTAACTCGTACCGGCCTGGGAACCCTGGTGTGCCTACATCACCTCTTCCTGGTGTGAAAGAAGGAGCGGTAATTAGCTTTTGGTTTTCGCTTTGCGCCAAGTTTTAAGTCACGTTGGTTCTCGTCTTTTCGTTACTTCCTTATCAAGATTATGACGCTATTCTGGACGAAAAGTGTAAGCTCGATGAGATTCTTTATTCTAGAAAGTTACACAACTTCTTTTATGTGATTTTACAGAATATAGTACTTCATAGAGCTTACGGTTTCGTACAGAATAACGTCATTAATTACAGTTCAATATTGACGAAGTTAATTATAACTCTTTACAGAAAAATATGGTCTATCGTTGGATAGTATTAAGAGATATGAACTAAGGTAATTTAAGAATACCTTACATCATATTTTTTGATACATTTATGTTAGAAAATTAGAATCATGACGTTATTCTGTATGAAATTGTACATTCTATGAAATGCTACATTTTATAAAGTTACACAACTTTTTTATGTGGTCTTATAGAATGTAGTACTTTGTAGGGTTTACAGTTTTGTACAGAATAATGTCACTAATTACAGTTCAATACTGACGAAGTTGATTATAACTCTTTATCATACATGTACATATAGAAAAATATGGTTTATCGTTAGACAGTATTAAGAAGAGACGAACTAAGGTAACTTAAAAATAGGCTGATAACTCTTGCATCATATTTTTCTATACATCTATGTCAGAAAATTAGAATTATGACGCTATTCTGTATGAAAATGCAAGCTCTATAAAATGCTAATTTTATAAAGTTACACAACTTTTTTATGTGATCTTATAGAGCCTACAGTTTCATACAGAACACCATTACCTTCCTTATTCTCGAGCTATACTTAGTCACATTAACGTTTCTCGATCAAGGATGACTCTAGTGACAAAATTCCATTTCGCGCTACCACTACAGAGTTCTAATCGATTCGAATTAAGAAGGTAAGCGTGCCTTCAATTTTCTCTCTCCTCTCTGTCATATTTATAGAAACCTAGTCAATGCAAAGTTCCTAAAAGTTTCTCTAAAACCTCACGAGCACTACAAACTTACTTATAAGTTCTCAAAGACACTACTAGAAGCATCGATTCATCCAGGAAGATAAAAAATATTCCTTTCGATACATCCAAAGTTCCTTCTATTGATTCGAACCCAGCAACCCTTCCCTACAGCCAAACTTATCCACCCTCAGACCGCTCCAAATATTCCCCACAGAGAAAAACCAGAGTAGTCGCGGCAAAACTACTCTGCCACTTTGAGTGACCTCTAAAACCTTGCAAGCACTTCAGATTTAGTCACAATTTCTTAAAGACATCTTTAGAAACATTAATCCACCCAGGAAGATGGAAAATACCTCTTCCGATATCCCATTGATTCAAATCCAACAGCCCTTCTCAACAGCCTAACCGATCCACCCTCAAACCACCCGAAATATTAGCAACGAAATTACTTTGAGTAATCGTGGAATCCATAAAAATCCCCAAACCCATCCCCTCGAACCGCACTCGACTTCCTCTCCGAAGGTCAACCAACCACTGGAAAGCTCTCCACCTCGAGGAGGCCACCGAAGGGCGCAGACCCCGAAGCCCAAAATCCACATCGAAGCCCACATCCCTCACTCGTGACCGAAAACCCGGGCGAGTTCCGGACCTCCGCTCAAAATCCCTCCTCTCCGTGGAGTCGCCGCTCCGACTCTGCCCCGCCCCCCTCGCGGCGACCCCGTCCTCGCGCTCTTCCTCGAGCCGCGGAAGCTCCGCCAAACGCCGCGCCTCGAGCATCGCCGACGCGACCTCCTCGCCGGAGTCCATCGCTCTCGCGCGTCCGCTCCGAAAAGCCCCTCCGGAGAGCGCGCGCGTGTGCGGGCCCGCGGCCGTTCAACGCGCGCGCTCTGCTCCGGCGAGAAATGCGGGGGGGCACACGGCGCGACAAATGCGCAGGGGCACACGCAGCAGCGCGACGCGTAAAAGCAGAAGACGTGTGTACCGCGGGGGGGAAACCGCGAGGGCGAGAGCGGCCGGGGCATGGCACGCGGTGGAGCAGGCCCAGTGGAAAAGCCCGAGTTGCGTACGCACCTTGTGTGTCCGTCGTGAGTGGTCACCGCCGCCGCCACCGCCGCCGCGGCTCGCAGGGCTCAGGGAGGCCTCGGCGCGTCTGCGAGCTCCGCGCGCTCGCTCTCTCTCTCTCTCTCTCTTTCGTCCGACCGACCGCCGCCACCACCACCACGCCCTTACGTTCGCGTCGCGTGCATGACGCCGCGCGCGCGGCTCTCTCGGCACACAGCAGCCACAGCGATCCGCGCTCTGGTTGATACGTCGCGGCCGTTCCCTCACCACGGTTCGTTTTCGCGCCTCGCCGCAACGCGCACGGTCGCGGCCGCCATGACGAGGGTGGACGATCGTCCTGTCCGCGCGGTATCGATCGGCCGCGCGCGAACGGCCACAACAAACGCCGCGGCCACGGCGGCGACGGCGGCCATCTTGAGCGGGCCTGCGCGCTGCGCACGGTCGAAGCAGACGATGCCGGATTCCCCGTTAATTCGCGCACGCCGAACTACGCGACGTCGATCGGATGCTCGCGCGCGCGCTTAGCAGCTAATCGCGCGCGATTAGGCGCGTACCACTCACCGATATCCCAGGGATAGACGACAGCGGAGGAGCCAGCGAGGCCGCGGAAACGCGCGAACCACCGTATATAACGTGCGTGCGGGGCCGCGGCGAGGCGATTGGTCGGGCGGGCGCGCGGCGAGGGGGTGTGCACGACGCGTCATGGCGTCGCGGACCGAGCGAGCCACCGGCGACCATTGGGCTCGGCTCGGCGACACGTGACGAAGGGAGAGTTCCTTGTAAGTGGCGGAGGACTGTGCGGAGTTTCTAGATTTTTCGCCGGGCGCGGTTTGCGTTTCGCGCGAAAGGGCGGTTTGTGGTTGGGGTTTTTCGGGGGCGGGGTGAGGAGAGGGGACGCGCACGTGACTCGGATCGTGAGGATTCATTGCGGGCGATTGATTTTCTCGGGGCCGGAGTCGATCGATCGGAATTCTTGGAGGAAAGAGGGGCGGCGAGTTCGCGGATTCTTCGGATTTCCGGTTGTCTTTCTGCGCGATCGAGGGTACGGAATTGGTATAATTGTCTTGCGTTGTCGGGATTACGAGGTAATTCAGATTTTATGTAGTGTGGAAGCGGTGTCGCGGATGGCGCAGTGTATTATCGGAAAATGAACCGAGAGTATGGATGATATAGAGGGGGAACGAGAGAAATTTGCGGGCTTGAACGGAGACTCGGCTATTGGTCGACCGCGCGGCCAATGGCGCGTCTGTTTGACTGGGACGCCACGCCGCGATTGGCGCGAGGCATAGGCGCGAACGCGGGAAAATTACGAATATGAAAGTGAACGCAGACAGCACACAGCTGAGAGAAGACTTTATGTCGTCTTTAAGACGACTTAAGACTCTTTCGGATCACTTTTATCATCCCAGACAACACAATCTAAAAAGTCATCCATAAGCAGTCCAATGTCTCAGTTTTTGTTAACTTTGATTTCATGTTATCTAAAGAATGAATAAGTATTGCAAGTTTTTGTCCCCTATTTTCCTTTATTCCTCTGATTTTTTAGTTGCTATTTTTCACCTTAAGGCTTGCGATTTTCCCCCTTTTCTCCTATAATTCGATATTTTTCTTCTAAAATCACTTGTTATTCAGTTTCTTAGTTGACTATGGCCTTTCATCATTTCGGTTGACACGAAGAAGGTCAAACTGGTCACTTTTTTTTTGATAAAATGATACTATAATCCCTAATTTATCTACTTGCATCGATATTTCGTTTGGAATATGGTAACGTAGTTAAATTAATGTTTGTTACCGGAAAGTAGATTCGACAAATGGTCTTTTTTTCCCTTAAATCAGATTGCAATAGTTAAGATTTCAATTACTTAACATGAGATATAAGTTTTCAAGTACAAAAACATCCTTCATTCGTTTGCTAAATATTGGTATTTCATTGTATAAATGTATTTTAATAATCATAATTTTTTTAAACCACTGCACATTTCTAATTTCTGGAAGATCTTTTTTAATTAAAATTGTCCCCCTTTTTTGTAAAAATTTCCCCCAATTCCCCCTAAAATGAAATAAGTAGGGGCTGTGCGAATCTTGCTATTCGATAACTTGAAATTTAAGTTATCAAAAACTGAGGCATCAGACTGTCCACGGATGACTAAGACAATTTTCTGGGTTGTGTTGTTTGGGATTGAAGACATCTGGAAGACGACTTAAAGAGGTCTTTTAGCTTTCTGCTGCCTGGGAAGTCCCGTTTTTAAAGTCCCGTTGCTGATGAAAATTACGTAGACCTAGGAGGATCGATTACAAAAATCGCAGGAAATTAATTGAATAGATTTTTCAACGCTAAAAACGAATCTGACTCCAGAATTTTTCCAGCGACTCATATTTTCGAGTAATTCGAGCTTAATTAGTCTAAAAATAGATATTTAGACCAATTTGGTGAATTATTCATTTAAAACGATTTTTTTTCACTAAGATATACCAATATGAAGTTATGAAGTTAATCCATTGCCACTTAACAGTTCTATTTCTCTGTCTAGAACAGTTTTTTGATATAGAAATTTGCAAAATTAATCAAAATTAACATCAAGACACGTCTTCTAACAAAACCTCATCACTTTGAAATTTCAGAAGCAAGAAAAAAAACTAAACTTATTCTCTCAGCCAGGATTCGGGAGAGACGCAAACAAATATTCAGAGAGTCTGTAAATTCAACTCGAAACTTCGCATGAAATGATTAATAATTATGGATCGGCTTTCGTTGGTAATCGAAAATGGATTTTATAAGTGAAGTCTAGTACCTACTATACGATTTCATTAGCAAAAATATGAAAAACAATGTGGTTCTCTTAGAAACAGTTCGCAAACTCGGTCAAAATAGCCATTTTCTGTGCCGGAAAAAATTCATTTTTTGTTTTTTGCAACAGACAAAGTCCAAAATTTCGCAGGCCCGTGCAATCGTTTCGAGGTGATCCAGGAACATAGCGCGCCATCTGGGACGCGACGAAGCAAACAAAAGTAGAGATTAAATACCTTTGCTTGTTTTATACACAGTCGTTACAATAAATCTTACAAGATAGGAGAATATCATCGATAATAACGTTCTATAAAACGGTGTAAAGCAACTTTACATATCACATCTGGAGCGGGGTGAATTATTGCGAGCCATTCGTCTCCGTCGTCGGGCCGACCGGATCGCGATCGGTCGAACGCGGGAAGCCATGATACTACCGCGACGGTATTACCCCCGGCTTGCTCAGGCCCACGGTTTGTTCTTATTGCACAGCTTTCCGAACCATCCCGGGTCGCACAGACAAGTGTTGTCGGGCTGGCAGGTTCCGTTCCTGCAGGCCCGCGTGCACGCGGAGCGCTGCGGGTTGCGTCTGCCGATCTCGCAGTGGTCACCGGTGAATCCCAGCGAGCAGCGGCACAAGTTGTTGCCCTTGCACTTGCCGCCGTTCAGGCAAGGAATGACGCACTTGGCTGAAAGCAAAAGCGCTGCAGACGCTCCGCGATCCATTGTCGAGCCGGACGAGATGTCGAATACTCACAGAACTCGCAGTGCATGCCGTAGTAGCCCTTGGGACACTCGCAGGTGTCCTTCTGCACGCACTTGCCTCCGTTCAGACACTTCTCCTGGCAGATGCCTGAAAGTAAAGTGACGAGGGGAGGTGATTTTGCTTCACAGGATTTGAAACATGCTGCGCAGGGCTGGGGCTCGCTTCGCCAGCACGGCCTCGGCAGCCGCGGCGGGGACCAAGTCCGCGAGGCTCCTCGACTCGATCGTGCGGGTCGATCACGCGGGGGAATTGGGGGCCGATCGGATTTACGCCGGTCAGGTGGCGGTTCTGGGTTCGTAAAGTGGTCGCGCTAATTCTCGCCCGAGATCCGGCGATGAGTGTCGGCTGGGATTTCAATCGCGAAATTTGGCCCCGCGCGAAACAGGCAACACCTCGGTGGGCCCGACCATTCGCCACATGTGGGAGCAGGAGAAGGAGCATCGCGCGACCTTCGAGAAGCTGATCAGGAAGCACCGCGTGAGGCCAACGGCGCTGACACCGCTGTGGAACGTCGCGGGATTCGCTCTTGGCGCGGGGACGGCGATGCTGGGGCAGAAGGCCGCCATGGCGTGCACCGTAGCCGTGGAGACCGTGATAGTGGAGCACTACAACGAGCAGCTGCGCGCCCTGATGACGGAGGACGGCGAGAAGATCGACCGGGAGCTGCTGGACACGATCAAGCGATTTCGCGACGAGGAGCAGCAGCACCACGACACGGGGATCGATCACGGTGCGGAGCAGGCTCCCTTCTACGCGGCCCTCACCAACGTCATCAAGGTCGGCTGCAAGACCGCGATCGCGATCTCCAAGGTGGTTTGAGGAAAAGCGGTTCTCGGAGTTGCCAATCGTCAATATCACTCCGCGGAGGGAGTTGTTAGATCAAACGATAGACGTTGAGATGTAAACAGCAGATATGTCCTATTTGCGTTGTAATAAAGTTTCTGCGACTTCGAAGCTGCCTTTTTGTCGAAACTTATTCGAGAGTATCTCGAGTACGATCGACTGTGAGTTTCTCACCTCCTTCGCAGTACGGTCCTTGGAATCCCGGGGGACAGGAGCACAGACCAGGGGCCGTGCAATTGCCGCCGTTCATGCAGTTCGGATAGCACAGGGCTTTCTTGCAGTGCGGCGGTCCCAGATAACCGTCGGGACACGGTCCCGGGTTGGGCTCTGAAAAGTCAACGGCGAAGCGTTGAAATCATATCCGCGGAGAGATTGTCACGATTATAGAGATAACGCTCGTGTGGCACGCCGTTTTGCTTTTTAATAGCGATCATTTTAAATGTAAAATGAAAAATAGATTCCTTATTTAATTAAAAGAAAATAAGGAATGGTTTTATTATGTCACAGCATAAAAAAAAATTAGTTAAAATTATGTGCGATTATAATATTAATTCCAAATGCACAGAATATCAGGAGTTACGACCTTTTATTATTACGCGTATATAGGCATAAATTTAATTAATTTTTATTATGGCGTAATATAATATTTTAATCGTGAAATGATATAATAATTCGGTGAATTTTTATTCTGTCGCGACATAATTTCAGTTCACTGAATTATTATTATGTCGGGACAATTTTAATTCATCGAATTATTATTGTCATAACGCAATACAAATTCGGAATTAAAATTGTTCCGCCATCATTTTAATTCATTGAATTATTATTATGTCGGGACCTAATTTTGATTCGTTTTTGTAAATCAATTTATATTTCTGCGAAATTTCTTTTGTGCCATTATAAAGCAAAGCGGCGTGCCATACGTTCGAGTCATCGGTCACGAGTCGTAGCGCGTGGCTATAACGATTAATCGACTAAGACGGCCACTTCCCGTGCTAACCAGATTTAATCGATAACGCGCCGCGTTTTATCGCGGTCCCTTCCTCTTTCCCTCCCTCGCCGCTCTACGCGCGAGATAGAAGAGATTCGCGAGAGGAATGCGGAAAATTAGTAGCGATGATTACTGACGAATATGGAACTGTGTATGCGAGCGAGGTGGTGATCACGGGTGCAACTGACGCACTCACCCCGCACGGCGCATTCTTTTCTCAGGCTGAGCCGCAGGGGTGTCCCGTTCAGGGGCTTGCCCTTGCGCGTCTCGATCACCAGGCCGATGCCGAATTGCGCGACCCCGGAGCTGTTCCCCGAACAGGGCAGTAGCACGCTGAATTCTGGAAACAGTTTGAGACTAAAAAAATTAGAGTTGATTTCATTAGGTGGAGACTAAAGCCAGGGCTGATAAGTTTACGCGCGGTGCGGAGTCTTTTGTACTCCGGCAAAAGGAATTCTAATTCAGCGGACTTTGTGTCTGCGAATGATTCCTCGTTTGAAGGAAGAAATGACCCTAATAACCAGTCTGCTGCAAGTTGTCCGCGCAAAGCACTCATCCAGCAGTCTTATGACAATTTTCCTTGCACAAACTGTCATGCGATAGAACTTCAGCAATGTTGTGAAAAAATCTAACAAGCAACTTGTATTTTTTGTTTGCACAAGCTTCCACGTGACAGAATTTCACAATTCCTCTGGAATGATCTTACAAGACTTGCTGATGAATATTGCTGCAATGTATCTGGCGCAAGACTCGCAGTAACGTCTTGCAAGAAGCTTCCAAAAGCCAACTAGTTTTCTGCTTACTTTTCGCAGCGTACTTGCGTAAGATTATGGTTACTAGGGGATGGAACTGAAATTTCAATCCCCCCGCCTTACCCTTCGCTCTCTTCGGAACGCGTCCTCGGGTCTTGATGGTTATCGACGGAGTCTTCAGTATCGACTCGTCGAAGGACTTCAGCAGGTAAAAGTTGTAGTAGTACTTCTTCACGCCCGACTTCCACGTGAAGTTCACGTAGGACACTTCGCTGGGGATGATGGGCAGTTTGCTCTCGAATTCCGGGTCCAGCAGGTACGACAGGACTCTGCCTTCTGTGATCGCGTAAATTTCCATCTCCAGACCTGAAACCCGATCGATGGTGTGTGCAACGAAGGCCTGTTCTTATCGCTTCTTCACCGACCCTAATCGGATCGTTGAAGGAGTTGGACGAGTGCCCTAATAATTGTCATCGAAACAGAGCCTCTCCTCGGGGGTTTTATCGCAATCACCGATGTATAAGTTGGTTGCGAGTGAGATCGAGTGGTGGCATCGTTTCGCGCTTGCCGCAACGACTTCGGGGCGGTTCATTGACAACGGAGGTGCGTTTCACGAGACTCCGTCGCGCGCGGCGCTTGAAACCCGCGAGAGGAGCAGGAAGAAAGAAAAAAAATTAAGAGTCGATTGTACGACGCTCTTTAGCGGCGAGTCAATATTTGACCGGAGCCGACGAGACTTCGCGCAAACATCGCCGGGCTGGAATAGCGGTTAATGGCAAGGCGCGTGGGAAAAATCACGAGAGATTCTCAAAGAATTATCGCGCGAGCCTGCCCAGAAGAGAAGCGGCGGAGACCGCGCGAGCAGAGTTGCCAATTCAGTGAAGCACCGCGCCGCGATGCCTCGCACGCTCTCCGAACCGGTTAACGCGCAGAGTGTTTGTATTTTTAAGGAGGCATCCTCTCCCGGTCAGTTCGCAGGTGGAGGAATTATTCGCCGCGAAAGAATATTTCTACGTTGCTCGCAACTGCCAAGGATGACGGTTTCTGAATCTCAAGAAGCGCAAAAGTGTCTTTTGGACTTTCAAAAAACTGAACGAACAAATCAACCGATGGACCTAAAATTTGTACAAGTTATATGACAGAATCTTCCACTCCTCCGATTTCGACATGAGACGTTTACTTGATATTGTAAAAGGCATCAAAATTGAAAAAAAAAAAAATGAAAAATAATTTCGCCTCACGGCCAACACTGTAGCGATATCGCCGAGTCTGGTGAACTCACCACTGAACATCTTGATCTGCTGCCGGTCTATCCACAGCGAAAGATCACCGGACGGCTTGTGACCGTTCCCAGGACGATGATTCCTCGCGTTCGCCAGGTCGTAGAGCGCGGCGAGTGCCGCCAGGACGGCCGCAGCCCACCACATGATGGCAGGT
This sequence comes from Xiphydria camelus, assembly GCA_963678675.1. Taxonomy (NCBI): domain Eukaryota; kingdom Metazoa; phylum Arthropoda; class Insecta; order Hymenoptera; family Xiphydriidae; genus Xiphydria; species Xiphydria camelus. The sequence goes on from OY783200.1 coordinate 3,868,659, forward strand.
GTAGGCCGGCCGCGAGTGCCCCCGTGCGAAAGCGACCCAATGTGTGATGTGCGGCAATTAAGAGCGGCTAGGCGGGTCTTCAGGATCGAGGGTAACCGAGAGAGAGAGAGGGGGAGAGAGAGAGAGAGAGAGAGGGGGAGAGAGAGAGAGAGAGAGACCCAGGTAGAAAGGGGAGGAGGGAGAGAGGTGCCAATCGGATAGATAATTTCGGGAGAGACGACCCCGAGCAACAATCCTCCAAGTTCAGAGGAACGAACGCGCGCGCGTGCAACCGACGTCGCCGCGGCAAACTAACTGACTGACTGACTGACTGACTCAATGAGAAAAGGCCTACGGAGGCTCTTTCGAGCTCTCTCGAACGACGAGTGAGAGATCCCTATCTGGACGGAGTCCCAATACCGGGCTAAGGGTGTGCGCACACCGACGGGCTCCGCAGCGCGCGCGTCGAGGCCTGAAACGCGAGAGAGATATCGCGTGTTCCCCCGCATATTGTACCTATGTACCCTCCGCCGGGTCGGACCGCGTGAGCCACTCTTCGGGGGCTTCGCGCAGGGCGAGGATCTGACGATTCTTTTATACCTGCCCGGCGGTGCGGTCGTGAAGCCGCAGCTTCTCTTTCTCTCTCTTCTCTCTTTCATGCGTTTTCTAATTATAGAGAGAAATTAATATCCGCGCGCCCCCTCCCCACCTATGGATCGTGGGTTACCCGTTGCTGTGCTTCGACGGGGGAAACGAAGTGCGAATTGCGGTCTGTGGCGAAAAAGGAGAGATGACGTTGTTTCGATTATTGGCTACACAAATAGCGAGAAATAAGTCGCGATAATTGCGAAAAGTGGATTAAAATTACGGGACAATTCGAGTTGGCCCCTAAGTCCCATTGCTACTCAAGGCAGCCGCGGGCCCAGTGACATCCGATCTACTTTCGACTTTGCTCGAATGACGAATCCTTCGCTAGACGTCACTTCAATTGTATTCCTCTTTTTACAACTATACCGCACCGTCCCGCACGTTATGGTCACCGCGGAGGATCGTCCCCTATATCCATTACCCGGCCTCCTCCTCGGTTATCTATCATCTGCCCGGAGATACTCGCCCGTGAGAACGCGCGCTCGTCCAAGCGACGACGTATGACGTTGTTCCCGCGTCGACGGTCAGCATCCGACTACGAATCGGCCCGACGAGCCGCGGGCGCCTCTCTACCTGTTTCTCTTTTTCTCTTTTTCGAGTCTAGAGTTACGGACGCGTACGTGTAAATAAAGTAGCGACAGTCGTATGCGTGTTCAGCAGCGCGAAAGAAGTCATCACCCAATATAATCCTCGACGAGTCGCTCCTCTCCTCTCCTCCTCCTTCCTTCGTCCCCGGAGCGCTCTTGACCCGGCGTCAAAAGTTACGAGCCTCGTCGTTCTCCAGTCCTATAAACTCCCGGGCTCGTTATATATAGGTATACGCGTAGAAGCCACTCGATGAATAGCTGATAATAGCGTCCGTTGTATCCCGGGTGTCGGGGGATGGGTGCCGGGTAACAAACGACCCATTGTCGCCTTGCCCGCTCCTCTCTCTATTTTCTTTCAAAAGAGTCCAGCGTGGAGATCTTCCTCGGCCCATCCTCGTAACCCGGAGGACGGGATCCTCGGACCCCGGAATCTAAAGAAAGATTTCCCCGCGGTGGCGTTTCTCCGCTGGGACATACCGACTGAGCAACCCACAATGCACTTTGCGCGGGCACGGCGGCCATGATGCTCGAAAACGTTCCTTGCGCGAGCGAATCTTTCGCAGAAACGGTACCGTTTTTGACGAGCAGCGGCAGTCTTTGGATGTTCCTGCACGCAATTGCGAATGTACAGATTGCGTATCGTGATATGACGTAGATTTGCCCGCGCGTATGTGCACGCGTGGCGAATAGGGAAGCGAACGATGGGCCGCGCGAGGCACGTAGTCGTTTTTCAGTCCCGCAACCGGGTCCGACGGATCGTTTTTGCTCCGCAAAAACCGATTGGATCGGGCGGTCCGCGACTCGAGCCTCGATCGAACGGAGTCGCATTCGAATAAGAATAATGGCGAAGGCTCGTAATTGGATCAAGGCGAGTAAAAGCGTGCATCTCCCGTTGAAAACCCGTTGCAGTTATATAATGGCTGACTAAACGAACGTATGAAGTTCGCTCTAATTTTGTAAAACAATAATTCAACATTACATGAATGTATATGACAAACTAAAATTAGTCTTCCCATTCAATTTTCGTCGAATACATTCGAATCGAACGAACCCGTTCCCCGGCGAAACGAACGCATTTTTCGACTCGGCCAATTAAAGCGATCGGCGCGGCCGAGGCGAATCGACGTACTCCGATCGGGCTTCGCCTTTCGCATTCGCATATCTCGACGTGCACTCGCATCCGTACGCGCGCCGCGACGATGTGCCGCGCGTACGTGAGAGATCGCGCGGTTACATTTCTGCCCCCCCCCTCCCCCCTCGTTTTTTTACTCCTTTTCCCGGAGGCTCCGCGAGCGAGCGACGCTCGTGATCTCACGAGCCGGCCGTGCACGGCACAAAAAACCTGTCCCGCATAATTACATTATCGGTCACATCTCGCTCGACTTCTGTCCGGACTCCTGGACTCGTTCGACCGAGGACCTGTTTGAGGACAATAACGAGGGCTCCGCCGAGACCGCAGGGGGCCCGGACGCCCCCCGCGCCTTCCCGCCCCGTTGCTACCCCTCTCACGGCGAAGCCGTAACCGTACACCTAATTGGCCGAATCGATATTCGGTCGGAGGCGACGTACCGCTGCAGGTATCACGTGATCGCGATGATCGCCTGCACCCCAGCGGCGCGGGGACTTCCCCGACCCCGTCGCTCGCGCGGGTCGCCCACGGCTCTGGAGAGCGAAAAGTTCGGAGGGAAAAACTCGACGCTTTCCCACGGGATGATCATCCTCGTGTCGCACGGATACATTTTTGCAGATCGAAAGCGAGTCGATCGGAATCGTCGTTCGCAATTGTACAATTAAATAAAATTCAATCGCAGTTGTATATTGAGAAAAATAATTAGGTTGAAATGGCAAAATGCATTTAGTTATTCTAACTAAAATACTGGTCAGTTGAATTAAATATTTAGTTATTCTAAACAAATGTTTTCTTATTCCAGCCAAACGTTTAATTATTCTAACTAAAAAGTAGTTCGTTTAAGGGAATATATACACCTAGAATAAGGAAAAGCAGCGTGAATTATGACTAATTGTTTTTGGTGGAAACATGTTTTTTAGGAAAGTATCATTATACACATCTTAAATTACATACTTCTATCTGACATTTCTGTAAGTTTCACTTTGAAATAAGTCAAATTGAGGATATAACAGTCATTTACATAAGACGGTATTGTTGAAAACGGTGATCCATATATCTGAGTAACCGATGGATCGATTTTGCTGAAATTTCACACAGGCATTCTTGATAGAATTATCCTAGTCCTTATCATAGGATTTTTATAATATACGTCATAGTTCATTTTTTTATACATTACGAACGAACGATTTATGTAGTCAAAACACCACACACGTCTATATTAAAATTATCGCCATTGTGTGTGTGCAAGAAATCGATATTTCTAAAATCGGCTACGTCAAGGCCTAGTTTTTTTAATTCAATTGGGAAAAAAAGGTTTGTTTCCTGTTTCAAATGAATGCCAATGGAGATATTCCGGGCACCGCGAAAATTGTTTTCAACAAAACCGTTTTACGTATATGACTGTCATATCCTCAATTTGATTTATTTGAAAATTAAACTTATAGAACTGTTTTATATAAAAGCATATATTTTTTATAGCTTAAGATGTGTGATGATTTTTTCCTAAAACGTTTCCACCAAAAACAAATAGTCATAATTCACCCTGCTTTTCCTTATTCCAGAAATATACAGCCCCTTAACCCCGAACGCATGGAAGATCCATATTTCACCAAACGGTTTGATCATATGCTGTCTCCAGGATTTTTGTCGGATTGACCAACTTATTTTTCTCGGTGTTAACAAGAGAAAAATTTCATTCAAATTAACAACAAATATCAAAAAGCCTCGCGCTTCGTTGACATTGCTGTATCTCGAATCGTGACGTCGAGAAAAAGAGAGAGATTTAGATTACTTATACAAAGCAAGAAAAATTACATAAAATCATGCATGAATAATTATGGTGCGTACTTCGAGTTTTGTAATTTTTCTTTTTTTATTGACATGGGGGGGATGCTACACAGGCGAATGCTTGGAATGCTCGTTATTACAAAGACTGCCGGATGAGCGGGTAACTTAACGATTAGAGAAAAAAAAAAGAAATCGCGAACGTTTGTAAATGAGCTCGTTAAATTACGCAGCGCGAAGGCGCCTAAGATCGCGGGTACCTAATGATAATAATAATATCCTCCGCGAGGAAAAAAGAGAGAAATCTACAACTGAAACTCTCCCAAGTATTACATTCTGCAACCAACTACTGAATTCGTAGAAAAATTATAGCCTATATATAGACGGTGACGCGTGGCCCGCCAAAGGGAATGCACGAAATTGCACGCGACTCTCCGTATTTCCGTATCGCGCGCGTGCACTTCCGTGCATCCCACCCGCAGGTTTAATACGGCGAGATTCGGGGTAAAAGGTATTTCTTAACGCTAACGAGGTGATAATTTACAATAAAAACGAGTCCCGCGAGTCGACGGGCCGGCGAGCATTCGCTGAGGCAAAATAAAATCGATTTTCTCGTCGAGGACGATATCTCCACGCGGAGTCGCTCGTGCTTTAGCTGCCGTTTTTCTTTAAGCTACAGTCGAATAATACTAATTACAGATCGTCGGTCCTCCCCCTCGCGTCGATGAAAACGAAAGGGAATACTTTGTACAGCCTCGTCCAATCCGTCGCTCGGCGGCCGACCACCACGATGTGCATGATGATTCGCGACTGATGTTACGAATGCGTCGGAGCGCACCCCGGCGCCTGTGTCTATCGGCCGGTAAAGATCGTAGCCGCGTCGCGCGATGCACACGTCCCTCACTCTTGCTCTCGTCGTACGACTAATGGTTGTCTTAAAAAAAGGATGAAAAATTAATGATAGAACACGAAGGGTAAACATGCCCTGAGAATCACTCCTTGAAAAAAGTCTAGAAAAATATTATACTCAAACGGAAAGAGAGGGCGGGCAGAGATGCGAAATGTGTAGATCTATGTCACGCGCGATTGAAGTAAAGGGAAAACCGAGGGAAACCTCTCCTCGACGAAAATGAAGCGCGGTGGAAAATTATGCGGGGGCAAATTTCGGTTGTCGCGTCGGCTTCTCCATCCTGTTGCGGTTACTTTCACTTTCCACGACCCTGGTGAAAATATAGTAGACAGATTTTGTTAGGAATAGTAATACATCATGAGTTCTTATACAATTTATGGAAATTCAAAGGAATATGTATGACGAATTCTATAAAAATTATCAGTTTTTCGCATTTTTCCCAGACGCACTTTTTAACAGAATCCATTTAATTTTGTGAGAAGTTAATTAGAAACTTTCAAATACTGTCAAACTTTTCAAAACATTTTTAATATAATTTTTCAACAATTATACAAAATTCATTTCATGAAATAATGCAATTATGTCAAATATTAACAGATCATCGAATCGATATTATCAAAGCATGACAGATTCTCAATACAAATGATGATTTCTGTGAACAATTTTCAAAAATTTAATGCTCGATTTTGAAAAAAATTCTTAACCACATTTTCACCGGGGAAATACAGAGATTCCGTTTTACGATAGTGGCCATTTTGCGCGCGCTTAGAAGCCTTCGAGTTTTCTTTAGCGTATACTTTCGGAAAAAGCGCGCGCTGTACGCGATAGAAAAATATACGAAACGCGGACGCGCGGATCGTTATCGCGACGTTTCCGCGGTAACTCTGCTGTCGAATGATCATCAAGTAATTCTTCCGCGAGTAATCGAGTCCGGCGAATTGGAATGTACGATTCGGGGACGCGCCATCTTGGAAGTTCCATCGTTCGTTGTTCGAAATACATTTTACGCGGCATCGTCGATATTATCCTCGCTTTCCACGCGGAATTTTATTTTATGGTTCGCATAAAAGAAGCTTTCAATGGCTCGGCATCTAAATCCTTTGATCGGAGCTCCCGAAGACTCTTCGACTTTAAGAGCTAAAAATTTGGCCCGCGAGTTTTCGGGTCCGAGAATTCCTCGGCCGGCGAAAGCCCAAGAGCCATTCGGGACTGATTTCTCCGTGGCTTCAAAATGCAACGACAAATCCCGCATCGCGCCGCTATGATAAAAAATGTGAGAGATATGACGATACAGTGTATATATAACTATATAACTGCCCTCGCGCGAGAAGATTTTCGCGCGCGTTCGCTTTAATAATTAATATATAATATAATGTCTCTATAATATATTCAATATTTTCAATATATTAAATAATTGTGTATATATCGTTAATATATATCCTACAACCGCCTTGGGATGCGCTGAATGAAGAGGGGGGGGATGAAAAGAAAACGTACGAAAAGAGAGAAAAAGAAGATTCGACCCGGAAGCGGTCCACGGTGAAAATTTCGTCGGGCGGCTCGACGTGGCGTCCGATCGGACTTCAACGTGGACATCTCACAAAAAGCCGAACGTTTCCGGGGCGTCGTCAACGCGAAAAAGAAATCGAAAATGAATAAAAAATATGTACTATACGTATACATACAATATAAGTCTCGCCTTCTTTTTCTTTCAGTTTCTAGCAAAAGCACGTTTTTTCTTTTCTTCTTAATTCACATACAAAAAGCATCGGATTAGAGGCCTCGCGTTTTCTCACACGCTTCTTCCTTCCGTTTCGTTTAACTACTAGAGTGCATTTACAATAATATCATTATACTCGATATCGTGTCCTGTTTTCGTTTCTTCCCCATTCACGATAATAATATTAATATCCTCTCTCTTCGTGGACCGCGCCAACGACCCCGTCGATTATCGTTGGTCGCGTCGTTAAATTGCTTCTCGCGTAAAGAATAAAAACGGGTGCGTAAAACAGAACGCGCGAAGTTATATATATATATTAGAGGGAGAATTTCGCGATGTATAACAATTACAATCGGTCTCGATCAATTTGGCCCGCTCGTATGCAGAGATAAAAAGGGATAGGTGACATCTTAAGGCGTCTATAAACGGAGTACATAATTATATTATATCTTCCGCGAGGGGAAGATACTTATTAGTTTCATCGATCAGCAAATTAATATACCGTGCGAGGCTAAGCTCACTCGCCAGGAAAGAAACTTCGATCACTATTACTTCATTATTTATGAACTTTTGGCCTATATCGATGTAAGACTTTATTGTAGATGGAAATGTAATCTTCGAAAAAGTATTACGCAAATATGAGCCGAAAGCTCATAGATAATGAGATAACAGCAGGCTTCAAAAAAAAAGTCCCTATTTATTTCACTTTAGAAGAAATAGGAGAAATTCTGCAAAAAAAAGGGGACAATTTTGATTAAAAAGGGAGATCTATCAGAAATTAGAAGCGCACAGTGGTTTTAAAAAACAACCATTTTCAATTCAAGGTGTACAACAAAACACCGATATTTATTAAGCGAACGAAGAATGTTTTTGTAACTTAATAATTTATATCTCAGTTAATTAACTTAAATCTGAGTTCCGATCTGATCGAAGGAAACGGGAATCTGAGTTTCCAGTAAAAAACATTAATTCAACTAGGCTTTTACATATTAAGTGAAATGTTGATGTAACATTTTATAAAGAAAAAAGAAATTGACGATTTCGATCCTTTCCACGTAATCCGAAACGACAAAAAGATGAGCTCAACCGAAAAGCTGAATAATAAGTGGTTTTAGAGGAAAAAAGGGAAAATCACGCGTTTAAGGGTGAAAAGGGCAAATTGAAAAAAAATAGGGGAATAAAGGGAAATAGGAGATACACCGTGAAGCCTGAAATAATGATCGAAGTTGCTTTTCTGACGAGTGAGCTTAGCCTAACATGGCATGTCTTCCTCTCACGAAGATCGCTACTCTTTCTCCTCGATCCCTCGTCAATTTCGAGAGATTTAAAATTACGTTCAGTCGAGGCCAGACTGTGACACTACTCTCTCCCTTCGCTCATCGTTCATTGTCACTCGCGCCTCTCTATTTCTCTCTCCTTCCATCGCATCGCACAAGTATCGACGTTTCGGACGAAATGCACCGTTTCCCTCGTTTGTACGCCGTGTCCCCTTTACACGGCTCCGCGCCATCGATCGTTCTTTCTGTCGCGCACGCGATAATTAATAATACAAGAACCGAGCACGAGCACGGCGTCAATCAATGGCAGGACGTAGTTTCTCCCGAGAGGCTCCGGACCTTCGTTCAATTGGATTAATTGACTCTTCCCTCCGAACTTAACGAGATGAGATTCGCTCGGAAGTTTCGGCAATTGTATTCCGGTCGCGCGAGCGGGGAGAGAAGGAGAAACAGAGAGAGCGCGCACGGTCCGCGACGAACGCACGACGTGTGACGTAAGTCGGAATCGCTCGAGAGCTGCGACGAAGAGGAAGCGCGAAACGAAAGACGGAAGATGTGCGATTATCACGCAGAGAAGAATTGGTTGGATCTACCGAAAATCTGAATTTATATCAATGAAATCCTCCGATACATCGATTAAAGATCTCTTCCTTATAATCACGTGAAACAGTACGTGCTTGCAAGGAAGAAATACTTAATTAATACGAAGAAAGATTTAATTATCAGTAGATCCGACTAATTCTCTTTCTCTGCGCACGCAATTGCAACGAACCACGTTCGGCTGTCGTCTCTTGCGTTTTAGTGATTTCACTAGAAAAATCTGAAAACTCTCTTCTACCATTTTCAAAAATATCGTCAAAGCTCCAATCAAGATACGACCAACATCGCTAAACTCTTCTCTTCCTCGATCACTTTCGCGCCTGTCCAATTCTCCGAAGAGTCCCTCGCAATGCCAAACCCTACGTCCACACTTACGATCGTCGCTCGACCGAGCCGAATTCGCGTTTCCACGCACGTTTAAAAAAGAAGGAATAAAACGAAGAAATCACCCCAAACCAAACTCGGGATACCCTGTGTAATAAGCTGGCGTGTGCCCGGCACAATCTGGCCCTGTCGTCGAAGTGATTAGCTTCCAGAGAGATTCTAGAATCGCGCGTCGTTTCTGCGCGCGCGCGTGCCGTCGACGGAAACGCACTCGTCGACTTCGGGTTTCACGGTCGGAGCGGCCTCGCGCGTCAAGAAGAGATCGCGGGCGCTTCGTCTGTCTTTTTTACCGAGTCGTTGTCGCTTCGAGGTCCGGCGACCGAGCGTAAAAACCCGAAATCGGACGTTCTACGGCTGGCAGTACGGTTAAAGTGGACGTTGCGCCCAGCGCAAGGTGCATACATATAGCGATCGCTGCGACAGGCGAGGCGCGAGGCCTGGCGAATCCTCGGGCCTCGACGAGGGGGTTAAATTAGTCGGTGTGTATACGGCATCGGATGTTGATTCTGTGTTTTACGCAGATACGAAGGTTATACGTAGGTGGCCATGGTGCCGGTCGGTATCGGCGGTGTCACCTCCGGCCGACCCTTGGGGCCGTACTGCCCGATGAACGAGCCGTCTTCGGTGAAGCGACCTGCAACAGATTCGCCCCGAGTTCGCTAGGGGTGCTCTCTGATGCCGGGTTTATACGCTTGCCAAACCTCGACAAGCCATCACAAATTCAAACGTGTGTGAATAGCGCGTTTGGCTTTGCTTGTGTAGGCTTGCTAGCACTTGTCGCCGATCCGACCGAGTGTCGGTTTTTGGCACAAATCAAAGGAAGTTAACGGTAAGTGCTTGCGAAGTGTTTACACGTTTGTGCGTTTGTGAAGGCTTGGAGTTTGTGGCAAGTGCCAAGCGTGTAAACCCGGCATGATATTGGCGCCGCGGCGGGTCTTGCTGGATTGTCTGACGGAGGCTTGGCGAGATTTGGGAGGGACGCAGAGATCGGTTAATCCGGTGTGTTATTTTTTGGGAAATGTTGAGACGAACACCCGCCGAGAGAGAGAGAGAGAGATATTAAAGTTCAAAGATACTGGGAAAATTTGATGCTAAATTTTCAGGACTTTTGTAGACCCTTTAACGTTAAATAATACGATCGGTAGATACCTAAGGAAAGAGAATTGCTATCAGGGTGGCTGCTAAAATTTGATTATAGAGTTCTCTGACTATTCTCTGATTTTTCCCTAATTATTTCAGATAACATTTTGTAAATACTCCCTGACGTTTTCATTCGTATCAGGAGAGTTTTGTATAATCAAATCAAAATTGTAGTACAAGAACACGAGGCTGCAAAAACGTTTATACGCTAAAAAAGTAACGTTGACGGTGGAGATCTTAATTTTCTTTTTCGATGGGACACACGTGCACTGAGAGAAATAATTGCTGGTGCCAAAAAAAAAGGGTTTCCTTCCATCAGAAACACTACATAATTTCAGGAGCAAGCCACGGCTTTTTTCGCACGAAAATATATTTGATAGGCTCGAGTTAATTGTTTTTTTTTCGCGCAGGAAGAATTTCTCGTCCTAACGAAAGTATCATTGAATATCAGGAATACACTATAACAATTCTTCGATCAGGAATCTGTATTCTTAAAGGTTGTTAAGATCACGTGTTCTTGATTCAAGAAATTTTCTTTTGACACTAGCAATTATTTCTTTCAGTGTGCGCTACGACTGGAGATATTTGAAGCCGCAGCGCAAACTCCATTTTGAGATCTATCAACGGTGAAATTTCGAGAAATAAACTCTACTCTCTTTATTTATCATTTTCAGTAGAAATTAAAAAAATCCCCGATATATCCCAGCCTTCCAGATTTGTAGTCACCCTTGCAATGTAAAATGGGGTGCAAAGATCATCCCGTCGGATGAAAAGATGCACAAACACACTCATAAAATGTCGCACAACGATAGCCAAACTAGCGATAAAAATAGCGGCATCGCTCGGCATCAAACAATCGTTGCTACAAATCAGCAGTGCGATCCGCCGAGTCATCGACTTTGCCGATAACCGGAACCAATATGGTTCCAAAGCGAATTACCGAACTGCGACGAGTTCCAGATCACACCGAGAGAAAGAATTAGTTGGATCTACCAAAAATTACTTGCGGGGTCGCGAGTAATTAATTTATTCAGATCAATTAAATGTTTCTTCCTCGCATCTCACATAATATTTCCCATGATTGCAAGGAAGAGACAGCTAATCGACATATTACAAAAATTTCATTCATATAAATAAATAATTACTTGCGACCCCGTAAGTAATTTTCGGTAGATCCAACTAACCCTTTTTCTCCGTGCAACGATTCCACCGAGGCGACGAGTATGACGGTGCGAAAAGAAAAACGGCGCAGAAATCGACGGCAAATGAAAATAAGAAAACAAGCGCACATACCTCTCAGACCAGCGTGGCGAACGCCTGGGCGTTGGGTTCCTGCTTCTTCTGCCGACCGTACTGACCGATGAACGACCCGTCCTCGTTCATGCCCTCTGCACCGAACCAAATAAAAGCAACGTAACGAAAGGAGAAACGAGGAAGCGTCGAAAATATCGTGCAAAATGTCAGTGCCACGACTACCGCGCGGCGGTGAACGGTGAAACAGGTTAATATAACCGAGCGCAAGACGAAGCGCAAAGCGTCGCGACTGACCTGTGTCCCCCTCGCCGTATTCCGCCATCGAGTCGGTGTCGGACTCGGGATGCTTGCCGTCCTGATGCGACGACGCGAGCGACGCTCCGCCGGCGGCGGACTTGTTGTCCAGCGGCTGCGAGTACTCGTGGAAGCCGCCCTCGTCCGGATAATCGCCGCGGCCCGCGGCCAATTCTCTCTCGTGCACCGCGTACTTGCCGCCGCGGTTGCGCTTGATCACGCAGACGATTATGAGGACCAGCAGCAGGAAGGCGATCGCCAGCATCATTCCTGCGAGGAGAGACGGTGCCGTTGTATCGCGCCGCGCGACGGAAAGGGGCGTTCGCGGCCGCCGGTGGTCGCGGAAGTCGGGGGACTCACCTATGAACCAGCCGGCCGTGGCGACGTTCTCCTTGGGTTGAATAATCGGACCCTCGCTGCTGGTTTCCACTTCCTGTGGCAAACTCTCCGTCATGTACTCCCCGTCGACGGCGACGACCGACATGACGTAGACTTCTCCTCGTTGAAGTCCGCGTATCTGCGGGAAGAATCATCGGCGGTTGGCGAGTTGAAGAATATCGCGCAATTTCTTTACAGGCTACGCAGCCCTTATTTATTTGGTTTTAGGGGAAATAGGGGAAATTTTGACGAAGAAAGGGACGATTTTGAATAAGAGAAGATCTTCTGGAAATTAGAAATGTGCAGTGCTTTAAAAAATAATAATTTTTAAAGCGTGTTTTTTGAACTTGAGAAATTTATATCTCACGTTGTGAGCTATTGAAATCTAAGTATCGCAATTTGATTTAAGGGAGAAAAGAACTATTTGTCAAATCTACTTTTCGGTAAAAAACGTTGGTTCAACTATACATATTGACATATTGATGAAGGTGGATAAAGTAAGGATTTTAGTAAAAAAAAAAGGATCATTTTGATCCTTTTCTTAACATAAAAATTATATTATGTTATGCAACCGAAAACTGAACATCACAGGACCGTATCTCAAATTTAACTTCCGATAAGAAACATTAATTCAACCAGGTTATTATATTTTAAACGAATTATTGATGCAGATAGATAAAGCAGGGTTCTCTAGTAAAAAAAAAAAGTGACCATTTTCAACATTTTTACGTAATCCGAAACGATGACATGACAAATTCAATTGAGAAGCTGAATAACAAGTGGTTTTAGAGGAAAAATATCGAATTGCAGGGGAAAATGGGGAGAGTCGCGAATTTAGGTTGAAAAGGGGGAAACTTAAAAAAGTAGAGCAATAAAGAAGAATAGGAGACACACTGCGAAGCCTGCAATAAACTGTTTTCACGGTGAAAACGTACAAATTTAATTCTCGTCACGTTTCAGGGTAAAAAAAATAGGATAATAAAAGGGAATAGGAGAGACACACCGTGAAGTCGGTCTCTGTCAAAGAATATCGACGAATGAGAAAGGCGTACCTCGATCGTGTTCGTGAGAAACTCCGGATCACTCTGCCGGTCGATGGTCTCCCCCTTCAGTTTATACTTCACGAAGAAGTGGCTGCCGGGATTCCCGTTGAGACTCGGCTGCCAGAAGATCCTGATGTTCGACAGGCCGTTCTCCATCGGGACCCGTTCCCAGGTGAAGTACGGCACGTCCGGCCTCTGCGCCAGTCTGGTCTTCTCCTCGATGAAGTAGCTGTTCGCGAAAGCAATGGTTTTTCTCACGTGACAGTCGCCCGACCGCGACTAAATCCGCCGTCGAAGTAACACTCACTTGTTCCCCTCGCCGACTCTCGTCGTCGCGCGGATGTGCACCCTGTACTTGGTGTCCGGCTGCAGGCCGGCCAGCTTGGCGGTCGTCGCTTCCGGGTCCGTCACGTGCGGTTCTCTCTCCAGTCGCGGACCGAGGCTGGTGCCGTCCACGACTTGATAATAGATCTTGTAGCCCGTGAGAACGCCGTTCGGCTGGGCGGGCTTCGACCAGACGAGGAAAAAGGCGCTCGAGCCCATCGGGAAGGCCTCGAAGCGGAGGACCGTCCAGGGGACGCCTTCCGGGGCGTCGAAGCTCAACGTCTCCGAGGACGGGCCGTTGTATCTGCGCGCGGTGTCATGATTAGATGTGGCACGCTGTTTTGCTTTTTAGTAGGAATCGTTTTTAACATAAAGGGAAAAATGAATTCTTCGTTTGTAAGAAAATAAGGAATGGTTTCGATAAATTCTTATTATATCACAGCGTAAAGAAAATTAGTTCGAATTATGCGTGAGCGTAAAATTAACTTCAAATACACAGAATTTCACAGGAGTTGCGCTCAATTATTATTATGCGTAGGCATAAATTTCATTAATTTTTATCACGTCCCGGCATGATATTGCAATATTTTAATTGTTTGATGACACAATAATAATTCGGTGAATGTTGATTTTGTTCCGACATAATTTTAATTTACTGAATAATTATTATTTCGGGATATAATTGTAATTCATTGAATTATTATTACGGTGGGATATAATTTTAATTCATTGGATTATGAATCATAATTTACATTTAGTGACATTTCTTTTGTGCCATTGAAAAGCAAAACGGCGTGCCATAATTAGGCGCATCGCTGGGGAGGTTTTTCGAGGGAACTCTGAGATATTCTCGACGATTTGCGGGATCGTCGATGCGAAAAAAATGGGGGCTTCTGAAGAATGTTCAATACACTCTTGCCAGTCGTACCTGCCGTTGTAGGCGAGGATCCGCACAAAGTTTTTGCTGTACGGCACGAACTTGGAGATCAGGGCGCGCGTTCTGTTACCGCCTTTGACGATGATCTCGCGCATGCCCTCCTCGCCGTCCTTCTCCGTCCACGTTTGGATCTTGTAACCCATCAATCTGCCGCGGACGCTCTCCTCGGGAACCGGGTCCCAGGACACGAGCGCGGTGGTGCTCGAGGTCACGTTGTTTATCGTAAAGTTACCCGGGGCTTGCAGCGGTACTGGAAGCATCGGCGGGATGGCAACGTGAACGAGGGACGCGAAGAGATTTTTCCCAGCCGCTTATTTTGTTTCGCGGCTGCCGACTCGATGCTAATCTTTGACTGTGCTCAAAAAATACCGAAATATAGTACGATGTTTCGGAATTTTTTATACTCATTCCACATACTGATAATATACCGATATGAATTTTGGAATGAAAGCCAAGATTTTTACCCAAATTACACCGTAACTTCGACTTTTAACATGGGTATTATTTGGGTACAATGCTCAATCCTTAGATGAATGCTTGACTAATTTCACTCCTGCACCATAAGTCGCATCTCCCAGACCCGAATCCATATTATAACATAAATTATATTTTGGTCACAAAATGTACGGTTTTTTAGCGCAGAAAATAATGTTAGATATTATGCTATTTTTAAAATATTGCACTAAACATATTTATCATCGGACAATTGAAATAAACGTAAATCAATCGACCATCGATTACGAGTTATAGTCTTTCGTTTTACTGCCGGGTCTCGCAGATCCGACCTATACGTCTTAAAAAATATCAGCGACGCTGCAGACGTCAGTCAGTATGATTCTAGTATAGTTTGAGTATTTTATCAGTAGTAATACCGAGAGGCTATCGAAATTGAATATTACCGGATCAGCCCTGATGAAAAAATGTCCGAATAACTAAGATATTTCGACTTCTTTCTGACTTTCGGTAGTAATTGGAAGACATTTTCAGGGAAGTATTAGAATTTGTCAGGAAAAGTTGGAAAAGTGGCTATAAAAGTGTTAATTTTTCTTTCGCGCATAAAAACTTTTCTAAAACCGTTCGTCAGTGTGTATCCGATTTTCAGGATAGTTTTTGCGCGTGAAAGAAAGATGGTTATTTCTCGACATTTCTCTGACCTTCTCCAACGAACTCCGATACTTCCCTGAAGATTTCTGAAAATGTTCCAATTACTACAGAGAGTCAGAAAAGAATCAAAATTTTCAAGAAATTTGTAAAAGAAATTTTTTGTTCATGAGGCAGTTATATGAAAAATTCCGAAATCTCGTATCTTCAAGTATGATTTTTCCGTATTTTTACAAATATTTTACCCATATCACACCAATTTGTCACTGTCCCTAAATTACACTAACAGAATACCGAAAAAAAAAAGCGCCACAATCACCGCTTATTTCCACACAAATGAAAAATCTGGAAACTCACCGTCTTCTCCGGAATACCCCAGGACCTCCCCGGGCGCGACCTTGCACTCGCCCTTCTCATTAATGGCCACAATCTTGATCCTGTAGCGCTGGAAGGTCGGCTGATTGTCCACCTCCAGCCGGTTCCTCCTCCAGTCGTTGATATCGACTATCGTCCAGTCCAGCCCCGGAATGTCGCGCTTGTAATACACGCGGTACATGAATCGCGGCGCGTTGTGCTCTATCTGCGGCATCACCGTCCAGGTGATGACGAGGTTCTGCGGATCGGTTCCCTTGCCCTCCACATTGTCGGGGTTCTTGTAGGGGACGTCCGGTTGGGTGGTGCAGACCTCGCTGTGCGGCGACGGCAGGGAGGGACCTGAGACGCGTTTCCACCACCCCTTAGCGACCCTGATCGTCGTCTACCGCCAAAGGGCGTCTCCGTGCGCGAGAAACTCACCGATTTTATTCCAGGCCAACACGCGGAAGGTGTAGTTGGCCCAGGGCGACATGGAGACGACGTAGGTCTGCTCCGAGGCCGGGACGTAGTCCGCGGCCAGCTCCCAGGTGTCGGGCGTGAAGCTGGTGTTGTGCTGGATCGTGTAGTGGAGGATCGGAGCTCGATTGTCTCCCATGGGGGACCACTGCACCGCGGCGTTCTTCGCCATGCATCGCACGCCGACCAGACGCGGCGAGTTCGGCACGTCCTGCACCGTCAGGGTGGCCTGCGCCTTCGCCTCGTCCAGTTCCGTACGCGCGACGCACGTGTATATGCCGGTGTCGAGCTCCGTCGTCTTCGTGATCATCAGCGAGTAATCGCTGCTCTGCACGAAACGCGGCTCCATCTCGAAGTCTATCGGCTCGCCGTTGCTCAGCCAGTCGATCGTCAGCGGCAGACTCGTGTCGCTCACGGCGTTGCATCTGCGGACAGAGTGCGGGGTGACCCACGTCTAGCTTCCGTTTGGATGAGTTTTTTCAGCGCTGCGATTTTTAGGGGAGCAATTGAGGGCCTTGGAATCAAACGGATCCGAGTGACTTTTGTTATACATGGACTTGAGTGCAGATTTGGGTTATTTGGATTTACAAAAATTCGGGATCCGTGCATGTGATCTCATGTGATAGATGGAGCTCAAAGCAGGAAACCTTTTTACACTAAATAAATTGGCACATAAGGTACCTAAATCTGCAATTAAGTCCATATATAAGAAAAGTCACTTGGATATCTTCATTGCCGTGGTAACGGAGTGACAAGTTTCCGGTTGATGTGGCAATATACGGAGGGAACGGCTCTAGGTGAATACGATTCTTGTAGGAGAAAAATTTATTTGAGATGAATAGGAATTTATTCACATTGAATAAAAGTCTATTTGAATGAAGTAAAGGTTTTGTATATCTTTTTAATCGAGAACGAACCTGGTAAAACATTTATTTAATTCAAACAGGCTCTTGTTCGATGTGAATGAATTCATATTCACCTTGAATAAATGTTTCTATTAAGTTCGTATTCAACTATAATAGACATTTTCTCTGGGTGCAGGTTGACTACAAAAACTGGATTATGGAATTCCCCGACTTTTTCCGGACTATTTCAAACCAAATTCTGTAAAGTATTCCCTGATATTTTTATTTATATTAATTGTAGTCGATGGGACATTCATACGTACGCTACTACTTGTAAAGTGTATCAATGATAAAATGTTGAGAAATTGATTCCACTTTATTTATAATTTCCAGTAAAAATGCAAAATTCTCCGACACTTCTCTGACGAATCAAATTCTCGTAGTGAAAATGTGGTGTAAGAATTTCACGGATTTTCTCAAAACAGAGTACTTATTAAATTTTGGAAAATTTTCACAGAAATCATTATCCATGTTGAAAATCGGTCACACTTTAATAATATCAATTCGATAATCCGTCAATATTGGATCACCCTTTACAATTTGCATTATTTCATGAAACGAATTTCTTACAATTGTTGTTTCAAATTATATTAGAAATGTTTGAAAAAGGTTAACGGTATTTAACGATTTCTAATTAATTTCTCATAAAATTAGATAGATTCCGTTAAAACGTGCGCCTGTGAAAATCGCCAGAAACTGATAGAATTTGTCATCACCATTTTTATAGAATTTCTCATATTCCTTTGAGAATTCTCATATAAATTGTATAACAATTCATAATGTCTTACTGTTCCTAACAAAATCTGTCTACTACACTTTCACCAGGGTCCCTGACATTTCCCGGTTTTCCAGTTACCCTGAGCAACGGGGTGGAATATATCCGCGGTTGCCGTGGCAACGGGGTGAAATGTGCCCGGTTGCCATGACAACGAAGTGACGAGTCCCCCGGTTGCCGTAGCAACGGGGTGAAATATCCCCAGTTGCCGTGGCAACGAGACGAGAATCTCCTTCCTCGTCATTCATCGATGGACGAACGACGCTCGTAGGATTATCCAGTGATGCGGATCGCGCGATCCGCTTCGAGTCTTTCAAATTTCGCGAAATCCATCGAGATCGCCAAGTTCTCCTTTCTCCGCGCCCCGACGAATTCGGCTTCGTCTCGAAAATCCGCGATAAAACTACAACCAAAGCAAAGCGAAAAAAAACGACATACCTAAAAGTCGCGGTGGACCCAGCAGGCACCTCGTAATCCTCCGGCTCGTCCGTGATCCTCGTGTGCTCCCTGACCATGAGGCTGCCGCTCGCCTCGACCGAGCCGAACTTATTCGACGCGTGACACGTGTACTTCCCCGAGTCCAAGAAGATGATATCCGCGATCTCCAGGTCCCCGGATTCCAGAGTCTTGAAGCGACCGCCGGTCAGCTCGAGGCCGTTCTTGATCCACTTGACCTCCGGCTTTGGCGCGCCGAAGACGCGGCAGGTCAGGCGAATGGTCTTCCCGTCGACGGTCCTCACGTCGCCGGGCGGCTGAGTGATCTCCGGCTCGAGCGCCAATACGTTCACGTAGACGTCCTTGTAAACGTAGCCGAGGGAATTCGTGGCGTTGCACCCGTAATTCCCGGTGTCCTTCTTCGTCAGCCGCTCGATGATGATCGAGTTCGGCGTGACCTTGCGCCTGGGATTCGGCGGCGCCTCGTAGATCGGACGGCCGTTGTGGATCCAGTTGATCTTCGGCTCGGGCACGCCGCTCGCCTCGCACCGGAACTCCACGGTCTCGTCCTCGGCGGCGTTCTGGATCTCCGGCTCGACGGTGAAGTAGGGCACCGCCATGACTTGCAGATTGATGGAGTAGGACTTGGCGTCGCCCACGCCGTTCGAGGCCTCGCACGTGTACATGCCCTCGTCCTCGAAGTTGACGTGCTTGATGACGAGGGACTTGCCGTAGTTGCCCTGCGTGATCCGGTCGTTCGGCACGAGCAGCTCGCCGTTCTTGCTCCAGACGATCTGCGGCAGCGGCGTGCCGCCGTAGATGCAGTAGAGCTCGATCTTCTTGCCGCGCAGCGCCACCTCGTTCTTCCTGCTGGCGTACTGCTTGACCGGCTCGTGTTTGTTCTGGTTGGCGGAGGCGCCGGTGGAGATGACGTTGAGGAGGACGCGATTCCCCACCTTGTACTCGCTGCGGAAGACGGAGGTGGCCGCGCAGGAGTAGTAGAAGTCGTCGGAGGCGTCGTTTCGCGTGACGTTGCTGAACCAGAGGTTCCCCTCGGGGTCCAGGGTCATGCGGGAGTTGTTGATGGAGCGGATGCTGCCGGCCGTGTCCTGGATCAGCCAGTAGACGTTCGGCTTTGGCCAGCCGTCCGGCGGTTGGCAGGTGAGCTTGAAGGGGTCGCCTTCGTTGGCGTTCAGCGTCACCGGGCTCTCGTCCTTGAACGAATTCAGCTCCGCCTTGCGCACGAACACGGAGTTCGACGTGGCGATGCCCCACTCGTTCTCCGCGAAGCACTGGTACTGGCCGAGGTCCTCGTCGCGCGGTCTGGCGATGACCAGGGTGCCGCGACCCGGTTGCTGGGATATGCGGTCGTCGTACGCCGGCCATTCGAAGGCTTTGCCGTTCTTGATCCAGCGGTATCTGCGGAGCGGTCGTCGTGAAGGCGATTGTGGGAGGCGGGGTTCGGTTGGGGGGGCGAGGATTTATATTTTATTCACGGAGAGAGAAGGATATGTTGATCACTGTTGTGTACCGGATAATAGATTTTTACATTTCGGGGAAAGTATTGCGTCTATTGCTTCACTTTATTACAATAGTTGACATAGGTACACACCTAGTGAATTTCACTAGACGTAGATATGTCAGTTGTTGTCATACAGTCGAGCAGTGAACGCAATACTTTTTCCCAAAACGTCAAACCTGTTATCTAGTACCTATAACAGTGATTAATATACTTTTTTCTCCGCGGCTCCGTAGCGGTGTATCGGTATCTTCGAAGGTGCGAGAGGGAAGTGCGCTCAAATTAGAAGGGTATATATACCAAGGCGCAGATGGTGCGCTGGTACGTTTAATGAGTGGACCTATGGCGATAAGGAGGAATGCAGGGGGTGTTGCATCGACGGATGCATGCGGGCGTTTCTATCGAGTCGATATTAAGAGCTGAGAGGACAGGACCTGAAAAGCGCTTCGGTGCAATGTGCGATTGTGACTTTCTTGACGCGCGACGGGGATTAAATTCCAGTTTGAATACGGACGTCGAGTGCGGATAAACGAATGACTGATATGCCCTTGTATAAATTCCCGGGAAAAAAAATGGATATATATATATTATATTATCATATATCAGGTTGTCCCATAAGTTCTTTCCGCGCCACGTTATGAATGATTCCAGCCGGCTATGTTTATATAAACGTGCACGCTTATATGTAAGCTGTTTATGGGATCGGTTTCAGTCGTTCCAGAGCTCTTTCACAGTACGTTTAAATTTTTTTTTTCTACACCGTTCAATATGGATAGCCAAAAAAGCATTTTCGGCACGTTATGCTTCATTGCTTTAAAAAAGGCAATAATGTAAAGGACACTGCAGACGAGATTTGCACCGTTTACGGGGATGGTACTGCGATTAGTAGAACAGAGTCCGCAGTTGGTTTAAAAAATTTAGAGCTGTCAATTTCGACTTGAAAGATGAAGACCGCATCGGCCGCCCAGCACAACGGATACGGACCTCATCAAGAGTATTCGCGCTAAAAATTTGCGATATAGTGTGCGCGAGATAGGGACAACCTAATAGTTTGTCATACATAATCAGATAGAGACAAATTTCGGATCCGATTATATTCAATTATATATGACAATATCTGATGGTTAATGGAATCAAAACATTTATGTTTTTCACAGTCCTAATTTACATGAAATTAACTCTACTATTTATTATTAGCATGATCACCTTTCAACTTAATTCACATTTCAACGCTTTCTGGCGTAAAGACGATAATTTCTTGCAGGTATCTTTCAATTTTTCATCATGAAACCATATGAAAAAAAATGTTTTTTCATTCTATGAATTTATAAATGTATAAGTATTTAAGTAGAAGGATTTGTTAATTTCGATAAAAGCTTTCATTAAAATTTATAAACCCTCGTATTAATTTATAGAATTAATACATTTTTTCAAATGTGATTTCATGATGAAAAACTGGAAGATAATTGGGGGAAAAAACTTGTGAACTCTACACCAGAAAGAATTGAAATATTAATTGCACAGCCGCTACTTATTTTAATTGAGGGTAAACAGGGAAATTTTGGCAAAAAAAGGGAACAATTTCGATTAAAAGAAGCAGATCTATCAGATATTAGAAACGTGCAGTTTAAACAATTTTTTTTAAAGATATACAATAAAACTCCGATATTTATCAAGTGAATGAAGGATCTTTTTGTGATTTAATATTAATAATTATATATTAATAATAGGTCATTAGATTTTAAACGAAATATTGATGCAGATGGATAAAATTAGAGAGTACAATTTTTGTAAAAAAAAATGGAGCATTTTGACCCATTTCATGTAAACCGAAACGATGAAAAGATACGCTCAACTGAGAAGCTGAATAATAGATGGCTTTAGAGGAAATATCGAATTATAGAGGAAAATAGTTAATTTTAAGATGAAAAGGGATGTTTAAAAAAAATAGGGAAATAAGGGAAACCCCGTGAAGCCTGCGACTGTGACTTTCTCGGCACGCGACGAGGATTAGATTCCTGTACGAATACGGGCGATGACGTCGTGTGCAGATAAACGAATGACTAATGAGCAGAGAGAGTTGCATCGCTGAGACTGAAATGAAACCCAGCTAAATTCAATCCTGTATAAAGAATCGAAAGCTCGGCTTCAATTAATCAGAGACGCAACCACTCTCGTTTTCAATTCCCAATCGATCATTATCGCTCGACGTCAATTACCAAGCAATTGAACATAAATAGTCCACTTCGCTTCATCTTTACACGACAGCCGCGCCTCTCGTTTTCCTTCTCGCCGATGAGATTCGTAAGAAAATCGCAGCGCCCCGACGCTACGACGGACCGCCACCCAATCGCGGTGCAGCTTCGTCGCGGACAATGCCACGCGGCGCGTTAATTTTCAGTCTAATAATTTTTCACAGTGGAAGACGAACATGTGGCGAGAAAGTAGAAACGACCGTAGAGTCGACGACTAAGGCGTCTTCATCGATGTGGTAACTTTATCCTCCCTCGGGCTATGAGGTCATCCAAGTAATTAAGACCAGTTACTCGGCTTCAGCCACTATACGGCTCGAGAGCGCGAGAGAGACCGACTCTCCGAAACGAGCGTGAACGATATAGAATTTCATGAATGAAACTCTCGCTCTCGCGACAACTAGCCACACACTTATCTCGGCCGGGCGAGTTTCCCGTTCCGGCGAGGGAAAATTGAAGGGAGAGAGTTCTATGAAAATCAAAAGCAGAAGGACTGGGTTCTCTTCTTTGGTCTCTCACCTAGGAGCCGGTTCGCCTTCGGCCTCGCATTCTATCAAAAACGGCTTGTCGTTCTCGCTGATCTTCGCCTGGGCCACCTGGAAGAGCTGCTCGTCCGTTGGCGGCTGCTTCGATATCCGAGGTGGAGATTGTACTGCGGGGAGGTGCGAGAAAAATAATTAATCGGATCGTCTTTGTCGATCTGAGATAGAGGCGCCATTTTTGTGACCGCAGTTGGATACTAAAATCTTCGATTCTTCGAATCTTTACTTAAAGTGTTATAAAAGTAGTACAAGACGGCATGTATTGTACGATGACTGTAACAGGGCTGGTAGCGGTCTGACGATTTGTTCTAGATAGGCGAGAAAAGTGATATTCGCCATGAAAAAAAAGTGACGAAAAATGCCGACGGGTAGAGACTAAAGCAAAAGTAATAAAGTATTTTTAGGAGTATTGCCAATGTCTTCACAATTACATCAGTGTTATTATCACCGACACCATAAATCGCATTATTTTGATAAACTTCTTAACATCATGGCAAATGATGAAATGGCTAACATTATTTAAATAAAAGCAGAATGAATAACTGCATTCTTGATTTTTTCGAAAAACATTCTGAAATGAAGTGGGATTTTTTTCAGCAGATTTTGCGATTTTTTCAATTTCACACATATCTTTCAGTACTTCTTTCTGAGCTGTACTCATACTTTGCACCATAGCCTGCGCTAATTCCTCTTCTTTCAAATACTTATTTTTAATCACGTTTTCATTTCTTTCCTTTCCTTTTCAATTTCTTTTTCTATTTTCTGCTGCAACTTTCTTTCCCTCCTTTTCCCTCTCAGCATTATCATGTTTTCTCTTCCGCTCAGCTTCTAAATATTCCCGATATTTATCGCAGGAAGCATTTGCCATCCCAATAAACGTTTTCGTGATTGGTACAAGATGAGCTTTCTTATTGTACATTTTCATAGCACTTTTAACAATGGGAATAACATTGAGAGTTTCCATATGATCGTTTCTTAGAATAAGTAAAAAAAAAGCGATTTTAATGAAATAAGTGACACAAAAAGTGAAATAAGACGTCCGCTACCACCCCTGCTATAAAGAAATAATTAGATTTCGAGCAGCGGTCGCAAACGGTGCTTCTACCCCCAGCCCACATTTGCATTTACTTTCAGGGTGGACACTTTCAGCCCTAAAAGTGAGACGCGAACGCGGGCCTACGAGTAATACGAGCGAAGCGTACATTTTTACAGGACGACGTTGTGATGTGTAAATTGTAGATCGAGGCAACTCGCAATCGCAATGACGTTGTTGAATATGAGAATCTTTGAGGGCGATACGTGCTTCGAAATGGCAATGATGACATAATTGGGTGGAGATTACGAAATGTATTCTAGATTGACGAATAATGCGACACTGCTGGTGAGAATAATCGAATGATTAATATTTGAAAGCTTCGATATGCACAAAGGGTGGAGAGAAACTTGAGAAACGATTAGAAAGGAAGGTGTCCAATGCGAAATGTACATAGCAGCTTCTAAGTAAGGCTCGACTCGAGTCCTCAAACGAGCCTCAAGTGCGATGATCTCTATAAGGTGTAAAGTCTATCCTAGAATCGTATGGAAGAGATCGATGGAAATGACGTATCTCAAAGAAATTCGATCAGCAGAAGATTTCGTAACGATTAGCTTCTACTAACTTTTGCCTAAGATATCACCTGCTATGTCGTCCTTGATTTCAACTACGGGCGTAAAAGAATTTGTTATTGCTGAGGGAGGCTAAACTTATTTCTAGAGAGAAATATTGAGAAAATCTGAGCGAGATCGTTTGTGACCGGCACGAAAAAATACATCGGATAGAATGGCCAAGAAAAAAATTCAAGGGATGTCGATTTTTGCAAAAATATCACCTTGAGATCTTTTCGATTTTTCGTAAAAATCAAAATCTTTGGAATCGATCAATTGACTACTCTATTTTATGTATTTTTTCGCGCTGACTCTAAAAATCATAGAGATATAATCTCAAAGAAGCAATGAAATATCGATATTTTTATATGAGGAAAAAAAAAACATTTTCCTCCACGTAAAATCGCTGTCTGTGGATTTATCAAAAAATGAAAAGAAAGCTAACATAGAAATCAAGAACCATATAAATCGTAGCGCCAGTTAAAAAATTCGATTACCGTTCATAGAAAGTTATATGACTTGAAATGAAACGAAGTCAAACGTATAAAAAAGATTTTCAATGAAAAAAGACTCTCTGCAGTACAATTTCCAAGAAAATTGCACCAGAAGTCGAGAATGGGTAGAGTTTACAAACTTATTACGCTCATGCTTTCGAAACGCGAAAAACTAACACGCTGAATCGGCATATTCCTCCCCCGTACTCTTGCGCGAGGAATACAATTTATTTAAAAAAATGGAAACCAAGTTCAAACGCAAGATCGTCGAAACTGGGTCTAAAAAAAACCAACTTTTCTCCCTTAAAATCGTCCTAAATACACTTGCATATAATTTGCCTTAAAGAAAAATACGATAGAATGAAAATACACTCACTCAAAGCCGATGCGTGGAGTGCGAAGAGCACGGCGATGAACACTGTGCACTTCATGGTTCCTCGTTATTCGCTATTATCTATAAAACACAATCAGGTATTTACTTTCGATTCCACGAACGATTAATTATAATCCTATTAAAGCGATACTTTCATTATCTTTCTCCGCGTTTATTCCCCCGCGTAAAGAAATCTAAAAGCTCTGCAGCGCTTCCCACATTTTTAAATCGCGCGCACTGCCTGCCGGGACGGCGATGGAAGCGAAGCGCTCGTTCGAATTCGACTCGAACGAGTGTTTCCTCTCGTTCTCCCATCCCTCGAACCGATCAATTCACAGTTTCGAACCCCCCTTCACCCTAAAGCTGAGTACAGACATGCAACAGAACATCGTAACGTAATTCCGTCGCGTATAGTTTTTGTTGCGCCTCGAGAAGTCACGATTTCATTGAGGTTCGAGGTGCAACAGAACATCGTCGCGGAACATTAGTGCGGAACATAACGTCGCGTCGTCCCGACCAGATTCATCGATTCATCCAAGCAACAATGTTCGCTTGCCCATCCAGCTTGCAAACGTCTCATGTAAAATACACGTGCAATATTTCTTTGATGCGACGGCGAAAGACCGACAACTCATGGGACGCTGCGATGTTACGTTGTTGCGAAGTGGCGTCCAGACTTGTTACGCGACGGAGTTACGTTACGATGTCCTGTTGCATGTCTGTGCCCAGCTTAAAGCGAACCCTCCCCACCCAACAAACTCAATATTTCGCGTGCGAAAGAAGAAAAATAATCTCGATATCCGCCGCGAATCGCGCGCACTGTTTCGAACGCCCGTTGCCAGTGGCGACGCGAATATGGGCGTGACTTCGCGGCGGATCGCACGAGGAGGCCCTCTTCCTGGGCGAAAGGGAAGCGCGGAGCGACGGGCGATACTTCGCGACACACCTGGGCACAGATGCGCGCGTGCATTTCGACACGAGAGATGCTTGAAAATTTCCCTACCAAATTGTCGTTCCGCGGACTTCCAAATTTCCGTGTCCTTCTTTTCATCGAACACAACCGATCGCTCTTCACCGCTTCCTGCCTCCGCCCCGCCAGCAGATGCGAAATCGCGCGGCGTCGCTCCGCGCAGCAGTGCAGGCGAGAAAAACGACCAGAGAGCAGGGGAGACGCGAGCCGCCCGTCGATAAATCGATTTCGCGCCGCGCGCAACCGGCGAGCGCGACGGGAAAGAAAGAGAAAAAAAAAAAAGAGGGGCACGCAGGTAACCGCATCGGCCACCGTTCGCAACGATGATCTCATCCGCGGAGTCACTGTTCTTCCGCGCGCGCGCTCGATGTGACAACATTCTACGAAAATAGACGCGCATCGCGCAGCGAGTCACTCGCGATTGAAGGGGGCGAAGAAATCCCGAATCCTTCCGCGGCGTGAGTCGATCAACGCGCGGCCTTTCCGCGGAGGGGGGCGGGGTCGTCCTCAGGTACGTTGACGCGAGCGCGGATGGGCTTGGCGAACGGGCACACCCGACCTGCCGCGCGCGGCATTGATCGCCGGACGCTGTCAGCCGTGTCGCGTTTATCGCGTCCCACGGGGACGCCTCGCCCGTCGAAATCGCACGCGGGACTCACCTGTCGCGATTTTCCGATCACTCGTTTTATCGCAGCACGAGCCCGTCGCGCTCGTCACCAGGGCATCGTCGTAAAACCACTGACAACTCGGAGGACGCGCACAACGCACAGCGTACGGTACCGCACCACTATAGCGACTACAGGTGTGTGCCGAGGCACGGTCGCTGCTCGCGCCGACCCTGCCGTCTAGCGGGAAACGCGTGCACCGAGCCAATACGCAGGTCAAGCGCGCGACGCGGTTTCGAAGGGCGGTTACAGCGCGACGGGTTCAATTTTTCTGATTAGTTCTCGAAATAAGGGTTTGGAAGTTACGCTGGAATCAGGTAGCGCTGCTGTAGAAAGTCGAGCTTATTTAGAGAGATTTCGTCGTTGCGAGGGCGATTTTGATTAATGATTATTCCGATGAAACTGATGTAAATCTCGATGGCGCCGCGGCAATACGCGAGTCAAGCGCTTCAAAGGGCGCTTGAATTTTCTTGTGCTCAAAATTACAGGCTTCTATTTCATTTTAGGGGAAATTAAAAAAATATTGACGATCTTGATTGAAAAGATCTTCCAAGAATTAGAAATGCGCAGTGCTTTAAAAATATAACAATTGTTACGATATATTAGGTCTACAACTTTGCTTCCGCCATTTTTCTAATGGCGGTAGATAGGAAAAACGGCGGGAGAAAAGTCGTACGCCTAATACAATGAGACACCGATAATAAATGAATAAGATGTTCTTGTAACTTAAGAATGTATATCTTGTTATGCAACTTCTAAGTATCAAATCCTGATTTAAGGAAACGAAAACATTTGTCAAAATCTGGTTCAGGTAAGAAAAATGCAACTAGCCTATTATTATATATTTTAAACGAAATATTGATATAGATAGATAAAGTAGCAGTAGTACCAGTTTAGCAAAAAAAAAGATGATCATTTTCATTTATTTCACATAATCTGAACCGATGAAAAGACAAACTCAACTGAGAAGCTGAATATTAGTTCAAGAGGAAAAATATGAAATTATAGAGGAAAATCACGAGTTTTCGGGTAAAAAGGGGAAATTTTTAAAAATGAAGGAAACACTGGAAAGCCTGAAATAAGGCCACCGATGTGAAATTGGGGGCGCATTAGGTGGCGCTGCTAAAAAAAATTAGATTTTTTTTTGGAAATTTTACCATTGCGCTCATTTCGAGGGCGATTTTGATTAATGATTATTCCCATAAAACTGATCTGAACCTCGATCACGCAGCAGCAATATACGAATCAAGCCTTTCGAAGGGCGAAGGGTTGAATTTCGTCAAACTCAAAATAAGGGTGTATCAGATGGCGCTGCTAAAGAAGATCGAAATCATTGAAAATTTCGCCGCTGCGTTCCTTTCGAGGGCGATTCCGATTAACGATTACCCCGATAAAATTGATTTACCTCTCAAACCTGTCGCCGAAATCGGCTCGGATGACCCGGGCGAGCTCATCCGCTTCCCTCCTCTCCTCGGCGAAGACTCTCGCGCGGCTGGCGTCGCGCCGCTCGAAATACGCGGCCGCTCGGACGGGAGAGAAAGGAGGGCGAAAACGGGAGGAATTTGGCACGGATTTTCGTCGCTGCCAATTTAGAACGAGTCGCGACTAAACGCCAGGACGCGCCGGGGTCGACGACCCCGACGCGGCGCGTCGTGCGGCTCGAGTGCAACGCGCAGCGGTTCACCGCTTCGGCGTCGCACCGGCGCAACCTGTTCGCTTCCGGTCCCCGGCGAACGACGCGATAAGCGCGGCGCTTCGCTCTACGAATAACTCTTCCTCTCCCACTCTCGTGTCTTGCTTCGATTCGAAAGTTTATTGGACTCGGAAATGTCGGCGAGTCGACCTTGAAGGAGTGAGGGAAGACGAGTACAACACTTATGACTTTATGTCGTATTACAGGAAATTTCTCGCGGGGGAAAATACCGCGCGCGTACTTCGAAGGGAAAGGAGCGAAGTCGCCGTGAAAACTCGCGATTCGACTTACTTCAGTCGCGCGGTATTTCCTTCCGCCCGAGGTTTAACGCGTCGACGGGCTGTATATATACAAATAAATATTTATAGCATATCCTCGCGTCTGTAACATATTCCTAAGCGTACGTAATTAAAAAATAAACGATTCTCGGCAGGTCCGCGTATAGTACAATTGCCAAAACATCGCGCTACGCTGATTGCTCGCGGTGACGAGATGCTTGCACCGCGTTATTTACAGGAAAAACGCTCGATCGCCCGATCGTCGAATACTCGATCCTCGTCGGCTTTCGTTCACTTCCGGAGCTGCGAGCGAAAGATCAGCGCGAACGCTCGCCGATCAAACGGGAAATCGGCGCAAATTTCAGGGCCCACGATCGGACAGAAGCGTCGAGCGGCGTAATTACGAGCCGTTATCGAATCGACGTCGCGCGATCGCGCTCGACGATGCAGCACAATAGATATCTTCCGGACCCCGAGGAGTCACGGGCTTACGCGTTAACGATACTCGAGTTTACAGTATGTGATACTGTTCCGGCTCGACCTCGTTGATGTGGCGCAGGAAGAAGGTCACCTTGACCTGCTCCACGTGGCGGCAGAGCTTCATCGCCGCGGCCGCGCGCAGCTTCATGTGCTGCGTCAGCGACGGGAGGTTCAGCAGCAGGAAAGCGAGGCCGTCTATCTCCTGGAAGATTGATACGTGGATGGAGAAAGCGTTTGCTATTTGTTCTAGGGCATAATCTTCTGAGAGCACACCGGAAAGAAGGCGTGCAAAGAGAATGTACGGGGACTGTAAGAATTCGCGCAAGTATGCAAAAAAGTAAGCGTAAGAGAAATAGAGAGGCGTGAAAAACAACAAGAATGAAAAGTTCAGTGGCAGCAGCAGCAGCAGCAACAACAACAACAAATCCAGCAACAATGAACTCAACGACAAATCCAAAAATAACAACAAATCCGAAAACAACAACAAACCAAAAAGCAACAATAAAGAAATACAATAAAATAAAATAAAACGAGAAAGAAAAAGATAAGGCAAGAAATACAAATTGGCAGCAAAAGCAACAACAACAAGCCCAGCAACAATAAAGTCAACAACAAATCCAAAAACAACCAAACCCGAGAACAACAACGAATCCAAAAGTAGCAATAAAGAAATACAATAAAAGAAAAGAAAAAAAGACAAGACAAAAGAGAAAATACAAATTTACACACGAGGCGAAAATTCATGCGATTCGACGACTGATCCGATCGCACGGCTGACCTTCATCCGATCAGGCGAGTCTTTTCTCGATAAAGATGCCGGGCAAAAAATCACGAAAACGAAATAAATTGAAAAGAAGAATTCTCTCACCTCCTGCCGCACCCTGTAGGCGATGTCCTTGCAGTCGTTCGTCTTGCGCAGGTACTTGAAGACGTCGTCGACGCTCCAGAACAGCGGATTCGACTCGAGTTTCCGCGTTTTCGGGCGCCGCTGCTTCTTCTGGATCTTCGCGTACTCCGCGTCGCCGTCCGAGCAGCAGTCCGACTCGATGCTGGTGTCCCACTCGCGTTCGCGCTTCCCGGAGCGCGACAATCCGCCGCCGCTGCTGCGCGGTGATTTCGCGTTGTTAGCCTTGCCGCTCCAGCTTCCCGGGCTGCCGACGTTGCTGTCCTTGCTCTTCCGGTCGTTGAAGGAGCTCCTCGAGTCCTCGGACACGTTGCTCGACGGCACCTCGTTCTTCGGCTCCTCCGCCTTCTCGGACTTCTCCGTGAGGCCCTTCTGTATCATGATGTCGATCTCCGACAGCGGCTGGCGATCCTCGAAGCCGCCCTCCTCGGCGTCCTTCGACGCCTGCTCCAGCGACAGGAACTGCGCGGCGCTCTCCTCGCAGTGCTCCGTCAGCTCGTTCTTCTCGCCCTTGTACCGCGCCGCCCACCTGCCGCGCTTCCTGCGGCCTTTCCCGCCCCACGGCTTCGGCTTCTGCACCATTATACTCGTGTAACCCTTCGGCTTGCCCCGTCTGCCGGTTCCCATCGCGCTCGCTGCGGACGGAAATGCGATTCAGAGCGCGCGACGGAGGATTTCCGATTCCGCGGGAAGTGTTAGCTTCGAGGATTTCTTCCGGGTATTCGGGGCGAAAGGGGAAGACCGGAAGATACTTTGAGATTCGACATTTAGAAGGCTATATAAAAATCTATTGCCCCCCCGAAAAAAAAGGAGTAGTTTCTAATTCGCTCGACTCAGGGCTGACGGCGAATTACTCTAATGAAAAAAAAAGTGAATTGAGTGATTTTATGATAGTTCGATGATCATATAAATGCAGTAGACTCTCGATTATCCGAGATAATGGGCATGTTCACGATATTTTTTTTTGCTCATTCGTTAATACTTTTTGTGCTTATTAATAAGATGCGTTTTTTTTCTGAGCACTAATTTCTTTTTTTTAATGTTTAAAGTTTGACTGCGATTCAAACGAAATCCTTAGTGACGTCACTAAAGCCATCGGCAAGGGCCCAAACCCGGGTTTGTGAATGGTGGAGAATCCGTTGCCCGACTCTGATTGGTCAGTTAAAATGGCGGTGAAAGTGCGACGCTTTAAAACGAGTGCCTTTTTTAACATCTCAAAAATAATGGAAAAACGTGTTTTTAATGACCCATTTTTTACCTACATCACTTTAATACCCTAATCTTTCGATTCGTGCACTTTAAACAGTTGTACAAAAAGTTGTGAACATGCCCATTGGGACCGAGGGTACCTCGGTTAAAAATAAAACTCGGATAATCCGAGGTTCTCTTAAATTGCTCGTGGATGACGAAGACAAATCCAAAAGGTGCATTTTATACAGTTTTATATTTACTTACACATGTATTTTATCTTACAAAAAAGTCTTTGGTGGATGTTTGAGTTAATTTTTCGCCACTCTTGGAAGCGGCGATGTTGCGCCAACGTTGGAGAAATAGTAGATTTTTTTTCTGAGAGCATCGGTTAACCGGGACTCGTATAACCGCGAGTCTACTGTACGCATGCAGTTTGTCAAGTGATCCGAAACGAAAGCAGATCTTTAGTTTGTAGAAAATGAAAACGCGAAAAGGCGAACAAATTATTCGAGTTCGAACGTCCGTACAAAAGTGACGAAAAGTGAGAAAAGTCACCCGCTACCAGCCCTGCTCGACTTCGTCTCAGAAACGTCGAAGCGCTTATCCCGATTCGATGTAAATCGAAAAACAATACTCACTGAACTTCGTCTTGGAAGTCTTGTAGCATTTGTCGGGGCACTCGTTCTCGGGCACGTGGAGCGGCCCAAAAAGATTCGGGCAGACCATGAGCTTCTTGCAGATGTTCCTGCAGAAGTCCGCGACCATCTCGCCGGAAGTGACGACGGCCACGCTGGCGCGGTACGTGTTATTCTTGTGCTTCGCCTTGAGAACCTCCAGATGATATCCGGGATCGGGCTTCGAGTCGCACTGGAGCACCTTGAGTATCCTGGCGCTCCTGTATCCGACCGACACTATCATCGACAGGACCTCCCGCATCACCAGGATCACCGGACCGGGCCCGACGGCCTTCGGCAGCGTGGCCAGCTTGCCCTTGGAGATCATCGGCCCGGTGAAGCAGCGATAGTTGAAGTAAATCTTCGGGCACCAGAGCGACGAGCGCGGCTCGGATATCGGAATGTCCAGGGTGCTCTTCTTCTCGGCGCCCTTCGCCGGCACCTCCAGTTTCTTGCAGATCTCCACGAAGTCCTTGGGCGGCTTGAGCGGGTAGTGATTCGACTCGCACCAGCCCACCGGGAAGATCTTCAGCGAGTGCATGTACACGGCGTGCTCCGAGCGGAAGTCCTCGTAGTTGTCGAGCTTCAGCCAGAGGAGATTGTCGACGATCCGCGTCACGTGGGCCGCGCAGATCGTGCTCTCGTTCTCGGGGTCGACCGCTTCCAGGCGCATCCCGCTCTCGAAACCCGCGTCCAGCGCGCTCTCCCGCTCGGGGAAGAGCGCGTCCGGGGCGGCGATCGACCCGGTTTCCGCGAGGTACGCCTGCCAGTCGAAGTCCACGCTCGACTGCAACGTCCAGCCCTTTGGATGGGTCAGCCTGGGGGGATGCGGGGCGAATTGGCTTCGTTCGATCGACGCGGTGGTTGCTTACGATCGTGAGATTCGACGGAGTTTCGCGCAGAGTAAGGAAAAAAGTAGCGAGAGTCTAGAGAGTATCTTTACTGGAAAGGATTATTTGGGCCCGCTTTCGCAGGGCGTTTAAATCTTCATTCTCGGGCGCTTATCGGTTGAACGGATGGCTTAAACTTTGTTTGAAAGCACGAGTTGTCGGACTAGCATTTAGCAGCGCATAGAAGAGATGAACTCAAGCGTAAACTCGATCTCTCGGGGCTTCGAACATTTTCTCCCGCGAGCGCTCAACGATCTTTTATTTATGGCACGCTGTTTGACTTTTTAATGGCACAAAAGAAATTTCACCGAAAATAAACTATGATTTGTAAAAATGAATTAAAATTATGTCCCGATATTATAACAATTCGACGAATTAAAATTATGTCAGGACGTCATTTTAATTCGTGAATTCTTATTATGTCTGGATATAATCGTAACTCAAAAGTTACTAAGCACTGTTGAAATTAATTACAATTGTGTCCTGACATAATTTTCATTCCGAATTTTAATTATGCCACGACATAATAATAACTCGTTTAATTTTTACCGTGTCCCGACATAATTTTGATTCATCGGATTATTATTACGTCGTGAAATAATCAAAATTCAAAAATAAAATTACGTCCGAACATAATAATAATAATTCACTTCATTAGATTATTATTATACCACGACACAATAATATTTCCATTAATCGAAATTATGCCCGATATAATAATAATCCTGCAAATTACAATTATATCAGTGCATACTCTAACTCGTGGAATTATCATTATGTTAGGACATAATTTTGATACATTGTAATATTATTATGTCATGACATAATGGGCATGTTCACGACTTTTTTTTTGCTCATTCGTTAATACTTTTCGTGCTTATTAATAAGATGTGTTTTTTTCTGAGCACTAATTTCATTTTTTTTAATGTTTAAAGGTTGACTTCGATTCAAACGAAATCCTTAGTGACGTCACTAAAGCCATCAGCAAGGGGTTTGTGAATGGTGGGGAATCTGTTGCCCGACTCTGATTGGTCAGTTAAAATGGCGCTGAACATCTCAAAAAATAATGGAAAAACATTCCTTTAATGGCCTACATTACTTTAATACCCTAATCTTCCGATTCACGCACATTAAACAGCTGTAGAAAGAGTTGTGAACATGCCAATTATAATATTACGGCGGGATATGATAAAAATTAATTAAATTTACACCTACACACAATTCTAATCGATATTCTTATGCTGTGACACAATAAGGACGTTTCCAAACAATTCCTCATTTTCTTCACACAAAGAATCCATCTTTCGTGTTACATTTAACGCGATTGCTATTAAAAAGCAAAAGGACATGCCACGGTGGACGTAGAAAGACGCGAAGCCGGAGAGAAATTCCAAGCATCCTCTCCGGTGTTTACCTGAGATCGTGCTTCTCGGCCCAGCCCACGGGAAAGATATAGGGATGCTCGGCGGTGCAGAGCCAAGTATCACGCTCCAATCGGCCGGCGACGCAGCCCTGATCCTCGAGCTTCATCCTGTCCCCGTGAACGTCGATCCGCACGAGGAAGTAGAAGTCGTCGAAGACCTTGGCGACGCTGGCGGGGCAGACGCCTCTCCGATCGATCGGCGATATCGCCTCCAGCTTCATGCCGACCTCGAAATTGTGCCGCGGATGGTTGACCGCGTTGCGGAAGAGGTTCTCGGGCGTCTCGCAGTCCTTGGGGCCGGACTCCGTGAGCGCCTTCCACTCCTCGTAGCTGTGCGTCTCGAGGATGGAGCTGGGCGGCTCCAGGAACGACTTCGAGTTCGAGCTCGCGACGAAGCCGTAGCGGTGCAGTCGCTCCGAGGTGCAGAAGACCCAGAAGTCCTTGGTGCGCGAGCCCGGGGTGTCGTAGCGCAGGAGCAAGCGGCCGCCGACGTTCTCGATTATCTGGGCGGACGAGTGATTCGTCGGTTTGGCCGCGGAATCGTTCGATATAAGTGTTGGTCGATTTTTTTCGTCTTCTATATGACAGTGCAGATTTTGCGCGATTTCCGAGGACGGAAAAAATTCGAGCGAATACTTCGAGGATTGGTTATTTGCTTGGATTGGATGGAGAATTGGATAGAGCGAATTCTCTAGATATTTTTTGAGGGTTGATAACACATCGTTGGAAGAACCGAGGCTGAACTAATTCTTTCGAGTTTGAAATCGAAGAAAATAATCGCGGAGAATCGAAATCTTTTGAATCTATCGGACGTATTTTTTCGCGCTGATAACGAAAGCGATAGGTATATTAACAATATCTTAAAGGAAATATAAGATTTCGTCGATTTGACGTAGAGAAAAATTCTACTTTTACAGAAAATCGTAAATATCTCGATGACCCTTTGAGATATCATCGATAAATCTGTGATTTTCGAGTTTGAAATAAAAAAAATCCTGAAAAATCGAAATCTTTGGAATCGATCGGACGACCATCCTATCTTCTGTATTTTTTCGTGCTGTTTAGAAAAATAATAGATATATTGACTATACCCCTTAAAAGAAACACAAGATATCGTCGATTCTAATATCAGATAGAAATCATCGATATCTTCATGTTTCTTTGATATTTCGCCCATAAATCTATGATTTTCGTAATCAGCACGAAAAAATACATTGGATAGGGTGGTCCGCAATAAAATTCCAGTGATTTCGATTTTTACGAAAATCCTTTGACACTTTTCCAATTTTATGCAAAAATCAAAGTTTCCGGAATCGATCGACTGACTACCCTATATCTTATGTATTTTTTATACTGATTCCGAAAATCATCTTATATTAGCGACATCTCAAAGGAACAATGAGATATTGATGATTTCATATGAAAAAAAAAAGCATAATTTGCTTCTACAATAAATCGCCGAATACCTCTGTATTTATCGAGAAATGGAAAGAAAATTAACAAGCAAATTATAGTGCAAGTTAGTCCGACGATGGCTGAGTTCTATAGAATTGAAAGTCAGCGAAATAAAAGTTCTCTTTCTACTAGGAGAATAAGACAGAACGAGTCCTACAGATTCCCCGAGACTCTCTAAAGATCCCAAGGATCTCCAAATCTTCTCAATTTTCATATCGCGCGAACCCGATAGCGATTTCGCGCAGCAGAATAATCACAGACCAGTCCCACTTAAAAGTATTATACGGAGAACGAACTTAATAATCAAGCCACATTACCGTGGTGACCCACAGCTTGTAAGGATGCTGCGCGTCGCTGACTTCGAGTTTCATTCCCTGCTTGATCCTCTCGGTCATGCTGAGGCCGTCCTGCGCGAAACAATCCCCCGTTAATCGACGAAAAAATCCACCCCGCCTTTGCTTTCGCCTCCGAAACCCTCGATTCCCCCAAAACAAGAGAACTGACCCCGGTGAGCATCTCGGACGGCACCGATCGCGCGGTGATGAGGAACTCCGGCAGATTCTCGAGGCAACTCGGCGAGCGTTCGAGGACGGCTTCGGGCGGTTGCAGCCTCTTGTCGTTCCTCACGCACCAGCCGAGCTCGTGGGCGGCCTCCTTCGTCAGGTTGAACCAGAACTCCATGGAGCGATCGTCGCCGCCGAAGTAGCGCAGCCGCAGCAGCGGGCCGCAGGCCATGACGATCGAGGCGACCCAGTAGGCCTCCTCGCCGTCGCTTCCCTTCTTCGTCGGCACCTCCAGGGACATGCCTATCTCGATGCCGCTCTGCAGCGTCAGCTCCACGTGGGGGAACATGATCTGCGGCACCTCGACGCTCTCCGTCGCGTCGAGGTAGTCCTGCCAGACGAAATCATGGTCTGCGCAGGGCGTTGAAGGCTCGTTAGCAGGGAAAGTTTCGCGTTGGTGATATATATATATATTTTTTTTTTCGCGAATCCCTTTGTCCCGTTAGAGCCTCCACATAATTGTAGGTAGATAAAAAGTAGGAATTATAGTATCATTTTAGTAAAAAAAAATGTCCATTTTGACTCTTTTCAAGTTATCCGAAATGATGAAAAGACAAACACAATTGAGAAGCTAAGTAACAGGTGGTTTTAGAGGAAAAAATATCGAATTATTGGGGAGAAAGGGGAAGACTTAAAAACTGGGAAAATAAAGGACACGCTGTGAAGCCTGCAGTTGGAAGACTAAGGCCCAGTTGTACAACTCTGGTTTAACTATAATCCTTGGTTGGTTGCTATGATTCCAGCTTTGCTATTGGCTACTCCGTAGCAACTTTCTAACCAGAGATTATAGTTACCTGAGTTGTACAACTGGGCCTAAGAAGAAGAATAGGACCTTCGCGCAGTTGGAAGAATAAGAATAAGAATAAGCATAAGAATAAGAACAAGCATTCTTCCGAAGAGCCACCTAATAGCTCAATTTTCCAGTGGCTCAAGCTTCCTTACCATCATTTCTA
Source organism: Xiphydria camelus (assembly GCA_963678675.1). Lineage (NCBI taxonomy): Eukaryota > Metazoa > Arthropoda > Insecta > Hymenoptera > Xiphydriidae > Xiphydria > Xiphydria camelus. The sequence continues at coordinate 3,906,058 of OY783200.1, forward strand.
ATATACCTAATCAAAACCTGGAAAATTCTAAAAGGAATTTAAACACGAGAAAATGAATCAGGAACTTTTAATGCTTGTAATTTTTAACGCAGTTGAAGTTGCCGTATTGATAATGGTGCAATGAAGAAATGGTCAGAAAAATTATGGGAACTAGAAAAATAGGAAATATTGGTTGAACCGTTAGATGGTTCTACAGGACAATGTTTATTCTCATTCTTACGTTTAATCCTATTTTTATTCTTCTAATTGTGTAAAGGCCCTCGGAATAAACCTCATTATATAATTAAAGGAATAAGAAATAAGAAGTAAATAAGGATTTCAACCAATCACAGAAGGAATAAGAAATAAGGAATAAGATTGCAACTAGTCGGAATCTTATTCCATATTTCTTATTCCTCTCACTGTGTAAAGAGGTCATTATAAACGTCAATGAGACACGAATCAAAGCGATTCTCTAGAGAATCGCGGGATCTCGCTAGAGAGCGACTCTCGTCGATAGAACTTTGATATTGCAAACGAAAACGTATCGAGTGATAAAGCAGCAAATGTAAAACTGTCACGAGGAACTCCTCAAAATTAAACACGTATGAAAAAGCCAAATAAAGTGCGCCTAATACAATCGACCAAACAGAGTTGACTGAATCATAGTAGACAAATTGCGAGCATTCGCAGACAATCTCATCGACCAAACGAGACGCCAAATAACGATAAAACTCCCACGGAGTAATTCTCTCACACAAAACATCCATAGAAAAGAGAAACAAACGTTTTAAAATGATCGGACTGCCAAAAATAACAGCCGAATTCCTGTAATTTATATCAAATATCGCACACACACATCGTGGAGCAATTTCCACCTACGACGCGCGTCGAAGGCACAAAATCGATGTACCGAAGTCATCAAACTATCGATATCGACGCGCAAACCCTGCGATCATAACAATTAACGCCTCATAGCGACCGAATCGTCTTTCCATCGCCGCTTTTGACTCGATGAGCAGCTTTAGACTCCGATTCGTCACGAGAGCGAAAGCTCGTCGAAGGTCTTTGCCACGAAAGCTCCGAAAAGTTACTCAACGTGCCTTTAAACGAACATTTCTAACAGCGAAAATCGACAAATAAACAAAAAGAGGAAAACTCACCCTCGGCGACTTTTTCCTGTGTCCGACTCGCGTTACGTTCGTCCATGCTGTGAGTGCGATCGGCGCGTGGCACGCATAGAACGAGCCTCCTGTCGATTTCTCTTCCTCGTCGCAACTTATTCGCGGCGTCGGAAACTCGCCGCGGTCGATCGATCGACACCTCCGCGAAATCCGATCGATGCGCTCGCGTCTCAGAGGATAATTTCGTGAATTCGCGGCCGAATAAAGCGTGAACTCGCGCGTGAATCGCGTATCGTGTCGCGGACGGGAGTTTTCAAACGCGTGGGACGGGCGTTCCAGCTGATCGAGTCGCGCGCGCCACCTGGCGGAGTACTCGGGAACTTCTAACGCGACCGCGCGCCATATCTCGGATTTCTCGGGCGGCTCGTAGTCGCAGCTGTCAAAGCACGAACGCACTCGCGATTTTCGAGAATGCTTGCGCGTTTTTGACGGCAGGCGAGGCAGCGAGAATAAAATTAGAGCGAAATTCGTTAGTTTCGTACTTCGCGAAGTGACGATTTCAACGCGCGGAGCGACTGCGAGTCGCGCTAGCAGACGACGCGACAGAAGTTCAACGAAAAGCAAGCACGGTTAACGTTCGAGAAGTTTCGCGCGATATGCTGCGGGAGTGTCGGGTCGGAGCGTTCCTGCGTCGCGTTTTGAGACACGCGCGACCGTCGGCTAACCCGAGAGTGAGCGTTCACCGGTCGCTGCTCGGCGAACGCTTCGCGAGCGGCGGGAAACTGTCGCCTGCCGATCCGCGCGTCAAGCGGTACCTCGAGCACGTGGTGAGCGAGTTCAGGAGCAACCCGGAGAACTCGCACACTTCCAAGCACCACGGCTTCGCGCTCCTCGTCGAGGAGCGGATCCAGATCGTCGAGAGTATTGACAGCGTTCGAGAACTCGGTGAGTGTCGATTATTGTGGAAATTTCGAATGATTGTGTTTCGCGCTTGCATTTGGCGCGAAACTACCGGGTTCTTTGATATATGGGTTATTCCATGTGAAATTGATCAATTTTTGAAGAGGGGAGACCGGGATAAGTCGATGTGTTGGGTCAGCACTTCGTTGCCATTACTTTCTATGGTAACAAGAGGCCAACTTGGATATGTTATTATTAATTGCATCGTAAATACGTATGCGGAGCGATTTTTGAAAATTTTGAAAGATATAAACGTTATAACACATTTGGAAGTTTTAGGATCAATTTGTTTCAAAAAATCATAGCATTAAAAGCTAAAGTCGCAGCTTAATGGAATTTGGTATATACGCTTATATTTTATATGAAAAATAAGAAATGTAAAAAAAGATTCATACTTTTTTCAGACAAATCATTTTGTAAGTCCATTTTTTCGGATCTCGCCGCTTTTTAAAAATCTGAAAACAAACATGAGCATTTAGCCACACTCGTGTTCTTTCTGGTCATCGAATAAAAAATACGGTAATTTTTTAAACAAATTTGTAATTATTAAAAAACAAGTGATAACTTTTATATTTTTCCAAATTTTCAAAAATCACTTGGCATGCATATTTGCAATGCAATTGATAACAAGGTATCCAAATTTGAAGAAAATTTGCACAAACGATGCGTACGTTTTAAACGAACTCACCTGCAAAATTTGGAGTCAATTGTCCGTCTCGTCGGAAAGTTATGCACTAATGAAACTTTACGAACTTATAATAACTGTACACGGGCTTTTATAGAAATCCCGTTATATCGACGGATATTACAGAAACAGTGAAATCGAATCTTATTTTTTCTAATTTTCCATATTTAATTGTTAGAAAGAAATGTTTTTATTGTAATAATACAATTATTTTTTTATAAATTTGCATGGTCTTTAACCCTAAAAATAATTTGAAGAATCTTTCAGTTATTTCGATTTATTTCACTGCTCAATATTCGTCTTTCTATAAGATCCTGCGTGTAAAATTAGTAATCCCCTGCACAAAATATGTATCCATCAAAAGAGCGGGTAAGGAGAAACTCATCCGTCTACTATGCGTTCTTCTCCTTTTTCATGAAAAACAGATAAGGCGAATCAAGATTATATTCAAATGTGTTGGATTTAAAAATGTTACACATGACTATCCCAAAACTTTTCATGCAGATACTGCGCGTATTGAAATCTAATACATAAATTCGATTACGATTTTTATCCACTCTTATATGTTTTTCATATTATAGAAATCTAGAGCAGGGAAAATTCATCAATATATTTTACTTTTCATTCAATAGACGTTTTGAAGGCTATTTTGAGGTCAACATTTTTTCTTTAATGAAAACAAAATTAAGAAAAAAAAACCTTTCAGACAAAATTTGTCTGTTTTCACGTATAGATTAAGATCTTACGGAAATAAATAAAGACTTCCATTTAAATAAAAAACGTTAGCCTCAAAATGGCCTCGAAAGCGTCTACCAAATGAAAGATAAAACGTACAGTTCTCTTTCCCTCTCTAAAGCAACTAACTTTCGCGAAAAACATTTTCTCCCATTGCGCCGTCTCGCAAAAAATATCAATGCGTCTCTCAATTTAAATACCACGCCCTCCACAGACGACGCGTCCTTTTGATTTCACTCGCTTTCCCCCCGCCCCTCGACGACTGTACCGAGCTTCTCCTCGGACGCGTGAGAACATTCCCCTTTCCCCCCGGGAATCCCCGCGACTAAAAGCTCTATCTTTTCTTTCCCCCCGGAAAAGACGCAGCGTCGGAGGACAGCGAGATGAGGAGCCTCGCCGCGGAGGAGCTGGCCGCGTACGACGCGCGCCTCGGCGAGCTCGACACGCGGATCCTCGACTCGCTGCTGGCGAGCTGCGGCCGGGAGAGCTGCGACGACGTGATCCTCGAGGTGACCACCGGCGTGGGCGGCAAGGAGGCGCAGCTCTTCGCGAGCGAGCTCTGGGATATGTACCGCGGCCACCTCGACTACCTCGGCTTCGAGTGCCGCGTCACGGAGGTGGACGTCGCCGAGTGCGGCGGCATCCGGCACGCGAGCGCGCTCGTCTCCGGCGCGCGCGCCCTGGAGCGCCTGCGACACGAGGCCGGGGTCCACCGCGTGCAGCGGGTGCCCGCCACGGAGAGGAGCGGCCGGCTGCACACGAGCACCGTCTCGGTGGCGGTGCTGCCGCAGCCGAGCGCCATCGAGGTGGTGCTGCTCGACAAGGACCTGAAGATCGAGACGAAGCGGTCGTCCGGCGCGGGCGGGCAGAGCGTCAACACCACCGACTCGGCGGTCAGGATCGTCCACCTGCCCACCGGGATCGCCGTCGAGTGCCAGTCGGAGCGCTCGCAGATCCGCAACAAGGCCACGGCGATGATCAAGCTGCGCGCGCGGATCTACGAGAGGCAGCTCAACGAGCAGCTCACCTCCTCCGGCGAGATGCGGCGCAAGCAGCTCGGCCTGGGCACGAGGAACGAGAAGATACGGACGTACAACTTCAATCAGGACCGCGTCACCGATCATCGGCTGGCGGACGGCACGCTGCACGATCTGCCGGAGTTCCTGAAGGGCGGCGAGGCGCTCGAGGCGCTGCAGGAGAGGCTGGAAGGCCGGATGCGGGTGGAGATCCTGCTGGAGGCTGTGAGCAGCGTTAATAAAGGGTAGGGCGATGAGCGGCGGCCGGGCGGAGTTGTAAATATGGTTGAAGTCGTTGATTAAATTAGATTGAATTCGTGCGATTCGCTTTCTTTCGTCGCTGCTTCCTCTTCTTCTTCTTCTTCTTCTTTCTCCTCCTTGACCACCGTGTGCGTTCGATGTTCGAGGCTTGTTTCGATGGTTTATTTTTGTTCGTTACGCGGAGAAAAACAAATTAGTTGGATTTACTAATAATTACTTGCGAGGTCGCAAGCAACAGTATCTCCAGCCTCCAAATATTTTTTTAAGTTTGCCCCCTCTTTAACCTTAAAACTCGCGATTTTCCCTTGTTTCCTCTATAATTCAATGTTTTTCCTGTAAAACCACCTATTATTCAGCTTCTCGATTGAGTTTATTCTTTTCGTCGTTTCGGATTACGCGGAAAGGATCAAAATGGTCATTTTTTTTATATAAAATGACACCTATCACAATCCGTGCTTCATCTGCCTGCATCGATATTTCGTTAAAAATATAGAAGTCTAGTCGAATTAATATTTCTTACCGGAAATTTCACTCCTATTTTCATTAAATCAGATCGCGTAACTGAGATTCGAGTTAATTGACATGACATGTAAATTCTTAAGTGAAAAAACCTTCCTTCATTCGCTTGATAAACATCGGTATTTCATTGTTAAAGAATTGGTATTTTTTGAAACCACTGCACGTTTTTAGTCTCGGGTAGATCTTCTTTTTTTAAATAAGAATTGCCCTCTTTTTTGCTCAAATTTCCTCTAAAATCAAATAAATAGGGGCTGCCAAGTCTGTAGTTGTATATTTTTGCAGCTATTGTTTCTTTTTTTTGTTATAATATAGTTATAAATATTTTTTAAAATTTCTTTTCGCTGTTTTGTCGCTCGTGTAGTTTGCTCTCAGAAGACTCTGTCCCAGAGTTAATAAATTGCTTCTCCTTCTTCCGTTTCTCAGCTAGACGATCTCGTTTTACGATTCGATCGCACAGCGAAAGAACAGAGGCGCTGAGATCGAGATCGACGATATTTATTTTGAAAAAACCTACAACAAGACGTCGTTTATACGCGTCGCGCCCATGGCTTCGTTATATATTACAGTGATATACAAAAATTGATGGTGATAATCCCTATAAATTGGTTGAAAACGACGCAGTTCCGGTATCAGAATGTACAAAGCGAGCGTATTAACGTATAGTGGCGTACGGCGTGTGTACACGTTTAGTGGCCGTCCCGATACTTCGATTCTTTCCTAATTAGAAAATTCTACCTACCTACGGACGCGCCTCTTCCATTATTCGGACCGCCGCGCGGCAGTTCGGAAGCTGCGCCAGTCACTTTGTCTCGAGAGGCGAAATGCGACGAGAAATCGTCAAATACGTTTCTCCTTTCCGGTTCCCGATGCGCGAAGGTTTGGAGATAGATGCGCTTTGAGAAATAAAGGGACAATTACCGTCATAATCAGTCAGCGTCGAGCATTGCGTTATCCTATATCAGTACGTGGTCCATCGGAGCGTCGCCAGTGCGCGTACTAGACGCGAAGGCGCGTCGCCTTGCGTGTCGGGCAGCAGGTACTAACGGTTGGGATAGCTTCGAATTGGCCTCCAGAGTTGATCTTCGAAGCGTTTTTCTCGAACGAGCGAGGCGGTGTTCACTCAAATTGCGATTATCTCGTTACCGGTGAACAATTGACCACGATTGGTGTAATACTTTTTTCAAGAGCACATTCCGGCCTACAGAAAAGTCCTGTAGCGGTACCGGCAAAAAGCGCACGGTTTGCGAGATAATCGCGGACGAAGCGGACGCTCGCCGTCTCGTCAACGACCGTCCTCGATCAAACCGCGATTATCTCGCGACCCGTGAACTTTTACTGAAAACTCGTAGAGTGCTTTTTCGAAGATCGCCTCCCGGGCTACAAAAAGTCTCATATAAAAATCCCTCCAAAATCCACGGGCAACGAGATAATCGCGCCAGAAGCGGCCCACCCGTCAACCAGGAACAACGTTTCGCGCACAAAGTCCTCGATACGTCCGGATCCGAGAGTCGCCGTCGCGGCGCGTCACTAGACGCTTCGCCACCTGAGCGAGCAGAACGCCGCCAGCGGCAGGAGGATCGCCAGGTCGGGCCCGAAGGACGCGGCGAGGCCGCAGAGGTTCTTGATGTTGCTCTCGTCTCGATGGTGACGGATGCAGGAGCTCGGCCGCCGCCTGCTCAGGCCGTTTAACACCTTCTGGCAGGCGCGCGAGTTGTTCACGTAGAGGATCTCCTCGGGCGCGACGCTCAGCACCGGCTCGCCCGTGCTGGGGCACATCGCGTTCACCACGAGGAGGATCATGTTGCTGAAGTCGACCGGCTGCACGACGTACGGCGGGTCGCACTCCCTGCTGGAGTTGGGATTGGCGTCGTGCCTCAGCGCCGAGGCGTTCAGGAGATAGAGGTGGACCTGCGCGAGGAACGTCGTTTACGCGAGTTGCAGCGCGGGGATGCTATGTACATCGCTCCGATGAACACATTTCTCTGACAAATGTCTGAAAAACTGAGATATTTAGACTTTTTTTTTTCCCGATTTTGTAATGTAATTTGCTCGTTTGTAACTTGTAAGCAATCTAAACTGATCGATTTGAACATTTTCAGGGAAATATATCAGAGCTTAGAGTAAAGAATGTCAGAGAAATGTTCGAAAATGTCAATTTTTTTTATGCATATCAATTTGTTTCATTTAAATTTCGGTAAACTTATTGTTAGACTGTGTGATACATGACAAAATTCCGACGAATTCTGAAAAGTTTCTGACCCACTTTTACGTTCGATCATTTTCTGCAAATTTATCATTTCTGTAAAGATACGAGCCCAGAAATTTTGCAGAATTTTCCAGACGAGATTCCGTTTTTATTAGACTCGGTGTTACAGAAAATCAGTATTAATGTTCCAATTATTAGAGTCAGAAAAGCCCAAGCAAAACCTTAGAAATGACATCGAACGTGTTTCAGAAATGACAAAATAATGATGAAACCTCATTATTCTGCCATTTATGAAGGATGTTTGATGTCGTTTAGACAAAAAAAAATTACGTCATTTAGTTCGTGACATTATTTTGACGAAAATGTGTTGCTCGGGCTTTTCTAACTTTCTATAGTACTTGGAACATTTTCAGTGAAGTGTCAGAGTTTAACGGAGAAATTCCGAGAAATTTCGAAAAATATCCATTTTTTTTCATGCACAAAAACTTTTCTCAAAAAAATCTAATATACATATACTGATAAATATCTGGAAAAAATCTTCAAAATTGTATCATCGCATTGACGGACGTTTGACGTAATTTTTCCCCCAAAAAAGTGACGTCATTTAGTGAGTGGCATATTTTGACTAGAGTGTGTTGCTTGGGAGAGAGGTCAGTGTTTCAGAAATTGTCTCGAGAAAATATCCCACCAGGTCGTCCCGTTACTTTACGCGATTACCTCCTGATCGCACGGTTCCAGCTTCGTCCTGTTGATCAGCACCGCCTGATCGAAGCTCTTCTCGTCCTTGTTGTCGCCCGACTGCTCGCCGTAGCTGTCCCTGTAATCCTGGCTGCCCCCGTCGTCATCGGCCATGGCGTGGGCGTACTCCGGGTCCCAGATGCCAGCGGTGACCCAGGCCCAAGCGGCGCGGCCGACGAGCCAGCCGATCGCGCGCTGGAGAGTCCTCCAGGGCCGCTGAAAGTACGTCCCAGCTTCAGTGTGAGGAAGATCGTCACGAGATGAGAAAGTTGCCGGAGGGAGGGAGCGAGCTACCAACCGCGAGGAGGAAGCTGCCGAGATTTGACGCCTGGGTGCTCCTGAAGCAGACGGCCTGGTAATCGTAGATCCTGATCCTCTCGAAGATCTTCCTCTCGACCAGGCTCGCCATTATCGGGCCCTGGATCTCGCCCAGGAAACGACCGGCTAATTTCGGCTCCTTCGCGGCCATGACGTAGCCGTTGTTGTCGACGAGGTAGCAGGCCAGATTGTCGCTTCCGCAGTGCATCTTGCAGTTCGGGTCCTCGCACTTGTACGTGATGTTGGTGAAGAGGCTCTGCAGACGCTCGTGCTTGAATTGGAAGCCCACGACAGCCGCTGGTGCTTTTCCGTTCTCGTTGTTACCTGGTTTTTTAAAAAAAAGATCTGGGGTGCGGACGAGTGCGACGACTTTGATCGCGATTTTCTTGTAATTCGCGGACTTTCGAGTGAAATTGATGCAATGACTTTTTGAAGATTATACCTCGGTCTGCAAAAAATTCCATACCGATATTTGCTAAAAGCGAGTGGATTGCGAAATAATCGTCGTTGAAGTCGACATCGTCGCTCGGCTCTGTTCCTCGCCGTTCGAAGTGCGTCGGCTTTGATCGCGATTATCTCGCAATGCAAGGACTTTCGCGTGAAATTAGTATAATACTTTTTTGAAGATCATATTTCGATCTACAAAAAAGTTCTATACCGATATTCGTTAAAAGCTCTCGGATCGCGAGATAATTGTCGTTAAAGTCAACATCGCCGCTTGGCTCTGGTCCTCGCTGTTCGAAGTGCGTTGACTTTGATCGCGATTATCTCGCAATGGAAGCATTTTTGAGTGGAATTGGTAGAATACTTTTTGAAGATCATACTTCGATCTACAAAAAATTCCATACCGATATTTGCTAAAAGCGAGTGGATTGCGAAATAATCGTTGTTGAAGTCGACATCGTCGCTCGGCTCTGTTCCTCGCCGTTCGAAGTGCGTCGGCTTTGATCGCGATTATCTCGCAATGCAAGGACTTTCGCGTGAAATTAGTGTAATACTTTTTTGAAGATCATATTTCGATCTACAAAAAAGTTATATACTGATATTCGTTAAAAGCTCTCGGATCGCGAGATAATTGTCGTTAAAGTCAACATCGCCGCTCGGCTCTGTTCCTCGCTGTTCGAAGTGCGTTGACTTTGATCGCGATTATCTCGCAATGGGAGCGTTTTTGAGTGGAATTTGTAGAATACTTTTTGAAGATCATACTTCGATCTACAAAAAAGTTCTATACCGATATTTGTTAAAAGCTCTCGGATCGCGAGATAATTATCGTTAAAGTCAACATCGTCGCTCGGCTCTGTTCCTCGCTCTTCGAAGCGCGTCGACTTTAATCGCGATTATCTGGCAACGCGAGCATTTTCGAGTGAAACTGGTAGAATACTTTTTGAAGATCATACTTCGGTCTACAAAAAAGTTCTATACCGATATTTGCTAAAATCTCCTGGATCGCGAGATAATCGTCGTTGAAGTCGTTACTCGGCTTGGTTTCGCTTCTCGTCGTTTCAAGAGCGGGAAATACTCGATAAGCGCCGTGCTAATCGAGATTTAGGGGCAACAGTCTCTTTCTCATTGAACTACGTTACTTACCAAGAAATATGGCGCGGCTGGCCGTGACGAGAGTTTGATTGGTAGCGTCGATATCGTCCATCGGCACCGAATAGACGAAACTGTCGGGCTGCGCGTAATATTGCTCCACCGCGCGTTTGTACCACACCTCGTCTATCGCTCTCGGGTAGAGCACGCTGAAATGATCCTCCGGTGGTGTTTCGTCCTCCATCAGGTCCTGCCACCTCGTCAGGCCGCTGTGGGTCGCCATGAAGGCCAGGGTGCAGCCAAAGCGCTGCTGAAATTCCTTCCTGCGAGGAAGCAACTGTGTCAAAAATCTCCCGATTGACCCGTTAGGAGGAAGCGTTCGTATACTCTTGATTTTGCTCGCCGGAAGTATCAAATCCGCAAAGTGTATCTTTGTACTTTGGGAGAATAGCGATACCAACGTTGTGCGATGGGCATTTCGAGAGCGATTATCTCGTCACCCGTGCAATTCTAGGAAATTTTGTACAATACTTTTTCGGAGATCGCACTTTGATCTTTAAAAAAGTTTCTTAGCAATATGCTCGAAAAATTCACGGCAAGCGAGATAATCGCGGTGAAACCGAACGCGCCTCTCCTGTCGTTGCAATCTACAGTAAAACCCCTAAACGGTCTACCCTTCGATGTGTCTCGCCCTCTCGATACTTTCCACCCTTAAAGCGTTAACAAACGCTTTCTTCCCCTCAGCCCCAAATATAGGACCATTGAAATAATCGACTGTAATTTTAATTCTCCTCGATTTCTCGGCGACGATATCGCCGTGGAATAAAATCCAGCGAGGCGCTCGAGGAATTTACACTTAAAAAACCAAGAGCCTCCTCTTCGGTGTGCGCGCTCTTCGCTTTCGCCGTTTTACCCTGAAAAAGTCGTGGCGGTGCAGCCGATGCGACGAAATAAAAAAACAGGGGTGAAAGATATATAGAAACGATAAAGGATGTACCTAGAATAATCACCCAGGCGAAGATACCGTAAAGTTAACGCCGATGGAAAAATTTCTCTAACAAATTGCTGAAAGACTTGGACTTTTTCTGACTTTTTGCAGTAATAATTAGAACAGTTTCAGATATTTTCAGAAAGGTATCAGAGTTTGTCAGAGTAAGTCAGAGAAATGTCCAGATAACCATTTTTTTTCACGCACAAAAACTCCTCTCGAAAGGTCTAATGAAAGTTGACAAATATCTGAAAAAATCTGTAAAACTGCAACATTTCTGAGAGGTTCTTAAAATGTCTGCATGTATTTTAAAAGAAATTATAAATTTCCAAGAAAATGGAAGAATTCCAGAATTGGACAGAAATTTTCCAAAATTTGTCAGATTTGTCTGAATTTATCCGAATATTTTAGAAGTTTTTATGCATGAAATAAAAACGGATATTTTTCGACATTTCTCGGACTTTCTCTGATAAATTCTAACATACTTCTCCGAAAATGTATGAAAATGTTCCAATTACAAGAAAAAGTCAGGAAAAAGTTAAAATATCTGTTTTTCAGTTTGTTAGAGAAAGTTCATCAGGATACGACGTTAAAACGGAGGAAAGGACCGCAAGAAAATATAAATAAGTAACAAAATTATTTCTAAAAACGTAATAGGTGCGATGTGATGACGTTACCTGGGCAGCAGGTTCATCAGCTTAGCTAAAGGTCTGCATGGCGTTAAAGTGGTAAATGCATTAGTAAAAGGAACAGGTGCATTGAAAACTGGTCGACAAAAAATGGTGCATTAACGCAAAGAAGAAGAATCAAATCGATCGAAATATCGAACTTTTTCGTGTCACTATTCTATCCTTCCATTCTCTTCCAATCGACACGGTGAAGTGTCTCGCGCTATATATTCTACATTTCAGAGTACAACAAAACTTCCCAAACCACCCCGCTTAAAGTGTGAACAGGTTTTAATTGGATATAATCGCCCCGGTGAAAATGTAGTAGACAGATTTTGTTAAAAATAGTAGGATATCATGAATTCTTATACAATTTACGAAAATTCAAGGGAATTGAATAAATTCTATAAAAATTCTGATGACAAATTTGGACAAATTCTATTAGTTTTTGGCAATTTTCATAGACACATTTTTTAACGGAATCCACCTAATTCTATGAGAAATGAATTAGAAATCGTCAAAATACCGTTAAATTTTTCCACGTTTTTTGATATAATTTGTCGACAATTGTAAGAAATTCCAGAGCGGCTAACGATTAAGAATAATACATATCCGTGATATTTTCATGATTGCAAAGCGAGATCTCTGTACTTTTCCATGATTTTTTAAGCGTTTTATGCAGAATTTTCTGCTCTAAAAAAAGGTTTATTTCAATAATATCACGAGTAATTTTCTCACTGTCCCCTGCCATATTGACCTCATTTGCAGGCATTAGCGCGAAGCTCATCGATCGTACTGTTACCTAACGTAACCGGCGTCCAGAGACCATATGAATGTTATTACAGATAATAAATGTTTCCATAGTTCCATGATATTTTTATATTAAAAAAAATTGCATGATATTTTCACGATCGTTTTTTGTTTCACGAAATAATGCAAATCATGTCAAGTAATCGACAGATTATCGAATTGATGTTATCAAAGTATGACGAATGATAATTTCCGTCAAAATTTTCCAAAATTTTATACTCGGTTTTCACAAAATCTATCAAACACCTACGCCACATTTTTCACCAGGCTATTCTTCATTTCAACCCAATTGAAGAAGTGAATAAGTTTGAATCGTATTCAAAAAATCCGGGAAGAACGGAAGGAGAACTCTGATCCGGAGCGTCACACATGTCCCACCCCCTTTTGCTTCCGCGCGACGAAAATATCAGAAACATGCTCACCCCTTTTCCTCGCGGGTGACGGTGGCGTTCGCGAACCACTCGGTTACCTTAGCGTCGTACACCAAGCTCAGCAGCAGATTCCTGTCGCAGTAATAAGAGTCCTTGTCGTCCGCCGAGTTAGCTGCGAACGAGAATCGATCGATTGAATTTTCGAGCGGACGAGATCGTTAAAAAAAAAACTAGCGATACTAACGATCCGACTTGCGGTGATCCTGCCCCTTGCCGGAGCTCGAAGCCGAGTACTCCGGCGGCTTGGATCGTTGCTTCATGTCGATCCACTTCCAGCCTGGCTGGCGGGTGCGCTCCAGGAAGTGCAGTAGCTGCGACTCCGAGGAGTTGAAGTTGTGCGTGTCCTCGAAGTGGTACCTGCGGGGTGAAAGTTTTATTTCTTTGCTGCTCGATGGACGGATCGGGGTGTTAGGATCTTTTGGTTAATTTTTACGACGAGTCATCACTTTGTACACGATATAAGAAATAGAAAATTAATATACAGGGTGAGGCATCTAAATTGAAACGCATGAATATCTGTAAAGTAACGTATTTTAGAAGAAAAATTGTTTCTTATAAAAGTGGTTTGCTTTAGAAGGGGAAAAAGAACTGTACGTTTTATTTTTTATTTAGTAGGGGATTTAAAAATAAACTGTTTTCACGAAACGAGTTCTTGTAGTATCTGCAACACCTTACATATTTTTAATTCATCACTTTTAATTACGCGGGATGAGCCCATTATATTGTAAACATGTCCTCGCGACCGGTGTCCTAGGTGTAAACATAAAAAAAAACCCTCCATTCTCGCCTATTCGAAAATGGAGGCGAAAGGTATGTATTCCGTTAAATTTTCCTTCCCCTGCGATCCATGGGGGATGTTCAGAAAAATATTAATACAATTTTTCAAATTTCAGATAAGAAATGGCAGCAGCAGCCGACTGTGGCGAAAAGGATGTGGCTCCGCCATCTAATCGGCGGAGCGTTTCGTCCCGGAGTCGGCCTGTCGACTAGTCAGTAAGGCTAGGCCGACTCCTGCCTTAGACTCTCGGCAGTTGCGCTCTTATATACTGCACTCGTGTCGGACACTAGCGAGAGCCGAGAGCCGTGGGCCGAGAGGGTCGGCGCCATCTGGCGGCAGGCCGCCACAGCGTGACGGGTGTCGCTACATAGGTATACTTTGATAATGTGGACAGAGACAGGACACGAAATATGTCTACGAGAGACGATTTTGCTCCCAACCAAATTATATAACTCGCTTAACATCTTTTCCTTCGACCACGCTAATTCTACCGATGGAGCTGACTAGAAAATGAAGCGTTGGATTTAGTGAAATGAGGGAGAAATGATGTACCGCAGCAGCTCTTCCTATTACATTATTGCGTATACCCGAATTCGGGGGTACGTTTCGTCGAGTAAAATAAAGAGATGAGTTCTCGAAGTTGACAATGTGTACGCCGAAGGCGAGCCTCGTCCCCTCACCATGCCTCGTGTGTTACGACCTAATTAAACACGGTCTGAAAAAACCGCGGATTACCGCCTAATGACATAGGATACTGTTTTTAATGCGTTAATTGTTTTACAGACGTTCGTGCGTCTCCAATTTAAATGCCTCACCCCGTTCAAATTGGGAATCATCACAAAAATTTAATCGAAGGGTCTTAACATTTATGTCTGTTAATTTATAAATGAGAAATTGGTGTGCTACTTCTCATAAGATTTTACACCGAATGGGGATTGATTTATTTACTTGATATTTCTTATACAAGGCGGTGACTCGCCACAAAAATTTCACTGAAGGAACCTAGCAATTATTATCGATTTACCAAATTTAATCGAAATCGTTCCGTTAATTCCACAGAACCTCGTCAAATAGAAATTAAAGGTGAAGGCACTCACTTGCAATACAACCAATCGGGATGCACCCGCCAGTTGCCACCCGCGAAGTAGTCAGTGACATTTTTTCCTGTGAAGCAATTCAGATTGGTTTTAATTTTTATTCTTCATTATTGTACAGAGTGGCGACTGAAATCTGTCCTCAAAATTCCTGATTTCCTTGAGTTTTATCGAAACGAGTAAGAAACGCGTTCGCTTATCAGCTGAGCCGAAAATCCAAATTCACTCGTAAGCAGTCAAAATAATGACAAACGCTCACCGCTGACCGTTGCTCGGTATTTATCAACAGACGGCTCGTGACTGAATGTCAGTATTACAAGGTCAATGCGCTTTACGACGTCACATGACTGATATTCGAATTCTAGCATATTTCCCAGAGCATTTAATTTAGTTGGCGAATGTTTTTGATATTTCCAGATCGTTAAAAATCCTTGAGATTTCCCGTGGAAAAAGAAAATATAATAATATATAATCATATATATATATAACTCTATATTATATGTTATCACACATGACTTGACGTACAATTATATATGATTGTATATCATTATACAAGAGGGCTGAAACAAGAGGAGCCTAATTTTGTTCCAAGTTAGCACAAAATCCATATATAATGATATATAATCGCATATAATTGAATTAGAGACACGATTATATACAATTATATATTATTTCCTTTTCTCGGATTCCCGGTTCTGTCGCCACCCGGTTGTAGTTTCTCATCGCAGCCTACCCTGATTGTGGGACAGGTGGATCTCCTCGGTGGCGTGGACCCGGTAGCTTCCGGACGGCTTGTACTCCGGCAGACTGACCACCACCGTGAAGGGTGTCTTGTCGATGCCGGTGTAAAAGTACTTCCTCGTCACCTTACCGGCGCGTTTCTGCGATTGAAAGCAAGAGATGTTATCCGCGCGACGCGACGAAGATACGCGGCGAACGTTAAATTGCAATTACCAGATCGTCGTAGTGGTACTTCGTGACGAGGGTGACGCTGCCGTTCGCCTGGTTTATAATGTCGTCGCGAAGCTGCGATGACAAAGAAAAATCGTTATCCTCGCGCCGCAGGGCGACTGAGAGATCGTTCAACTTCAAAGCGATTGCGAACCATGGTCAATCCGGGGTCGAACTCCCTGGGGCCGTTCCCGTCGTCCACCAGCTCGACCTCCGCCATATCGACGCTGTTGTACGCCGGTTTCAGGATCCCTTGAAACTGCGGCAGATCCCTCGATTGGTATCTCGAATCGGTTCGAAGGATGATAACGGGAACATCGACGATCGAGAATCGAGAATCACTTCGCTCGCAATTATCTCGTAATCTGTGGACTTTTTGCGAAAATTGGTATAATACTTTTTTGAAGGTCATACTTCGATCTTCAAAAAAGTCCTATACCGATATCGCTGAAAAGTCGACGGATCGCGAGATAATCGCGATTGAAGCTCGAATACCGAATTCTAGCGCACTGTCCCCTCAACGTTATCTTCGTCGACTTATTTATTTCTTTCGAATCGTCGTCGCGGTTCCACGACCCAATAAAGAGGAAGTATTCGAAGCCCGTCCGGGCCGCGGGAGCGACCGCCTTCCCAATTTCGTCTTTTCAAACCCTCATCAATCCTCGTCAATGATCTATTATGATAGATCAGCGCGACTAATGCTCACCACGGGTCGGAGGTCGGGGTGTACCAAAATGTAGCCATTGTTGGTCACGATGAAGGCGTAACCGTTGACACCCAGCTGGAAGAGCATCGTCAGTTCAAGATCCATGAAGAAAAGCTCGAATTTACGGTAGATTTCTTGTTCTTGTACTCACCATGTGCGGCATCATCAGCTTCTGGATCTCCTCGATGGGAACGTCCGTGCCGGCGACCCCCAGGAGATTGGCTATCCGCGTCTGGAAGAACACGTTGGAAGAGATGAAGCTCGACGGACGCGAATCGAAAATCCTCACGAATCACATGACCAATCAATATAGAAGCGTTTCTACGACCTTTCCCAACAACGAGCGCTATGGCACCTCAACGAAGATTTCTAATGGGCCCAGACAACGTCGAAGCTTCAGGAAGTGTCTTCGAAAGCTCACATTGAAGAAATCTTGATGAGCTTTAAGAAGGAGCTCCGGAAGATGTTTTCCTTTCATGAAATCGATGTATGGGAACATTTTAAAAGCTCTTCGTCATAAGTGAAGAACTCATTCAGACATTTTCAAGTTCCAGAAGACGTCTTCGCGAACTCGCATTAAACAAATTTCGATGATTTTAAAGAGAAAAAATCCGGGGAATATTTTTTTTGGTGAAATTAACGTAGGGACACTTTAAAAGCTCTTCGTGATAAATGAAAAACTCTTTCAGACATTTTCAAGTTTCAGAATATGTCTTTCAGAGAGCCCATATTCATAAAATCTCGATGATTTTCAAGGAAGAACTTCAGAAGATATTTTTCTTCCATGAAATCGATCTAAGGAAATACTTTAAAAGGTCTTCGTGATAAATAAAGAATCCTTTCAGACGTTTTCAAGTTTCAGAATATGTCTTCCAGAGCCCACATTCAAAAAATCTCGATGACTTTCAAGAAAGAAATTCAGAAGATATTTTTCTTCCAGGAAATCGATGCAAAGAAATACTTTAAAAGCTCTTCATAATTAATGAAGAATTTTTTCAGACATTTTCAAGCTTCATAAAACGTCTTTAAGAGAGCTCACATTCAAGAAATCTCGGTGATCTTCAAGAAAGAGCTTTGGAATATATGTTTCTTCCGTGAAATCGATGCATAAAGAAACTTTAAAAGCTCTTTACGATAAATGAAGAACTCTTTCAGACATTTTCAAGTCCCAGAAAACGTCTTTGAGAGTCCGCATTGAAGAGATCTTGGTAAACTTCACAAAAAGAGCCGCGGAAGACGTCTTTCTTCCACGAAATCGACGCGTAATGTCACTTCAAAGGACTGAGAATCCTTCATCGCAAATCGGGAGCTTCACGTGATACCTTCAAGAGCTCCCTGCGTTGTCTGGGTCGACACACGTGATACGGTCTAGCGTCGAGGGAGTCTCGCGTTGGTCAACTCCCAAATAAATTCACTACGATAATAATTATCTATAATCAATAATCTCACGTGTGTCCTAATCGATCAATCAAAAATCAGAAAGTCGTATCACTACCCCACTAACGAATTCTAGCAGTCAAGAAATCATGGTAACCGAGTCGTACGTTGACCCCGCGCCGTGTATAACTTCTCTTCTACGGAATAATAAATAACTGTACGAGAGGAGAGTTCGCCGCAATTCGCAATCCAATAGGCGGGCGGGATATTCGTCTACTCGTCGGGGTTGACTAATTATGGTTATCGCTTCAATTATGTTACCTAGACCTACCCTAGTGGTCTTCAACTATGATAATTTCTGGTATTACTAAGCGACGTGACGCGTCAAAGGAAATCTGAGATACCAGGTAGATAGAGACCAATGTAGACCTATGAACAAGAACGAAAAGGAGGCGCTCCAGCGACGACGAGCGCTTCGTTCCAACGACCTTGAATAAGATTGCAGAATCTGAGAGGAAGAACTCGGAGGTTCTGTATTAAAATTCCGATCAACTCCGCTGCGTCGAATTCGTATTCCCAAAACGCTCGTCGCTCGGCGGAAGTGCCGTCGTTAATAACAAGATCGAGGGGGGTACTGAAGGGAACTCTACGGCACGGAGAACAAAAAGAGAAACGTTGCCCTTTTGGCGTCCAACCTCTCTTGTCTCTGTTACCCAGTAGGCCTCCTTCACCAGGACCTGCTCAGTGATGTTCTGTGGACAAAGAGGAACTTAAAACCGGAAGTCCCGCGCGTCCCGCGTATATTCCCCTTTTTCTAATCTCCCAATGATCGTTGCGGAGTCTCGACGATTTTTTTTTGAGCTTTCACGAAGATCAACGGTCCTTACCGCGTTCTCCCGCCTGTCGAAGACCGGCATGCTGACCGATGTCATCAGCTTGTACTTCCGAAGGTCGTTCTGACCCCTCGTGTCCTGGCCCCTCTGCTGGCGCAACTCGCGTTCCAGCATCCTGGAGTTGAAGGCTTTCCGGTCACGGCGATAGCTGAGGAAGCGCTCGCGCTGCTCGGCGCACTCCTTCTGCTCCCAGTGCCAGTCGGTCATCTTCGGGTCCGCTACGTCGGCGTAGACGATGGTCCAGACGGTCGGGTGGTCGGTGCGGCCTAGTACCAGGGGCCTCGCCATCACCGGGACGTAGTTGAGTACCTGAAGAGCGTGATCGAAAAAAGTTTCACCCGAAGACGACCTTGAAGACGACCATGAAGACGACCACAAAGAATCCCACAGTTCTCACCTGTTCGCGAACTTCCGCGCGGGTGGAAAGGTGAACGTAGTATCCCCTGTTGGCGCAGGCCATCCACTTGACCTCCCTGACATCTGCGACCTCCTTCCCAATCAAGTACGTGAAGACTCTGACGGGCATGTCAATCATCTCGGGTACGTCCGAGTCGTTCCAGTTGTACTTCTTGAAGATCTCCTTGTAATTGTACGGCACGCCGTCGGTGATCAGCATGATGGCCTGGTTGCACCTGGCGCCTTCCTTCTGGTACCGGTACGTCTCCAGGAGTTGGAAGGCACGGTGGAGGGCGGCGGTGAAATTGGCGATCTTGTCCGTGGTCATGTTGGCGATGCCGTTCTTCAGGGCGCGCACGTTCGCCAGGTTCGCCTGGACGAGGGTGTTGTTGAAGCAAGACACCACCTGGGTCGGCATGAAGACGAGCACCGTTGTGAAATGACTTCGCACTTCGAGGTCTGGCTTTGCGAGGGCGTCTTTGCGAGGTCTGGTTTTGATCCGCTTTAATCGCCATTATTTACTTGATAGCGAACTCTTAGCTAACGATGATGTAAGACTTTTGAAGAGCGAGAGATAATGTTCGAAAGAGCTTCTCGGTATCGTACGCGAAAAGTAAGCGGGAGTGGATCTAATCGCGTATAAAGCAACAGAGGCATTGTGAGGAAAAGATGCATCGATGTGCCTCTCGAAACATCTCCTTTAATCGCCAATATCTACTTGATAGCGAGCTCCTAGCAGATGATGACGTAAGACTTTTTTGAAGACCAAACGATAATCTCAAAAAAAGCTCATTAGCATCGTATGCGAAAATTAAACGGAAGAGGAGTTAATCAAGTTCAAAGCAACAGAGGCATCTGATGTGCCTCATGAAACATCCGCTTTAATCATCATTATCCACCCGATAGCGAGCTTCTAGCCGATGATGATATAAGACTTTTTTGAAGACCAAGAGATAGTCTCCAAAAAAGCTTATCAGCATCGTACGCGAAAACCGAACAGAAGAGGAGCTAATCGAATCCAAAACAACAGAGGCATCGACGTGCCTCCTGAAACATCCGCTTTAACCATCATTATCTATCCAATAGCGAGCTCCTAGCTGATGATGATATAAAACTTTTTTGAAGACCAAGAGATAGTCTCCAAGAAAGCTCTTCAGCATCGTTCGCGAAAACTGAACAGCAGCGGAGTTAATCACGCTTTAAGCGAACGCGTCAAAATAAGAATCATCACCTCGTGCGTCTCTTCCGAGAAGGTGATGATATTAACGAAGTCGTTATTTCCGAGCGTGTCGAGGATATTATCAACGACGTGTCTGGCGATCTCCCGCCGTATCCCCGTCATGCTGCCGGAGTTGTCCACCAGCACCAAAACGTCCTTGGGACTGGAGGCGGCCTCGATGTACCAGCTTCTGGTCCTGCAGTCGAAGAGGTCCACCGGCGTCATCTCCCACTCCATGGCGGGGAATTGCCTCATGAAGCCGGTCGCGCTGCCGAAGTACTGCCACGATAAGGAGGGGTCCCTCTCGAAGTTGTCCCTGAATATTTCGTCGAGTCCTTCGGACCACTGGATGGCCTTTATCACGTGTTGCGCCCTGTCGAAGACGTTCGTCGGTACGTGCACCGCCGAGACGTTCAGGTTCACCGGTTCGCCGAAGTGCGAGCTGTACGTCAGGTTCAGCTCGCTGGCGTCGCCCTTCGCGTTCGTGTAGTTGTAACTTTCGGGGATGTCCTTTTCGGACTCGTCCAGGGACAGGACCTCGGCACCGTCCATGATGCGCTTCGGGAAAGGAGAAAACGGTCAGCGAGGTGAGAGCCGAAGCCGGGACTAATGGGGTACCTTGACCGCCGATATCTTCGAGTCCATCATCGCTTTGATGTCCTTGGCGATCTCTTGGACCAGGGCGTTCCCGTCCCTCGGCCTCACCATCGCCTCTTTGTAGCTGTTCTGGAACGTCTTCGGGTTCGTCACGTGACTTCCGACGCCCGAAAGCTCGGTGCCCAGCTTCCCCGCCCATGTCTGGACCCTGTTTTCGGGGGGTAGATTTCGGGATGTACGGATTTTTCTTTCGTGCGATTCGCGAGTTACCTTCGGTCTCTTTAACGGTAAATGTGTGCAGCTATTTGCGAATCAACGTACACCCCGGGAAACTAGAGAGAGATTTGCAATAAAGAAACCCGGTATACCTCTAAACAAAAACGATCTGAGTGCGTTACGTTCAATCGCGATTATCTCGTAACCCGCGCAGTGTAGGCTGAATATCATAGGACACTTTTTCGAAGATCGCACTCTGCTCTACAAAAAAGCTCCTTATCAATACAGCTCGAAAGTTCACGCTTTGCGAGATAATCCCGGAAGAAACGCACAGCCGCTGCATCGTGCACCAAAAATCATAAAATCACGATTATCTCTTCAACTGCGAACTTTTCACCCATACCACTTCGATACTTTTTCAAAGTCGACACCACGGCCCACAAAAAAGCTCTATACCACGACCTCTCAAAACACCCCTGGAACCGAGATAATCGCCTCCGAAATTCACGAAGCTATAATCGCTCGCTTTCGAGGTAACGAAATCGCTATCAAACGCGACCCGTTATCTCTGACTCCGCGACATAAACACGCAGCGACTCGTCCAACGTAACCACGTAACGTCAATGATAAACCAGCTCTCCCTGACCTTCGCAATGCACCCAAAAGTTGAACTAATCGACGCGAGATACGCCCAAGCAAATCCGGCGCCTTTCACCGACCCACGCGTCGCGCTGATTATCAAGTTGGGACGTTATCGAAGGCGGGGTGACGTTTCGGGTCATCGAGAGGCCGGGAAAGTTCTCCCGCGTCTCTTCACCTCGCAGACTTACGTATAATGCGGTATACCATCGTCCCTCTCGCGCGCCGCTTCGGTGAGAATCAGAACGGCGAGGGCGGGTACAAAGCGGAGCCTCATCGCGCGTAAAACGCGCCGCTATGGGGATCCTTCGCTGCCGTTTGCACACCGGTGAACGGCGGTAAACAGAGAGGTCGTCGTAAGGAGCGCGAGAGCCGGTGACCCTATTCTCGCCCGATGCCAACGTCGCGACGCACTGACTGCGTCGGCGTCCCCGCGGCGGCCCTCCCGATCCTCTTCCCAGACGCGGAACGAGACTATCGATTTGCCCGTACGCGCGGCGCGAGCTTGCGCGTACCGCGCGACGTCGCTGAGGTTGCGTGGGACGACGTGCCGGCTGATCCTTGACTTCGGGGCAAAGTGCACCGGTTATCGTCGACTGGAGGATCGCACGGGAGGATCGCTGTTGGGAAGTTTTATCGGGGATTGAAGGTGGAAGAGTTAACGTCGAGGGGGACCGGAAGTGATGCGACGATGCGCTCGGTGCACGTGAAAGGGATTTGGAGGGGACGAGGATTAGGACAGTCCTCGACACTTAATCGCGATTTGTTTAAGTTTTCTTTTTCGTGAAATCGAAAAAAAGGCAGGAGCATTTTAAACTGCTCTTCGTGTGATAAACAAAGAATTCTTTCAAACATTTTCAAGCTTTTGAAGATGCTTTCGAGAGCTCACACATTGAAGAAATCTTGACGAACTTCAAGAAAAAGCTCTGGAAGATATTTTTCTTCCGTGGAATCGACGCATAGAGACACTTTAGAAGCTCTTCGCGATAAATGAAGACTTTTTTCAGACATTTTCCAGTTCTAGAAGACGTCTTCGAGAGTCTACATTGAAGAGTCTCTGGTATACTCAAAAAAAAAAAGAGCTTCGGAAGATGATAATGTTGAGTTATTCGTCTGGGTTTGTCAGAATTTGTTAGACAAGCTTTTACGCGTGAAAGAAAGATCAGTATTTTGGAATATTTACCTCATTTTCTCTGATGCTTCTCTAAAAAAGTCTGGAAATGTTCCAATTACCACAAAAAGTCGGAAAACGGTTAAAATATCAGAAAAATGTTCAGAAATTTCTCCGAGAAATCGAATCATTCCTCAAATCGAGCCGCAGCGGATGCCGGAGCCCGCGTGGGATGGAAATAGCACTGTCAAAACATGTCGAGACGCTCTCTCAATCCTCCCTTTCCCGTCTCACTCATCGAACATCTTCCTCCTCCGCAAACTCGATCTTTATCCATCGTGTATCGTTTTACAGAGGGACTTAAGGCTAGCGAAAATCAACAATAACAGGGAGATCCTCAGGCTCGAGCCGCCGCCGCAGGCCGTGATGTCCGACTCCAGGGGGTGCTCCGTGTAGCAACCTTTGAGCGGGCCCCGCGGCAAATCGTTGAGCGGTATCTTGTGACAGGGTGCGTCGTCCGTCGAGTTCGTGTACTCGCGCGGATGGATCTCCGTGGGCAGCACGTTCAGACGTTTATAGCAGGTCCCGTAAGACACGTCCACGACGACCATCAGCAGGTTCGTGTGGGACACCTGAAAGCCAACGCAGTCCTGATGGAAAAATTCGGAGATATTTGAATTTTGTTTTTGTCACTCAGTGTCAAATACTCGGTTTCATGGGCGTCCTCGACGCATGTGAAATCATCTTTCACACACCAATTCGTGAAAAGTTGCGCAGTGCGTGAAATAACCTGCGCAGTGCGTGAAATCGTCATCCTCGTATTTGACACTTAGTGACAAAAAATAGAATTCGTTATTCGGTTGTTTCGCGCCGTTTTAACGAGTGTTATTGCCGTACTCGCTTCGCTCGTGCGGCAAACTTCACACTCGCTAGAAACAGCGCTTCACGCCCTAATAACGAAAATAACTATTTCTGACTTTCCGTAGTAATACTGGAACGTTTCAGGCATTTTCGGGAAAGTATCAGAGTTTGTCAGAGAAATGTCGGGAAATATCAGTTTTTCCTTCACACGTAAAAATTTGTTCCGAAAAATGTTCATAGAGTCAGACCAATATCTGAGAAACTGAAATTCAATTATTTCTTATAAAAATGTATGAATTTTTGTAGAAATGCTTACCGATATTTTCAGTTCTTCATAAAATTTGCCGAATTTTACAGATTTTTCCAGATCTGACACTTTTTCGGAACTGTTTTTGTGCATGAAGGAAGAATTCATATTTTCTGGACACGGTTTTTCGACTTCTTCTGACAAACTGATACTTTTCGTAGTAATTGGAACGCTTCAGACGTTTTCAGAGAAGCATCAAAATCTGTCAAAGAAAGTTAGAGAAAGGTCGAGAAAAAGGTATCAATTTTTCTTTCGTGCGTAGAAACGTTTTTGAAATTTGTGATAAATTCAGGGGAACAGCTGACAAACTGAAATTCGGCAATTTTTAAAAAATTTATAATCAATGTAAAATAGGTACAGACATTTTCAGTTTTTCATAAGTTTTAAGGAATTTTACAGATTTTTTTAGACATCAGCCAGTGTTCGGATTGGATATTTTCAGAAAAGTTTTTGTGCGTGAAAGAAAAACAGATATCTCCCGGACATTTTTCTAACTTTTTCTGACAAACTCCGATAGTTCCTTGAAAATATCTGAAATGTTCCAATTACTGCAGATAATTAGGAAAAAGTTAAAGTATCTTAGTTTTCCAGAAATTCGTCAGACAAACTTTTCTATCAGGAAGGAATTCAGAGAAATATCGACAGAGGCTATTCTACTTTTTAAGCATTCCTCGGGAGTCGTCAAATTGTTTCGCGGAGACGAACGAGTATCGAAGAGCAATTAATCGTCTTCTTGGAAGGAAATACGTAAACACGACGATTCTTTGTTTTTTTTTCTACAATTTAAAATATGAGAAATGATACATTTTAAATTTCTCGCTGCGCTTGAATTGAATATGAATGATTGCGAAAAATATATAAAGCGCAACACTTTGTAGAAAATACTGCAATGCAATTTTACCCTCTCGGCGAAGAATGGCCTCGAACAGACGGAAGAGACGTTCGTGATGCCGCTCTCGGCGACGGATTGGTTCATGATGTAGAGCGTCCTTCTCTGGTCGCAGACGTACGACGAGCGGATCTTCTTCGGCGGCGGCGGCGGAGGCTTGGGTTCCTCCGGAGCAACCTTCGCGAGGAGCCCGGGCAGATCCACGCACTGCGCGGCGAGCCACGTCAGGCGGAAGAAGAGCCACGACAGCAGCTTCCGAACGTAATCCAGGGGATTCGTCAGGATGTCGGCGGAGCCGACGATGCTCTGCAAAAGCGGAAGAGATTTTCTAGATCGTGATGTCTTGGATGAGACTTTATCGTGTTAAGTGAATGAGAAACCGAAGGGGAGAGGCGCGGAGATTTCTTCCGGGAAGAAAGGGCCGAAGTTGAGCCGAAGATTTAACAAGACTGCGTTAAATTTCATAAGCAATTTCGCTTAGCAAAGAACGCTTCGTCTACGCTAAATTTTACGGCAGCAATCGGCGATATCTTCCAGGAAGAAGCAGAAGCAGAAGGTGAGTCGAAGATCTGATAAGACTGTGTTCAATTCGACAAGTAACTCCGTTCATCAAAGAATTCGCCGTTCTCTCGCTAGATTTTACGGAAGCAATCGGCGATTTCTTCCGGGAAGAAAAGCAAAAGTTGAGTCTAATTCTGCTCGGCAAAGAACTCGTAATTCTCGCTAAATTTAACGGAAGCAATCGCGCGATTTCTTCCGGGAAGAAGAGTATTATGGAAGCAGAGACGGCGAAATGAAATCAATCGACCATTTCTTCCAGGAAGAAGAGCAGAATTAATGGCAAAGTTACAGTCCGAGAGAATGAATAGAATTATTCCATGAAATTTTCAATCGATCGCAAAGCGAACTCACGTATGTGTAGCAGAGAGCCTGGTAGTCGTACAGCTCGACGGCCTTGAAGAGGCCCTGCAGCACCATGGAATTCATGATGGTGCCCTCGAGAATGCCGAAGAACTTCCCGATGTCGTTGTGAGCCTCGCATATGACGACGTAACCGTTCTGATCGACGAGGTAGCACTCGAAGGTGTCCGAGCGGCAGTTGAACTCGGGACTGACGGAGGTGGAAGTGATCTCGATGAATCTCTCGTAGAGCGCCTTCATCGGCATCTGGAAGCCGACGACGGCCGCCGGCGCCTCCTTGCCGCCGTCCCTGGGAAATATTCCCTGGGACGCCGTGACGGTGGCGTCGACGCCCGCCGCCCACGGCACCGTCAGCGAGATGCTGTTCGGGTCGATGTTGTGCTGAAAGATGGCTCCCTTGTACCAGGGCTCGTTGACGGCGCGCCTGTGCAGCTCGCCGAACTTGGTGCCGTTCAGCTCCTCCGGCACGTTCTCCGGGTCGAGCAGTTGCCACCTGGTGAGGCCGCTCTGGGTGGCGACGAACCTGAGGAAGACGCGGTAACGCTCGGCCAGCTCGCTGGCCGCCCGGTCCTCGTAGACGAAGTCCTCGGTGAAGCTCCTGTTGGTCACCTTGGCGTCGAAGACCAGCAACTGCATGAGCTCCTTGTTGCAGTAGTAGTCGTCGTCGCCGAGGGTCTGCCTGCCGCAGTCCAGCTCATCCTCCTCGTCGTCCGGTGTGATCGGGTACGCCTCGTACTGGTCGGCCCATCGCCAGTCGGCGCGGCCGAGCTGCGCCAGGAAGTACAGCAGCTCCTCCTCGGTGGTGTCGAACTCGTGGTCCTCCAGGTAGTGGAAGCGACAGTAGACCCAGCCCGGGTGGACGCGCCAGTGGTCGCCGGCGAAGAAGTCGGAGACGTTGACGTGGACGTTCTGGTTTCGCCGGATCTCGTCGCCCACCTGAGCCGACGACAACTTTAGCGAAGGGAAGGACATCTTTATTTCGACGAGAACTCTCGTTTTCGCGTTCGTGTCGGATTATCTCGAGAACGGAGGATCGCTCGAGAAAAATGTACAGAAGGAGAAATGTCCGTCGTATCGAGGGGAGGAACTTTTGTTGGAAACTTTTTTTCATAAAGTCAATATATTCGGAGATATTTGAGAAAGTATGCCGACTTCGCGTGGTAGTTTGAACGCTGATGAAGGCTTCGATTATAACGAATGCTCATTAGTGCACCTTGATCCACGTAGTGCCGTAATTGGGTATCGTCACGGCGAGGCCGAAGGGCGTGCCCGGAAGCGGCGCGTAGAAGTAGTCGCGCTTCTCCAGCGTGACCCGGCGGTTGTCGTCGTAGTGGAGCTTCGCGAGGATGCTTTTCATACTGCCCGCCTGGTGGTCCACCAGGGCTCTGCGTAGCGCCAGGACTTCAGGTCCGGGTTGCCTTGATGATTTGTCGATTGGGAAATTCGTAAGGAAGGTAAATATTGAAATTTCGACGCTCTGGAAATTCAACCTCTTCGTTAAATATTCAGAGACGTCTTCAAGAACATCTTCAAGATCTTCTTCAAGAACGTCTTCAGGATCATCTTCAGGATCGTCTTCAAGATCCTCTTCAAGATCGTCTTCAAGAACATCTTTAAGATCTTCTTCAAGATCATTTTTAAGAATATCCTCGAGATCGTCTTCAGGGCTCGGCCACTAAATCTAAAAAGTTACCTAGGACCGGAACCGTCATCGAGGATCTCCACCTCCGTCAGGTCGATGCTGTTGTAGTTGCGCTTCAACTCGCCGTCGTAGACCGGCCTCAGGTCCGGGTGCAGTATGACGTAGCCGTTGTTGGAGACGATGAAGGCGTAGCCGTTAACGCCGAGCTTGTACGGCAGCGTCAGCTTCTCGATGTCCTTGATGGGCACATCCGTGCCGGCGACCCCCAGTAGGTTGGCCTTTCGCGTGCGATTGTCGCTGTTGCTCTTCCTGTCGAAAGCGGGGATGCTAACGGACGTGAGGAGCCGATACTCCTGCCAGGGTGTGACGTTCACTCCGGTTGAAGTCTCCTGGTCGTCCTCGT
Organism: Xiphydria camelus; assembly: GCA_963678675.1. Taxonomy (NCBI): domain Eukaryota; kingdom Metazoa; phylum Arthropoda; class Insecta; order Hymenoptera; family Xiphydriidae; genus Xiphydria; species Xiphydria camelus. The sequence goes on from OY783200.1 coordinate 3,934,029, forward strand.
CGTCGTCCTCCCTACCGCGCTGGCGAACATCGGACGGAAGAGATATTTGTTGAATATAACGAATTTTTTCTTCCTTTCTTATTTTAAGGGACGAGACACTTCCGCAAGTGCGAGATTATTAATTATGCTCGTGTGTGAGTGCGGGCAACTAGCGGGCGGGGGCCGTTCTATCTGGATGGCACAAAGAAAAGAAAGGGGATCACGCTCAAAATTTGGTGGTCACACGGCTACTGTAAAAAAAAAGGTGGGCAGGGGTGGAGGGGGGATGTGCTGGCTCGTTGCTACCAGAAGTCAGCGTTTCGACCCTTCTCTGCTGCATCGAGGGTGCAGGCGTATTAGACTACCGGGTGAAAAGGGAAGTCAAAGCTCTGAGGGGATTTTTTTCAAAGACCTTCACGTAGATGTCATCCTCGTTTATCCGCACGCCCTGGAGCTTAGCACGGAGATTTCTCTCGAGGCGGGACTTTTGCTCCTCGTGCTCCATCACCAGCCACAGCCACGTGGCGAGTGCCGGATTCTGATGGATTTCGGGTGGTTTCACATATTTTGGTAAGCGTAGATGCGCAGGTGTCCTCGTTACCGCGTCGAGTTGGCCCCTCTTGTCTGCGTACTCGTGGGTATCGCAGGGGACTTATCGTCACTCGCTCGGCATTTCTTTATTTTGCAATTATCTCGGAAACGGGACGAGATACGAAAAAAAAATACGGATAGAAAAATTGTTAAGAATTCAAGGCTAAATCGATTTTGTTAATCGACTTTTGCTGTGTCTCGCGTCGGTGCCGAGATAATTCGTTGGAAATTTACATTTTGAAAGTTGCGCTAGCCAACCGAGAGTGTTGATAACTTTCTTTCAACAAACGCGAACGAAAACGCGCGCCGCGTCCACGCGAGAACCTAAATCCGTCGCGAACGCGTTAAGAAACAATGTTGTGAAGACAAATTTCGTGCTTACGGGGCCGTCTAAAAATATCTTCTGGCTATATTTGCAATTATCGCTTGTCCCCCGCAACGTTTTCCAAGGCTTTCCGAAATCGTGACCGCGCGTCTATCGATTAGTCTTATCGATATCGACGATTTCCTGGGAAAAAGTAATTTTCTTATACAGAAAATCACCGATATCATATATTTCTTGTGAGATATCGTCGATAAATCGGTCATTTTCGTATTTAGCGCGGGTACGAATACAAAAGATAGGATAGTCGAGCAGTCGATTCCAGAGAATTCGATTTTTTCGCAAAATCTTAAAGGGAAAAAAGTCAAAATTCTTAAAACTCAATTTTGGACAGATCTATTCGATGTATTTTTTCATGCAGATTCCAAAAATCACAGATTTATTGAGGAAATTTCAAAAGAACATCGAAATGTCGATGACTCCATGAAAAATACAATTTTCTTTATACAAAATTGTCGATATTTTATATTTCCATCGAGTTATTGCGAATATATCGATAATTTTCAGAATCAGTGCGAACAAATACACAAGATAGGGTAGTCGAGTGATCGATTCCTGCGAATTCGATTTTTCGCAAAATCTTAAAGGGGAAAAAATCGAAATTCTTAAAATTCAATTCTAGATGGAACCATTCGATGTATTTTTTCGTGCTAATTCCAGAATCACAGTTTTATTGATGAAGTCTTGAAAGAACATCGAGGTATCGATGATTTTCTATGAAAAAAACTAATTTTCTTTACATAAAATTGTCGATATTTTACATTTCCTTCGAGAAATTACCGATATACCGATCATTTTTGGAATCCGCACGAAAAAAAACCACAAGCCAGAACAGTCGAAAGTTCGTTTTCAAAAATTTCGATTTCCGGCAAAATCCTAAGGGGCAAAAATCGAAATTCTTGGAATTCAATTCTAGATAACTATATTCCATGCCGTTTTTTATACCAATTCTAAAAATCATGGATTTATCGACGAAATTTCAAAGAAATATCAAAATACCGATGATTTTCTGCGAAACGAAAATATTTTTCCCTTATACTAACCGCATAATTTCGCTTCGAATAACTTAATTTCCTCGTCACAGGCCACGTCGTCCTGCTAAAGGAAAATGGATTCGCCCTTCCCGACCAGCGAATGCACTTTTCGCTTCGCCACCCGGTACCTAAAATATCTTCCACGGAGGGCAATGGGAGTGCGCGCGCGCGAAAAGACGATACGCTATCCGCATGTGTCGCCGCGCGGGATCAACGCGCGCTACGAAATTCGTACGCGCGCGCGGTTCATCTCGATCTCGATCCCTCGTCCTTCCCTTCTAGCGAAACCCGAACGCGCCTCCCCCTTACCGAGATGTCCGCGTAAGTGTGGGTCCACACGACGGGGTGCTCCTTGCCCTGCAGCACCAGCGGCCGAGCGATGACCGGAATGTACTTGAGCACCTGCTCCTGCACCTCCTCCAGGTCGTGCACGTGCGTGTAATACCCGCGATTGTCGCAGGCCATCGACTGGATCTCCCGCACCATCGTTACTTCTCGCCCCAGCAGGTAGGTGAAGACGCGAACCGGAATGTTGGTTCGGTTCTCCACCCAGTTCCATTCGTTGAAGACCTGGACGAGACGGGGGCAAGAGAGGACTGGGTGAGGGGACTGGGTATTCCATTGAAAAAAAAAAAAACCAAAGATCCTTACAAAATCCTATAGGTAGGAGTCCCACGAAAATTCTCAGGGAAACATGATTTGTATTTAAACGGCTGATCGGTTTTAACGTAAAAAAAATATTCACATTTTTAAATGTAATTGGTAATCCGCGTGAACATATTTAACCCTTCGTTACTCACGTGGGTTTTTGAAACATAAAGGCTCACCTTGAAAATTAACGTTTTCTTAGTGAAAAATTGAAATTTTTTAACTTTTTCTTTTATTTCAAAGCTTGAGATATTGCCTGATGATCTCAATATTTAAAAAAAAAAAGAAATTTCGTAATTTTCTAATTGAAAACGAAACTCGAAATCTCGGTACATGAGGTCTCGGTTTTCAGACGCTCAGATCTCCCTGCCGATTTTTATAAAAAAAGTAGTATAAACAATAGACTGAGACAAGTTAACAAATTGGAACAAGTTTTATAGAAAAATATTAAATATTAAATTAATTACAGATTGTTAAAAATCACTTTTTAACTCTTCGCAGCGTTCTGTCGGATAAACAAATCGGTTTTCTCTTGCGCTTTTGGTGCCAAATTCTTTAATGAAATGTTCCCAAAAGGTACTGAAAGTGCCAACCTCGAAAAAAAAATTCTAGGCGTGGCATGCCAAAAAAGGAGGCTGGGGTGTAGCCTACACCCCACGTGAGCAACGAAGTGTTAATGATGAACGAAAAAGAAATGGTCCGAAAAAATGGTTATTCGCAGAGTTATAAGTGTATTTCTCTCTACGAGATTGTGACGTCATCGGAAAGGCAGATAGCGAGAGATTCTTACCGGACTATTATGTAGCTGCATTTCAAAATATCGTTTTCCGGCTTAGATAAGGTGTTAAATGAAAAATTAAAAATACGGGGTAAATAATTTTGTCCAAATTTTTTCAATCTGAATAAAAGAAAATTAATGTTAAAACCGAATTCGAGATACCTGCCTGTTAAAATCTGAAAAGGATAAATCGGAATATATGGGATTCTATGCGCGTGTGTAGAAGCAAATAAAATCCCATAAAGATGAATGCCGTTCTATTGGTGATAATCAATCGGTGGATATAAACGTATTTATCTTTGAGATTTTATTTTTTACATATCCATATAGAATTCAATAAATTCCGATTTAATCTTGACAATTTTTAAAAGATGGGTATTTGGAATTGCTGTTTCGGATGCACATCATATTTCTGTAAGGAATTGTATGAGATTTCTATGGCACGCCGTTTTGTTTTTTCAATGGCACAAAAGAAATTTCGCCAAATAGTAATTATGATTCATAAAAATGAATTAAAATTATGTCACAAGATAATAATAATTCGATGAAATAAAATTATGACGGGACATAATAAAAATTCACCGAAATATTATTATAATAAATAAAGAATCTATTTTTCATTTTACATTTAAAATTATTGACATTTAAGAAGCAAAACGGCTTGGCTTAGATTTCTAAAGTATTTTACATGGATCTATGGTTTTTTTACCGCAGGTCAGTTGGCTTAAAGTCGATCAGACATTTCTTCCGGGGGAAAAAAGTGGCGAGAGAAGCAAAGATAACATTTGAGAATGAGTTTCGTGTGATAGAATCACGTGGTAGCACTTCGTCATTTTTTCCCGGAAAGCAATGCTACACGGAGAAAAAACGGAACTCAGTTCTAAGTAAAAATTACGCTGTTGTAGTTAAAAGTTCCACGTGTTACTTAACAAATACTCATTGCGCATCAGATATTATTATAAAAATAGAAAAAATTGAAATAAATAAATTGCATCATGCAAATAGTTAAAAATGTACTATAGCGTTTAAGATAATAATATTGAAATCGTCATTTCTCACTACTAACACAATGAGTTTTACCAAATGCTTTATAAATTGATCACTTAAAATTTTTTAATTACCAATCTCTTTCAGCTTTACTATATACCAGTATTTTGTACTCAAATATTCGAGTACAATTTCTTACAATTTGTGAGCTCAATTTTTTTCCATGTACCGCGCTCACCTCTGATAAGTTTCCGGGAACGCCGTCGGTGACGAGCATGATGAGTTGATTGCAGGGAGTGCCGGGACCGCAGCCCCGCATCTCCCTGTACATCTCGAGAAGGCTGAACGCCTTGACGAAGGCCTGAGTGAGATTGGCGACTCCCTCGGGTGAGATGTCCGCGACCGACTCCTTCATCGTGTCCAGGTTCTCCGGGGTGGCCTGGACCAGCATGTCCTTGAAGCAGGGCACCGCCTCGCGCGTCTCCTCGGCGTAAATCAGCAGCGTGACGAAATCGTTGTTCGACAGGGTGTCCAGAATCGAGTTGACGGTTCTCTTGGCTCGAAGAAGAAGAAGAGGATGGAAGCGCGTGTCGATACAACTTCGATCGCGATTTACTCATAGAAAATGGGGTTTGGGGAAAAAATGTTACAGGACTTTTCGAAAGATCGTACCGCGATCTACAAAAAAGTTCCTTACGAATATACGCGAAAAGTTCTCCGGAAGGAAGTTACCGGCCATCGAAGCGAGCTGCATTTTCCCTACGATACTTTCCAGGGTTTTTTCAAGGCTGCGATATCTCGCTATCGGTTGATCGTAGGAAAAATTATTTCCAACAAAAGTTTAGCAGCTTGAATAGTTCTACAAAATTAATTGGAAACATTTCTGCTTGCGACCGATCGATCGCGAAATACGGTGTCTTTTGTCGCGTTCATCTTCTTCCGCGGCGTAAATCTTTCACGAAAGTTCCAGCGACCTTCGCGAAAGCCCGCCGCGTCGCGCCACGAAATCTAGGAACGTCACGCGATTCACGGACACGACGACAAAACCACGTTCGAACACATTCGTACGACACGCACGCCCACAAAACCGCGAGAGGAAACACGTGCTGTCGTACGCATGGAGGAATTAGCTGCACCAATATAACGAAGGAGCCGCACGTTTCAGTCAGATAGAGAGGACGAGAGAGAAAGAGCAATCGGAGGTCATTGCTCAATTAGTTACGCTTCGTTCGCGCTATTTTCGGTGCGATATTTCACCATTACGTTGTCCGCGCTGCACGGTGTACACCCGTTACGAAATCCTCTGCTCTTTCTCTCCCGCTTTCCTTTTCGCAGCACCGCGCAGTGAGACAACCGATGGAAATTCCTAACGCGCAGCTAGCTGCTCGGCTTGAGATTGAAAATTGTACGTTTTCGGTCTTTTGAATAAAAATCTGTAATGAGAAACACAATCCAACAACGAGACATACCTATGGTATACCCCATTCCCTGCATGCTGCCGCTGATATCGAGCAGCACGACCATGTCCTTACTGCAGGTGGCGGCCTCGATGAACCAGCTCCTTATCCTGCAGTCGTAGAGGTCGACATTGTCCGAGCCGTCCTTCGACTTTTCGGTCTTCCACTGCATGGCCGGGTACTGCCGGAGGATGCCGGTGCTGGAGCCGAAGTACTGCCAAGAGAGGGCCGGATCCGAGCGGTAGTTCTGCCGGAAGATCTCGTCGAGCGCCTCGGACCACTGTATCGCTTCCTTCACGCTCGGCAATTGATCGTAGATGTTGGTAGGCACGTGAACCGAGCTGAAGCTCGTGTTCACGGGGATGTTGTAGAAGTGGGAGTCGGGGGTGAGCGAGATGTCCCTGGGCGAATGAGATTTCAAGCGTGAAATTGACCGATAAATGTCACCACCGTGATGCTACAGCGAGAATTCGTCGAATCGCGTTAAAAAAAAAAGTTGATAACATGTGGAGATCCTACTATAATTTTATGGGCGCGCATATCTCGGTCACTAATAATCGGAAGGATACGTTGTTACGTATCGTCGGACTCGTCTCAGACTCGGCTTTAATTGTGCGGCATAATCATTTATGCAGGACTCCTTCGGGAATCTCGTTTTACCTGTATATGTAGGAGTCGTTCCTCATTAGCTCCGGAATCTCCGGCGGCGTCGAATTGTTTACCAGGCTGTACTTCCCGGAGACGTAGCTGAAGTTCCCGGCGGAAGTGGCATTCCACTCCTCGGCGGCGTCTTCCGCCACCATCAGGATGCAGCGGACCGCGTCCATCTTCCGGCGCAGCATCCGACCGACGTTCTCGCTGATTATGCTGACGAGTTCCTCGCCCGACTTGTCTTCCACTCGAGCGTTTAGCGCCTTGTATCTCTTCGATGAAACCCATAAATATTTATTCACCGATTTTTTATTCATGAGATTCGAGCGAAATCGATTTGATAAAAGTGAATATATTCACAAACAAGATCGTCGAATATCTCTAAATTTCATTGAAATTAATATTTACTTAAACCAAACAGATTTCGCTTGAATTCAATATACAGTTCGACGAATAACGGTGGAATAAAAGTTTAACTAGATAAAAAAATTGTTTCTTTTCGCAGAACGATTTCACCGACTACACGATTGCTGGGAACATCGAATGCAACATTCGTGAACGTAAATCAGCGAGTGTCCGCCGTTAACGCGATGCCAGCTGCTGTTTCACGAGTCATCCTCGCCCGAAGAAAAATCATATTACCGGTAGCGGAAGAAATAGAAAAAATTATTGCCCGTGATGCATTTAAAACGTCGTATACCAGTGATAAAAATCTGCCAAGACGTTGTTTCCAAGTTTGCATCCACGGCGAGATAATCTACCCGCGCTTACTCGACGAAAGAACGTTTAAAAGTCCTCGGAAGACACGGAAGAAACGCAGCAGTACTCGCGCCACGTGCAACGCTCGACCGGCGGCAAATTATTTAATCGCCGGTACGCGAACGTGTAATTAAATGCCGAGGAAACGCATCAACACCGTGTCTTCCGACGCAAGAATTCACAACAAATCGACGCGGTGCTCCCACGTGACGGAAGACACTCGATACGCGGACCTCCTTTCCATTTCTCTCTCTCTCTCTCTCTCTCTCTCTCTCTCTCTCTCTCTCTTACTTCTTCATTTACATCAATTATTGTCATAATTATTATCATACCCTCCATCATCATTTTCTTCATTATTAATATTGTTCTCGTTACCTTATTACTATTGTTTACTGTCATTGTTCTTTATTATTATTATTGTTCCCGCTACTTTATTACTTTATTTCTTTATTGACATCAATTATCATTTATCATTACTACCATTCCCTTCATCATCATCTTCTTCAGTATATTATAATTGTTCCGGTTACTTTATTATTACTGTTTATTATTATTATTTTATTTTATTTATATCACCTTCAGAGCTTAACAAATGCTATTCTATTCTTATGAAACGAAGAAAAACCTCCTCCAATTTAAAGCCGCGCAGCGACGATTGACCGTGACTGCGCGATCAACTTACGGCCTTGATCTCGTCTGGCCGCGCTACCGCGTTCGCCAGGTCCCAGAGCTCGCTGCCGAGGCTATCGGCCCACTCGTCGACGCTGCGAAGAAAAATTCCATCAAACGCGGCACCGTGTGGCACCGGCATCGACATTTCCCACCTCACTCCTCCCGATATTCACTCACATTTTGGCATCTTTGGCGAGACTCGCGCCGGCTATAATTAATACGAACCAATTGCTCAGTGTGTGGCCGCGGTACATGGCCACGAGCAACGCGGCGCGAGTCCGGGCGAACGCGCGCGCGCACACTACACACTATGCGTCCGGTGATAACTCGACGACGCGGAAGTATATATCGAGTACCCGTAGCGCGATATCCGGCGGCCGCCGCGGTTTTTACGGGCGATTAGCGAACATCGTCTTATCTGTAAGAGCCGCGAGAGGAGGCCAGCGACACGCCGGCTGCCGTCCGGTAGCACTGCGGCGATCCGATTATTTTTGGTACGCGAGCGAGAGAGCGCGCGCGGGAGACGCGTCGGACACGGCGTATATTTATAAAATCCGAGCCGGCGTCGCGCTTATGCTACTGCCGCCGCTGTTGTCGATACGATGAGGGAAGGTAGTGGTGTTGTGCCTGCTGTTACGGTTGCACGGCTTTCGACGCCGATGTAGAAGCGGAAGAGATGACAACGCCTGCCTAAGATATAATCGCTTGTATCTCATCGTGTGAGGTTCGCAGGTGTCGATGAGAAGTTGAATAGGCCGTAGCATGTGGCCACGTATCGAGTAGTCGATAGCATTTTGCGTCTTATGAGGAAAGCGTATCTACAGTCGGATCCTACTTTTCGCCCGCGCTCTGGGCCTAGCGACTGTCGCGTAATGCTCGCGGGAGTCGATAAGGAGTTGGAGTCATCATAGCACGTGACTACGCGTCGAGCAATCGCTTGCATTACACGTATTATGAGGGAAACGTACCTACAGTCGGATCCTACTTTTCGCCCGTGTTTTGACTTGAGCGCGTCATCGTCACTGCGGGGAATTTTCCCCAAAAGCTGACTAAAACCCGAAAATACAAATTGTAATTCCTGTCTATTGAATATGACAGGGGAGGGACAAGTACATTGAAAGTCGAAAGACATAACAGCTTCCCTCGTCTCCCTGAGTTGCTGTTTCAGATCAAATTCGACCGTTGACGGTATCGGACGTGCGTCGTGCATCTCGAGAAAAATATCGCAAATGAAATATAGTTAAAACTTTTGTTGTGATAGTTCAAGTCGAATTCTGCAAAATGGATGCTGTTCCCGTGTGGATGTAAGAAGTCTATTTCGAAATTATTACATTGGTCAAAATATTCATGTATAGCCTACAATAATGACTTGACGTAACCGTTCTTTTCTTATTTCAAAGTATCATTAACTACAAATATTTGTGGTCGTTTTGTTACGAATCCCACAATATCCCGCGGTCATTTTTAAGTATATTATTAATTTATGCTTTCGGCAATTATATCCAGTGAAAACGCACAAAAGCACAAACACATGTAATTAATAAAGATGACAATACCAAAGTACGATTTTTATAAATAAATTTTTTACTCATCTTTTTTCGCTGTCATTTTTTCCTATTTTAACATTATATTCGCATTCAGCGAGTTTAAACGCAGATAAATATCAATTTTGGTGCATATTGCACATGCCTCTTTGGGTTTTGGCCAGGTTTTCGGGAAAATTCCCCATTGTGGCGTCGGCTGCAATTGAGCGTTCGCGGGAGATAATCGCTCGCGCCTTTTTGCGTGATGTTCGCGAGAATCAATAAGAAGTTGGAATCATCATTGCACGCAGCTATGCGTCGAATAGTCGATTGCATTTCACGTCTTATAAGGGAAGTGGACCTACAGTCGGATCCTACTTTTCGCCCGCATTCGGGGTCCGCGATTAAACGTGTCCGCAGGAGAGGTGGCAAGCTCCTGAGATTCTGCCGACTCTCGCTCGCATCGCGACGAGTAGAGCAGTCGCAGTCGCGTTCGCGAAAGGGAAAGAGGCGCGAGCGCCCGGCTCCCCCCCCCCCCCCAAGCCGGCGAATTACCGAAGCGAAACGTCGCGGGGAAGCAACGTGTGCGCTCATGCGGTGGGGTGATATAGATTGATATTGATTTTAGCTACGATGTCGATGGACGGTTCAGACGCCGGTTGAGCGCGAGAACTGCAGTCGCGCACCGTTCGCCGGTCGAGCGACAGGTCTCCCGGCTTCGCTGAAACCGCAACGGGTTTCCACCCGCTGTCGCACCTGTGGGAAAGTGATTTCCATTGGCCACACTAGCGGCGAGGATCGATCGGGGATTACGACGCTCTTCGTTTCCTTCCGGTACGTAGGATTGTACATATCACGCGATTCGTTTATTGAGCGGGGACTTGTGCGTTGCACGGAGTGCAAAAGAAAGGGGAAGAATTGCACACCTGCCATGGTGCCACCTGCGGCTGCGTTCGGTCGATAATGAGACTCTGCCGTCTACGTAGAAACAATTGCGAAATGAGGAAAATTCTTGGGAATTGAGCGGCGTTGCTCTTGTGCAGTTTTTCTTTTCTCGGACTCGAAGGGAGACTAAAATTTGTTCGATACTTTTTTTTTCGTATTAATTAATAATTGTACTTAATTTCTTATGTTTATTAATTGGCTAATTTTTCAAGAGACCGTGATGGATATTCGATACTTGCGTTATAAAATAATTGTATTAGTAAAGTGATAAGTGGTCTTCCGCGTTTCACGTCGGGTTAATTGATCAAAAGAGGGGAAGAAGTTGAGATTGAAATAGAGGAGGTGGAGTATCTAAGAGCCAATCAAACTCCAAGAGATAATCAAAACTCCGATGGCGGTCGATGCTCATATGACCCAATTCAATTTTTTCACCAATAAAAGGACCACCTGCTCGCGAGCGACTGAACGATAATAATAGGCCAGGATTGTAATAAATTAACGTTGAATTAGTATTGACTGATTGACCGAGCGGTCGTGATCTCTGATAAACGCCGCGCCAGTCGAGCGCGTCGTGCGAACCTCAGCCCGAGGGCCAATGGGGTTAATTAGTTCAGCTCCCTCTCGACCGGTGCCGCCCTATAGGAAGAGATAAAGAGATTTGCACGGGAGATCGACGCTTCTGCGAAACTTCCCGAGAGATTACACCTTCAACGTTACCTGAAAACTGACTTATCTGCTCTCCTACTCGTCGAACGGTTGGTTTGACAAAAAACAGTTTCCAACAAAAGTCGAGAGGAATCGCACTATCTACGAAAAAGTCTAATAATATTTTTTCACAAGTGCATAAGTTTTCGAGAAAAAATTCGTATTTAGAAGATCACGACTTTCATAACTCTGTTATCTTCTCTCGCTATTGTCGTACGGTTGTTTTGTCAAAAAAAGTTTTTAACAAAAGTCAAAGAGAATCGCGCTGTCTACAAATAAAGTCTAATAACATTTTTTCATAAGTGCTTTAGTTTTCGAGAAAACTTGTATTTAGAAGCTGACGACTTTCGTAACTTCCGTTATCTTCCCTCGTATTCGACAAAAAGTTGCTTCTACAAAATAAAGTTTCCAACAAAAGTCGGAGAGAATCGCGCTGTCTACAAAAAAGTCTAATACAATTTTTTCATAAATGCATTCCTTCTCGAGAAAATTCTTATTTAAAAGATGACGACTTTCGTAACTTTCGTTAAATAGTTCGTTATTTCAGAAACGGGAGCTTTTACAAAGAAAGTGCACTGAACTTTTCTCGAAGAAAATAAGACGCTCTCCAATTTTCGTCTGAAACTTTTTCCTCCCCGATTAACCGTACGCGAGATATCACCGAAGAACGCCCGCCGAACGTTTCCTCGCGCCATTTGCCCCGCTCAATTAAAAAATCGGACCTTTGAAAATTTGAAACCCACGTGACCACACCTCCGATCGACCGAACGAGCGCGTGTCTTCGATCGCGTGCGTCGGCTCCGCGCAAAAATTCCGTCGAGCGGCGCCGACGATCGGATCCAATTGATCCCGGAGTGATCGCAGCGTCGTCACGCGAGCACATTTTATGTCCTTCCCCCTGACTCGCACGAGAGTTCACTTTGTTTAAAACCTCGAAAACGTTTCGAAAAACGCCATCTTGTCAGACACGTGCCGCGCGCCCGCGGCGGAGGCACGCGGAACTCGGACAGACGCGTGCCGCGCGCGCGATCAGCTGTTCGCGCGCACGGCCTCTCTAGCTGCTCGGAGGCGCGATCGCATCGCGCGCCCCCCGCAATATTTTTCTCTTCCCATGGTGCTCCGCTCCGCCGCGGGGTTTCGGTACCCCAAGCAACTCCTGACTCTTCTCACGCAATGCAGCTCCTGTAAGTACATAATCCCGCCGCGAGTCTCGACATCGAGGCTCTTCCAGAAGCCGTTCGCGTCGCGGAGAGAAGCCGCGAACGAGCTTGAATTAAACGAGCCCCCTTCGAAGTTCTCCGTCGCGAACGGCTGAAAGAAAAACCACGCCAAAACGACGAGAGAAAACGATCATCTCCCTTCTTCCAGGTCGCCGCGCGATGGTGAACAAGTTCTGCTGGCGCGAGGTCAAGCGAAAGCTGGTCCGCGCCAAGGCCGAGCCGCCGCACGCGAGGCTCTTCTCCGAGCCGGGGTGCCGGGCGCGCGCGAGCGCCTGGTACCACGCTTACCGCTGGCTCGTCTTCCTCGCGTGGCTCGCCATCATCGTCTGCTCGGCCCTCGAGCTGGGCAGCTACAAGCCGCAAGGCAACAACCACAAGTGGCCGATATACCTGACCAACTGGGACCTCGCCCTCGGCGCCTCGCAGGCCCTCATCGGCGCGCTGCTCGTCGCGCGAAGACGACGACGGCGCCAGCGCTTCGACGATCCGCGGCTCGGCGCGCCGGAGAGGCTCTACTGGTTTCTGTACACGGTCACGTCCACCCTGGCGGTGGGCGTGACCGTCGCCTACTGGTGCACCGTCTACAACCCGCGGATCCACCAGGTCGACCCGCTCAACATCATGCTGCACGTGGCCAACTCGATCCTGATGCTCGGCGACTTCTTCGTGGTCGCGATCCCGCATCGCCTCAAGCACTGCTGGTGGTGCCTCGCCACGGTGATGACTTATCTGGTCTTCACGGTGATCTACTACCTGGCGGGCGGCCTCGACAAGCTGGGCACCCATCGCATCTACGCGGTTCTCGACTGGGAGCGGCCGTTGAGGACGCTGCCGATATGCGCGGGCGGACTGATCTTCCTGGTCGTCGTGCACTGGCTGCTCTGCATCCTGGCGCGCCTGCGGGACCGCCTGTACGGCAGGCGCGACGGGGACGGCGAGGGCGATCAGTCCGCGGCGACGGTCAGGTCGATCGAGATGACCGTCTGATCCGGACGACGCGGGGAGGCGCTCACCGCTTCCCCCGCGTTTCTCCTGAGGAGTGCTCACTTTTTTATATATCGTTATACTCGGTCGTAGCGTCGACGTGACTTTTAGTTGGCGGGGCGATCTGCTTCGCCAAGGGAACCGTGAGCTCTGCGAGGTGCTCTGCGTTCTTTAGCCGAGCGATACAGACTTTGGTCGAAATAATGTCGCTCGTTGTGTGATGTCATTTTTCTGTACTAACGCTCGTTCAGAAATGACGAGGTAACGAGGTTGTGTCATTTCTGAAAGACGTTTGATGTCATTTTGACCGAAAAATGACGTTATTTAGCGAGTGGCGTTTCGACTAGTCTGTTGCCGAGATAACGTAACTCGCTGTGATGACGTGATTTTTTTGGCTGAATGATAATATCAAACATCTCTCAGAAATGGCAAAATAACGAGGTTTTGTCATTATTTCGTCACTTCTAAAAGACGTTTCACGACATTACGACAAACGAAAATTATGTAATTTAGCGAGCGACGTTATTTTGACTAAAGTTTGTTGCTCGGGTAAAGCTACACGATTTTCCCGCGAGATTTTATGGAGCTCAGATTTTTATACAGAACCCCGTGGAAAAATTTTTCTAACGAGTTTCTGAATGTCTGATAAACGCTGATAAGTATCTGAAAATTCTACAAAATTCTGCAAATTTTATGAAGAACTCAAAAGGTTTGTAAGTATTTTTACAGAAATCATAAATTCTTTTACAAATGACCGAATTTCAAAATTTGTCAGATACTCATCTGTTTATCACTATTTTTCAACCGAGTTTTTACGCGTGACAGAAAAATTTGTATTTCTGAACTTGCCTCTTTTTCTGACAAACGGAACTTCCCTGAAAATATCTGAATCGTTCCAACCCCGCTGCAAAAAGTCAGAAGGCAGTCAAAGTATCGCAGTTTTCCAGAAATTCGTTAAAGAAATTTTTCCGTCAGGGAATAGCGCCGAAAGTTCCCGCAACGCGGAGAAGCAGGGTCCTATTAGTCGTTTAGTTTAGGGGAAGAGTTGCCCGGTATTTTCCCTCGCCGATTCCTTCGAGGGGCGAGAAACGCCGCGTCGATCCGCCCCGCGGGAGTTCCGCAGGCCGAAGGGAAACGCCGATGGCACGCGGGAATCGCGAGAAGAAGGGAAGGAGCGATCAGCCGAGGAGAGGAGAAAACACGTCTTCCTTCCTTCGTCGACGGTCGAAATCGGCTGTAGCATTCGGACGACGACCGTTCGCGCCTCGTCTCGACATTCCAGAGTGCAATGTCACTAGGATAATTCAACGTTACTGTGTTAGAGATTATTAGAAATACACCTCGGAGTCGAGCTACGAAAAATACATCAGGATGGAAACAGAGTGGTGCGTTGCGATCGCGATCGTCTTCCTCCCCGAAAGCCTCTCCCGCTGAACCGAAAAATATACAAATTCCCGCGTGAGAATCGCGAGTCGGAAGACGATCGCGACCGAAGCGCGCTCGACTCTGTAGCCGCTCTAGGTAAAAAATAAGGTGGAGCGATTCGGTGCTCCGCGAGGCATTCCACGAAAAGTATTATTTATCGCGTTCACCCGCGCGTAGAAAGTATTATACCAAAGATTGTCAAGTATCTTTTCAACTACTATTGTAGATGTATCGATTTATGCGTCGCGTGTAGCGAGCTAAAAGACGGTAAAAGAGTCTCGACTGAAAGAAGATGAAACATTTATCAGCGACACACGGCAGAGAAAGCTCTCGCCGCCAGAAATCTTTTGTGGAAAAATATCAACGTTCGTTTTTATTAATAAAATAACAATTTTCTCGCTTAAAGCAATCAATGCGTGCGGCTTGGCGATGCAAATCAATGTCAAGCTGAATCGAGAGTCCTTACCGATCACAGACCATGAAAAAGGATCGAGACCTACGCTCTAAGATTAAAATAAAACAACGCGACCAATGCCTGGTGGTCGCCGTCTTCTCTGCCTCCCTTTCCCCGTTCAAAACTACCCTAATGGAAATTTGTCCTTGCTAAATCTCTGCCAAACCTCTGCGAAAAACTCTACTGAAAGTCTGCAATTTCTCTGCGAGAGAGAGAGAGTGTTCTAATTTTAAGAGCTGGCAGAGAATTCAGCAGAGTTGGTTGGCAATTCCGTTAAAGTCCGTAAAGTAGGCAGAAATTTTCCAAAATTTCTACAAACGGTGTAAGCTCTGACGAAATTCTTGTGAACTCTACAAGCTTTGCCGAAATCTCTGCCAGCTCTAAAAATTGGAACATTCCCAGAGAAGCGACAGACTTTCGGTAGAGTTTTTTGCAGAGGGGTTTGGCAGAGAAAAATTTCCGTCCGGGTAGAACTACCGCGGGCGGTCACTTTGACTGAAGTTTTATTCAGTGTGCCATTCAATGTCGATTATCTCGTAATCCATGATGTTTTTGTCGAAACTCGTAGAATACTTTTTTGTAGAAAATATTTCGATCTACAAAAAAGTTCTATGGCAGTATGGACCAAAAGTCAATAGATAACGAGATAATCACCCGCCAGAATGAACGTCTTAAAACGCCGGAGCATTCAGTAATTTTAATGTTAATAAGGATCCTGTCCTGATTGGTTGAGCCGCCACGTTACACGTACACTAGCATGCAGAGTCCATCTGAATAATTAATATAAGGTGGTGTCAGTGAGCATTTAGGCCCATTCTCATTTCCAAATAAAAATGATTTCATTGACGTATTACAATCTTTTCCGTAAAGGAGACCATCAAATTGTTAAACGTGGTTTCTGTTTTTCACGGTAAACCATTACAGTCCAGTGATCAACGATTTGCTCATTCCAGGAAGTGCTAGGGATTTTTCGTGAAGTTATACTTTAACTGAAGAAACTTTTATTAACAATACTAAGACCACGTGTAATAATTTGAAGACCTTGTTTATCGGAAAAGCTACGATTCAACAGCGAAATATTCTTCATACATCCGGAAATAAGAATGGATCGCGTCTAAAGATATTCAAAGAATGAGAGGAAGCGAAGGGGCGAAATTGTATTTCAGCATTGAACCGAAATCTCTGGGTATTTTTGCACGGACACGCCCTACTGACATGATTTCATATATTCTCATAAAAAATTGTAAAAATCCCATAGAAACTCCACGAGAATTCGACGTACTTTTGGCACGGCAATCCCGGATACCCACTAGTAAAAATCTGCGAGGGATGAATAGGAACGTATGTATTGGATTCTATGTGTATCTGATAAAAACAAATAAAATCTTGTAAGATTCTATCGGTAATTACAAGCATAACGACATCGCGTACGGATCTTTATCATCTTTATGAGATTTTACTTGTTTTTAAGGATAAATTTCTGTTCGTCCTTCTCAAGTTTTTCTAGTG
The DNA here is from genome assembly GCA_963678675.1 of Xiphydria camelus. Lineage (NCBI taxonomy): Eukaryota > Metazoa > Arthropoda > Insecta > Hymenoptera > Xiphydriidae > Xiphydria > Xiphydria camelus. The sequence goes on from OY783200.1 coordinate 3,950,732, forward strand.
GATATCTGGAATTGTATCCGAAGCACACATCCGATTCCCATAGAAATTGTCTGTGGGAAATCTATAGGATCTTTTCAACGGGGCGTTGAATCCGATCGGATTCTATCCATTTTTACGATGAAAAATAACTGTTTTCGGCACGATGCCGTGTTCGTTTTGTACAAAGTTCCTGCGACTTCGTGTAAACACACAATTACCGGCAATCGTAGTCGTCACTCTGAAAATGCAGGACAAACACAGCGTCTTCTCCAGCGAATCCAACCAGGACGAGTGCTCACTCGAGATCGCGCAGCCCGATCGCGCCCTCGCTCGGGCCGGAGTCGAGCAGCAGGACCTGGCACTCGGCGCCGGCGATATCGTCCTGATAGAACATGGAGGGCAGCTCCTCCGTGAGCAGGAGGCCCTCGCCGAGCCCGGCCGCGCCGAGGACGACGTCCGTGGCGCCGACGACCGCGGCGTTCGTCTTCAGCCTCCAGACGTCGGCGCACGTGAGGCCGGTCCTCGCGGAGCCCTGGTCGCGTCTGGCCAGCTCGTCCGCGTACGACGGCTCGCGGAAGGCGGCGAGCTGCGGCGCTATCTCGGCGCTCGCGAGATTCGCCTCGATCTCCGGCGACGCCGCGCTGAGTATCAGCGCGTCGCACGGCGCCACCATGATCATCTGCTGGTCCGGCTGCGCCGGGGTCGTGTACAGTATGTAATCCATGCCGGCGTCGCTGCTCGCTCTGGACTCGTCCTCCGCGCGACCGTCCTCGAAGTACCGGACGAAGCTGACTTCGGACTCGGCGGGGGCCTCGACGCGCTCGTCGACCGACGACGGCGGTTTCTTCTCCTCCTTCGTCGGGTTTTTACGGCGCGCCTTCGCGCCGCGGCAATTGCCGCGCTCGCTCGCCGCCGCCCGCAACTGGTGCCTCTTGATGTGCACGTAGAGGCTGCTCTTCGCGGAGAAGCTGGCGTCGCACATGTGGCACTGGAAGTACCTGCCCTCCTCGTGCGTGAGCCTGTGCTCCTTGAGGTGCTCCGAGCGCATGAACGCCTTGCCGCACTCCTCCGCGTCGCAGACGAACTTGCGCTCGTTCGTGTGCTTCTTCTGGTGGCGCTTGAGCTTGCTGGACGAGGAGAAGGCCCACTGGCAGCCCTGGTAGGTGCACGCGTACGGCTTGCAGCCGGTGTGGAGGCGCACGTGGGCCTTCAGCCGGCAGGGCTTGTCGAAGAGCTTGCCGCAGCCGGGCCAGGAGCACTTGACGTCGATCTCCTTGTAGCTGTGGCACCGCTGGTGCGAGGTGAGCGCGTTGCTGCTGTAGTAGCGCTTGCCGCAGCCCTCCTGCTTGCACACGTACGGCGCGTGGCTCTGGTCGTGCGACTTCATGTGGAGCTCGAGCGCGCGCTTCGTCTGGAACTTCTCGTGGCAGTCGGGCACGTGGCAGACCACGCGGTTCGGCCGGTTGTGCAGCTTCTCGTGGCTCCAGAGGTTGTAGACCGTGGTGAAGCGCCGGTTGCAGCACTGTACCTTGCAGATGTAGTCCTTGCGCTTGAGGTGGGTCTCCTTGTGGCGCTTCAGCTTGAAGTCCGAGTAGAACGCCCAGGCGCAGCCGTCGAAGTCGCACTGAACGTAATTGAACGTGATTAGAATTTTGACGCGGCGCGAGGCTCGCCGCGAAGACGAATCCGGCAGGCGATTTCGGGCTTCGCGGACCCTGGTTGTTTCGTTTTTGGGGGAAATGGGCGAAATTTTGGCAAAATAAGGGCACGATTTCGATTGAATAAAGCGATCTTCCGGGAATTGCAAACGCGCAGTGGTTTCGGAAAAGATAATCATTTTTAAGATATATGGGGCGAGGCGTTTAAATTGAGACGCATTGTGTATTTGAAAAAAATAGGTTTCTTATAAAAGTTATTTGCTTTAGAGGGGGAAAGAGAACTGCATTACTTACTTTTCATTCAGTAGACATGTTCATGGTCAGTTTAGAATCACCATTTTTTTTCAGTGGAAGAAAAGCAAAGAAATGAGAAACCTTTCAGATAAAAGTTTTCTGTAGATTAAGAATTTGATGAAAAAATATAGGCTTCCGTTATAGAAAAAACGTTTACCTTAAAGTGGCTTTGAAAAGGCCTGTTAAATGAAAAATAAAACATAGCTCTCTTAACACCTCTGAAACAATGACTTTATGAGCGACATTTTTTTTTCTAAAATACGTTATCATACAGATATTCATATATCTCAATTTTAACGTTTCACCTGTAGAATGATACACTAATATTTACTAAGTGAACGAAGGATTTTTTTGTAATGTATAAATTTTTCTTTATTTTATGTAACTCAAATCTGATTATCACAATCTGATTTAAGGAGAAGCGAACATTTGTCGAATCGAGTTTCCGATAAACATTAATTCAACTAGGTTGTTACATTTTAAACGAAATATTGAGGCAGATAGATGAAATAAGAGTTATATTATTTTAGCACAAGAAAAGTTGACCATTTTGACTCATTTCACGTAATCGGAAATGATGAAAATACAAATTCTATCGGGAACAGGGTTTTTAGCGATTAGGAATTCTAAATTTCCATGATTTCCAGGCGAGAATTCGACATATTTCCATGATCGTACCTACGATTTTTAAAATGTTTATACAAAATTTTTTGCTCAAAAGAAATAAATTGTTGTTTCAATAACACTAGTAGTAATTCTTACTGTTTTCTGCCATTGATCTCGTTCGAGAGCATTAAAACGAAGTTCACCGACCAAAGAATCTTGAGTCTGTCCGACCCGCTGACGAATCAACGAAATTTAAGATCTGCTATTAATTGGTAGAATTATTTTTTTCGACCAACCACGAGTCTCAAAATTCATCGATTCGTCAGTGGGTCGAACGGATATACTTTTAACGTATCCGACACGTCCCGAGATCATGTAAATCTTATTAAATCAATAACGTGTTCCGTATCTCCGTGATATCTTCATGTATTAAAAAATTCCATATGCAAATAAAATTCCACGATTTTCTCAATACCTCCATAATCTCCATAATCACTAGACACCACTGGGAAGCTGAACAATAAGCGGTTTTAGATGGAAATTATCGAATCGCAGAGGGAAAATCACAAGTTTCAGGATGAAAAAGGGGAAACTCAAAAGACAGGAAAATAAGGGCAGCAGAGGACCACACCGCGAAGCTCGCGATTTCATTCGCGGAAGCCTCCCCGAACGCAAGGAACGAAAAGGATCCCGTCGTACGAAACATCCGCGTGCCAGTTTCCCCTTCGTCCCTCGCCGGTCGGCGGCGTACCTTGAAAGGTCGGACTCCGTAGTGCGCCAGCAGGTGTCCCTTGAGCGCGTAGAGCCGGTTGAACTGCCGGCTGCACTCCTCCCGCGGGCAGAGCCAAACCTTGCCGTTCTCGTTGACGGAGGCGGGTTGGAGGCAGTCGTCGGTGATGCCGAGCTCCTCCAGCGCGTTCGATATCACCAGCTCGTGCTGATTGCTCGAGGCGACGGAGCAACACTCCGCGGCCGAGCCGCTCCACGATCCGCCGGTCTCGATCTTCGGGAAGCTGCCGGTGGCCTCGATGAGCTCCGAGGTCTTCCCCTGATAAACCTGCTCCTCCTTCCCGGTATTGATGACGATCTGCGTCAAGTTGGAGATCTTGTCGGTGGATATCGCCACGACCGCCATCACGCCCTCCTTCGCCGCCGCGCGCTCCTCCTGCCGCGGCGAGACGATCGCCGCGGCTTTCTTCCGCCTCTTGATGATCCGCGGCTCGAGCTTTCTCCTCTGCTTCGGCCTCTCCGAGCTCCTCGCGACGTTGGCGCCGCGCGCCATTTCCCCCAAATTCCTCGGCGACTCGTCGCTTCGACTCTTCCCCTCGCCGACGATCAGCTTCGCTTCGACCGCGGCGCTTTCCTCCACCTTGATTGCATCGCGCACGAAGCTCTCCAAATCCGGTCCCCGCGCCGCGACGCCGCCCTCCGTCGGACCCCTTGCGACGCTCGTGGAGGGCAGGATCTCCCCTGCAACCATCATAACGTCCGGCGACAGAGCGAGCGGGTCTAACTGATCGAGCCGAAACTCCGGCAGTATGAAATCGTCGTCCTTCTCGTCGAGCAGCTTCTCCCCTCGCAGCTCCTGCAGTATCGGATCGTACGCCAGGCCCAGTTTCTTGTCGGACAAGTCGATGTCGATGGACAGCGCGTCCGCGTCCTTCCCCAGGAAGGCGTGCGGCAGCTCGTCGCCGAGGTAGCGCTCGACGCCCTCCTCGACCTCGGATTTGTTCGCGTCGAGGTCCATGCTGGACACGGACTCGGTCCTCGTCTTGAGCCACTTCTCGATGCTGGCGACAGTCTCGTCGTCGTCGTCGTCGTCGTCTCGGTTGGAGCGGGGCGCGGGGCTAGTCGCGGCGCGGCGCGTCCTCCTCGCCGCCCGCTTCGCCCTGCGGTCGACCCTGGCGTTCGCCGTTGCGCGCGGCGGGGCGGTCGCCTCCGCGGAGACGTTGGAGTCGAAGGGGGGCGGCGGCGTCGCGACGCACCTGTCGTCGCTGCTGCTGCTGGTGCTGCGCCGACGTTGGAACAACCGCGGCGTCGGCTGCTTCGACGACTTCGACGCGGCGGCCACCGCTGGCGGCGGCGGCGGCAGTACCTTCCGTGACATCTTACACGCGCGCGCGCGCGCACCACCCCCGCGGCTGCGGCGAGACGCGATCACCGGGTTTACTCACCGGACGGACGCGGCGACGACGATGTGGACATAACCTCCAAGTCTTCTCGTCACTGTTGTGGGATTCCCTCGCGGAGCAACGACATCATCCGAACCCGAGGCGGTCGCTCGTTACTCTGCGAGGGGTTTGGTGGGGGATAGGAGCGAGCGGGGTTGTTAGTACAGGGATTTAGCGAGAGACGGCGCTTGGGTTCGAGTTCCTAGTGCTCTATCGCGCGGTTGATACTTTGGTCCATTTTTTTTTTGAATTCACATAATACGAGGATTACGAAGCAGAGTGTATTTCTCAATTACGGTAAGACTATCCTTTATTTATTCCTTTCTTAGATTGCGGTTTATATATATCTTATACCTATATGGTTGCAAAACGGTGGGTGGGGATAAAATTGAAATATTTAGCATATTTATAGGTACAATGGGCTCGTCCCACAATTTTTTTTATTTCATTTTAGAAAAGTACACGACGAATTAGTAATGAAAACACTTTTTTGCGAATTTGTATCACGCTCCTTTTTACCTGCATGAAAAATGGGGAAACTCGGACATCAATTTGAACTTCTACATTTGCCGCGGCGGAAGTGACGCACACATTGTTAGACCAATAAGAAAGATTTGAACCCGGAGCGCCGAGTTGACAGGCGGACGCGCCGAGTGACAGTTCACGAAGTTGGCAATGGCAACCGCAGAGCTTCCAATTGGAAAATGCGCATGCTCTGTGCCAACAAAGAATACGTCATTAAAGCGCGGCAATTGCGGAAGATTTGAAACATGGGCACATTTTAAAGTTTTTTTTATTAAATACTAGAGGGGATTTAAAAATGAACGTTTTTCACGAAACGAGTTCTTGTAGTATCTGTAACACCTTACATATTTTTAATTCATCACTTTAAATTACGCGGGACGAGCCCATTATATTGTAAACATGTCCTCGTGACCGTGTCCTAGGTGTAAACACGAAAAAAACCTCCGTTCTCGCCAATTGAAAAATTGAGGCGAAAGGTATGTATTCCGTTAAATTTCCCAAGAAAAAATATCAATATAATTTTTCATGTGGCTCCGCCATCTAATCGGCGGAGTGTTTCGTCCCGGAATCGGCCTGTGGAGTCGTCAGTCAGGCTAGGCCGACTCCTGCCTTATAGACGCTCTGGCAGTTGCGCTCTTATATACTGCACTCGTGTCGGACACTAACGAGAAGCCGAGAGCTATGGGCTGGGAGCCGCGAGTCGAGGGCCGAGAGGGTCGGCGCTATCTGGCGGCAGGAGTGAAAAACAGTACAAAAAAAGATGTGCACAACAGCTTGCAGGAATTATGCGTCGAAAAATTTCACCAGTAGAATATGAAAACGAAAATGACGACAAATCGTACGCCAAGTGTCGACCAATCTCCACCGACAGAAGAGGTTATGGACGGTCGAAGAATTTATGAAAACGAAAATGACACGACAAATCTTACGTCAAGTGCGGCGTTGCCGCACTTAGGTGATGTGCGCGCTTGTAGCCTAAATAAAGTTCATAATTCCGTACTTTTTATTTTTTTTTAATTAAAACTATGTAGTAACTTGATAAACAAAAAATTACAATAATTTTGAAATAATTTGTATAACATTCGGGAAACATTCGGACACGGTGGTAGCTTTTTTTTGTATTTCATATTTCATATTGCCGAACATATCGCTTGCTGAATGCAATGGTGGCACAAGTCAAAAAAAATGCATTCTGACATTTTGTTAACAATAAACTCTAGAGTTCATTGTTGACAAAATGTCGGAATCCATTTTATTTTGACTTGTGCCACTATTGCAATCAGCAAGCGACATTCTTCATGAACGTTTCTCACGACTGTAAACACACGCTTCCTCTACCGTTGTTGCACGTTTCCTCCACCGCCGTTGCACGCTTCGTGCACATTCCTACACTTTACACTTCATGTTCCAATGTACGCTTCCTGAGTGTGAAAGTTGTACATTCCGTTAATACTCGATGATGGCTTCACGAACACTTCGATATGGTACCTTCCCGTACACTTAGTGCACGCTTTATTTTCCCCAGGGCTGCCACACGGTGTCGGGGAAATCTAGCGATTTCGACCTGCGTCTTTGGCAACGCGGTGAGGAGAATCTTTTGCAGTCGAGACAATGACAAATATTCTATTCGCGGATGCGTCAGGTTCTCAGTGGCACTTTATCGTCTCCTACGCAGAAGAAAACGAGAAATTATACATTTCCTAGCTGCAACGATAAAACTAATTATGGCATAAGAAAAAGATAATTTTGAAAATTGCTTTAAATTTAACAAGTTTTAGTGGTAAAGAATATAGTGAAGCTACTTTTGAAAAGATCTTTCAGCTTAGATTTCATATATATACGGAGTACAAGATGGAAAATATTCGGAGAATTGGAACTACAAGGTCTCAAGTGGGATTTTCTACTGATCTTGAATTCTAATTTCCCCCGTTAAAATCGTTAACAATTACTTTTTAGTATTTCACAAATGATGAACAAATTGGAAAAATTTACGAGAAAAAACACGACTAGTGCACATTTAATTTTATTCAGTACTTTCATGGTTTTGCCCATTGTGCAATGGGGATTGAAACCTATCAGGTTGTACTTCGAATCTAAAGAACTTACCCTTTAAACTCTATCATCTTCTGTATCCTCGATCAACTTGAAGTAGGGAACTGGTTTTAACACCGATATAAAATTGCCCGTGTCGACGAAACCCCAGACGAAGTGCGTTAAGTTATTTGATAACTCCATGACGCCTCTGAGAACAATGTTCGATACGCCATCCTGACATATATCATTCGGTACTATCAGTAGCCTTTTGATATTTTTTCAGCTCGCCAAGTATTTGTCGAAGCCATCCTTCACGTCGAAGTCGACTAATTCCAATTGACTCAAATTTTCCAGCTTCGACACGCCTTCGAGTGTCTCGAACATACAGCTCCAGTATAATGCTTTCTCCAGCCTCAGACTTTTCAACTTGTGCAATTTCGGCAGGACCATCGTGCCGAATTCTTTCGGGAAGTAGGAACACTCTCCGAGTTCAAGCGTTTCCAAGTTTGTTAACGATTCTAAAATGTTGATTCCCCCCTGCGAGAAGAGTCGTTTCACAGTCGTCACACTCTGTAAACAGAAGAGCAAGGAGTGTTTCTTGTGGAATAACGGATAAACGGTATTCATTTATATTTCTTTCAAATTTATCCGTTCATTCGATCCATTTTCATTAATTCGAAAACTATTTAATCATAAAATTGACAGATGAAAAATATTTGACACTGGAAGAGAAGAAAAGAATGGTACGTATACTACAAATCGATAAAGATTTGTGATGTTATTTCTAATATCGAAATAATAATGTATGTAACGAGTTGGCTAGCTCGTTAAATTGATCTTCATAATAATGCAAATGAAAGCAAATATCTCCAACCCGATATCCTGCCATCATTACTGCCATATTACGATAACAATTTGAAATTGTTGCAAGGTTTTTTTCGGCTTTGAATCTAAAGCAACTGAATGGGCATGTTCACAACTTTTTGTACAACTGTTTAAAGAGTGCATGAATCGGAAGATTAGGGTATTAAAGTAATGTAGGTGAAAAATGGGTCATTAAAAAAATGTTTTTCCATTATTTTTGAGATGTTAAAAAAGGCATTCGTTTTAAAGCGTCGCACTTTCACCGCCGTTTTAACTGACCATTCAGAGTCGGGCAACAGATTCTCCACCATTCACAAACCCGGGTTTGGCCCCTTGCCAATGGCTTTAGTGACGTCACTAAGGATTTCGTTTGAATCGAAGTCAAACTTTAAACATTAAAAAAAAATAAATTAGCGCTCAGAAAAAGAAACAAACACATCTTATTAATAAGCACAAAAAGTATTAACGAATTATTAAAAAAAAAATCGTGAACATGCCCATTCAGAGCGCCCGAAGCACAAGAGGGGAAGCATTCCCCCACTCTTGTTATGACGTACGTTGTGCGCAGGTATGCGCCGAAGGGGAATACGGGTTTAGTTTACGCGTCTATTTTCGTTGCGCGCACACACAGGTATGTACCTACCTCTCTAACGGATAGAGTAGGAGTATTCCATAATTCATTTTTTTTAGAATTCAAAGCCCCATCGTACTGAATTATGGAGGGAGTACTGTACTCGCGTCGCCGAGACTGTCCCGTCGGACAATTATGTTTTCTTTTATTTTACAACGATTTATTTTGTCGTTTGGCAATATGTTTATATGTATTCGAAAGAGCTCTCTCTGCTCTACAAAACTGCTATAATTGTCATTTCGAATAATTTCATTTTTAAAAATTATTTTTCTGTCTTAGAAGCGGAATATCCAGGAGGCAAAAATCAGCAGTTTCTGCTCCATCTAATCGACGGTGCGTTTCGTCCCGGAGTCGGCCTGTGGACTCGTCAGTAAGGCTAGGCCGACTCCTGCCTTAGACGCTCGGCAGTTGCACTCTTATATACTGCACTCGTGTCGGACACTAGCGAGAGCCGAGAGCCGTGGGCCGGGAGTCGAGGGCCGAGAGGGTCGGCGCCATCTGGTGGCAGGGCGCCACAGCGTGACGGGTGTCGCCACATAGGTATACTTTGATAATGTGGTCAGAGACAGGACACGAAATATGTCTACGAGAGACGATTTTGTTCCCAACTAAATTATATAACTCGCTTAAGATCTTTTCCTTCGACCACGCTAATTCTATCGATGGAGCTGACTAGAAAATGAAGTGTTGGATTCAGTGAAATCAGAGAGAAATGGTGTACCGCAGCAGCTCTTCCTATTACATTATTGCGTATACCCGAATTCGGGGTACGTCTCGTTGAGTAAAATGAAGAGAAGTGTTCTCAAAGTTGACAATGTGTACGTATGCGGTATACGTATTTATACGAAATACACTCTGTGTGCACCGAAAGAGATTAGCGATTATACGTTAATAATAATGAATCGTGAGTTATCCCGATCACACACGATTTAGTCTCAATATTCCCTCGATCTGTATCTACAGAAAAATGTCTGTAAATGTCATTGCGCAAAATAAGAGAGATCACCTCATCTCCTTATCCCCTATACATATATGTATATGCATACGCTATACCCGAATTCCTTACACTCAAACAAATTTGGCCACAACTAGAAAAAATTATAGTAATTGCAGTGATAATTTTCTTCGCAATAGCAAGAATTCTTGCTACGCTAATATTTTTCTAGTTGCCACCAAATAATGTCTGAGGTAGCCAGAAATATAGCTGGATTGGCTAAATATTTTTTTCAGTGTACGCTTGCGAGAGACATGGAACATAAAGTATTCTTTAAGCTCGGAGAACGGTGGTGGCGGGGGGGATTCCAAATTGCATGTAGGTGTTTCCCGCATGATGCTCCCTCGTCCAATGCGTTGGTCAATTTTTATCGGCGGATCGCGAGACCCACGGCGTAATTTCGTCCGCAATTTCAGCCCGTTCGGCAGCGATACGTATCAGCTAATCAGAGGCAGAAAAAGCTGGATGAGAGCTCAACCCGAACTAAGCGCCGTCGCTTTCGTCCAGTGTAGAATTCACGCGGAAATTCCCATCGACATAAGGATCGGATTTCTCGTGGAGCGGCGCCGAGGATGAACTGTGATAACCGCTGCGCATCGACTCGCGCGAGAGGAAGTTTCTGCCCTGGCAACCGAAGCGTTTGGCGAGCAAACGCTTGATCTTGTCTTTTTATACGATGATGATTATGATGAGTCCCTGAAGGGTATTTCCCAAGTCTGTGATGTACCAGATGTACTTTGACGTGTTCTTCTCGCACAGCCAAGATATGATCTCCATTGACGAATTAATGCCAATCACGATAAAAAGTTTCAAACAGAGGTTGAATCTGAAAAGGGAAAATGGAGAAGAGAGGGTTTCGGTTCATTGTAGTTATACGGTCGCACGAGTCTTGTGCGTAGGTATTTATGTACCTATAATAGCAAACTAGGTACGCGTGTGGTATTTTTGCGCTGTACCTAATTCTTTTTCGTTAGGGAAACGAGCGAGTTAGAAGGGATTTCACCCTGGCGAAAATATATCGTATGTGGCTAAATTTACTCGCCAGGAAAAAAATCTTTAATCACTATTACCTTATTATCTAAGAGCTTTTACCTCATATATATATATATATATATATATATCATATTTTTTTGAAGATTACATTTTTATCTATGACAAAGTCTTGTCTCTGCTAAAAGTGTCCGATAGAAAACGACGGAATATAGCAAAAATGATTTAAAAATACCACAGAGCGTGAAATGAATCGTTTCTTACAATTTTCATGTTAAATACTTCAGTTTCAGCGGGTCAAGCTTCAAAATGATTTACACCCTTTAAATAACCAAGTTAAAACGTAAAAGAAAATACGCGTCTAATGTTTTTGATGTATTATGAATTATCGCAAAGCGTAAAAAAAAAATCGACGAAGTCTATCTCAAATATTTACCTCGCAAGTGTGCCGAAAATAGATACCAGTTCAAGGCGTTTGGGAAATGTACGCCGAGCGAACACATGCCGTATATGTACATATCTCACTCAGGATGAAAAGCCCCGGAAATTGTCGAATTCCGACAATCCGAAAAGTAGCTCCCATATTTTAACACTTACCGCTTGAGAAAACCGTCTCAGAGCTCCCAGGGGATTCCACCGAATTTTCACAGCATGTCGAGGACTCGCACGAAATTGTAAATAATCCTCCACAACTCCACGATCAACCCTTCGTCTCACAGCCGGGCGACGAAGCGGGTGCGACCTTCCGCTCTTCCACGTCATACGGCGAGCACTTGCCCCCTCGCCGCGCCTCGCTCAGCTCGCGCAGTCGCTCGAACCGCGACGTCTTCTCGATGCTCGCCCTGGGACTGTAGCTCAGCTCCTCGGGGTACGCGCGAATCGCCGCGGTGGCGGCCATGCTGACCCTGGGGGAGATCCTCCTCGGCAGGTGACGACCGCCGCAGACGCATGCCTCCCTGGTGACGGGCCGCGTCACATCGTCCCTCTCGATGCCGTCCTCGCAGCTGAAGCTCTTCTTCCGCCTCCCGCAGGGCTTCAGCTCGTCGTAGGGCTTCCTGCCGACCCTGAAGTCGCAGCAGGACCTGATCCTCTCGCACGAATCGCTCTTCCACTCGCAGGGGGTCACGCGGCCGCGCCTCTCCTCCGTCTTCAGGCTCAGCGCCTTGGGCGGCCGGTACGAGGGGGGCGGGCGAGGCTGGGGCTCGCGGCTCGCGGCGCTCTTCGGCTTCGCGCGCTCCGTGTACAGCAGCACGTTGCCGGCGGTCAGTCGGTAGCGCGGGTCGCACAGGCGCGCGTCCCTCTTCATGCGCTCCCTCCTGCGACAGTAGGCGAGCCGGCAGGTGGACTCTTCAGGGTGGGGCGTCCTCGTCTCGGAGCCGAAGAGGTACTCCCAGAAGCTCTGCTCGGTGCAGGCGCGCGCCACGCGCGCGGGACAATTGCTGGGTTTCTCCTTGACGAGTTGCGGCATCCGGCAGAAGTTGAAGAAGGGTCTTCGGGGCTTCGGTAGCGGCTTGCCCAGCCGGGGATCGAGGCACTTCGACGGGCAGCCCGCGCAGGGCGCGGGACGATTTTCGCAGCCGGTGCAATCTACTTTTTCGGGCTTTTCGGGGGATGATTTTCGGAAACGGAGGGTGAGGTTGCGGCGCGGGGGGTGGAGGAGCGAGTCGAGCTCCTGCGTTTGGAGGATATCGAAAATATCTTCGGTTATTTTTTCCATCATTTGGGAAGTGGAGGAAATATGTAGCCGGAAGGGGGGGACGAAGAAGCATTCGTTTTCGAGCGAGAAATGGAATAACCTCCGATGTGATGGTTACGGAGGAATTGAGATCGATTTGGAGAATTTTTGGTGCGCTTGGAAACCTTCTTCGTCTCTCTTCGGACTTGTAGAAGACGGGGTTACCTCTGGCTTTGCTAGGATACTTGAAATTTTGAGTCTGGACCGAAATGATGCCATGGTGGGAAATCTGTGGGGTGTTGAGCGGACCTGAAGAGTATTTTTCGGTCGAGGGAGACACGGTATAGGCGCGTATTTTGCATTGGAGTTTAATCGGTGATTGGCCGGTTCCGAGAGAACGTATCGACTCGCATTGCGATTGGAAAGCGTCGGAAATAAATGAAAGCAAACGCTACAAGGTGACGATACTATTCCGACCGGCTTTAATCGCGATTGTCTCTCATTCGTGGACTTTAGATCTACGTTGGTATAATTCTTTCTTGAAGAGCATACCTTCAGCTACAAAAATGGTTTAGACCAGCATAGACCACAAATGCATAGCTAAAGAAATAATCGTGTTCGAATCTGATCGGAATAGTACATCGCTGTATTCTACGTTTCAATCACGATTATCTCGTTACCCATGGTCTTTAGACCTAAATTGGTGTAATACTTTTTTGAAGAGCATACTTTCGTCTACAAAAAATATTCAGACCAGCATAGGTCCAAAATGCACAGGTAACGAGATAATCGTCTTCGAAGCTGATCGGAACAGTATATCACTGTATTCTACGCTTCATCAGTGATTATCTCGTTATCCGTGGAGTTTAGACCCTAATTGATCAATACTTTTTTGAAAGTTTCACTTTCGTCTACAAAAAAGATTCAGATCAACATAGGCCAGAAATGCACAGATAACGAGATAATTGTAGTCGAAGCTGATCAGAATAGTATACTATCACTGTATTCTACGCTGTAAATCCATTTTGGAAGCAAATCAGAACGAACGTAACTACATATATGAATTGATTCCATCCTTTTGCCCCGCTCATCCCCGTCCCTACTTAACTTTCGCGAACTATCTATATCTACCGATGAAAAACTATTGACTCGAAGAAACGAATAAAGATCCGAACAAAATATTCAAAAAATAACTTGACAGTTAACGATATTGCATACATCGATTCTCTCCAAACTTCTAACCCTATTAACCCCAAAAAATAACCCTTTGACAAAATTCTCAAAAAAATTAATTTCACTTCACTGGGTAATTATCAGGCCAAACAACAATAATGCCTGATAATAACCTATAGTTAAGTTAAATTAATTTTAAACTACTACAGGCTGCAACACAAGTATTACCTTAAGAAAATTCTTTAAAAAAAAATACAGAGCAGTAAAAAGAAAAAACAGACAAATACTCAGAAAAATAGCGATAAATATCAACCCGCCCTTAAAATCCTCGTAATTTCCACCCCCTTGAATAAAAAATCATCCACAACGAAACGAAGAGATCTCCAAATTCCAGAAAAAAAAAACATCTCAACGAATTCCCTCCCAAAAATCATCCAACTGTCGCATCACGGCACTCCGAAAAAAAAGAAAAAAAAAACCCCGAAGAAGATCCACCCCCTCGCGCAATCTTGCCGTGTACGCGCGTGCGAGAGAAAGGGAGATCCACAGTAGCGGCGATACAGATTGATTCGGCTCGCCTAACCCGTCGCGCGCGGCCTGGGCAGGAGCACCCCTCCACCATCAACCCCCGCGCCCACCCCCGTAGCACCAGGCAAAGCCCCTTTTCCACCAGCGAGTCGCGGCGAGGAAGGGTGTTTACTCAAGACACGACAATTCATTACGTAATTGAATTGAATGAGGTCTCCACCCCCCGATCAGCCGTCTTCCTCTCTCTCTCTCTCTCTCTCGCGCGCGCACCCCCCTCCGCCGCCGTCCTCCCGACACGAAGCGCGTCGCGCTCGGCCCTGGTTGCGAGAGCGACCGAATTAAACGATTAGTTAAACTGATTTCGAGTTAGGAGAATGAATAAGTAATCGGATTTCTCGTTAAGGTAATCGCATTGCGTCCTGATTGGCTCCGTCTGCCTGCGTTACCGGCTATACACACCCGCTTCCTCTCTTCTCTTCTCTTCCGACGCGTACGCTCCGATCTCTCTCTCTCTTTCTCTCTCTTTCTCTCGGCGTCAATCGGAGCGGATAGGCTACGTGCCCCGCGACGCGAAATGTTTACCCGAGCAATTACATTCCCGAACGCAATCCCATTTAAATATTGCCGAGTTTGGTGTCGGCAAACACGGGAAGCGACGTGCAGGGCCGTGGCGCGCGGGGGCGCTGCCCAGAGATAAGACAGTTTCTCCTCTTCCTCGGAAGCGACGGCGCGTCATTTTCTTCTTTCGCTTTACTTCGAAGCGATGCTTCCATTGTATACAGGGTGATTCAGAAATAAGCGCGGGCACACATTTAATACGTCATAGATCTTGTTGAAATATGAAAAAAAAGTTGAATGAAATCCTTTTTTTTCTACGCCTCACCGTTTAGAATAGACGGGGTGTTAAAAAATTGAACGTTTTAAAAAGTTTTTCAATAATATCTCTTGTTGGGCGCAAAACGATTTTACGAAATTTGGTATACAGGGACAAGGAATCGAAATTTGATGACCTTTTTGTTGAATGTTGTAGAGGGCGCCGCACGCAAGCCTTAATGCTATTACAAATGTCTCAACTTTTTTGTGCTACGCCGCATGTGGCTTTCGACGAAATAAATTTCTTCTTGAAACCTTTTAACGCTCGTTTTATTTCGATAAATCCATTCGTTTTCAAGATATTTGCAGTTTACTCTGTCGTAGCATACTAAAATGCCTGTCTAATTTGTCCCAGGACTCAGAGGCGTTAAATAAAGTAACAAAATCATAAGGGAACTCAATTTTTATTAAAAAAATACATAATGAAATGTTAAAGGAACAACTTTTTGAAACACTCAATTTTAACACCCTGTATATTCTAAACGGCGAGTGGAGAAAAATGTCATTTAACTTTTTTTTTCTCATATTTCGACAAGATCCATGACGTGTATTACATTTGTGCCACTTATTTCTGAATCACCCTGTATAATAATCGGACACGGAAAATTATTTTTACTTAATTCCCCTCAAAATTAATTTTAAAAAATGCAATTAAAATGTATTTGTTTACTAATTTTATTGTTATTAAAAGTGTAATATTAATTAAAAAAATTTATCCTTCCCCGAGCATCGCACTAATTTTTACAAGCGAACCATAGTCGTCGATAGACTTTCCACTGACGTGCGAAAATTTCCCCAAAAATGAAAGAAACACCAGCGAAGGATAAGCAAAATCTCAAAGAATTCATCCCTCGAGTTTCGCGGTCCCGCGAGCCAGCCCTGGGCAAAGAGAGGGGTGAGCGCCAGGGAAGCGCGCGCGCGCCGGTGGCACCGGCTGCCAACCGGAAGGGGTAGTTCGCGCCGGCGGGTGGAAACGGGTGAAATGCTAATGAAATCGCGGCAACCCCCGGCGCCCGGCGGGGGCGGCGTATCGCGGGGTTCGTCCCCGCCTCGCGGATTGGACGAGCCACCGAATGGCGGCTTTCCCGGCGTCGCGACGCTCTCTCTCTCTCTCTCTCCGCGTCCCGGCGTCCCGGTAGCGTCGCGGCGAACGCGCGCGAGTGAGTCCCCGAGGATGGAGCAGCTAGCCCAGTTCGTCTCCAAGAGCTTCGACAACGCGAACGCGATCGGCAGCAAGGGCCGCGGCTGCGGCGGTGCCGCCGCTTCCGCGATCGGCCTGAGCGTCGCTCACCTCCTCGGCTCGAGCGCGGACGGCCCCGGCGGTGGTTGTCGTACGTCACGTTGTCTTATTCCGGGCGAAAGCGAGGGGGGGGGGTGTGGTAGTTGTAGTTTTCGGTTACAGTTTGGATCCGGTCCGTCCGGTCTTAATTCTTCGCGTTCCTCGTTGTCCCGGGGTGGTTTCCGGTGACTGTGGTTTTAACCCTTTCAGTGCCGGACGACAATGTATCGTCGTTCTCTCGCTCACACTGAGAAAAAGAAGGATTACAAATGATTCCGTTAGAAGGATAATCTGAGTACGAAACACTGTGAAACAAGTATTTAACTAATCCAGCTATATTTCTGGCTGCCTCAGACACAACTAGAAATATATTGCTAGCGTAGCAAGAATTCTTGCTATTGCGACGAAAGATATCACTGTAAAATTACTATAATTTTCTAGTTGCGGCCAAATTTTTTTGAGTGAAGGCAAAGTAGATGAAAAATTATGCTAAGGAAGGTGAGATTTTAAACCCTGGAAGGGTAATTTTTCATCTATTTTTTACCTTTCGTACTCAGATTGTCCTCTTCTAAAACGGAATAATTTTTAATCTCTTTTCTTTTCTCAGTGCAGGACCGATTTATTTTTATTAAAAATTATTGAAAATGTAATACTTATGCTTCATACTACGTGACCTACATGAAGCTACGATCAAACGATGATTGTTGTTATGTGCAAATATTTTGTGTAGAAGAGGAATTTGTTTATTCGTTTTTCGTCATGTTTAATATTTATGTTATTCGTATGATTTTCAACGTATGTTGAAATACAGTTGACATTACATTATTCTCTTTCTTCTGTAATACGCTGCATTTTGAATTTTTTAAATGTCATTCTTAGCTTGGTTTTTATGAGCTTTTTCCTAAACTTAGTAAATTCGTCAAATTCGTCCGGTTGGCTTCCCATAGACACGGGGTTTTCGCTCGGCACTAAAAGGGTTAATCGGCGAGCTTCTCGCGGTTCTACGACGAAGGCTGATCGGTTCTGTTGAGTCTCTTCCGGTTCTCCCGCATCATTCTCGTCACTCTGACGCCGTTTCCGGTGGTCGCGGTCTTCTCGGAATTCTTCTTGTGGTTTGCTGAGTTTTAGTAATTTCCATCGCGCTTCTTCGGGGTCCTTACGCCTTAAAAGGCTTTGAAAGTTTTTCCGGGTTTTCTACTTCATTCTCGTCTTCTGGAATCGTTTTGAGTGTTTGTGCTTTCCTTGGAATTCTTCTTGCGGTCCCTCTGAGTTCAAATAGTTTCTATATCGCGCTTCTTCGGGGTCTTCCCGTTCTCTTCTCATCTCTTTGAAAGCTTTTTCCGGGTTATTTGTTTCATTTCCATCGCTCTGGCATTTTTTCCGGTCTTTGTAGTCTTCTCGAAGTCCTCCTTGCGGTCTTTCGGAATTCCACTACTTTTTATTGCGCTTCTTAGGAGTTCTTTCGTTCTCTTCTCGTTATTTTGGAAGTTCTTCCGGTTCCTCCGCTTCATTATCGTCATCCTGACGCCGTTTCCGCTGTTTGTGATCTTCTCGGAGTTCTTTTCGTGATTCCTCTGAGTTTTATTAATTTCTATCATGCTTCTTCGGGGTCTTTTCGTTCTCCTTTTATATCTTTGAAAGTTCTTCCCGAGTTTTTGTTTTATTCTTGTCATTCTGGAATCGTTTTAAGTGTTTGCGCTCTTCTTGGAATTCTTCTTGTGGTCCCTCGGAATTCAAATAGTTTTTATCGCACTTCCTCAGGGTCTTTCCGTTCTCTTCTCGTCTTCTTGAAAACTCTTCCGGCTCTTTCATTCATTCTCATCACTCTGGAATAGTTTTCGATGACAGAAACCTTTCCGGAGTTCCTTTTATATTCTCTACAAATCTCAGTAGTGTCTGTTGCGTTTCTTCAGGGTCTTTTCATTCTTTTCTCATCACTTTAAAAGTCATTCCCGTACTTCCGTTTCATTTTCGTCGCTTCCTATAGTCCTCTAGAATTCTGACTGCTTCTGTTATACTTCTTCAGGGTCTTTCCGTTTTCCATTTATTACTTTAGAAATTCTTCCGGCTTTCGCCGATCTTTCGTTCGCTTTTCTCTTGCTTTGGAAATTCTTTCCATCCTTTCGCTTCGTTCTCATCGCTTTGAACTCCTTCTTGGAATTCTTCTTCCGGTGCTTCTAAGTTTCTTTGTTCTCTTCTCATTTCATTTTTGGAAATTCTTCCAACATTAGTACATTTTTCAGTTACACTTTTGCCGCTCTAGAAGCATTCCTAGTGTTTCCAGCATTCTTGAAATTCTTCCTGAGATTCCAATTATCATTAGGAATTCTTATAGTTTCCGCCACGCTTCTTCCTGTTCCTTTCGTTCTCTTGCCCCCCCCCCCTCCCCCCTCGCTTTAGTTCTTCTTCCAGTATTGGTCGATGCTTCCACATTATTTCCATTGCCTTGGAAATTCTCCCAATGCTTTTGATCTCAGAATTCCGAGGATCTTTTCTTCATTTCTTCCGAGATACATTCGATCGTCTCGATACTCTCTTCTTTCGTATACTTTCATGAATTTCGCTTTTCTGGTCATATTCAGAATTTCGGAAATTCTGAACATCTTTCCGAAAGAATTTCATCAAAAATCCTCTTCATTTCCTCTTCCTCCACCAGAAAATTCGTTTCTTCCAAACTCTTCCACAAAAAGAAATTCTCTTAAATATTCTCGAGCGTTATACTAAAAATAGTAAGAAATGCTTGAAAATGATTGCATTCGGTAGATTGAAGTAAAGAAAAAAGTTCAGTTAAATTTTCAAGTCTTTTAAGAAACTCGTTGCAAAGATTTTTGAATAACAAAATAACATATCGATACCTTACTTTGAAAACCTCGTAAGTGCAATTTTTGACAAAAATGCCATTTATAGCTTACTGTGTGTTCAGATTTTAAACCTTAACGCAGTAAGCTATAAATGGCATCTTTGTCAAAAATTGCACTTACGAGGTTTTCAAAGTAAGGTATCGATCTGTTCTTACGGGTTATAACTAACAAACCGCGATATTTCTGAGAAAAATAGTGAAAAAATTCTGAAATTTTTTGAACAGCAAATTTAACGAACTAAAATCATCTATACCAATTTTCACGTTCATTAAAAAGCCTGTTATTTTTTCACTAATTGTTCTTCATCAATTTAACCTTTGATAAGTCAGTGTGGCAACGTTGCATGACGTCACCACATGTTCTGGGCTCCATTTTTCCACTCACAGATACACACATACTACTGTACGTCAAACGTTGTTGCCACATCGCACGAAGAACATACTTTAGAGTGTCACTGTACTTCAGTGGACTGACTTTTAGCGGGGAGAAAGAGCCTGTACCCCGCTCGAGAAACTTTAAATTATCTCCCGGAATAGAATTCACCTTCCGCTCGAAATTCCCTGCCGGAAGTAGAAAAATTCAAAACAAAAATCGACGCTCCTCTCCTCCCCCGCAATGCGCAAGAAGAAAAGCACCCCTGCGACGGAAATAAGCACGCGACGTCCTCATCCGCAGATGGACCGCCGCGCGGCGCAACGCGGGAATCCCCGTCGCGAGACGCGTGCAGCGGCGACGACGAGCCGCCGTCGCCGGAAGCGCGGCTGCAGCCGGAAGACCTCTCGGTCGCCACGAAGATCCGCGCGAGCGAGAGCAACGGCGGCGTAGCGGCGCTGCCGAAGACGCCCGAGCTGAAGCTCTCGGTGAGGAAGCTGCTGGGCTGCAGCCCGTCGCCGCCGATCTGCAAGGAGCGCTCGCCGAGTCCCGCGAGTCCCTGCGCCGAGTCGAAGCCGAGCGCCGAGCGAAAGGCGACGCAGCGGGTCGACGCCAAGTCGTCGCTGGGCGGCCAGGAGGAAACGTCGAAGGGTGAGTAGAGAGTGCATCTTGTATTGATTTGAAAATTCGACAAAAAAAATTCCACATTTGGATAAGAATTCCAAGTGAAACTTCCATTTGCTCGGAAAGCTCGAAAAATTGGTTCTGAAGCGGAGTTCAGCGTTGATCAATGAGTACAGTGTCCAGCAAAATTTGAGAAAGAAATTCCCTGACTTTTTCAAAGTTTTCCAGTCTCAGCCAAATTTCATTGACCGCTATGGGTACAGATCTAAATGGCATAAAATGTCGCGCACCGATCATTTTTCGTCGAATGAACGAATTAAGTAATATCAGTAGAACAGGTTAGGTTAGTAACTGAGAAATAAGTAAACGTTAAAATAATTAAATTTTGTCGCATCATGTTATTTAATGACTTTTTTTTTTAGAACAAGAGAGAACGTACACTGCTCCAAATTAGAGGTGTGCCAAAAGTAGCTAAACGAACTGTTGATATCGACGCTCGCAAATAAGAACATCGTATCTCAATAATGACCGTTTCTCAGAGAAAGTAGGTTTAAAGTCGATAATATTTATGCCAAATGTGTCCATATTAATTAGATACGATTAAACTACTTTTTTTTTTAAATCCACATATCTGCAACAATAATTTAGAAATCATGATTTTAATCGAAAGAGGAGAATTTCTTATATTGAAAAGTGATGTTGACTCATTTTGGCTAAAAATTGAGATACGAGATGTTCTTATTTGCCAGCGTCGATATTGATGAGCCGTCAAATTATCAACGCTCAATTTCAGTGTCAAATTATCTATGGAACTTCTGCCATTGGCAGTGAAATATTATCCCACCAGTAGCAACACTTATTACTGCCAGCTGTCGATCTAACTACCGGAAACGACTGTAAAGTCATCTAATTAATTTTGGCACACCTCTAATTTGGATCACTGTACATATACACATATGCAACGCTTCTTTTAGATTTCTATATAATTTTTAAAAAATTTTAACACAGACTAGAAGTCAAGCTATTTATGAAGCTAGAGTATTTTCGAAAAATTCCAAAACATTCTCATTTTCCCTGACTCGCACAATTCCCTGACGACTCCAGATTTCCCAGAATTCCCCGAGCGCTGGACACCGCGCGCGTCCAAATCCTTCCTCGCGGGGTCATTGACTTCTCGCGGAATTCCCCCGATCTCGAAGCTCCTAATTCCGACGACTCGATCGTTTAGGAGAACGACGTCGAGCGACGCGACGCACCGGGATACTCGCCCCGACGTCGGGAGACTCTCGGGGAGGCGCATCGAGGGCCCCGATCTCCTCTATAATTCAGGAGGCCGGCCAATATCGCTCGGAAGTGATAGGACGAGAGCTGATCGCCCGTGTCCGTAATCGTCCCCGACCCGCCGTTTTATCCCCGGATGTCTATCATCCTCCGCAGTGGTTCTCGCAACGGTCCATGTATTTTCCTCGAGTGCATTGCGCGTCTCACGCGTCTTAAGGGCTGCATTCGATTTGGCATTTCATCTGATCGAGGAAGAGATCATTTTGTGTTTCTTCCGCGTGGAATTGGGGGATTCGATTATTCGGGAAAATATCGTATTTCTTTCTTTAATATGATCTATGTGATGTTGGTGGGATTCTTTATTTTTCTTCTCTTCTTTGATTCGTCTGGCTTTTCTTCTTCTTCTTCTTATTTGCTTTGATTCAATTGAATTCTCTTTCTCTTCTTCGATTCAGTCAGTTTCTCTTCAACTTCTTCCTCTCCTCTTTGATTCATCTAGTTTTTCTTCCTTCTCTTCTTCTTTTTGATTCATTTGATTTCTATTCTTCTTCTTTAATTCAGCCGGTTTTTCTTCCATTTCTTCTTTCATTCGTCTAATTCCTCTTGCTCCTCCTCCTCCTCCTTCTCTTCTGTTTTAATTCATTTAATTTTTCTCCCTTTTCTTTGATTCAGCCAGTCTCTCTTCCACTGCTTCTTCTACTCTTCGATTTCTCTGGTTTCTCTTGCTTTTTCTTCTTCTTCTCCTTCGTCTACACTTCAATTCGCCTGACTTCTCCTCCCTCCCTTTATCCCCATTTTTTTCTCTATACAAGTCTTGGAAGAATCATTCAACGAATCATCCTCTGTAGATCTCAATACTTCTTCTAGCGCTGCTCCTGCAATAGTCGACTCATCCCCATTTAAATGCATTCCATGAAGACGTTCGAGTATCCAGAAAACCTCGCATCTTCCTCCAATCTTTCCACTGATACGTCAGCAGAAATTCTTCATTTCCCTCTTCTTAAATTCATACGATATCTCTTCCCCTTCCTCAGATGAGTCTCGCGAAAAGAATTCGACAGCCACTCGAATACAGCATCCCTAGCTTCATCTAGTTGTTATTCTTCTTCTTCTTCTTCCTCCTCGAGTCACAAACAGACTCGTTCCCCGACCCCAGACGTCGAATAAGTCTCCTCTTCAATTCTCGAGAATCACGCAGCCTCCCGCCCCCCGTAGTTTCTTTTTCCACGATTCTCGCGGAACGCATCCCGCTACCCCCGGCGGATTAATCGCGTCGCTACGCGAGCCGCGACACGAGAAGTTCCTCGGGTGCACGTTGGCCCGTATACGTGCGAATTTATGGTTTAATATGCGCCCCCCCGACTTTGCGGCGCGTTAGTGTGTACGCCCCCCCCCCCCGCCCCCCGTAAACGGTAAACGTCATCTCTCTCCGGGGTCCATAACTTTTCCCGATTAAGCGCAAATCAAAAAGCAATCTGCCCGCCGTTCGCGCGCACCACACTCCCCGGCCCTCCCCTGGCCACGGCCGGTTCCCCTCGCTAGGGGCGCGCGTCGCATTTCGCCAACCTCCGCGGAAAAGTCAAATAATAAATATCGAAACTCTCTCTCTCTTTCTCTCTCAGTACCGCGCGAGCGGTTAGAAAAGAAGAGGAAAAAAAATTAGAAGAAGAAAAGAAGAAGGAGAGGTTGAGCGTGGAGTTGCAATAAATCAACTTCCTCTTCTCTTTTTTCTTTTTCGTAGCTTCGACTCTCGCGCCGGTGTAAAAATTGCCGATTTGCTGTTTTTGTCACCAAAAAAAAATCTATGAAAAAAATAGAGCCGCAGTCGTTTCCAACGTTTAAATTCTTCAAGTCGCGTCGAGGGTGAAGAAGAAGTGATAAGGGAGGAAGATTTTCGGGTGGGGCGGGTGACTTTTAGAAACACGACTCGGGGGTGTGTTTCTCACGCATTCGGAAAGTTATTCCCCGGTCGCCATCCGTGTGGGAATGCGAGAGGCTCGTTATTTTCGCGTGATACATGCGCGAGAGTGGTAAGTGCTTGACCCCCGGTCAAAGGGCGTATTTACGACGGTTGGGGTAGATTTTTCCTTTGAAATACGACAACCGGGGAAGATTCGTAATGGGGATGAATGGGGTGGAAGTTATTCAGTGATATTTCATGGCGTGCTCCTCCTTAGAATTGAAAAAAAAAAATGAAATTTCGAAGGAACATCAAAATAACATAATTTTCTTACCACGAAATTGCCGATGTTTTGTATTTCCTTCGGAATATCGTCGGTATATCTATCATTTTCAAAAAAGATGATCGAGAGTCGAGTTCTAAACATTTCTATTTTTGGCAAAACTCCCTTAACATTTCCGCAAAAATCTAGATCTTTGGAATTCAATCCTAGACCGTCCCATCTTATGTATTTTTTTCATGCTGGTTCCAAAAGTCCGATTTATTTATGAAATCTCAAAGGAACACCGAAATAACGACGACTTTAGTAAAAGAAATAAATGCCTTCTACTTAAAAGCAGTGGTATTTTATATTTCTTTTGAAATATCGTCAATATATGTATCATTTTCGATATCAGCGCGAAAAAAAAAAACACATAAGTTGGGATGGTCGAAATTCAATAAAAAAATGTCGATTTTTGGCATAATCTGAATGTACAATTTTGGAAAAATCGAAGTCTGGAATTCAATTCTACACCACATTATCTTATGCCCTTTTCCACGCTAATTCCAAAAATCATGAATTTATTTACGAAAACGCAAGGGAACACCGAGATACCGACGATTGTAGTAAAAGAAAACAATATTTTTCTACATAAAATTGGCGATATTTTGCAATTCTTTTGAAATATCGTCGACGTGTCTATCATTTTCAAAATCAGCGTGAAAACAAACATAATACAGGATGGTAATCCGCTCGATTCTCAAAATTTCGCCAAAATCTCAAGGAATTCGTTAAACAATCACTGCTAAAACCAACGAGTTCAGTTCTGTGGCTTGGTTCTAAAAGGGCCAATGTCAATTTTTCGAGACTTGGGCCAAAGTGCATAATCAAACTGTACTTCAAGAGAACCTCTAAACGTAGAAAGGGCCAATGTGTACTTACAATAACAACCGTGCTGTAAAAGTGTGAAACTAAGATTTAACAGTAGTTTAAAAACGCCTTCGAAAACTTAGAGCATTATTTTAAAATAGATTTGCCAAAATGTGCATTTCATGACTTTGGCCCTTTTAGAACCAAGCTACAGAGTTATACGCACCCAAAAATCAGTGCGATCCTAAAGTACCAATAATCCACCTATTCCCCCCCCCCCCCCATCGATAAACAGTCACTTACTTCCCAACTCTCCAATCCCCACACAATACCCACCCGTTTCAACGATCGCACCCCCCCACACGCAACGCGAATCGGGGCACCTGAATCCCCCGGAAATTCATACCATATATGCAACGCAACACCTGCACTCATCAATTGAGCTAAACGCGTCGCGCCACTTAAGTTCATTAAATTATAAGTGATTGGGGCTCGAAGCGTTCTTTTATGCGCGCCCGGGCGTCGTTGCTTATTCATGAGCATCGTCTACGAGGTGCCGGGCCATATGCACTCGCGCGAGGCGACGAGGGGTGGCTCTCTCGGCGCGCCCGCCATGTTGGACCGTTTCGAAGAAAAGCGACGAGAAAGAGCGCGACCGCTTTCCCTTAACGTGATCCGCGCGAGAGGGAGGGGGAGAGCCGTGGCGTGGGAGGGTGGGCGGAGGGGCGGGCGAGGGGTACCCCTGCTCCAGCGGCTCCCGGTAATCGAATTAGCGACCCCTTGTCCGAGTGTGATTGCTTCGGGTCTTCGGGGGATCAAGCTCCGTTTGGGATGTAACCGGCGCCGCTTGCAACGGTGTGATCTCATGCGTAATTGACGAGTGAAAATTTGGATGAAACGCGCTCCGCGTCCGGAATGGAGGGGTTGCGAAACCGCGCTCCAGGGCGGCGGGGTTATTTTAAAACCGCGGTGCATATGGCGCTGCGGCCGAGTGTCGCGCTTCCCGGTTGGCCCGTTCGATTATACGCGCGCACATGCGTGGGAGGCGCTAATTGGTCGAAGCGCCGCGCCGCGGCGGAGGATGCAAATTGGGTCCGCGAGATCGGTTCGGCTCGCGCAGCGTAAGACACGCGATTTTGGAGAAACTATGTATAATATATGTGGCGAAGGAGGATCGGGAATCCCAGTCAAACGTGTAATGATGTAAATTTTGCAGCAATTTTACGAAAACCTGGATCGCGGCGTGGAGAGACTGTATGTTTTATGAGCCCTTTTTTGGCACCGCTATTTGTGTAATCGAATGATGAAATTCGGTATTCTTACTAATTTTCTTATATGGCGCAGATTCGAGACATTTAGACAAAATTATTTATCCCGTATTTTTGAATTTCTGATTTTCGGTTTTATTTAAAGATGCAGCTATTATATTATAATCTTATAAGATTATCTCTCTCTCGATCTCATTACTTGTCACAAGTAGGTACGTCTTTCTTGCTTTCCGATGACGTCATAATCTTGTAGAAACGAGCTTTGTGCTTAATTACTTTTTTGAACATTTCATTTTTTGCGTGAAATCGAATACTTATGCGTACAGATGACAAATTGAATTCGAAAATAAGAACATTTTTTTCATGCAAATACCGAGTGTGACATATGTTTCGGAAATAATAACTAAATTTGACACGTCACTGTGAATCAGTGAGATAAATTTTCCGTAAATTTGTCGTCTCAGTTGTATTTTAATCGTGCCATATTACGACCTAAATATGACATATTCATTTGCAATTTAAACTTACATATCAGACAAACACTGTTTCTGTTAAAATTTGACGTAAAAATTAAGAAAATTCAAAGCAGCTTCAAGCAGTCTAACTGTAATGTGTGTGGTACATGTACATCTTTCTCTTAAACATTGCCAAATGGTTTTCCCGAATTTCAACCTTCCAAAATTCCGCGCCAGAAGCAGGAAGCGGAAAGTCAGGCGGGTCTTGAGAAAAGGAGTCCGAAGCGCTCGACGAGGGATGCGAGTTTCCCGAGAGTCGAGGTGACTAACGATCCCTTATAAGACTCCGGTAGCTTCACCACTTTACTAAATTATATAAATCACGGCCCCCCTTCGTCAAGGGCTCTACCCGAGGTGCTTAATCCCGCACCCCTCCAGCTCGCCCTACCCCCACCCGTTGGTCCTCCCTCACCTCGGCCGACTGTTTAAGACTTGTACCGTAGTTACTTTACATTAAGCACCCATTAATTAAATCATATACCGGTTAATTATCTAAGTATGTCTTTAGCCGGGAGGCACGCCCGCGGCGTCCCTCCGCAAACCGAACGAACTTAATCGGGACTTTTTGAGTTTGTCGAAGGACGCCGCGCGTCTTTCAGTGAGACGCCTCGTTGCTTCGCGATGCTCCGAAAAACGATTTGGGTGTGTTATTGTCTTCACCTCTTTTTCAAAATTAACTTCTAACTCAGTAAGCAGTAAGTAACAGTTACATAGCGATTATATTATAATTTCCGTATTAATTAAATAACGTTTTTTGTATAATGCGCATATTATGCAACTGTTATACCTAATAAGTAACAGTTATACATGTAGCGGTTATATTGCAATTTCCGCATCACTTATATACGTGATGTTCTCAAACCTCTGACCCAGAGGAAAACCCTATGTTCATTAAAAAATTACGGACATAATGCAATTGGTTTTATTGAAATCCGTTAAGAATTTACGGAGAAATTAATTATTAAAAAGTGATTAATATCTTGAATTTATTAGGCATCGATGACGTCATATCAAGGCTCATGAAGATAATCGCAATTGCTGTCGTTATTATAAACATTACCTTCGTGAGCCTTGATATGACGTCATCAGTGCCGAATAAATTCAAAATAGTAATTACTTTTTAATAATTAATTTCTCCGTAAATTCTTAACGGATTTCAATAAGATTAATTATATCATGTCCGTAATTTTTTAATGAACGTAGGGTTTTCCTGTCAGAGGTTTGAGAACACCCGGTATAACAGGCATGTTATGTAACTGTTATGCAGTTGATAAGTAACAGTTACATAGCGATTATATTACAATTTTTGCATCAATTATATAATATTTGGATAACGTGCATGTCACAGTTAATACGGAAACTGTAACACATATAACCACTATGTATTATATTATAACCATCACTTTTTCTGTTTACTGAGAACTTGAGATACCGAAGCATAAAGCGACGAAGGTTTTTATATAACTAATTAAATTTCAAACAAATGTGAAGTTATACTTTGGGGGTCTTTGTAACTTTCAAGCAGTTCTTAAAAGATTTTCAAATTTATACCCACAGTCGTTCCTCGCCATCAAAGTTCGCGCTCGCTCGCGCTAATGTCACCCAATCGTGAGAGCCGCGCGCCGCGCGATTTGAATAGAATACTCGTAAGGGGATGAGATTTATGGTGATGATCGCACGGCGGGCCGAGAGAGAAACGAACCGTGAACAGATCCGAACGATCGGGTTCAAAGTCATCTGCGGTTATCCCGAGCGAGGATATTAATCACGGTTCGTCTAATTTCTCTTTCTCGCCAAGATCTCGGATCGATCTCGTCGTCGCTCGCGGAGATGACGCAGAAAGAGTAGGTCTTCATGGCAAACGTGATTTGTAAGAGCGCGGGAAAAAATATTTTAGAATTTTATTTTTATTTTTCTCTCAAATATTTTTCTTACATCTATGTAGATCTAAATTTTGGAACAGATTGTTCTCTAACGAGGTCTAAGCAGATCTCACTATAGTCGCGGAGCTGGCGTCCAAAATGTGCAAGAGTTTTCTCAAAGCTGATTTTTTGAGATTAGGTTACTTTTTAGTGATGGAAAGTAACTGTAGAGTCAGCACTTCCGGTACCGGGACACCTGGCGCTGGGACGCTCGCAGAGGTGTAATATTAATTAACGTCTCTCTAAACTGTTTTCTCAAAGCTCAACTTTTATAGAAAACGAGCAAATATAATCTTTGTCATTCAGTGTCAAATACTCGATTTCATGGGCGTCCTCGACGCATGTGAAATCATCTTTCACACACCAATTCGTGAAAAGTTGCGCAGTGCGTGAAATCGTCGACCTCGTATTTGCCACTTATTGTTAGTGACAAAAAATAGAATTCGTTATTCGATTGTTTCGCGCCGTTGTAACGAGTGTGATTGCCGTACTCGCTTCGCTTGTGCAGCAAATTTCACACTCGTTAGAAGCAGCGCTTCACGCCCTAATAATGAAAATAACTGATAAAGCAAGAATCCAGCAGTCAGACAGCAAAATATAGGGACACGTGGTGTCAGCGCTACTTCATACCTATTAAAAAAACGACGCGTGTCAAAGTGATTTCTCAAGGCTGAAATTCTCCAAAACATTAATTAAAACTACAAAGTTAATAAAGGAGACAGTCGGACTCATTTATGATAGGACCACGTCAGTCAGCAGTCGATAGATGTGAGAACGGTAACTGCGCGCTTTAGTACGCCTTTTCTCAATACATATCATTTATTTTATAACTCAATGGAATGTGGGTCTCTGTAGGCATATATACCTACAAGAGTAATCACGGCTGCTAACTTCTCCATTTTTAATCCTGAAAACGATCTAAGCGGCTTAATACGTAGAGTATATTTTATAATTCAAGAGTCTCTTAGTGTCGATACTTGCGCATATACACTCATGCGAATAAGGCTTCTACGAGATCAAGAAATCGAGATTTGTGCAGAGGTATATTAGAGTATTGCGCTCTAGAAGAAGACCATATCGATTGTTCGTCGTCTTCGTAGTTATTAAAGCTTGCCAAATTAACGCAAAATATATTCCATTCTTCGAAGAAATCTTCGAGGAATCATACGATACGCTTGTTATACGGAGTACTAATCAAATACGCAATGTATCAGGATTTGTTTTACTAATTTCCTACTTTTGAATTATTCACCGTACAACGTTTCATCTTGTATACAACTTAACGAAAGGTATATTACCACTTCGAAGTTAGTATTACCAAGATTTAATTTCAAAAAAGTTCAGGTACAAGGGGTTACCGACTGAACCATGTGGCCAGCACGCTCAGTGGTCTTCCGTGAGAGTCGAGCAGTTGCACTCTTATACAGGAACTCGTGTCGGTCCACTAGCGAGAGCCGAGAGGGAGCGGCGCCATCTAGTATCGGGCCGCCATAGTTTAACAAGTCTTCGAGAATATTTCGAAGTTTTGTTACTTTAATTCCATGTTAACACGTCAGCACTCGCGCTCCCGTCCCACCGTTCTTTACTCGCGTGATGAGAGATTCTATCACGGCTGCGCGCTTAACGTATTTAACGCGTAAATCTTAGTGTTAGTTGGCGCGCGAGGAAAATTATTGTAAAATTTTTATATAGATATTTTTTTAATGCATAAAATGGACTGGGCATGTTTTTTTATTTCAAAAGTTAAAAAAATAAATTTTAAGAATTCCAAATTAAGTGATTTATTATGCTCTTTTCCTCATAAATTATTTAACGTGTTCAACACATTATAAAAGCGCTGACGCCACGTGTCCCTATATTTTGCTGTCTGACTGTTGGATTCTTGTTTTATATTATATTTACACGTTTTTTATAAATGTTGAGCTTTGAGAAATCAGTTTAGAGACGTTAATTAATAGTACACCTTTGCGAGCGTCCCAGCGTCAGGTGTCCCGGTATCGGAAGTGCTAACTCTACAGTTACTTTCCATCGCTAAAAAGTAACCTAATCTCAAAAAATTAGCTTTGAGAAAATTCTCGCACATTTTGGACGCCAGCTCTTGGACTATTAGATCTGAATAATATTTACTAGATTTGATTAGATTTAATATTACATTCGATCGTTTGTTTTAACGAGTTCTATTTACGGAGATTAGAATAAATGGTCAAATGTAATATTAGATCTACTCGGATCTAGCAAGCTCTGTTCAGATCTAGCAAGACCTGCTTAGATCTCGTTAGAGCAATCTGTTCCAAAATAGATCTAGTTAGTTACGCGACGCCAACATCCGAGAAAAAATATTTTAGATCCAATGTGAGTCAATTTGATCTGATGAGATCTAAAGTATTTTTTCTTGGGAGTTATCATCGCGTAACCATTATGAATTCCGTTCACCAAATTCTTAGGACTCTTTGATATCTGGACAGGTAATGAGAATTCGTTCATTTCTTTCTAAAAATCCGGAAAGAAATGAGTGTTTCGTGTCGTATTTATGAAGCTACACCGCTTCTGTGTGGGGCAAATATTCAAAATATGTCGAATCAAAAATAGCAATGAAAAACATTCCTTCGTTTCTCACCGAAAACGAAGGTCATAAGGACCAATTGCAACCTACCACCGAGTTCCCTTCTTCCTCCAGGCACGACCTGCCGCAGCGGCGGCAACGGCGGCACCGGGAAGCAGCGTCGCTCGCGCACGAACTTCACCCTGGAGCAGCTGGCCGAGCTGGAGAGGCTCTTCGACGAGACCCACTACCCGGACGCTTTCATGCGCGAGGAGCTGAGCCAGCGCCTGGGTCTGAGCGAAGCGCGAGTTCAGGTCTGGTTCCAGAACCGTCGTGCCAAGTGTCGCAAGCACGAAAGTCAGCTGCACAAGGGTAAGCTGCTAATCAGCATCGTCGAATTCGGGAACAAAGTTGACGCTGCAGTCGTCCGAGCGCGTCGTCCTAATGGACAAATTTCTCTAACTTTCTGAAAAACTCTAGAGATATTTGGACTTTTTTTCTGACTTTATGCAGTAATTGGAACATATTTTGATATCTTCAGGAAAGTATCAGAATTTGCCAGAGAAAGTCAGGGAAATGTCCAAAAATATCCATTTTTCTTTCATGTATTATATCAAAACTTTTCTCTAAGCAAATTCTGGCAAGCTTGGACAAATATCTGATAGGTACATTCTGAAAAATTTCTCATCAGCTTTGAAAATTTATAATTTCTGTAAAAATGCACATTTGTAGAACCTTTCAGAAATTTTGCAGAATTTGATGTTTCCAGGTATTTGCAAGTGTCCATCAGACTTTTCCAGAAAAGTTTTTACGCACGAAAGAAAAATGGACATTTCTGGACATTTTTCCGACATTTCCTGGAAATGTTCGAATTGCTACAAGAAGTCAGAAAAAGTCAGTTTTTCAGAAATTTGCCAGATAAATTTTTCCATCGGGTTTCACAAGGGAAGTCCTCTTCTCGTTCCAAAATCCTAGTCGAATAAGAAACGAAATACACGCGTTTGAAACCACGAAGACTTTGTCGCCCGTGCGAGAAAAAACCCCAGAACTCAGTCCTCCTTCCTTCCACGAAGGAGTCGCAGGCGGCCTCAGCCTGGCCCCGCGCAGTCCTCCAACGGCACTGGAACCGTGCCGCGTGGCGCCTTATCTACCCGCGCTGAGATTACACCCGCCGCCGTCGAATCCGGGCGCGGGAAACGCGAGTGGCGCCACCGCTTCGGCCTTCGACCCAGCGGTGCTCCACTACGCCGCGGCCGGCGGCCTCTTCTGCCTGCCGCCGCCGCCGCATCCGCACCCGCTCAGCTTGGCCGCTTCCCTGGCGGCCGCCACGGCGCGGTCGAAGAACAGCAGCATCGCCGACCTCAGGCTCAAGGCGAGACGGCACCAGGAGGCGCTGGGACTGGACAGGCCCGCGTAGAGGCGCGACGACGGACGCCGGAGACGCGGGGGTCGAAGCGGATTTTATTCACTGGGTGCGCGAGTTCGCGAAGTACAAAAGTGACGTTCTCTTCTCGCGGGATGAGTGTCGGCCTTGTCGAGGGGAATAGCAGCGCCGCCTATGCGGAGGATTGGTTCGGGACGCCGTCGCTGGGGGGCGTGCCGGCGGAAAGCGGACCAGGAATCGTGGTATTTCCCACTGAAGTACGAGTGACTTTGTTTCTTCGCGCGATCCTCCGCACGGCAGCGCCACCTGTTCGGAGGATCGGTTCGGGACGCCGTCGCTGGAAGCTTTTGAAATGAACGCGTAGCAGCATCGGAGAAGTACAAAAGTGAGATTTTCCTTTCCGCGAGAGACTTGTAGCGGAGCGGGCGATGTAAGTAATACAGCGTATGTTGATTGTTCGTTGGGTGACGGTGTTATTGCGATCGGTATTGTAGGGACTCGAGAAAAAAGGTTTATATCATAATCACAGATCCGAAATTTGTCTTTATCTGATTGTACATGGAAAACTATATGTATATGATCACATAATAATCATATATGATCAGATAGGGTTTGACATAATTAGATAAAAAATTTTCAATTTTATTTATATCTAATTATACCCATACATATAATATTTGCACTTACATGATTATACGTCATTAAGTGTAATTTTTCTTATATGCCCGGGAAAAAATGATCATACATAGTCATACATAATTGGTTATAATCAGATCCGAAATTTGTCTCCATCTGACTTTATATGAAAAATTATACGTGATGATATGTGACCATATATGATCAGACATGATCATATATATTTAGGTATGAACAAAGTCTAAAATTTTGGATCTAAAATTAGGTATATCAAATTCAATCTGATCATATAAAATTATATACGATTGCATATAGTTTTTCATATACAATCAGTTAGAGACACATTTCGAATCTGATTATATCCAATTATTTATGATCACATATGACTACATATGAAGAGTTTTATTCCAAGACTAACTAAGTCCAAAATTACTAAAATTTAGCAACATATTGTTAAATGGCAATAAAAAAGTAGTAATTACCATTTTCTAATTTTTTGGACTTAGTTTGTTTTGGAATAAAGCTCTTAATATAATCATTTTCTCTTGGGGAGAAATTTTATGATGAGGCAAAAAAGGATACAATATCCTTCCCCACCCAGTCTGGAAACTCCTCCGAGCGGAATCCGATGGGAAGTTCTTCGGAACTCGTAGACAGGAAGATTTTCAGGGATTATCGTGGTCCGTGGATCGTCCGCCTAGAAAAGAAGCCTCGAATACGACGCGCGAGAAATCGCAATGCGAATTCCTCTCGATTAGGTACCTATATTATCCGGGCGGGGACGGCATCCTCCCTCATCTCGGTCCAGCGCTCCAAAGCCTCCCTTTCGCTCGCCGAAACGAAGCCTCCGGCGCGCCAAGTCGAAGAAGAAGCGACCACTCACACCCCGCGAAGGAATCGCGTCTCCTCCGAAATCCCGGGAAGAACCGCGCGCTTGCGAGAGCGTCATATAATATACGTTGCGCCGGACAGGCGCGCGCGCGCGCGCGCGCGACGCTCCAAGACATAATTCTCGGGGATGATTCACGAGTGGGTGGCCAGAACGCCGGACTCGTGCCGTCTCCGCGTCCGGCGGGGGCGGGGGGTGGGGGGCGAGAGCGACGCCGAGCGTCGGGGCGCTAATGCAATAACGCGACGCCGCGCGGATAAATCAACCGGCCAACCAGCGAGCCGTCCTGCGCAACGCGGGGTAATCGTATTACCGGCCTTACCCCGTCCCCTGGGCGCCGTTATTGTCGTACCCACCTACATGCGCGCGCGCGCGCGCGCACGCACGCACGGCTGGAACCCCCGGATGTACGCAGGTGGCCGCCACGTTGGTATACCGTCCACTTAGCCGGGTGCTCCAACGAGCCGTGATTGCGACGTCGACGTTTGTATTATTCATTTGGGCGCGGGCGTCAATTAGCGTCGACCTGAGCCGCGCCTGTCGTCGACCCGGCGGCCAGATTGGCCACGATCGAGGGGGGAGGGAATTTCGCCTAGAAGAGCGCGGGGTCTCGAGGTCAGCTGATTGCTGATAACGACTGTCGAGTACTGGCTCTCTTGTCTATGACGTGCAGGGAAAAAAAACCAGGAAGCGCGCTTTACCGCTTCATGCAGTAGCGCTGAGATTCGAGCTGATTTTCAAGAATTTGTAGAGAGGAAACTGTACTGTGTACTGCTGCCGGCAGTAAATAAAGACGTGTCAACGGTACACAGTACAGTTTCCTCTCTACGAATTCTTGAAAATATCGACGCTCGCAAATAAGAACATCGTATCTCAATAATGACAGTTTCTCAGAAAGTAAGTTTAAAGTCTAATAATATTTATGCCAAATTTCCATATTAATTAGATACGATTCAACTGCTTTTTTTAAAAATCCACGTATTTGTAAAAATAATTTAGAAATCATGGTTTTAATTGAAAGAGGAGAATTTCTTATATTGAAAAGTGATGTTAACTCATTTGGCCAAAAATTGAGATACGATGCTCTTATTTGCCAGCGTCGATATACATACTTGAGACTTGAGTCTTCAGCGTTGCTGGATGAAGCGGTGAAAATTCCTGTTTTTTTTTCCGTGCGCTCTTTCGGGCCTGCATTCGTAATCGAATTGTTTCATCCAAGTCCTTTGACGCGAAGTCCTTGCCTTGATGACAAAATTTGTCTGAGAAATTTCTGGAAAACTGAGATATTTCGACTTCTTTCTGACTTTCCGCGGTAATTGGAATGTTTTCAATTTTTGTTTCATGTATAAAACTTTTCTAAAAAATCACGGTACATTTAGACAAATATCTGACAAATTTTGAAAAAATTTTTAATTAACTGAGTCGGTCATTTCTTAAAAATATATCATTTTAATAAAAATATCTAGACATAGAATTTTTCCGAAATTTTGCATTGTGCATTTTATGGATATTTTAAATATTTCTTTGACTTTCTCTGACAAACTCTAACGCTTTCCCGAAGACGTTTACAAACGTTCCAATTACTATACGGGAAATCGGAAACAGTTAAAGTTTTTCAGAAAAATCTGATAGAAAAATGTTTCCATCCGGGTGGTTAAAGACCCCAAAATTCGTGCACACATCCAATTTTCTGTCAGAGTTCTTCGTTTGCGCGGTTCGAGTTCTTCAACCAAGAACTTCATTATAGGATTTGGATGAAAAAATTTAACCGTGGGCACGGCCCTTCAATGTATGGGTGCGTCGATTCCCGGGTTGTCTCTCTCGTTCCGCCAGACACAGGAGGTTCCAACAGAACTATAGTCTTGCGCGAGAAAGTCGAACAAGTCCCTTCGACCTTTCGCACATCACGGTTACCACGGTATCTCCGATAATAATCGTAAGTGTCATTGCCTCAGACCCGGGAGACCTTGACGCCTGCAATGCAAAACCAAAATCCAATCGATCAAATTAACAAAAATTCCTCACTCGGCGATATATTTCCCCGGCCCGGAAAATCGGGGGCCCCCGGACTCTCGGCTCGCCGAGAAAAACAGAGGCGCCCTCGAGGGGTTGCAAACCCCCGCCACGACAACAAAACGAGAGGATTCCAACTCCACTCGGACGGAAGAATCCACGGAGCCGAGCGTTCTCCGCCACCCCGAGACGCGGAGGACCTGATGAAATGAAATAAAATTTTCACCCACCCCCTCTCTTCCACCCGGCGATAATTCAGCGCGGCGGGAGAGGATCCGAGTTTTAAGAAGTTTTTTCCTCCTCCTATCGCGCGCAAATTGGCCGTCATTTGTCCGCCGCCGCGGCCGGGGGTGGGGGGTGCAACCGAACCCCCGTCGGTATTATTCTCCCGCGGCGGTGCATCCGGAACGAGGAGGTGGAGGGGAGGGGGGAGCGAGCAACGGCGCGGTGGATGATAACTGCCGTATAATATCCCGCGAGAACCGGAGCTGCGGCTATCAATTATCATCCCCCTCCTGCCCCCCTACAGCGCGTCCGTATTTGGTGGATCGGGAAGACGGCGTAGGCGAAGGGGGGCGAAGGGAGGGAGAGGAGCGACTCGAGAGGGACGGGATATAAGCAGATTATGCGGTCGTTAATTGCATTTCAATTACATCGTAACCGGGAGGACAACGGTGGCGGTTGCCCTTATGGGGCCGATGTCGCGTTCAATCTGGAGATTGCGCGGGGGCGAAGGGCAAAGGGCTCTTCTTCTCATCGCCGCAGCGTTGTCGATGGCGAATTCAGTGGCAGGCAGTCAAAAGGGCATAAGTCGATTTATGACTAAATGGAAATTTGTTACGTTTTTTTTTGCTTACCAACAATGTTCTGGGCCGTTGCCTGGCATTGATCAGCATTGACAACATATTAGATAACCAAAATGGCTCATAAATTAATTTTGGCAATATCTCTGATTTACAAGAACTAGTTTAACTTTGCACCCCTCTCTTGAAAAAATGTCAATTTTTGAACTTATGTCCATTTGACTTCCTGCCACAGAATTGCTTCGACTCCTTCGAGCTCCGGTATCGGTGAAGCGTCTTACTTCTTGGCTCGCCTTTATCAGAGACCGTCCGGATGACGAAAGGTTCGGAAGCCCGATGGAAAGATTTCGCCGGCACATTTCTGAAAAACTCGGTTATTTTGACCTTTTTCCCGACTTTCTGTGGTAATCGGAGCATTTCAAATATTTTTAAGGAAGTATCCAGAGCTCGGCAGAGAAAAGTTGAGGAATATCCGTTTTTCTTTCGTGTGTAAACACTTATTTTCGACAAATTCTGATAAACTCAGATAAGCGTCTGAAAAAATGCTGAAAAAGATCGAAAATTCGTTCATTTTTTAAATCTTTTTAATTTGCGTAAAAATATATACAGACGTTTTCAGTGTTTCATAAGTTTTCCAGAATTTTACAGATTTGTCAGTGTTTACTAGACTCAGAAAAATTTGTGCGGATAGTAGAAAAAAGGATATCTTCTGAACATTTTTCTGAAAAATTGACTTTCCTGAAAATGTTTAAAAAACGTTTCAATTGCCACAAGAAGTCGAACAAGGTCAGTTTTTTAGAAATTTGTTAGAGGTTTCTGAAAAACAGATATTTTAACTGTTGTCTGATTTTCTGAAGTCAGAGAAAAAGTTCAAAGATATCCAATTTTCTTTCATGCGCGAAAACTTATCTTGGAAAAATTCTGATAAACTGAAATTCGATTATTTTTCAAACATTTTTAATTCGTTTAAAAATCCATACGGATATTTTCAGTGTTTCATAAATTTCGTAGTAAGTACTTTACAAATGTTCTAAAATATTTGTCAGTGTTTATTCGATTGTTTTAGAAAAGTCTTTGTGGGTTTGAGAAAAAGGATATTTTCTGGATAGTTTCCTGTCGTTCGAAATGTCCCAATTACTACGAAAAATCTGGGAAAAAAGCCCAAATATCTTCAAGTTTGTCAGAGTTAAAGAAATGTTTCCACCGAGGAAGAGTATCTACTCAGAAAACAAAGAATAAGACGTCTTGCAGTTCTTTTACGCCTTAACTGAAATCGTACCTGACAATTGCATGGCAATTGCATAAATCGTGCCCAAAGTAAGGAACAATCGCGATGCATTTTCGGAACATTAATCACGCGATCGTCACAAGGCTAATTCGCGCGCGCGTAACGTCTAAATAAACTCCCCAGAAACTCTGCGAAACGGCGAATAAATCCGCGAGGAGGACGCGGAAGGGACGCAGGATCTTCGGGGGATGAGAATTCGAAAAATAAACACCGGAAGGCAGTTGCTAGCCTGGAAAGAAAAAAAAAAAAAGTGCAGTGATTTAGAACCTGCCGCTGACTCGGGCCGTTGCATTAAATAATAACGCGGTGATTGCTGTATTTGCCGGCGCGAGCGAAGCCCGCTCCCCTCTTCCCCCTCACCCCCGGCCGGTGGAAGCCCCCTTTCCAGAAGGGGTTGGGCGCGGGCGAGCGGGCCTTTACACCCCCGCCAGATATATCATCGCCTGGCAGTTATGTGTGTCATGAATTTTAGATTATCCTCGGATTAGATTAAGGGGCGGGGGGCGAAGCCGGAGGCGCTACCCCGTGCGCGTCCGCCGCCAGTGCCGTAACCGTCGCGAGCAGAGTCCGGCTCTCGTTTCGAGGGAGAGAGCTCGACGCACTTCCGCCGCGCGAATTCATCCGGGGAAAGTGTGTGATCGTCGTTCGGATTCCCACAACGTGGTCCGCTCGGTGGGGGGGTTGCGTGACGGGGTTTCCGCTGCTCCTGTGCGTCTGTTTGAAACGAAAATAAAAGATATTCGACGCGTACGAATATTAAGGGGAGGTGCGAAAAAAAAAACATCGAGAGAAATCATTGCTCCTCGAGAGAATGTACATGAAAAATTAGAGGAGGGGAACCAAACCTGACATGGTCCCCCAAACCTGACACACCGTTATTATTTCGACCATGTAGTGCTGCACTTTGCCACCAATTACGTAAACTTAGTCGTTTCGATGCATAGATAGCTTGCCTGTACAGTAACATTGCCTCTGGCGTTTGTTTTCGTAGTTGTGCGCCGATAATTTCAAAAGTTACAGATTTACAATCGTCAACATTTTTGAATGTGTGAAAACGGTCGGCCGTAGACACGAATAACTAGTGGTGAGTCGTTTTTTGTTATATTTTGGTGTTATTCAGAAACACATAAGGGGTAGAAAAAATTGGTTCAGTTTTATTTCTAACATCATTCTTTTTTCGTTCATTGTGAGGAAACAAAGTTCAAGTACCGAAGTCTCTTTTGCTGTAGTTTTGAAAACTTTATGGGCGTTATGAGTATTTGAGGCTGGTTCGGTCGTTTTTGTTTCACAGATGCCTTCTATGAAAAGGTTATAATTTCTGCTTTGATAATTTTGGAATAAATTTGTTTTTTTTTTAACTTTTTGAGTGTAAATGTTTGCTTTATAAATTTATTTTCCTTCGAAAACATATTTAAATAATAGTTATTGATATTAGAAACCAGAGTTAAAACAAATTTAGGACTGAAATTTTTAGTTTTTAACTTTACTTGAACCAGGTATGTCGGGTTTGGTACCCTTTTGCTCAGGAGCTATTTTTGACTTGATTTGCGATTTTTTCATTTTTTTCAATGTACAGCATCTCTCTTTTAAACTAATGCTGATTTTTTAAAGGTAAGGGTCCTACCTACACGCTGGTATGCAGTTTTTCAAATTTGACTAATTTTCGGCTGAGTTTTGGCCAAAAAACAAAGTGGTATGTCGGGTTTGGTTCCCTTCCTCTATATATAATCATATATAATTATATATGATCAGACAAGATTAGATATCAGATCCAAAATTTTCGACTTTATTCAATTTCAATAAATAAATAAATAAATATATATATATTGATATTTGATCATATGATTATATTTTATATAGTTTTTCATATATAACCAGATGGACAAATTTCGTATTTAATTACATCCAATTATAATATATTATGTATGATCATAATATATGATTATATACTACATAAACTCTTTTTTTCTCGGGTAGTTCGAAAATAAAAGAACTTCGAGAAAAGTCCTCGCCCCTCTTCTCTCCCCTCAAAACGAGAAGATAACAGAAAAAAAAAATGTATTTTCAACGCCACAGGGAGGAATGAGTGCCTCGAGGACGTTTAAATTTCTTCAGATGGCCTCGGCGCTCGTAAAAAGCCACGAGGGCTCGGGAGCGACGTCGTGCAGCGGGGAAGTGGTCGAAGAGGGGTTGAGGGGGAGCGGGAGGGGTGCGAGGGAAAGAAACGAGGAGCTAAACGGTGTTTCCGCCCCTGGGCAGACCCGATGCCGAATCAATTCGCGTAATAGAGTTGGGGTCGGGGTTCGAGAGAGACGGGGGGGTTAAATCGACTACGGTATCGCTATGGGGGTGGCTTTGCTACGGATACGGTCCATTACCGTACCTGTCCTTCAACTTCAACTGCGCGCGAAGCGCGGCGAGTCGGGGCCGGGGCAACCCCTTAATGAAGAGAAGCAATCACTTAACCCGGTCCTCCAGGATACGTTGATTCGCACAGCGCGCGCTTTACATCCCTCTGGACCGCCTCACCTCTCTCCCACGAAGCTTCCGGTTCTCCGGATCTCACCGCCACTTCGCTATTTAAAAACAAACTCCTTCATTGGCTCGTGTCCGAGGATTAATTGATTAATTAGTCAGGTCTTTTCTTTACGATATTTCTTTCCACTTATCTCATCTTGCCATGTGGTCCATCAGTTTGCTTATTTTGTTTATTCGCTTTCCTTATTTCCTTGTTAATTTAATTGCTTACTCATTTGTGATACTTAGTTATTTACCTTTAAGTTACTTTATCTTCATTACTTTTAGTTACTTATTATTTCGTACGTTATATTATGCCACTTTCCTATTATACACACATTCTCCGTTTGTATCTTTCTTAGCTGGCTCTAGAGGGCTTGCCTTAGAGTCTCATATAAACGCTTATCTAAATATCTATCTATCTATTTGATAATTTTTCCGTAGCGAGGAAGATGTGCACTTCCCTGCGATTTCTCGGCAGTTCCGTCGTTCGAAGAATGTCGCGAAAACTGTTATTTCTGGGAAGACAATATTTTTTCTTTTCTTTTTTCGTCGAGGGGATGTGAAAAAATCGGCGAAGCGAAGATATCCTGGAAAGAAATCGAGTTGGGGAGGAAGAGATATCCTCTGCGACAGCTGAGCTCCTATCGAAAATTAATTACAAATTGAAGCATCATTCCACTGGTAACCCTACTGAAAATTCCTGCAAGAAAATGTATGCTGGAACTCGCATGATGATCCAAAAGAAATTCTTGCAGAGAATTGGAATGGGAAGGCACGGGATCGTGCATGAACGATTCGTACAAGGACTCTCGCAGGATATATTAAATTTGCAAGTTTTCTACAAGTCACACGTGATGCGACTGTGTCTTGTAGGAAGTCGCGTGAAAATATATATTTAGCATTTTTGTGAGAAAATCTTTAAAAATCCTATCAAGTATCTTGAATGATTTGCAATTTCTTACGTGGATCCTGCATGATCTTGAAAGGACCGAGTTGAAGTTAATAGTTATTGCGTAGGTCTTTTGTATGAATCTTCTCAGACTCCAAGAAACATTAGTAAATATCGTTAGAATATTCGAAAATGTTTGAAAATATTCCGAATGTGTATACGATATTGTCTATGAAAAAAGTGAAAAAAATAGCTCATCGAAGAAAAATGACAAACTTCCTCCTCTGCCCTTATAGAATTTTGACAGGCTTTTGCATTACCTTTGTACGATCTTACAAGATTTTTTCACTGATCCAGCGCGATCTCACAACATTCTTGCAAGATCCTACGCTGAATCTTGCAGTCATTTTTGGGTGGGAAACGCGTCTATTACGTACCCCGTGCACGACTCTTCATTCAATCGACGATCCCTGCGACGAGGTAGACGCGCGAAACATAGAAACGGAATCACCTCGAACGGCCATGAAACAGGATTATGCGTATAACGGGAATGCTAGATTACTCGTCATTTATTATTTTCTCTTCAGCCAAAAATCACGTTGTACTCTGCAAGGAATAACGATTGAGATCATTCGAATCAAATTGACGACCCGCTCCTCGCGACAATGGCGAGAAATTTTCGCGAGAGGAGCGGCGACCAGTTATACAAAAATACTCGCGTGTGAGCGTCACGCGCATCCTAAGAAAAATCACGTTTGAAACGACGAAGCGAAGTACGTGCACACGCGGTTCCACCGATTTGCTTTCGTTAAGTACAGTTCGATGACGGCGGTACTCGTCCGATGTCTCGCAACGCGTCGAACACACATTCTCTCGCTCAGTCTCTCCCTTAAAATTAACGTTAAAAAGTATCACGTAACGAATTCGATCGACCCTGCCCAATGAAAGTGGCGCGACGCCAGGTACGCCGGCGCGCGCGGATATCGCCGACCGGAGCGCGACGACGCCGCTTTTCGCGCCCGCTGAGAAGCGCTGGAAACTTACCCACTGTCGCGCGGAGTATACCGGTCGAGGGAGCGATCGTTAAAATATCGTAATATCGGTATGAATAAAAGAACGTCAAGACGGATATTTTCATTTGTTTTTCTTTTTTTCTTTTTAGCGTAAACGCTGGACAGGCAATTCGCTTGCGCTTGCGAGAGGCGAGAGAACGGAGAGATCCCGCCAGACGGTAGAAAGTTCCCGATTAATTGCGCCGCAAGGATAGGATAATCAGGTACTAGGAACAGCCCCGCAAAGGCCCCGATCCTTTGAGACGGAAGAGCCGCGCTCGCGAACGGTCGGAGCGGGCCGGGCTCTCCGTTTCGGTCGGGGAACGTCGAACGCGTCTCTTTTCGAGTTAAAATCGGCCGACGAATCGCTCGAAGATTGGCTAAAATGTACAGTGATAATAAAACATCATTTACACGTTAACGAGGGATGAGGACCGAGGAAAATGAAGCTGAGACGATGCATGGGACTACGATTCGAGCGACGCGACTCGTTCGGCCTTTCCTCCGAAGCGAAACGAAAATCCCAGCGGAAGAGCGATCGACTCGCGACACCTGCTTCCGTTGTATATATATATAAATATACATATATATAAATTCCCAAAGGATAGGAACCCACTCCGAACACATTGCCCGCGCGAAACGTTACGATTAAATATAATACACACCGTATAATAATTACAATAATATAGCATTAATTAAGAGAATATTATGTTAATAGTTATTTAACCACGTGTATGGCTCAGTCTATTACGCTAGTCTCATGCAACAACAACAATAATAATAAAGATACAACAATATATTTACTCGTGTGTTTGTGTGTTGTCTTGTTTAGTCGGGAATTATTTTCACTTTTTTGTCAGCGCCGTTTCGCCGTTGCTTTCTCTCCCTCCCTTTCTCACCCTCCGCAATCACCCCGTGCATCCCTCCTCGTCTTTTTCACCCACTGTCACTATGCACACGTTTACATTGTTCCGCCTTTTTTACACGCCACTCAAGCCTTCTCACCCGCCGCCACCGCGAGGGAGCGGAGAGGCGAGAAATAAAAACCTGGACCACTTTTTTCTGTCTTATTCCCACGGAAAAAAATCCCACTTTTGTCATCGATCGACACATTCTCGTCACTCGCATCGGAAACATCATCGGCACAGCATTACAGTATAAATAGACGACATATTCCCACATTTACGCGCTCGCATAATAGAAATTTCTTTCGTCCCACCGTGAACCTCAGAGAGGGTCGCGGAGATTTTTCTCTCGACGTCGAGGCGCGAGGAAAACGAAGCTGAGTTTCAACGAGAGGTCGCTCGATCGAGAGCGCGAATTTCTTTTGCCTTCGATCGAACAAAGCTCTCGCGTGGGCGCGAAGAAACCACCTCCCGACGAATTGGCGACTTTGTTAAAGGCACGAATCGCTCGGAAACCCGACAGAGCGTTTCGAGTTCGGCTAAAATTGGCCGTAACTCGCGGCTGGCAACTTTTAGAGGAAAATGCTTCAAATGAAAGTTGTAGAGCTGGAAAAGCTGTGCAATTTTCGTTTGAGACATTTTTCTCTCCGAGCAACCATCGGCGAGATATCGGTCGATCGGTAGCGCGATCTTTGGCGAGCCCACGCGATTTATGTACACAGATCGAACTGGTGATCGAAGCGGATGGGCTGTTCTCGTAAAAGTAATAAATATCGCGCGCGCGCGCACCTCTCGCAGCTTCGCGTCGCTTTCCTCCTGCCCTCGAGTAATATAAAAAATAGTAATATCACAAAAATTGCGCGGGCAGGGTAAGGAAGGGACCAGATTGGGATAAGAGCATCTGGCAATGCCAATTGCCAATTGACAGAACGTGGATCGAGTCGGGAGCGGCC
Source organism: Xiphydria camelus (assembly GCA_963678675.1). Lineage (NCBI taxonomy): Eukaryota > Metazoa > Arthropoda > Insecta > Hymenoptera > Xiphydriidae > Xiphydria > Xiphydria camelus. The sequence continues at coordinate 3,994,755 of OY783200.1, forward strand.
GTGAACGTCTCTATTTTCTATTTCCGCGCTTCTTCTCTCCCCTTCTCTCTCTCTCTCTCTCTCTCCGCCGTGTTTCCCGTGTGACAAAATGAGACGGCGACGCGGGACTCGTTCAGCAATTTTTTCCGCGGAACGCCGAATTCGAAAATGCCCAAATCGAACGAACTTTTGAGCACATCTGCAATCTTTCCGACGGTATTAATCGCGCCCCGCGAAACTCGAGCACACCAACCTTTCCCGCGCCGCGGACAAACGCGAACGAGTCCTCCTCGACGTCTCGCCTCGCCCGCGTCAAGTTTCTCCCTGTGCCAGCCGCATTTATTCCACTTTATTGATTCTCCAATGTCCAAAATGTGATTCTCGCTTTCTTCTTTTTTTTTTTCATTTTTATCATCGACTCCATTCACAACGGTGACTTAAGCGATAGTCGGCGCGCGTTTGCTCCGCCGATTGAGTTACGGTACGGCGTGAATTGAAGGTTTATTCCGTTCGTTAAAAAAGAAAGAAAGAAAGATAATAGTAAAAGTCCAGAGCTTCGTCGTTAAAAGTCTTAAGAATTGTCTTAGCGAATTGTCTCGTGCTTTTCCGTCTCTTTCTCTTGGATAAACGTATAATTCTTTCATCGTCACAAAATTGTACCGCGTTTCGACGAATTCTCGTCCCTCTTTCTTTCTCTTTTTCTCACTAAACGCGGTCTGGAATGACGGCAACGAAAAGACAAAAAAAAACACTCTACCAACGATACTTCGCGGTACACGTGTACCTATACTCGTTATTCGCGCGAGCAAAATCGAGGAATCGCCGTATAGATTTCACGTCGCGGAATCGCGCGCGCGTTAATTGAGGTGACAGAAGTAGAGTCTCCGCGGCGAGACAAGATGGCGGCGCGCTGCTGGAAGAAAATACAAAGGATATCGCGATACGGTATCCGATTAAAGCAGTGAGAAAGAAAACGAAGCGTTTTAGAGGCGACGGTTTGTCGTCTTCGTGGTTCTTTTTTCTTATCTCATCACGCGAGCGCGATGATAGAAGAAACTACGCGATTCTCCTGGCGATCGTAGCAGTGCGTCGATAAAATGGCGGCCGAAAGAAGCGCGAGAATGTGAAGCGACATATTTAAGAAGCTGTGGATCGAGTAAAAGGAGAAAAAAAAGCCGAGCTTTTTCGCGAAGATACGGGATATGGCACTATCTTCACCTGTGTGTGTTGGAAATAAATTTTTCACTACACAGAGAAAGAGAATTAGTTGAATCTATCCGAGAAAAAATGTTTATACATGATCATACATACCTCTAATGGGGTATTTAACTAGAAACAATATTCATATTTTTAAATTCTATTTGTAATCTGTAAACATATTTAATATCACGTGAAAAAGAAAATGCTCGAAAGAGTAATTACTCGCCGAATTATAAGCGCATTTCTCTCTACAATGTTGTGACGTCGTCGAAGAGCCGCGAAAGACGCACTTATGCCAAGCGGCGGGTGCGAGAGAGATAGACATACAATACTGTGACGTATCCTGCACTTTTAACCCTTTTAGTGCCGAGCGAAAACCGTGTGTTTATGCGAAGACAACCGGACGAATTTGTCGAATTTACTAAGTTCAGGAAAAAGCTCATGCAAACCAAACTAAGAATGATATTTAAAAAATTCAAAATGCAGTGTATTACGGAAGAAAGAGAGAATAATGTAATGTCAATTGTATTTCAATATATATTGAAAATCATACGAATAACATAAATAGTAAACACGATGAAAAACATATAAACAAGTTCCTCTTCTGCAAACAATATTTGCACATAACAATAATCATCATTTGATCATAGTTTTATATAGGTTACGTAGTATGAAGTATAAGTATTACATTTTCAATCGTTTTTAATAAAATAACCAATATCGGTCCTGAGCGAACGACGATATATCGTCGTCCGGCACTAAAAGGGTTAGATATCGTTTTCCGGCTCAGATAAGGGTGAAAATGAGAAATGAAAAAATACGGGGTTGATAATTTTTTTCAAATTTTTCGAATCATTAATTTCTTAAAATCAGTCAACTACCCCATTGGATATAATGAGATCCGAAATTTGTCTCTATATGATTATATATGAAGAACTATATATAATCATATATGATCAGATATCAATATATATTACATATTTAGATCTGAATAAGCCGACAATTTTGGATCTGATTATATCTAATCTTGTCTGATCATATATATGATGATATTTATGTCGTTTTTCATACATAATCAGATAGAGACAAATTTCGCACCTGATCATAATATATAAATATTTTGTCTAGATTACTGAAAATTACTCGCGCAATCGCGAGTAATCATTTATTTACATCAACGAAATTGTTCAGTACATCAATTAGACATCTCTTCCTTACGCTCATGTGCATGTAGCGTGTATAATTGTGATGAAGAAATATTTACTTAATTGAATTGATTGATCTAGATAAATAATTACTTGTGCGACCCCGCAAGCAATTTTTAGTAGATCCAACTCATTCTTTCTCTCTGCGTCATGACCACACAAAGGAAGAAGTCACAGTCGCGCGGTAAACCTGTAAAAAGATACACGTCAGCAGCAAGATAAAAAGAAAAGTCAAATTCGACCGACAGAACGAAGGAAGTTCCACGACGTGAAATCTATGCGCGCCCTTCTCTCTCTCTTCATTAATTTCCTCTCCTCCTCTCCCTTCGCCACCGCTAGTCGGCGAACCGACGAAGCTAGCTTTTTTTTCTTCTTCAAAGGGTCGGGAAAAAATTGCAGCTAGGCTAGCACCAATTGCCAGCTCTCGCGTCGCGATGTTCTCACACAGTTTTTTTTATCCTCTGTCATTTTCTATTTTCCCTGCCGCCGCGACGACTTCCGCTCTTCGTCGCGGCCCTCTTTCACTCTCTCTCTCTCTCTCTCTTCCTATCGCGCGAGGGTACGCAACGCAACACACGGCGGTGCGCGCTCGCGACGCTAATTGGAAAGAAGAAAGAAAATTGGTGTTTTCGCGCGCGTTCGCTACGTGTCGCGTATTTTTTTTTTTGTTTTACCGAAAGTCATCGGTTGTCATCCCCCAACGATAGACCTCCGGTCCCACCCACCCTTCCCTCCCGTCCCACCCGTCCCACCCATCCCTCCCTGTTTTAGAATCCCTCAGCCACTTGCGCTTTATTTTTTTTGGATGGTACTGAAAGACCTCTTCGGCCCGAACCCCCCTCCCCCCTCCCCCCCAAGAATATTCTTCATCATAGCCTAATTAGTTGTTGCCAGCGACGATCGTTACTTTGTTATTCCCGAGGGCTCGACGATGATACGACGATGATCACGAACGACTCGATAGCGACGACGACGACAATGATGAGAAGAGGCCGTGGTTTCACCCACCCACCCTGTCCACCCATTATTAATGTTCCCCGCCCAACCCCGTTCGGCCTGCCCCTTAAAGCGGCCGTCTGGAACAGTAATAAAAGACGGTTTTTTTTTTGGTGTTTATCGGCTTCTTCGAGAGGCTGCCGCGACAGCGACGCGTCGGGTTCGATCGGAATATTGGGAAGCGCGATCGAATTTCGATTCCGATGAGTGGATTAAGGGCCCTCTGTCAGTTGTAGGGATTTTGAAAATCCGTAGAGGAAACTCTTCTCGCGCGACACATTTGAGAGTGATCTTGTTGTCGGTTGAATAGTGAAACACATTGGCATACAGGCTTCACATCGTTTTAGGGGAGATAGGGGAGATTTTGGCAAAAAAGGGGACAATTTTGATTAAAAAAGGAGATTTTCCAGAAGTTAGTCAAGTGTGGTAGTTTTAAAAAATAGCAATTTTTAAGATAAACGGAGCGAGGCATTTAAATTGAGACGCATGAATATCCGTAAAACAATTAACGCATTTTAGAAGAAAACGATTCTTATAAAAGTTATTTTGTTTAAATGAAAAATAAAACAGTTTTCTTTCCCCCTCTAAAGCGAATAATTTTTTTTTAATGCGTTATTTTGCAGATATTCATGTGTGTCTCGATTAAAATGCCTCACCCTGTACAATGAAACACCAATATTTATTAAGTGAATGAAGGATGTTTTTATCTTTGTAATATTTATATATATATTTATATGTAAAAAATTTATATCTTTGTTATATGTAACTTAAATCTGAGTACCACAATTTGATTTAAGAAAAGCGGACTATTTGCTGAATAAAGTTTCTAATAAGAAACATTAATTCAACTAGGTTATCATATTTTTAACGAAATATTAATGCAGGTAAAGAGTAGGAGTTGCATGATTTTAGCAACAAAAAATGGATTATTTAGACCCATTTCACGTGAACTGAAATGATGAAAAGACAAATTCAACTGAGAAGCTGAACAATGAGTGATTTTAGAAAGAAAATATCGAACTATAGAGGAAAAAGGGGAGAATCACGAGTCTTAGAGTAAAAAAGAGGAAGCTTAACCCTTTTAGTGCCGAGCGAAAACTGGGTGTTCATGCGAAGATAACCGGACGAATTTGACGAATTTACTGAATTTAGGAAAAAGCTCATAAAAACAAAACTAAGAATGATATTTTAAAAATTCAAAATGCAGCGTATTACAGAAGAAAGAGAAAATAATGTAATGTCAGTTGTATTTCAATATATATATATTGAAAATCATACGAATAATATAAATATTAAACATGATGAAAAACATATAAACAAGTTTCTCTTCTAAAAACAGTATTTGCACATAACAATAATCATCGTTTGATCATAGTTTATGTAGGTCACGTAGTATGAAGTATAGGTATTATATTTTCAAACATTTTTAATAAAATAACCAATATCGGTCCTGAGCGAACGACGATATATCGTCGTCCGGCACTAAAAGGGTTAAAAAAATAGGGGAATAGAGGACACACTGTGAAGCCTGGGCATAGCAATGCTGAAGGGTATATTATTCCGGAATATTATGGTTATTCAAATCAGAAAAAAATTGATCCTGTCTATGAGCGACGTGTAGCACTCACGCGAAAGGTCCAAAACAACACTTTCACTAGATGTCAGAACATCATCCATGCCCTGAGTAGTAACGCTGTGTAATAACAAGACATCGCAGTGAAATATATCGGAATCAGTAGTGCGTAGCAAATCACACACAGGTCGGAAATTACCTCGTATTCTTCGTAAGTACACGATAAGTCTAATCTGGCTAAAAGTTGTGATGCTTCTCAGATCGATCTCAGACATTCTCAGTCATGAGAGTTATCGGCTCCAATTTTAATAATCAATTAATAAATTTTTAGTTATAATACTTTATGAAAACCTACTCCCAACCTGTGAAAGATCATGCCGAATGGTTTACAAATTATTTTACGGTAAAAAAAAAATTAGAAATTAACTGAGAACTTTTCGCGAAATTTCTTTAATACTGCCAACCGCAATAATGTTGACAGGGGGCCCTTAATGAATAATAGCTTCTTACAGCATGACTGGTTCGAATTGCGGGAGAATTGGTAAACTAGAGATGTCGATCCAAATGGCACTGACGAATTAAGCGACAGATTCTTCGCATAAAAAATCTCAATTTAAAGCGTAGGTATACAGCGGCAAATCTAGCGTAATATCAGTGTTTCGTGAATTGCCAGGTTTGACATTAGAATCGGTTCGAATCGCTGTCAGGATTGCCACAAATTTTGATTTAAAACATTTCCCGACTTTTCCCGAGCAAAAATCGCATTTTTTCCATACTATTTAATTAACTCATAAAATCAATTTTGGAAAGTAAAAGAAGTATTAAGGTGTTTTCTGCACTTTCCCGGCTTTCCAGGTCTGTGGCAACCCTGGCTATGCGAAAATATTGATCCAAACGAAAATGAAGGATTAAACGATCGATTTTTCGGGACGCATAAATCACGGTGCGAGTTCTCCGTGTGATTATCGATAAAGGGTTCATATTACAGGTGATTTTTACATATCATCACGGGTAAATCGTAAGTTTTCGTACCGCGAGCGGTTCGAACCGTTGAGAAATCACTCCCGCAAAAATGTCCGAAACAGTCGCAGGAGCTTTCGCGGTATCCTCTCGAGTGATTTCGAACAAGAGGATTCCGATACAGGGATTCGACATCTCGCGGCGATATTATTCACGGGAAGGACTCACCATAATTAGGCGGGGCTGCTCAGACGCCGTACATGCCTTGAAGCCGCTCGCTCAGCGGTGGCGGGAATTGATCGGAGAAACGCCTCCAATTTTCCGGGCCGACTTGGTTCTTGAAGCCGTGCAATATCTAAGAACAGATCAACGATGGGCGTTAGTAACGCGCGTTTCGATCGACGAGAACGCGTCGAAAACGGGACGCGATGAAAGGATCATCTGTCTCACTTCTTTTCACGCGTTCCAATCGACCGGAAATAATTCGACGCGAATGATCCGAGTCGTCCTCACCTTTTGGAACATCTCCTTCAGGTCCTCGCGGGGAGTGACCCACGATGCCACCGCATCGCAGAAGAATATGAACTCGGGCACAACGCCGGCAGGATTCACGGTGATCATTGAACACATCCCCCGGAATGCCGAATCTTTTTCCTCGTTATCGCGTATGTTCCTCAAGGAGACACACCTATCGACAGGCGTGCGTTAGAAAAGTCCTGCCCGACGTGACGGGCGCGATCGCGCGGACTGATCGTGCGCGTCGCGGGGGACGGCGATTCGTTTGAGACCGCGATATGTGTAGTTTTATAGAGATCTGCGTTTGAGGTAAAAAAAAAACGGCTTGGAAACGCAATGTGTCTAGCGAGATTGGAAAGTGAAATTTAACTTGATTTTTTCCGCGCTTTCTAATTACTTAAGAGCTTGGCGCAGGATTCTATAATCTCCTAGAGCTTCTATATTACATAGGAATTGAATCTCTGAAATATTTTCTTCGCGTTGGGACTGCAAAAATCGTGAATTTATTAACGGTATCTCTTTAAATTTTGCTAAAAATTGAAATTTCCATAATCAATCAGCTACCGTATTCAGTGTATTTTTTTCGTGCTCATTTCAAAACTCATGAATCTATTACCAAGATATCAAAGCAATACCAAGGTATCGATGATTTCTGTATTAAAAAAAAAAAGTTTTCGCACATAAAATCACCTATTTGCATTTCCTTCGACATATCGTCAATATACCTGTCATTTTTCGGAATCAGTGTGAAAAATTACACAAGATAGCGTGGTCGAGCGGCCGATTCCGGAAATTTCAACTTTTACGAGAAATTGGAAAAAATCGAAATCTTTGAAATTTGTTTTTGACTATCCAATCTTGTGTATTTTTTCGTGCTAATTCCAAAAATCATATATAGATTTATCGACGAAATTCCAAAAAAATCATCGAAATATTTACGACTTTCTGGGAACAACAATTTTTTATACATAAAATCGACGATATCTTGTGTTTTCTTTGAGGCATCGTAAATATATCTATGATTTTCAGAATCGGCGCAAAAATACACGATAGGATGATCAATCGATTCCAAGAATGTCGTTTTTTTTGTGCAAAATCGCGGACTTCAGAATTAGACAATCACGATTTTCAACGCATCTCTTTGCCTGCATTCCATAAATCATAGACATACCAAAAAAGCAATGAACCGAAATATCGTCAAATAACGAGAGAAACTTCAGAAAATTTTCAATTTCCCTATAACTTCTTTCCACGCCTAAAAAAATTCCCAGGCGTTTCAGAATTCTCCGATTTCCAGACACCGAGAGAGAAATTTAACAACGCACGAACGAGGAACGAATCACCTCCTCCGCGACGAACGCGGGCTCGTTAACATTAGCAATAGTGAAACGGCTACCACATCGAGGGCAAAAGTTAGCCCGCGAGAGTCGGAAGCTTAAATTTACAGAGTAAAGTCTCAGACGAATGAACTTTTCGGATCGGCAATGACGAGCGTTAATCTTACACTCCTTCGCGAGGACCAGTCTAGTTACGAATCGTCCTTCGATCGCACCGAATCGCGCGCGGAAACGAATTTTCGATCTCGATCACTCGGACACTCCCTTTCTCCCGGTCAATCGACAACGCGAAGAGAAGCCAACCGAGAAAACAGATCTACACGTACAGACCGCGTCGCGACAGACTGGAACTCCGAGAAGGCACGATCGTGGCGCGCAAGGATCTCCGAAACGAAGTCCCGACCCACGAGATTCCTGGGCGCCCGATCCGAGATCCCTGCGCGCGCTCAGGAGTCAGGAGTCAATAATATGCATACAGACGCGCGACGTGAAGATAATAAAATTACCGAGAAAAATAGAGAATATAATACAATAATTATAATGGAATATAATAAAAAAATTTACACACCACTGCCGTACAAACTGCTGTAACATGGGGGCGACGTCGTGGGGACACACGTAACCTAGACGACCGATCGTAATGGCTACGGTATTGCGTTTCGGTAAGGTAGTTCGAGTGAAGTGTAGTGAAGTGACCGGAAACATAAAACAATAAGACAAACTGATAGCGAACCAACCAACAACCAACTCAGGTGAATATCGCTCTCGCTCTCTCCCCTCGCTGCTCCGTATCGTCATGCGACGGCCGTCGATCGATTGGCGATTGATCAATTCAACGATAATCGATTAATCACGACAATTAACAGAGATGAGGCAAGTATAAAACACAGGCGATAAATCGAAGAACGATAGTTTCGTCGAGTTTCAAATCGATCGGAGAAGTATCTCCGCTTTAGCGGAGGAGACGGTCGATTAAAAATGTTTTCCCTCACTCATGCCCATTTCGAGGCCTTTTCCAGCCTGTTTTTAGACCGTAAGGTGGCGTTTTTCCCGCGTGACACCGACCAGGAGTCCGTAGGCTGTTAAAAGATTGCTTAGTCCGAAATGGGTCCTTTTTCCAAACTGATAAACGCAACGTGAAATGAGCCGTGTATGTTTGAGCCTTCTGTTTATTTTGTTTTGAGAAATGGGCATCCGCGAGAAAAAATAGTATATGTCATTCGGCTGAAATCCTCGGATTTTTAGGGCTGTGTTTAGGCTGTTTTAATGGGCATGTTCACAACTTTTTGTACAACTGTTTAAAGTGCATGAATCGGAAGATTAGGGTATTAAAGTAATGTAGGTAAAAAATGGGCCACTAAAAAATGTTTTTCCATTATTTTTGAGATGTTAAAAAAGACATTCGTTTTAAAGCGTCGCACTTTCACCGCCATTTTAACTGACCAATCAGAGCCGGGCAACAGATTCTCCACCATTCACAAACCCGGGTTTGGCCCCTTGCCAATGGCTTTAGTGACGTCACTAAGGATTTCGTTTGCATCGAAGTCAAATTTTAAACATAAAAAAAAAAAAGAAATTAGTGCTCAGAAAAAAAAACACATCTTATTTTAATAAGCACAAAAAGTATTAACGAATGATCAAAAAAAAAATCGTGAACATGCCCATTAAACACAGTCTGAAAAAACCTCGGATTTCCGCTTAACGACATAAGATACTATTAAGTTGATAAAAAAAAAAACGATCTCGACGAGAGTCTATCGTACGATATACATCGACGCGCTCGCCATAGGCGATACTCGTGCTCTACGCGTTATATCGTAGCTGCTGAAACAATATATTAAAAATTAGGACAGCGGCGCGACGTTGAACACACGCGAACACCGCCGAAAATCAGGATCGCGAGCGGGCAAACGAAAGGTACGACGCGATTCGAGGAACGTGCGTGCGGTATACAAGGTCTTTTGATCGGGATGGTGATGTTCGATGAGGCCTGATTCGTCGAAACAGTTATTCTATCGATCAACGAGGGATCAACGGGACGAGTATTGACTGACTCTGCTTCTCTGAGTGCAGCTGAAGTCCATCGCGTAATGCAGAATGTGAGGAATAAGAAACAGACTCTTGATTCATTGTTTTTTAGTATCTTTCGTTCATGATTGATTGAAATCCTTATTTCTTATAGAGGGTTGCCACTAATTCGGCTTTAATACTAATTTTTTTATTGCACTTTGCACTCGTTACTCAGCGTAAGTGCGTTTTCGACGTCATAATCTCGTAGAGAAAAACGCAATTGTTTCGAACCGTTTCTTTTAGGTTCATTATTAAATATGTATACGGATTACAAATTAAATTTGAAAATATGAATAATTTGTTTATGTCAAGATCACGTTCTGATGAATAAAATTCCTTGAAGTTCTCCCGATAATCCTGAAGAGTTCTCTGAGAAAACCTCCAGAGTTACGAGGAAACAAAAATATTTTCCGATTGAAAAAAAATCGAGAAAATGCAATTAAAAGCGTAAATTCATCTCGATCAAATTTCGGACTTTCCATTCACGAATTCTCCTCGACAAACATTTAATTCTCTAACATTTCCGTGTTAAAATTTTTCTGACATTTTCGAGTTTTTCATGACAGTGGTCACCTTGCTATGCTTTCCATTGTGCCATGCAACTTTACTGTCGGATGGGATAAGCTTGAATGTAGGGATCGGTCAATACTTATTCCGTCAACCCTTCGTTGGCCAGTAGGATAAATATTAACGAATTAGGGTGTGCCTGAAGTTCCGAACGTTCGTTTAAACGAAAAATATTGACTTTTTGGGAGACCATAACCAATGTTGAATTTATTGATTACTCGATCTATAGAGATATTTTTGCAAACTGAACGATTATCGGAAATAAAGTAATCAATAGGTCGTTTAAAATCGACATTATTTGCTCAAATGAACTTTCGAAACTTCAGGCGCATGAATCAGGCCACACCGCTGTGAAGGACCCCGTATACGCGCGATAAGACGAAGGGGAGGCGTCGATCTCTGCTTCCGGGAAATGCTCGAGCGTTCTGATCGTCGTTTTCGAACGCTCCTCGTTATTCGCGCCGCGAAGCTATTCGGAATCCTGGAGAATTGGCGCGCGAGTAATTCATGGAAAACGAATCGAGAATCGGTAGCGCGACGGGCGATTTTTATCGAGAGCGAATGGGAATTACGCGACATAGAGAGAGAGAGATCACGTAGATCTTTCTTTACGAATTACGGAGATCGAAGGCGTCGGTTGAATACAAAACGGATCGAATAAATTTCCCAAATCGCACGGCGATCGCGAGAATTCTTACGTACAATTTCTTCGCATCTCTGCCGGCAACTCGACGATCGTCGTTGTGACTTCTTCGTCCACGACGACGCGCGCAGCGTTACGGGGAGAAATTTGATCGTACACCGAGAAAACAGTTCATTTGTAATTGAATATGGCGAAATAAACATTTCATTGGATCAAGCAAATATTCGTTAATTATTATGATATTTATTTAGCACAATTTGATCCTTCGAGGCAATCAATTGAATGACATTTTTACGGTTAACATATTATATTTTCTTGTCCTAACGAAATATTTATATCGCCACACTTGAAACCACATTTATTAACTATTGATAAACTGTTTTTTCGGTGTAGCCTCGCAAAAAGAAGGAATTCTATCTGAAATTTATCGATTAATTACACGACGATAAAAGCGAACTCTATTCTCGTGCAATTAATATCTAGAATCGTCACAACCAGAGGTTACCGGAGCGACTCGCACGTAGACACGCGCCGGAGTAAACAACTTCACCTTCAACCGTGTCCGAAACGGTTTGGCCGTGACTTATTACGCGCCGCGGCGAGCGTCGCGATATAGTCGATCGCCGAGCTGCCATTATCGCTCCGACCGTTGCGCGATAAGCTTCTCGCGAGTGACGATTATTCTTCCTTACTGTGCGCACGAGGTGTATCAGAAGAAGCTTGACATAGAAAACGCGTGATCGCGAGCGAGAATTTCAATTAACCGTAACGAACGCGTAAGCTCTTCGTCGCACGCTCCAATCGCCCGTGTCGAGCTTCCCCGAAAAATACCTCGCAAGTCTCGCCGTGTTTCTCGTGCGTTCACGAGCGACCGTTCTTTCTCAAAGCGAGTTTCGCGCAGGAACTGACGAACTCCGCGCGCGCGCGATAAAAATCTCGCGTGATTCCCATTCGCGGAGGAAGCTCCGCGCTTTGCCTCGCGAGCAACGGCTGGTCTACTACCACGGGATCCGGAGGCGGGCCAGGGCGCCGCGATTTCGTTATCGAAAGTCGGGGGACTCACCGGTATTCTCCAGCAGCGTCTTGGGAGTGTTGGGTCGGTTGATGATGTCGATGAGCTGCGAGAGGATCAGCGGGATGTAGGCGCTCGTGTCGGGCCCTGCGACAAGGTCGAATTAATCATCTTTTCTCTCCAGAATGTTCAGTACAGGTTCACGATGAAATTGAGGTACTTTTTAATGACTTTCTCAAGAATTTTTTCCGGAATTTTCAAGGATGTGAAGCGATCGATGTTATATGCTACATGTGGAAGCTGCGTGAAAGATTTGTTGAATCGTGATGAGCTGATGAAATGATCCGTACAATGAAACTACAAGAATATTTATTAAGTGAACAAACGTAATGTTCTTATTCACTCATTGGTTTACTTCAGTTTTTACAAAATTAAGTGATTTTGTAAAACGAACAAAAACAAATATTCAAGGACCTACAAAAAAAAACTGCAAGTACATTTCCAAAACTTTAGGGGCAAGTTAAATTCAAGTACTTCTCAAGTTCATCAAGGATTTCAAGGACCACCGGACCCCCTGTACTCGCAGCGATTCGCGACGACTCGCCGCAGGAAAACTCACCTAGTTTTATCGATATCTCTCCGATGGCCCACGTCGCGTTATTGCACACTGATATAAACTCCGGGTTGAGGTTTTGTCCCAGGATCGGCATGAAGTCCGCTGCGCGAGGAGCGAGGACGAGATTAGCGAGGTGGACGAGTGAAATCTCCGCGAGAATTTGCGGCGAGAAGGAAGAATACTTACGTATGCAGGGCAGGACATGCTGGAAGCAGGCCTTGGTGAGGTCGCCGAGGAGGGCGAAGCTGCTCTGCCGCACCTCCGGCATCGGGTCTTGCATGCACTGGTACAGCAGCGTCATCACGTTGCTGTTGACCACCAGTCGCTCCATGTGATTGTCCAGCCCCTCCGCCAGGCCGCTCAGCAGGTCCAGCGCGACGATCATGAAGTCCTTGTCCGGCGCCTCGAACTGTTCCGGACTCTGGGTGTTCGCTATGTGCTGGTTCAGCGTTTGCTCGACTAGCGACACGCAGCGCCTGTGGGTGGAGAAATTGAGACGTTTTGTGAGCGACTCTTGAATCGGGATTCTGCCACATTCCCAGGCTTCACAGCCTCTGTTTATTTCATTTTAGGGGAAATGGGAGAAATGTTGACAAAAGAGAGGAAACAATCTCTTGATTATAAAGATCTTTCCGAAATTAGATCTTCCAGAAACTTGCAGGGGTTTTTAAAATATAGAACGAAACATTAATATTTATTAAGCGAACGAGAGATGTTTTTGCAACATAAAAATTTGTCTTTTGTTTTGCAACCGATATCAGCCGATATTTGGTATACTTGAAACGAAATATTGATAAAGATAGATATATATATATATATAGGAGTTCTATAGTACCATTTTAACAAAAAACAAAAAACCATTTTCACCTTTATCATGCAATCCGAAAAGATGAAAAAACAGACTCAACTGAGAAGCTGAATAAGAGGTGGTGATTTGAGAGGAAAAATGTCAAATTATAAGGGAAAATCGCGAGTTCTAAAGAGAAAAAGGAGAATAAAGAGGAATAGGGAACACCTTGTGAAGCCTGCATTCTCTCTCTCTCTCGCGCGCGCGCCGAAGCATACCTGTAGACCGGCTCGCAGTACGGCAGGAATCCAGATCGCAGCGCGGTCGCGACAGACGAGAGGCACTCCAGCAGCGGGAAGAGGTCCTTGTCCTCGTCCTTCAGGACGTTCCACTTGTTGATCAGCGGCGGCATCAGCAGGTTTATGTAGTCCGGCTTGTTGAGGTGATGGCCCACGGAGTCGGCGAGCGTGCCGATCGCGTCGTAGAGTATGAGGAGATTTTTGTGCTGGTACTTGCCGAACGCGAAGACGAGGGTCTCGAGTATGAAGCCGAGGTAGGGAACGAGCTCGGTGCACGCCTCTTCCTCCAGCGTGGCGAACGCGGAGCACGCCGCTTCTTGGACGCGTTTGCTGCCGTCCAGGATGCGCTTGAGCAAGCCGGTCATCAGCGGCTTCAGGTGAGTGTCGTGCGGCTGCGAGCAGACCCAGTGCGCGTAGCGGCTCAGCGTCCAGCACGTTATGGCGCGGACCAGCGCCTTCTTGTCGCTCAGACAGCCGATCAAGTAGGGGATCAGCTCCGAGAGATGCGGAATCATGCCGGACATACAGCCTGGTGGATAGGGAAGAGATCGTCATGCATCTCGTTAGAAGCCGCGCTTATCCATATGCATCAATATGCGGGGAATTCTTGAGGGAATTCATATTTATTCTTATGATTCGGCACAGTCAGGGTTTCCTTCAATTGTCCATGTTGGTGGGAGGATTTAGTCGAAGAGCGGAAGTGGAATTCCATGGAAATTCCAAGGAATTCGATGAAATTTTGTTGCATTGGGTAAATTTCCTTAAAAATGGATGGAATTCCGTGGAATTCTAAGAGATTTCGTAAAATTCAAAGGAATTCCATGGAATTTCAAGCGACCAAGGGAGAGGGAGATTCAAATCCAACGGAATTCCAAATCAATTCATATTTATTCTTATGATTCGACAGAGTCAGGGTTTCCTTCAATTGTCCATGTTGGTGGGAGGATTTAGTCGAAGAGCGGAAGTGGAATTCCATGGAAATTCCAAGGAATTCGATGAAATTTTGTTGCACAGGGTACATTTCTTTAAAAAATGGATGGAATTCCGTGGAATTCTAAGAGATTTCGTAAAATTCAAAGGAATTCCATGGAATTTCAAGCGACCAAGGGAGAGGGAGATTCAAATCCAACGGAATTCCAAATCAATTCATATTTATTCTTATGATTCGACAGAGTCAGGGTTTCCTTCAATTGTCCATGTTGGTGGGAGGATTTAGTCGAAGAGCGGAAGTGGAATTCCATGGAAATTCCAAGGAATTCGATGAAATTCTGTTGCACAGGGTACATTTCTTTAAAAAATGGATGGAATTCCGGGGAATTTTAAGAAATCTCGTAAAATTCAATGGAATTGGATTAAGCCCCATCAAATGAGATAAAATTCTAAATAATCCGATGGAATTTCAAGGAATTCTGTGGAATTTCAAACGACCAAGAGAGAGGGAGATTCAAATCCAACGGAATTCCAAATCAATTCATATTTATTCTTATGATTCGACAGAGTCAGGGTTTCCTTCAATTATCCAGGTTGGTGGGAGGATTTAGTCGAAGAGCGGAAGTGGAATTCCATGGAAATTCCAAGGAATTCAATGAAATTCTGTCGCACAGGGTAAATTTCCTTAAAAACTGGATGGAATTCCGGGGAATTTTAAGAAATCTCGTAAAATTCAATGGAATTGGATTAAGCCCCATCAAATGAGATAAAATTCTAAATAATCCGATGGAATTTCAAGGAATTCTGTGGAATTTCAAACGACCAAGAGAGAGGGAGATTCAAATCCAACGGAATTCCAAATCAATTCATATTTATTCTTATGATTCGACAGAGTCAGGGTTTCCTTCAATTATCCAGGTTGGTGGGAGGATTTAGTCGAAGAGCGGAAGTGGAATTCCATGGAAATTCCAAGGAATTCAATGAAATTCTGTCGCACAGGGTAAATTTCCTTAAAAACTGGATGGAATTCCGGGGAATTCTAAGAAAGTTCGTAAAATTCAAAGGAATTGGATTAAGCCCCATCAAATGAGATAACATTCTAAATAATCCGATGGAATTTCAAGGAATTCTGTGGAATTTCAAACGACCAAGAGAGAGGGAGATTCAAATCCAACGGAATTCCAAATCAATTCATATTTATTCTTATGATTCGACACAGTCAGGGTTTCCTTCAATTGTCCATGTTGGTGGGAGGATTTAGTCGAAGAGCGGAAGTGGAATTCCATGGAAATTCCAAGGAATTCGATGAAATTCTGTTGCACAGGGTAAATTTCCTTAAAAAATGGATGGAATTCCGGGGAATTTTAAGAATCTCGTAAAATTCAAAGGAATTGGATTAAGCCCCATCAAATGAGATAACATTCTAAACAATCCGATGAAATTTCATGGAATTCCATGGAATTTCAAACGACCAAGAGAGGGAGATTCAAATCCAACGGAATTCCAAATCAAATCATATTTATTCTTATGATTCGGCACAGTCAGGGTTTCCTTCAAATGTCTATGTTGGTGGGAGGATTTAGTCAAAGAGCAGAAGTGGAATTCCATGGAATTTCGTGGATATTCCAAGGAATTCGATGAAATTATGTTGCATTGGGTAAATTTCCTTTAAAAATGGATGGAATTCCGTAGCATTCCAAGGAATTGGATTAAGCCCCATCAAATGAGATAAAATTCTAAACAATCCGATGGAATTTCAAGGAATTCCGTGGAATTTCAAACGACCAAGAGAGAGGGAGATTCAAACCCAACGGAATTCCAAGCGGTACGGTGGAATTTCAAAGAACACTGTGGAATTCCAGCAAAATTCGCTGGAATTTCACGGAATTGAAAAGATATAAACCAAAGTCGCACTCACCCTCGGCAATGGCGCCCAACGCGAGTATCCCGGACTCCTTGATGAGCCAGTTCGGATGGAACAGCGTGTCCTTGAGGATCGGCACTAAGACCGGCAGCAATTCCTCCCGAAAAACACTCGCCAGCATGTCTAACGCCGCGGCGGAGCACTTGCGCAGGTTCCAGTCACTGAGTGTCGAGTCGTCGTCGCCGCCGTCGTCCGTGTCGCAGTCATCATCGTCGCCACAGCCGCCGTTCTCGTCCGTGTGCTGCTTGACCGCACCGTGCGTGTGGTGCGTCTTCGACTTGTGAAATCGCGGCCGAATGTCCTCCTCCCTGTCGGGAATCATCTCGTCCTCCTCGATGTCGCCCTTCAGCAGTATCACGTCGATCTCGGAGTACTTCATTCCTTTGACCTGTCGACAAGCGAATCGTTTCATTGTCGCGACTGTTCGGAATATCTTTCTGCAGGGTGACTGCGAAAACTCGATTATAGAATTCCCTCGTATTTTTGTCAGTATCAGGAGTTCTGTGCAATCAAATCAACAAAGCTTGTAAATAAATATAATACAAGAACACGAGGGTCCGCGGACGACGGAAGATGGGGGATGTAAATTGCAAAAGGTGTGGTATGGTTGTGGAAAAAAAACAGGGAAAAATCTGTAAAGATCAAAAGTCAATTTTTCACCTTCGATTTTTAAACAAATAATGCAATGTGCAATTGTGAACTAACAATTCGTCAAAAGCGGAGAACTTCATCTTTAAAATGATATCTCAGCTATCGTTTTTGATTTCGTATGGAGGGAGAGAAAGGAAAAAGGAACTTTCTAGAAATAATATATAAGATAATCCAGAATTTTTCCTGACATTTCCCCGATGGATCCAATTCCCTGATATTTTCCGCTTTTCCAGATTCGCAGCCACTCTGATTTTTGTTTAACGATCGAGATGCTTCCCGAATGAATCGCGACTCACCAGAACGGGAACGAGTCTGTTCAGATGCGGCGCGAGGGCCTCCTTGCAGACCTGCTGCTCCGCGAGCGAGAGCCAGAACTCGCAAGCCTCCAGAGCGACGCCGTCGTTGGGATCCTGCGTCCTCGTCAGCATGTACTCGATGATGTTGTGCATGTGCGGTATCAAACGGTCCATTCGCACCTCCAGCAGCATCACGAGCGCTCTGAAACAAAGTCAATTCCCGCTCCTTCGTCAGCGCCGAACGCAAGACGCGTCGCGCCGCTCTCGGCCGGGGAGTAAAATTACCTGCAGACGTTCTTCCGCACTTCCGGATCGTCGTCGGTCGCCAGGTGAAAGAGATTCTCGAGGAAACTGTCGATGTGAATCATGAGCGCCTGCGTGCGATTGATGATGAACTGATTGACGCAGGCTATCGCGTGCGACCGGATCTTCGGGCTGGTGTGGCGGAAGAACTGGAGGAATTTCGGTATGAGCACGTTGAGCGGCCGATTGAGCGCGTCAGAATCGAGGAGGTCGGCCGAGTCCTCGCAGATCTTCTGGAGAGCGCCGAACGCGCCCTCGCAGACGTTGTAGTCCTGCGAGTCCAGCATCTGACAGAGGGCCGGCAGGAGTTCCGGCCACGTGGTCAATTCACCTGGAAGACGGACGGAAATATCACGAGAGTCGTCGGGTGAGTGACTTTCCCTTCGATTAATTTTCCCTCTGGAATCTCACGTACCTCTCGACGCGACGGTGGTTATGAGGATCCCCACGGTCGCGCGTATCAGCGCGGAGGGATCGCCGACGGCCGAAAGGCATTCCTGCTTGATGAAGTTCGTCACCTCCGGCAGGAACTTGTGGAAGTGGGCCTTCACGTTGTTCTTGAGGATCAATCCGCTGAGGGATCTCGTCGGTTCGTCTATTTTGTGGTAAAAAACGCTCTAGATTAGTCGATCATCGCAAAGCTTTCAAAACAAATATGAGCGTTTATTTGTAACGGCTCTTAGACTCGTCTTCTGAGAGAACGTGAGGAAGAGTACGTAGAAAAGAAACGAAGTTTGTACAAGATAGAACGAACAGAGAATTAAAAGGGAATACAAAGAAAAACCTAACACCATATGAAGCTAAAATTACTCTCCAGGAGAGAAATTTCAATTGTTATCTCATTATTTATAGACTTTTAACCTAGAACGATATAAGACTGTTGACTGTAGATAAAAATGTAATCTTCAAAAAAGCATTATACAAATACAGGCTTCACAGTCCTCCTTTATATCATTTTAGAGGAAATAGGTGAAATTTTGGCAAAAAAAAGGACAATTTTGATAAAAAAAAAGGGTTATCTATTATACCAAAAACTAGAAACATGCAGTGATTTTCAAAAATAACGATTCTTAAGATGTACAATGAAATATAAATATTTATTAACCGAATGAAGAATGTTTTTGTAACTTAAAAATGTATATAATACTTCATGCCAAGTAACTTAAATGGGTATCACAATCTGATTTAAGGAAATGGGAATCTAGTTTCCGGTAAGAAACTAATTCAACTAAGCTTTTTTCTTTTAAATGAAATATTGGTGCAGGTAGATGAAGTAGAGATTATAGTACTATTTCATTAAAAAAGAAAAGAAAAAAAAAGGAAAAAAATTGATCATTTTGATCCTTTCAACGTAATCCGAATCAATGAAAAGACAAACTCAACTAAGAAGCTGAATAATAAGTGGTCTTAGAGGAAAAATATCAAATTATAGAGGAAAAAGGGGAAAATTACGAGTTTTTGTGTGAAAAAGTTACTGAGAAGCTGAATAATTAGTGATTTTAGAGGGAAAAAATTGAATTATAGAGAAAAAATGTAGAATATCGCGAGTTTTAGTGTGAAAAAGGGCAAAATAAAAAAATAGGAGAATAAAAGGGTGTAGGATACACATACTGTGAAGCCTGCAAATATAAATCAAAAGCTCATAGATAATGAGATAATAATGATTTAAGTTTCTTTGTTGGCTAGTAAGTTCAGCCTCATATTATGGTAGTTATATAAAAAATTAATCACATGAACATAGCCTCACGCAAAAGTCAATCCTTTAACCTCGTGCCAGGGTTGACACAAAATTTGATCTTAAAAACTTCCTGGCTTTTCTAGGTTTTCCAGGGCAAACATCGCATTTTTCCATACCATTTAATTGACTCATAAAAACACTTTCGAAAAGTGAAAGCTGTATTAATGATATGAAATATAATACAATATAAAGGAGTATGAACTCGAAGAAGGCACAAGAACAACAAAATCTAACAATATAATAAAACATACTCGCCATATGCACAGATCGATAAAGAGATTTCAAATACGAATTATAATTGAACAAAACTTAAACTACATTCATCCAAATATCGCAAAAACATCACAAATTGTGTGCATATTTATTCTAGATCACCAAACTCTGATTAAGCATCCCCTAAAAATATTGTATTGAAAATCAATATTGAAAATGCGGGATATTCTTTTTTCAAGGGACTTCATTAAAATTCCCTGACTTTTCCAGGCTTCCCACACTCTCAAAAATACCCCCTATTTTTCTAAGCCTATAGCAACCCTGTCTGTGGAGAGAAAGAAGCGAGGAGACATTACGTACATCAACCGTTAGCCGATTTCAAAGCCCGCACATGAAAACGACAAAGGACTCGCGAAGGGCACAGGAAAATAAGGGGCGAAACGATTCTACGAAGTTAAATCAAAGTCGTAGACTCGCTCCACCAAGAGCGAAATCTTCCGAGGAATATTCTAGATGGCGCCGTGGACTTCACGTCAAAGTCCACGGGCGATAAGGATCTTGATCGAAGTTCGACTCACCCTCCGACGTAAGTTTCGTCAGGACAAAGATGAGATAATTGTTGAAGTCCGGATACTTGTTGAGCTCCTCCAATTTCTGTGACGATCTCCTTAAGGAAAATCATCGAAAAGACGCATCGTCTTTCACCGAACATCGATCCCCCTTCCGAATACCTCCAAAAAAATTCCCGCTCCCCGAAACTCTCATTGCCGATTATCCAAACAGAATTCCCGTGATTCCTCCCCCCCTTCCCAGCGAAACAACAAAATTCCCCGAAATAAAAAGCGCGGCGTTCCGCGGCGCGGCACTCCGAAAATCCCGCAACTTTCCCGATCCGCGAAAAAGTCGGGAAATCCGCGTCCCTCGCGCCGCGGAACGCGCCGACCGCCGCGAAATCCCCTGGCGCGCGGACGGCCGCCGGGAAAATTTGTCAATAAAAGCACGCCCTTGGCCGCGGCGCGGCATCGACCTGTCTCCCGTTCGCGCGCGCCTCCCGTTGCCGCGAGAATTCCACCGCGTCCACGCACCGCACGTCGCCAAAAGGATACTTCTTGCACGATTCGCTGCGTCTCGGTGTTGGGGCTCTGCGATTCCTTGAGAAGCGTCAAAATCTGCTTGAGTCCGTCCTGCTGCGGTTGCCACGCCATTTTCATCGTGTTTTTCAACGGCACCACAAACCGAACGCAGCCACCCAGGCCTTCTCTGACGACGGAGCGGAAACGCCCCCCCTCTCACAATGGTCGCGCGAAGAAATGGAGGCTTGTGATTGGAGTTTTCACATGAGAGAAAATTCCATTTGACTTTAAACTAATGAAGACTATAATTACGATGTCGTTGGTATGATTTCAGCTGATTGGAGCGATAATTTGGAGGACTTTGATGCGTCGCACGGATAAATTCGAAGCGCGTGTCGAACGCGGTGGACCGAGCAGACGCGCGCTTCCGGCGACCGAGGCGCCACCTGTCGGTCTTGCCGCGCGACTGGTTGTTGAACTCAGCGGTGCTTTTCGATTTTATTTGAACCGGAGTTCAGCAGGGTTCGCGGTGAGTACGCGTGACCTTTCTTCGATGAAATTTGTTGGGAAGAGTTTTCGGAATGATCGCGATTAAACGGGATTGATCGATTTTGCGTGGCGGCCGCCATTTTGAGGACGACTTGCAACGCGGTGTTCGGGACGGGAAAAGCTCGCACGCGCGGCTCATGGAGATTTTCGCGTGGCCATTGTTTTCTTTCGCGTTCCGCGCGGTATTTTGGCGACGCGAAACGCACTCGCTGCGAATTTCTCGGTGAGTCGGAAATTTTATTTGGGGGCGTGGTTTTTTCTTTTACCATTGTCGGCATTCGCCGAGCGTTCATCGCTGTTGTCAAAGAAGATAGTGTTACGTCCTAGGGACGTGATTTTAGGATTTAAGAAAATAAGTTGGGTCAAACAGCCACCACTGTGCGTGGTTGAAATAACTATTACTTTTATTAAAATTATTAACTTTTAAATGTTGATGAATTAAAGATTAGAATTTGCGCTCGATGGAAAACGTAGTTTACCCCGGTTTAAACGAGTGTACCCCGGTGCGGTAAGTCGGGGAGTAGCGTGACGGGACGCCACATATTCTTTGCTATTGTCGAACGAGGGGAAAAGTAAGCAAAGTTTGTTGGAAATTAGAAGTTTCCGATGAAATTCAATTTTCACGCTTCGCTGGATCGTGAGAATTTCATTGAAAACTTCTCCGATGAAATGATCTGTAATCGGAGCCAATGAAATTGTTTATGATCGATTAGCATCATTCTTAATTGATTATCGATCGATTCTTGGCGGTTTACGCGTCTCCGATCGAAATTGAGGAAGATTCGAAGCGTGTCGAAGGACCTTTTGCATTCCGGTCTTCTCTGAATGAAGCTGATGGACTATAACGATATTCATTGGAAAAGGATTTGCCCTGTATTGGAATTTAACGCGGAAGAAATCTATAGAAATACGCAGAGATCTCGAAGCGCCTTTATTAGCAAAGCCTTTATTAAACGAACAATATTCCCGGGGGAAGTCGTTGGGAATCTCTCAGTCAGCCCCGGGATTGAATTAGAAAGCGATCGCGTAGAAAATTAGCCTATCATTAATGTTATTATCACAGACAATGCGTCTTGGTCTTGGGTCTCCATATTTCAATAGTGTCCGTGCAGGAAACGGCCAAAACTTCGTTCATGTAATCCATCTGAAAGATAGAGAAGCAATAATTGCATTTTTCTTTCGCTCCGTTGAACCAGCTCGCATTTATTTATCACTCACGCCAGCTATCTCGTCGTGGCCAGAATTTAGAGTAGCGAGTCGCTGCGGAGGGTCAGTGGGACTCGAGATCGTCACGGTTTTGTCGAGCGAACTCGTTATCAGGCATCCGGGCGCCAAGTGAACCCCGGATATCGCCTTCCAGTGATCGGTCCTGTAGAACTTGACCGGCTCGAAGTCCTTTCGCGAATCCAGTATGTGCAGCTTTGCGCCGCTGTCGCCCACGTATACTATGTTCTTTTGCATCGACATGCTCATTGGGAATGATCCTTGCGAGAGCTAAAATTTCAGAGATGTCCAGACGTTTTTGTGCTGCTAGAAACGGAAGTTTATGTTGGCGGGCGATTATCTCGCTATCTACGCACTTTTCATACATATTGCTATAGAGCTTTTTTGTAGATCTGAGTATGATTTACAGAAAAGTTTAATAGTAACATAGGTGAAAAGTGCGTAAATAACGAGATAATCGCTCACCAACATAACATTCCAACGAGTTACCTTCGACCTCTATTATCTCGTTATTCGTGAACTTTTCGTCAAAGTTGATTTAGTACTTTTTTGTAGAGCACACTTAGGTCTACAAAAGAGTACTTTGCAAACTTTAGTGAAAAGCTCACGGATAATGAGATAATCGACGTGAAAGGTACTCGCTGAAGAAAAGGATACGTTACCGTGACGGATTTCATGATCCTCCCAGCCCTTTGGTCCCATATCGCGACAGTCTTATCCTCGCTGGCGGAGAGGATGAAATCCGAGCTCATGGCCAAATTGATCACCGCTCTCTGGTGCGGCTGATAGCGGGTGATCGGGCTGTAGCCGGATCTCGGATCGAACAGCAATACGGTCTTGCAAAATGACCCCGTGGCGAAGAGCGTCTTGTCGGGACACGAGGTCAGGCAGAGCAGAGCGCCGGAAATGATCCTACGAAATTTCAGACACCTATTAAAAGCATTTAAGGATCGTGTTAATCGGGCAATGTTACGTTCTCTTGCGCCGCCATCGTCGGCCGAGCGAGTGACGGCGAGCAAGCTATTTTTGCTTTCTTCCCTCGTCGCGTTTGGTGGCATTTTTTTTTTATTCCGTATTGGCTCGTGCACGAATCGCCCTACTCCCTTCAAGAATGATTTGTTGAGTTTTATGTAAAGATTAGACGGGATTATATTCTTTTATCGATTCAGTGATAGGCGATTTCCATCTTGACGCATTTTCTTTCCTGTCCAAGATAAGAGTAAGTTTGGTTTGAGGGATAGGAACGTCTGTGTGTTCTAACATTTTTCAAACAAGTATAATTTTTGTGATCTTAGGACGTTTTTTTGCAATGAAAGGGTGTATTTTTGGTCCCCCTTTTTTGCTGCCCCGAGAAATAAGTATAAGAGATAATCATTTATGGGAATTTGGAACTTTGAAATGTCCATCGTTAGTCTCATACTTTTGACGGGCCAATACGGTATTTCGAGAGGATCGTCATTGGAATTGCGACATCCCGATCGGGTCGAAATATAGAAACGAAGTGTTTCGTGCCTTCCTCGCTCAGCCTATCCGTTCTCGGGGCAGTGGAAAATGACCAGCTTGGTCGCCAAGTACATCTCATAGGTGGTCAGGAGGACGAGGCCGGTGTCCGTTAAATTCCAAGCCTTGACCGTCCGGTCCCAGCTGCAGCTGTAGACGGTGTTATCTATCGATGTGAGGTCCCACACCCATCCGGTGTGCGCGTCGGAGGTCGCCATGGATTTCGCGCACTTGCTCTCCTCCGTCGGCAGGATCCAATAAACCAGAGAGCGATCCCTGGCTCCGGAAATGCATATCTTTCCGCCCTGAAAGTACGAAAGATTCGCGATTGGTAGATAATCGCCGTTATCTCGTTATCCGGGCATTTTTTGCCGAAATTGGCATAATGATTTTTTGAAGAGTATGCTTCAAGCTACAAAAAAGTTCTATATGAATATCGACGAAAAGCTCATGGGTAATGAGATCATTGTATTTAAAGTACTACTAAAATTATTGAGAATAGCGCAGCATTGTTTCCACTTTGACCGCGATTATCTCCTTAAATATGAACTTTTGGCGCAAGTTGGTATAATACTTTTTGGAAGAGTATGTCCCGAGCTACAAAAGGTTTCTTATCAATATAAGTGGAAAGTTCATAGTTAACGAGATAATCGCGTGAAGAGTAGGAAGAGGAAAATTAATTTTGATAATCTGTGCCGTGTTGCCAGTTACTCACATTCATCAATAGCACTCCATCAATCGTCCCATAGTGTACGTTACTGAGGGAAAACCTCTCCATAGAGTCCGCCACGTTCCTCCACAATGATGTTTGTCGCTCTATTGCCACGCAGGATGTTTTCCAAAAAAGCTCGTCCTCTTCCGCTGCAACGATGAACCTTCCTCTTCAAATATTTAGTATTTTCTTAATTCGGGAAATCCTCTCCGAACTTTCTTATCAATTTGCTTATTACAATCCTTTCTACAATCGAGGATAAGCCTCGCTCGCTAAATACGAATTTAACGCTCTAATTGAGTTAGTAGAAAACGTGGCTTCATTTATTTACACTATTATCGGTCGTGCAAGGCGCGTTAGTAATCTGAGCTAACCGGGAGGCAAGACCGGGAAGCCGACGTTCGGCCAAATTTGGCTGATCCTGATCTTCCACAGAAAATCATCATTTAGCATCGCGTGAAATTGCTTGCAGACCAAGCTCAGGTTGTGCACCAGGGTTGATGCATCCAGGAAGGAGCAGATGTGGAGAAATATCTGAAAAACCGAATTATTAAGTGTTACACGCGTTGTTTGATTTTTCAATCGACTTCTGCTGCTTCGAAATCACTTCTATAAAATTCTTTGCTTTATGCATACGAAATATCATGCGAGAAACTCCATATGAAAAAATCATTTCTTCATAGTTTCGCTGCAACCCAAGCGAAAAAAAACTATTGAGTGGCCAATAGTTTTCAATAGTAACTGTTGACAGATCAATAGTTTGCAATACTAACTATTGACAGAGCAATAATTCTCAATGGTTACTATTGAAGGTCAAAAGTTCCCTTTAATAGTTCCTAATAGTAAATCAGTAATTACTATTCAATTGATCTCAATAATTACTACTGAAAGACTAATTGTTCACAGTATTTGCAGAAGTTACTATTGGAAGACTCTCAATGTTTCTCAATAGTTAATTTTTATTAAGACAATTTAATAGTATCTTTTTATAGTTTTTGATTTATCCTTCTATTTATAAGAATAGTACCTAAGATTGGTGTGTGGCCTAATAATACAGCCAATAGCAGGCTACCCCATTGTGTAACTTTAGATCCCATACTAATCTTGGATTTTTTAAAAATTCACCTTGTATATATTGAAATTTAAATGCTTAGGTACCATTATATAACATTTAAACAAGTATCAACAATTGTATGCACATTGTAATAAAATATCTCAATTTTAAAGCACTTAATAAGATATATAATAACAACTGTATTCCTAATAGTGTATTTCCAATAGTAGCCTCAAAAATTTTCCCAATAGTATTTGCAGTAGCGATCAAAATACTCTTGAAGAACATTAATAGTTGTCTCAATCGTTTTTTTTTCGCTCGGAAAACGCTGTTTACAAATATTTTAAAATATAGCGGGAGATTTTGATGACTCGGTGCGTTAAAACGACGCCAAATATTTACGAGCGCGATGATTTGACATTATTTCACAAACAAAGGATTTTTCAAAAATGCCCCAATTTCGAAAGATAATCGCCACTGAGTAGAATTAAAAGATCGACAAATCGTTGTATTCATTTTTATCAGCGAATACACGTTTCCTTCCATAGAAAAAAAACTCAATCTTATTTTTACATTTGGTCAAACGAGTGCAATTGCGCCGCGAATAAAGGGACGACCTCGCCGTGGAAGTTCCGCAAGGAAAATAGAAAATAAATGACGCGCCACAACTCCGAAAGAAAAGGCATTTAAAAATGGCCGCCGGCGACAGCTGATTCATCCTCCCGTCATCCGTGGTCGCCCACCCGCGAAAGCATAAAGGACCCTGTACGCGTGTATGTCTTTTTTCAACTCTGCAACATCCTTCCGCCGTTCCATCGCGGTAGAAACGTGATTCGTTGAATTGTTCACCGAATGCGAGCGCAAAAAGTTCCGAGGCGAAACGAGAAGTCGACTCCTTCGAGCAAAATCGGAGCAGGTGTCAAACGAGGTTACAAACAAGAAAGCGGGACGCGATTTGAGGTCGATTCGCGCTCCGATTAACTCCAAAAACGATTTGCCCTCTTTTTTGCTACTTTAGTCTACACGATATCGCATATAAAAGGGAGAGAATTTGCTTTGGAAAAATAATAATTCAATGCAAAAATCTCATGTGAACATTTACACACTCAGATTTATGTTAGATGCTGAGGAGTTAAATTTCGAGGGGATCACCTCGCGTCTTCGCAGTTGAAGTGATACAAACCTCGAGAGGAAGGTCCAGTAGAGACGTGGACGCGTCACCATCGCACTCTTGATCCTGCAAGAAGTTCGATTTCTTGTCGCACATCGTAATAACGCGGAGATTGTTATCGTTGGATCGCGCGCGTCCCGAAGCCGACGGCTTTCATTCAACTGAATATCGGTTGTCGAAGCCGTGGTGGCACACGGTGTACGATAATATTATTATTTAGCGTTTCAACGCGCCATGCGCATCGCGTTAGCTCAATTCTGAATATAAGGTGCGCAAGGAGCGCAGAGTCGCGTCTCATGCTCTTTCGGTTGGGGGGTAAATTCTAGGGCGTCAAGTGGTGCCGCCTGTGGCGAGGCATCGAACCTTGCTGGGAGGCACGCGCACGCGTCCGGACGTCAAAGGGAGCGCTCTACACCCGCGTGCACGGATTCTAATGATGGTGACTCTAAAATGTCATTTTTAAACATACTAGCCAATGAACAATTAATTCTCATGCTTTCATTAACGAGAGTAGACGCCACCGTAGCTAATGAGGGCATGAGAATTAATTGTTCATTGGCTAGTATGTTTAAAAATGACATTTTAGAAAGTCACCATGAGTATAGAATCCGTGCACGCGGGTGTAGTTGCGACGGTTGCGACGCATGGGCACAGCCGCATGGGTACTGTAACATCACGTCACGTTTTCGTAAAGCGACAGTTCTTTGAACAAGTCTGCATGAAGCGACGACCGCCATATTTTCCGCTAAAGAACGCGGCTGTTCAAAGAACTCTCAAATTCAAAATTCGTGTATTGGAAACACTCGCTATTAGCATATCTCTTTCTTACTGCATACTCTTGTAGAACGAAGGTCACTCGAGGGATGAGATGGGTATGTTAAGGCCTAATTCAGACGGTGCGACTCCTGCGACAGCAGTGCGACAAAACAGTCGAGAGTAGCAGAGACGCGGCAAATCAGCATGGAGTCGCAGTAAAGCACTCATACGGTGCGATTCATCGACGACAGTCGTTTCCATTTATTCTCTACAGAGTGTGACCGTTTTGTCGCAGGAAAGTCGCACCGTCTGAGTTAGGCCTAAGGCCAAGCAGGGGCTGGAATGCGCCGGCAGTCCCGTACCTTTCGTGGAAAGCTAATTGCCGGACGATTCCTAATGAGTTACTCGTCATCGAAATCACTCTGCTAATCACCGCCAACCGTCGACTACTTAATCCGCTTATACGGAGAAATAACGACGAATTTCGTCCCCTCCGTACGGTACGAGCAACCACCGTTCGGTCTCGTTAGGTAGGTACATGACTCAGGGAACCGTCATCCCTCGCGTTCATACCACTTTTCTAGCCAATCCGGGCACACCGCATAACTTACTGTCATTCTCATTCAGCCAATCAGGGTGTACCGTATCGTCCACGCTATCCCCACTATCTATTAGTTGTAAGATATGTAAACTGCAACCGAATGCACGTTATTCAGTGTAGTTCTATTCTGTGTAAACAAGTGATCAGTGCCTCTTCATTCATCATATCACATGGATGTACTCGAAGGTTGCAAAAGTACATCCATTGGATATCCAGTGGATGTCCAATGGACATATTATGGACATTCTATGGATATCTGTCTTATACGGCATGATCATCTATTGGACGTCCATTGAACATCCGTGTGCTATTTGGGCCCACGTCGGAAGACCTTTGGTTGGAAGCCGTGAGGCTTCAGCCGTCCGACACAGCCAAAACCGTAATTGCCCTGCAGAAGTAGACAGATTATAACGAACTTCAACATACTGTATAGTTTTTCGCCGGCTTGCTACTGGGGAATCTCTGCGATATAAAATGTTTATGTAAAAATATGTATTTGTGTTTTGTCACAGTTGTAATTCCAATTGAAAAATCCCTAGCTTGGTCCTGTATACCAAATTTCAATTTTCCTTGGGTCTGTTTTGGAATCTTCCTCACACCTAAATAACAAATTGCACAGAGAACTCGAAGAATTTAATGAATATATATTTTTGAAATATTTTTTTTTCTATGTGAATATACTTTAAATGATACATCTAGACGGTAAAATGTACATGTCATATTGCCAATCATTTTTGAGGAATATATCACTGGATAAAACATTGCAATAGAGAAAAGGGAGAAGTGTCATATTGCCTCTTTATCACGACAATCAGCAGTCGATATCGCGCTTATTTTTTCCTGTTCGTAGCATTCTTTCGAGTTGGAGCAACAGTAAACTGTTCTTCAACTGAATTTTGTTATGATTTTATCGAAGACGTTTTTTTTGAGTACTGAAATGGACGCCAAAAGACGCCTGAAATGAGAGATAGTAGAATATTTCAGGGCATACGTGTTTGAAGATATTAAGTTTTCGGTTAAAAATAATTATTTCCGCCACTATTTCCGTCGGTATATCTATTGAATTTGGTATATGTATTCCTGCATCCGATTGCACTAAAATAAAACTTTACTGTCTGAGTTACTTACCGTGCACCTCTGCTATTTTTTCTTGCATAAAATTGTCTCTTGCTAACATTATAATACCAATCTCAATATTTCAAACATGACTCATTCAACGAAAAATACAGAAGCAGCTATATGTCAATGCAACGATAAATTTTATTTACAAAATCCAACAACAATGGTAACAATACTTATAGTACACGATGCTTTGTATATTTATACCGTCAACGGTTCGAGAGAGTGTATTAATTTAAATATTTCCCAGCCGATCGAAGTATCGTGCCGACCAAGCAAAAAAAAAATTAGCTAATAAATAAGAAAGATATCTCGGAATTCTTTCTCGTCGTTTTTTGAGCGCCTTGAGTAAACGGCAAATGAAGTTCGCGCAATATCACTACCCTAATTATCCACAATAACAACGCACTCGCATCATAACGATTACACCACTCGCACGCGAGTGTGATTATAAATTATAAGTAATTCTATCTAAGGATTCACCTTCCAACATGATTAAGTTCAACACAATCCCCGGACACCAGGAGCGAGGTACATAATTACAAAACTATCTATCGCCTGGAGAGAATTCGACTTTAAAAATCATTGGAAGAGCTGAGAGGAAATTCTCACTGTTCTTCCGAATCTTCAAAATCGTCGCCAAGAGTTTCGAGAAAGTCTCCAGGCTGCACAGTTCTCCGGCAACTCCATAGGATTTCGATAATTGACTCGACAATTCGACGCACATCGCGAAGAAAAAAGAATTCCCTCTCTTCACGAGCCGGAGCAAGGTTCGTAGGCCACGAAGAGACTCGTCAAGTTCACCAAGACGAAGGAAGCGATGGCTCCGCACGCGGAGCCCATCTGCATGGCCACCCCGATGTAGAACAGAGCCTTGGGGTTGGGATCGCTGTGGAAAGCCCTGGTGATGGTGAGCTTGGAGTAGGAAACCAGCCCCATCAAGAGGATCCAAGCGACCACCACGAGAACGACACCGAATTGCGAGTGGCGCAACGGCGGCGTCGGCGACATCAGCGCGAGGAAGGCGACGTAGCTGCCGGCGATGAGGCTCAGGAAGCAGAGACCGTTCGTCGCCTTCAAGCTCAACGGCGGGGTGAACAGGGCCAGGACGCAGGCCGTTGGATTCGCCATGTGCGACAGCGTGACCGTCAGGTGGTACGCCTCGCTGCCGTAAGGCAAACAGGAGTAGGACTGTATTCCCGGCAGAATGCCGTTACCCAACAGACACAACACACCCATCAGCGCGAAGTAGTATCCCTTGGATAAGCGGGACAGTCCCTCCGCTGGTGTTTCCCCGATCACGCTCTCATCCTTAGCCGGCTTCTCATTCGTTGCTCCGAGATCCGTATAAATGCAACCGTTTTCCAAGCCGCCCACGTCGACTACGTCCTCAGTTATGGATTGTTTGGCGCCCAACGGCTTCTTCAGTCGCGCGAATCTCTGCAAATTCGGCGCGACTTTCTCGAGACGCACCGCGGGAAGGTACCGCAGCAGCCAGAAGGCGCTCAGCGACAGTACCAGGACGCCGAAGAGGAACAAGAAGTAATCCCGCGGTGGAAAGCGCGGCGGCGGGACGTACGAGGTTACCGTTCCGTTGGGGTTGTGACTGCACCGCGGATTTCCGCCCACGCCTTGGACCAGGGCGACAGCGCTGGGTAGGACCCCGCTGAGGCCCTCGCCGATGAAGTAGGAGACCAGGTAAACTTCCTTGAAGTCGCGGAGGTACGGCATGAAGAGGACGGAGCTCGTGCAGCCCACCAGGGCCGTCAGGAAGACCAGGGCGAAGAGGGACGTGCTGTGTTCGGCGCCGGCGATGAGGGAGGTCTTGTCGTAGAAGAAGGCCAGCAGGCCCATCGCCACAGACCCGATGATGAGCAGCGCGGATATCCACAGAGACTCGTTCAGCGTCGGGAAGATTTTTCTGGTGAGCGTGTAGAGAGCTGGACCCAAATTCGCCGCCTGGATGAGGACCACGAGATACGCGGGGAGGCCCCACCTCTCAGGGGCGGTGCCGACCAGCAGCGGAAGCTGAATGAAGATACCATTGACGCCGATCCACGCGGAGATCCCGAAGAAGATGACGAGGAAGTGGACGAGCAGACGGCGCCACGAGAACAACCCCGGTAGCGAACACTTCATGGTTCTTCTTTGCTCGGACGTCTCTCGCTGCTGGGTCAGAGGCTGCAGCTCGGTTTCGCATCTGGGGGAAGGGAAAAATGTTTATCGGGAAGATAAGAGTTACGTGTATCTAAATTGGCGATCGTTCGTTGACCACGAGTCGTCGAGGAGTTCAACTAATACGCGATCCGGATGCATTTCACGCGAGCTCGACCTCCGCTCTGCTCTATATCTGAAAGATGAAGCGAAATACGACGAAAGTTCTCGGACAAAAGTTGCTCGGGTATTAAAGCTGAGAAACTTTTGTAAACGAACTTTAATCGTAGCTCGCTTCGTGCTCCAGAAAGATAAACTTTGCTGTATCGCTTCGGCTTCCTCGGACCGAGCCGAACCGCCGCAAAACTTCGAACCGCGGAGAATTAAAACCCGACGCGCGTTGTAAGACCTCCTCGATGGAAAGCTCAACACTTATTTCGTCGAAGCGAGAGAAAACTCCTCTTTGTAAACACATCGAAGAGCAAAGAAATACTCACTCGCAGTACCGCCAGGTCTTGTCGCAGCTCGAGAGCTGCGCGACGTTGCTTCTTCCATACCGATCGTATCCCTCCTCTCCGCTGATTTCCATGTCTGAGCTTCTCTCCGTAATCCCGACAATAAAACGTTATCAGTTAACGACTCGACGGAGGCCCCAATAATCGTAAATCTTCACACAGCGCCTTTGATGGCTTTCGTCTACCCGACAACGTTACACAGTTTTCGGTGTCCCAGCACAGAGATATCGCACGTCGACTCTATTTGGTACAATCGAAGGCCCGGATGGCTTTGCGAAGGGAAGTGACGTCTCGTCGATGAAACGGGAAATGATAGCAGGCCGGTATCATCTCGATCGAAGAGTGCGGCGTACTTCGAATTCCTTGGAAAGTCTTTACACGGCAGTGGTGCGATACGTACAATAAGTACCGGGCTTAGAAGTGGGGACACACGACGTGTCAGTGTTTTACACGTGCAGGACATTTGCAACAACGTGAAAGTTCATCAATATTTCTTTAGCATTTTGCAATCACAGTTGGTACTGGGGATACTGTCCCCTCCATACATAGTCGCGGTCACACGCGCGCGATAAGAGAATTGTGGCGATAGATTAGGCAAGTACTATCGACGAATTCCTTGGTAACCTATTTTCCTCCTACGCGTTTGCCCATCGGAGCTGAATGTTTGAGCACATTGCGGGACAATGACAGAATCTGATAAGAAAATGCGAATCATTAAATATTGCGCGTGAAGAGAGAAAGGTGACGGAGATGCGAGGGCATTATTAGCATATCTGATTGAAATTTGGGACGTGAGATATTTTTGTTTCCGTTCAATAATTAGGTAGAGATAACAAGATGACGGAAAACTGCTGTGATGCAGCGTGCAGTTTCGACTTATCGAGAGAGCCCCTCTGAGGCACTAAGTGCAGTATGTCGGAAGGGCTCTTTTAATATGTAATTGTGAGCTGCACGTTTAAATTGAGCCTTGTTTTACACGCGGTGTACCTGTTCAACGTGTGTAAAATGTATCGGCGGAGTTTGAAAAGGTGAAATAAAATGAGAACTGAGAGAAGTCACATTATCGGTATGACGCACGGTTCGGATTTACGATAACGTTAACCTTTAGAGTCCGGGGGTGGTCGATAAATTGACCAGCAGTCAGGTCCGGGCCTCCAAATAGGAAATTTATTGATTTTATTTATAAATTTCACGTCTAAGAAAGAGTCGATTTTAACTGAAATTTCCTCGGACTTAAAAGGTTCCAATGAATTGAAGCAAACATCTCGGAAATGCTAATGAATATGGGAAAATGGATGAAATTTTGACAATGCAAAGTATATTGAATTGTCAAAAGATATGAAAATGGAAACGTCGGTCCTTAAAACCTTTCAAGTCCGGGGGAAATTTCAGTTAAAATCGACTTTTTTTAGACGTTAAATTTATAAATAAAATCAATAAATTTCCTATTTGGAGACCCCGACCTGATTACTGGTCGATTTATCGACCACTCCCGGACTTCAAAGGATAAGAACTAAATGTGCAGTGTAATATTGAAAACAAACATAACGATAAGGGATTACCAAAGAAAAGTAATCGTAAAATTTAAATATTCTAATCCAGATTTTATATCGAGTCGGAAATTAGTGTGTAACATTGCGCTGCGCGAATTACAAACATTTGGAAAAACCTATCATTAATATTTACACCAAGATGAACACCTATCGTGATTTAATTTAAGGCGCGAAATCTACATGGAAATATGCATCCCGTCAATCACTAAGTTAATTAAACAATTTATCGTTATTATTATATTGTCTATCGGCTTGACCACGTCGTACTTTAATAAAAATAAATTCTCGATACTCAGTCGTCAAGCCTATTCGTGAATCATATCGATAATACGGCTTTAGTTCTCAATTAATCTTACAGTTTCAGATTAAGTCATAGCTGTTCTGCATAATAATTCTTTTGGCACGGAATTAACTAAATGTATGTGTATACAAAAATCTATAAGTACATAGGTCACTCTCAGAAGTACGTTTCGCGTAGCCTGGCTTACAATTAGTGTCAAGAATGAATTGATCCTGGTATTTACGTCGATATCACTGAATCCGAATGTCTTATCGAGACTTTTTCGCACGACTTACGTCCCGCTATATTAATAGTCTATTTACACTAAAAGTCACTCGAAACGTGAACACGACTGTATAATTTTAGCAAACGTGGTATATCGACCAGCAATCTCACATTTGCAACTCCATTTATCTCGCGAGTCCGTTCAGTGCTCTCCGCGAGGAGAACTACTTGGAATTCGCCAAATCAGCAGTTCCACAATCGCTGGACACTACAGAGTTAATTAGAGACCCTAAACAACATTGGTGGTTCATCACGAGCAAGTCTCTCGCCCAAAGATGCGAAAAACGCTCTCACTCGCGCCCTTTGGCGATCAGTTACTCCCAACCCAAGTGTCGCATGGTGAATAAGAGCGGAAGATCCCAGCAAAGTTGACCAAACCGAAAGTGGTGATAGCGCCGACGAGCGATCCCACCTGCGTGGCCACGCCGGTATAATAGAGTCCCCTGCCAGGGTCCGGTCGGAAGAGTGTGGTGATACCCATTTTGACGAAGCCAATGAGCCCGTTGAGTATCACCCAGGAAAGGACCACGAGGAGCTCGCCGAGCCAAGAGTTCTGCAGCGGTGGCGAGGGCGATTGCACCGCCAGGTAATAAACGAAGGCGGAAAATACTAAGATGGTTACGGTGAGCACACTGAGAAGCCTGACCGTCGGTTTCTTCACGAAGAAACCCAGACTCATCGCCAGTGGCTGGGCCATTGAGGCAAGAGTGACGGTCAGATGATACGCCACGTTGCCATAAGGCAAACACGAGTAGCTCTGGATGCTGGGCAGCGACCCGTTGCCCAGAAGACACACCACGGCCATGACGACCAAGAGGTACACGTAAGTTCTCTTGGGCATCGTCCAGCCGGAAGTGGTTTTATAGCTCGGCGGAGCGTTCATGTCCGTTGGCAACGTCTCGGTGCTGGCCGGCAGCTTGACCAGCTCGCCGCGGGCCACGGGCGTCTTGTTCAAGGCAACGAAGGAGGAGAGACTCGTGAAGAGCATCACGGCCAAGAAGACGAAGAAGGCTTGGGTGGAGAATCGGGGATCGGGGTAGTACGTGGTAACCCGCGGGACGTCGGATCCCGGCAGTGTCGCGTTGACGCATTCCGGGTTCCCGCCGACGCCCTGGATCAGGGCTACGATGCTCGGCAGAAAACCGCTGAGGCCCTCGCCCACCAGATAAGAAACCAGATAGATTTCTCGGTAGTTCCGCATGTACGGCATGAAGAGGACCGAGCTGGTGCAGCCGACTACGGCGGTGACGAACATGAGACCCAGCAGGGCTGTCGAGTGTTCGCCGCCGAAGAAGTAGGAGGCCGCGTCGTGGACGAAGGCCAGGGTCAGCGTCGCTATCGTCCCCGCTGCCAGGAGGCCGTAGATTATGTAGTGGTCCCGCGCCCACACGGTGTACCTATAGAGAAAGCAAACCTTTCTTAACCCTGTAAGGGATCTTGTAGCCATATGGCTACAACGAACTTTTAGGTATCCTACAACATTTTTTATGAATTGTACATCTATATGTTGACATTTGGTAACGACTACAAACTTGACTTTTTTTTTATAACAATTGCTTTAATATATTTTAATATATCCATATAAACAAGGTTTGTCGGTATTTTTTTATACGTAGTAAGAAAACCATATTTTGAAATTGAAATATAATAGCGTGAACCTTACAGGGTTAAGTACGACCAGAAAAAAAAGCGCCTTACGTTCGAACTGGGATTCGAATTTCGCGCGTTTCCGCTTTATCGACGGATTGCGCGTGCGCCGTCGGTAAAAATGACTTTAGATCGAGAATGATCTCTCGTGGCCAACATGGCGGCGTACTCACCTCGCATACAGCGTGTAGAGAACCGGTCCGAGGTTGGCAATTTGTACCAGCATCACCATGTAAGCCGGCAAATTCCATCCTTCGGGGGCAGTGTTCACCAGGAGTGGCAGCTGCACGTAGATGCCGTTAACTCCGATCCAGGCACCGATGCCGAACATCAGTGCCAATCCGTCGACGACGAGACGCCGGTTGCTCAGCTTTTGAGCTAACGTCATTGTACTACGGCCTCCGTCGTCCTTTTAATCCAGATTCTCTCTCTACCGCTCTGTTCTCCTTCGTCTCGGATTCGCGTGAGCTTCGCGGCACCACCGTCAGAGCGCGTCGTATGTGCCTCGACGCGCAGCATTCGTCGCTGTGCGGGCACCGATTTCGCTGTTATCGCCGAGGTGGTATTAATTCCTCGAATACCGAAAAAAAAGGCGCTTCCGAATTCGGAAAATTGCGAGAACCCAATAACTATTTAACGATTTCGAGCCGATTTGTAACGCGACATAATTTCGCGGGTTGTGAGTCAGTTTCTCTTTGGATTCGACGACGATTCACTCGGCATTACGGTCGACGCGGCACTAAAGCCGATCCCGTTTCGCGACCGAACTAATGTAGGCCGGTTCAAGGCGATTCTTTTTCAGATAGTACCTTGATTGCGTCAGGCCGGAGGGATGAGATCGCGACACGTGGCAGAGGTTAAAAGCACTCGCGGGAGGAGTCGTCGTCGAATCACTTTCTCGATTGGCCCATTCGCTACCGATCGGATCGACGATTCATTCTATGCGCGCGCGCATGTCGGGCTGCGGTCGCATTTGCGAAAAATCTCGCAGGAGAGGATCGTGTTGCATATCGGAGCACACGAAGAGCAGCTGGCAGTGAACCGCAGCGCGTAACGGTCCGACCTGCGCCCCGGAGACGCGCAAGGAGCGCATTGCGCATGTGTAACGCTTCCAAACGTTGAACGGGGATTGAATAATCTCTTAACGCACGACAGCCACGACGATACGTACCTACGTCACTCCGCTGATTCGTTCGACGTCCCGCGCTGAATCGTCCGCAATAATAAATTGTAACTTGTGTTAATACCCGAGAAACCAGCAGCTGTCACGAGCGATCGTCTGTGACTGATTTTCTCGCATAGCGGCACGCGACGAAACGGTTCGTATCGTCATTAGCGTTTTGCCCCTTCTCTACTTCGGGGATGGCCATCGCGCGCTCGTCAGCGTAGTTTACGCTTACACGTACATACGCTATTGTTACACCTGTCGCACAATCGGCGGTATTTGGAAAACTAATCCACGTAGTGGATGTAGACGTTTCGCGCGCATCCATTTCTCTCGGTCGATCGCATATTATATATAGCGGTCAGGGAATTATGGGAAATCTGGAATTGTCAGACAATTATGCGAGCCAGGGAAATGCCAGGGAAATTAAAAAATTTTCTGGAATTAAACAAACACTCAAATTTTATAAATTATTCAAGTGGGATTTTCCTGTGAATCGGTTCTCTCCTTTTATCGATAGTAAGGATATCGATTACCGATTAAAGCAATATTAGCTTATGAAGTGTGCTATGACTAAACGTATATTTAAAAATTCTTTTTTTATGTTCCCAAGCAACACACTTTAGTCAGAATAATTCCGCTCATTAAATGAAGTCATTTTGTTGTCAAAATGACATCATAGCCCATGAAAAAATGTTTACATATAATCATACGATGTATAATCATATATAATTGGATATAATCAGATTCGAATTTTGTCTTTATCTAATGACTAGATATGGTTTGATATAATCAGATAAAAAATTATCAACTTCGTTCAGATTTAAATATATTCAATCGTTTCTGATCATATATTATCATGATTAATTATATATGATCATATCTGATTACACATGACCATTTTTCCCCGGGAGGTCTTTCGGATATGACAAAATAGTGATAAAAACTCATTATTTTGTCATTTCTGAAAGACGTTTGATGTCGTTTAAAAAATGACGTCATTTAATGAGTAACATTATTTTAAATAAAGTGTGTTGCTTGGGTTGACAAGAGTTATTAAACGGTAAAAATGCGATTTCGCAAAATTATGATAAATTACTTTCATACTTATGTATTTCTGAATATGGATATTCGTTATAATTTGTTCATTTGATGAAATGACTGATGCATAATACTCCATACTGGATCTCTATCTATAATTGTCAAGGAAAAATTTATTATTTTAGATTGGAAATCCTGGAAAAGTCGGGAAATTTTCTTTTCATACTTTGCTGTGGACACCGTGATAAAAAGCGCGCTAAGTCGCAGAGTTTCTTGTCGAGCTAGAGAAGAGTGGAATGTTTCCTCGGCGTTTTACGATCGGCGAAAGTTTCTCCACTACGCCGGATAAACGTTAACGCGTTTGACCCTCTTTTCGCGAGTTTTTTTTTTCATTACGTTTAATCACGTTTCGAATTACCGGCTTTTTTGCGCAGTCACCGTTAGAGCACTCTCGTGGCGGCGCGTGAATTGCTCCAACGACGCTGGAAAAACTTGAAGGAGCGGGAAACGCGTTCGGTTCTCTCCTCGCGGGAGACTTTTTTCATTAAGTTTTACCAAGCGCGGCATTCTCCGCGAAATCCTTAGTCATTTCGTTAAACCTCCGCCAGAGCGCTCTCACGGTAGCGTCTCTTATATTTCTGTGATATTACAGTTGAGAAGTCGCGGAAATCGTTTGAAAAATTAACGGGTCGTCATTCGTCTGAAGCGATTGAAATGCTACTTCATCCCCGTCAATAAAATCCAGATAAATGAAAATGGATGACACGCGATCGCCGTATGGAAATGTTCATCGCCGTTTAACGCGCGCTGTTTACATTTTCCACCTCGTCGCACCGCGCGTAATTCCTCCGTAGTACGCAACAATCTGTTTGCGGCCCCGTAAACTTTTCCCGTTGTAACTCCGAATCCGGTTGCGCGTTTCTTTTTAAAGATGCTCGGTTCGTTAAAGACGTTACGCTCGTTTTGCGGAAGAGTAACTTTGATTGAAACTTCCCGAGGGAATGCGGACGAGGGGGGAGGGTGAAACTTTTGAAAAGTTACTCTCCTCGCGGTCTCTCATTTAAATATCACCGCCACCCGGAAATTGAGATTCGCGCGAAACGAGAGAGACGAGGCCGGCCGGGGGGCGGGCGTGATCGCACAATTCCAAATTTTTTTCACCGCGGTCTACCCTCCGCGCTCGGGATAGCGGTTAAACGCTGTTAGCGGCGGACTTTTCTTTTTATGTAGAAATTTCGACTCGCGCCAACGAGGACGGTAGTAATATTCGGGAACGTTATCTCGTTGGTTCAGGACGGTCGACGACAATGTACTCCAGCTGGAGCGGCTTTAATTATGTTCGAATTACATTGAGAGAATTCTTGGTTGGACTAACAAAATATTTTGAATGAATACGAACTAACAAAACGTTTTTTCTTTTTGGAATCGAAACATTCTTTGGTTTATTTCACGAAAACTCGGACGGCAGAGCTAGGTAAATATTTGGATAATCTAACACATATTTTTTTAGGCTATCAAATTGACTCAACAAAGTTATTTTGTTGGCTACTTTTTTCTCAATATAGTAGAAGTGGTTTCGTTACACTGCACTGAGAGAACAGTTTATTAAGATTTGTTTATCAAGCCTTTACTTATTATGGAATAATAAATATTTCAAAAATTTTAGGCTCTCGCGGCCATTGTCAAGATAATTATGAGTATTACCACCCGGAAATCAAAAGTAGTAATACTCATAACTCTGTAATAAATATTTCGTTACTGTAAGAAAGTCGTTTACTATAAGCATTTCACTCCGCGTTTAGTTAAACTGCATCTAGTAACAAGAAATAAAAATTTGGCAGAGGGCGCAATCTCATTCTTTGAATACCAAACAATTTAATACCCCATGGTAACTTTGTTCATTAATCAATAATAACTTCAGAGATATTTAAACTTATTAAATACCTACAGCGCTATATTGACTTTGTACTCGGTAATAAATATTTATTTATCCCTATGCGTAATAAATATTTTATTGTCGGGTATTAGATTTCCATTGCTCTGTAATAAACTCTTATCTCCGTATAATGAGTTGCGAAAGAGTTATAGATGTTTTTCTTCTTATAAATTAATGTTTTTCTTTTTCTCGGAGGAATTTAGTTTTCTCGCTAATTTTTATTGCAGATCCGAAATATTCGAACAAAATTAATTACCCTGTATTTTTTATTTTTCATTTTTGGTCCCTTTTTAAGCTTGAAAGCGATATTTTGAAATGCAGTTACGTCATCGTCTTGTAAGACTGTCTCTCTCTTACTCGTTGCTTGGTACACTGTAAACAATTATGTGCAGTGTGGATCTATATAGACCACTTTTGTGCTGTTAGGTAACAATGGTGTAAGACTGAATGACACCAGATATGGTATAATAATAGGTCGACACCGGTGAAATGGTGTTGAAAATTAACACCACTTTTTTACTGTGTACAAGTGCGTCTCTCTGGGTTCTTGGTGACGTCACAATCTTGTAAAGAGAAACGCACTTATAACTCGACGAATAATTTTTTTTTTTCTGGATATTTTCTTCTCCGTGAGACATCGAATACGTATATGGATTATAATTTGAATTTAAAAGTATTATTATTTTTTATGTGCAAATATCGAATTATGTGAATCGTGGCGAGGGGTAGATATGAATTTCTATTATTCTCGTTTTATTTCTTCCCCCTTTTTAAGTTTTGTACTATATAGAATTTTACGGAGCGCTTCAAGTTTCTTGATTTGCCGATATGGAACGCTACACGAATCCTTAGTTGGCTCCCGGCTTTTATGGGCGCCGCATGGGTGTTATGGGGTGTTCCCGAATATAAAGTAGTATTTTACGGCTCCCCACCGTGTATATGATTATTCGATTGAGCTTTATGCCTTTTTTCCTTTTGTCAAATTGGGTCTTATCGATTTCACATATTTTTTCGATAATTTGGTGTTAACCCCTTACTGCATGATTTTTTATATTTTGAAAAGAAAAATTCTGTAGATTAATTTTGACCTTTTATAGAAGAAAATAACACTAAGACTATTTTTTGCAAAAATTAACATTTATTTTCAATTGGGATTGGCTCTGTCAAACTATTTATTTCCCAGAAATGAAGTTTCATTTTTTAGGTAATGCAGATTTCAGGTAAAATAAATGTAAATGGACAGATATTTGTGGTTCAATTTAGGCTATAGTCCAATAGATGGCGCAAACTATGTCAAAATATTTCATGTGCCATAATATATGGCACACCATGCAGTAAGGGGTTAAATTCACGAATTGACTTACGTACAATTGTGCAATCGTCGAAATCGTCTTCTTCTCCTTCCGTGCAGCAGAACAGAGGCTTCGAAGATAATCAGCTACATTTTTATCGGGATTGGGAAGCGTAACAACTACTCGAAATAAATACACGGCACGAATATAGCAAGAACTTTATAAAAGACGAGGCAGACTCACAGACGGTTTAAGTATATCGTAGTATATGTCTCAAAATTCTTGCGAGTGTACTTGTGCGTGTCGTGGCGAAGATTGCAAGAGTGGTGAGGAGATATGTAGGATTTCGCGCGTCTGCCCACCGCGCCAGTACGGAAATGCGTGGCAAACCTCGCGACGAACTGCGCTCCATCGAGTCGCGGAGTACGAGAGTGGAAATGAAAAATAAAATTCGATATCACCGGCGAGTGCGGCGCGCGGGACGAAGAGGAAATCGATAAAGCGATGTACTCCGCGGAATCGGCAGTCGTATCGCGAATGACGTTTCGATGCAATATTTTTGTTTCGCGCGGACAAATATATCTCTATTTTTATTTTATTTATTTTTATCCGCACGACGCTTTGACAGCGCAGCTCGTAGCCTGCCACGCGCAAATGACGTTGATCGGTACACGACGCGTGATTGGTTCTGTGCCGAGAGAGGCTCTCGTGAGCCATTAACAATGAATCGATTATTACGTTTTATATGTGGACCCGCGTTCTTTCATTTCGCGCTCGGGCTCTGCGGCAAGGTCTGCTTCGAGCACTGATCATTTTATGTGGAGCGCGACCACGGCCTCCGATTGAAGCGCGGAATTTTTTTGCGGGTGCCAGACGGCTCGCGTAAAAAAAGCGGCGGCTCGCTGCGATTGTTCGGAACGAATGTTCGAGTTTTAGGTTCTTTTGAGAAGTCTGGAATCGATCCGTCGACCGACTTGCTTGGCGTATCTTTTCCCGCTGATTTCAAAAATGGGACGTCGAGATATCGGCGATTTTCTGGGGAGAAATCATTTTTTGTACAGAAAATCGAAAAGACGTGTTATATTTCCTTTACGACGTCTTCAATATATTTATAAGTTTCGAAATTAGCGCGAAAAAAATACACAAAATAGGATAGTTGAGGGATGAATTCCAGAGATTTAAATTTAAAAAAAAATGTAATCTCTGAAATTAACCTCTCGATCATTCTATCTTATAAATGTTGTCCTGCTGGTTCCAAAAATCAGAGACTTACTGGTAAAATCTCAAAGGAAAACCAAGACATCGATGATTTTCTGTGAAAAAATGATTTTCTCATACACATAAGATCGATGATATCTTATTTTCTTTTGTGATAGCGTCAATATATTTATCATTCTTGGAATCAGTACGAAAAAAATATACAAGATTGGACGATAATCCGATTGATTTTAGAGATTTTAATTTTGAAATTATCGAGAAAATGATATGATTTCATATCACTCGACCAATCATGTTATTTAATACAATTTTTCATAACGAATGAAGAGAGCGCAAAAGTACGAAAGAAATTTCAAATAGAAAATCACTATTCGAAGAACACTTCACGCGTCGTGATCGAGTCGTTGCAGCCAAGCAAAGCGCGACGAAGACAATTTGAGCCCAACCGGAAGTTCCTCGCTGAAACGGGATAACCGACGATCTCAAAATAAATCGACAAAGCGCACATAACGGGCGCGTAAAATTGTCGTCGTGTAATTGCACGTGGGCACGTGTATACGTTTGAGGGGAGAAGGGGGAGGGGTCTTCGTTTTTTTCATTTTCCAATACAGGTGTGCGATTGTCAGAGCCACTGCTTACGCTTTAGCGTGCGTAGAAAATAGACAAAAACGGTGTCCATAAAAATTGATTTGTCTCCCGTTAGTTATCACATAACACACTCGATAAAGTCGAAAAAATTTACATAGCCAGCGAGGCGTGCGCGCCGCCGCGAATACACATAGCGCGTGTTTCAAACATACACAATCAATGGTACGATCGATATACGCCGATATCGCGGACGATATCGCACATCGTGCATATATAGGTGCATATAATAAGCGGCAAAAATATCGGTGAGGGTGGCGCTCGTTACACGGTAATAATAATAATTAATCGTATCGTGGATTGTACAAGCAGGACGTATATATTAATGTTACGCTGATTATGCGTGTAGTGTAACGTATCTTTTTTTTCCGCATAGTAAATAACGTTTATAGGTACAAGATTTCGCGGCGCGACGCTGGAAACCGTTCGAGCGGCGCTTCGATTGGTTCGTGTGATTCACGACGGTCACGTGACCGCGGCCATCTTGTCGAGAGCAACGATCACGAGCGTCGCACCGCGCCGGATTCAGTTTAGAGGTATGTACAAAGTATACAGCTCCGCTAATCGGAGAAGGGATCCTTTTTTTTCGCGAATCGCGGTAGCTCTCCCGCTTTCCTTTCTCGCGCTATCGACACTTGGGAGTATTTAACGCGGAACGGCGCGTGGAGCAAAGCGAGGCGATCGTTAGGCGCGACCCGCGCGGTATAATGCGAGCAGGTGGGTCGCGAGTTAGGTACACTGTATACGTTCGCATAATGGAAACGCATGACGGAGAACGCGTCGTATCGATCCCTGGACGTTTCATGGTGCAGCGGAGGCGCCTGCATCGAATTTGATGCGACCCCTCCCCTAGCCGAGGGATCGGCGAATTAAGGTCACCCCGTAGAAAAATGCGTGCAAGGCAACTCGTGTGCAAACGGGGAAACTGGGACGACCCTTCGGTGGGTCCTGAACAAATACTTTCGGATTAAAATCGTCCCCCGAGAAATCATCTCTCTTGGAGGCTTCCGAAGTCACATTCGAATTTTGTCCGCTACTTTGCTCGTTGCGATGCGGAGATGCCAGATGTAGCGATGGCATGAATGGTGCAGGGAGAAAAGTGTGATATTGCGTGGCGAGAGAAAGCTTTCTTTCTCTTTGCTGTTTACCCTGGTT
The DNA here is from genome assembly GCA_963678675.1 of Xiphydria camelus. Taxonomy (NCBI): domain Eukaryota; kingdom Metazoa; phylum Arthropoda; class Insecta; order Hymenoptera; family Xiphydriidae; genus Xiphydria; species Xiphydria camelus. Next base: position 4,039,215 of record OY783200.1, read on the forward strand.
TATCGTCAGCTTTGCGAGAGGGACCTTAAGGAATGCGTTAAATACTCCAGAGTCAACGAACGCATCTCCGCGCCCGCTCTAACATCAATGCTCTACTAGTATCTCTCTATAGCGACGCGGCGGGGGATGCGCCGACGTCGTGATGTACGCGCCGCAAACCACCCCCGTCGCTCGTCGCCTCTAACGTTAACGACTAAGTTGCTTCGTCCATATTCTTTTTTCTCATTTTCATTCAACTATCACGTAGTAGGTGAAAAAGTCTTTAGAGGAAAATAGGTTCTTTAGTTTAAATTGACATGTAGATATTAGAGGTGTGTAGAGTTCGAGCTGGAACGATCCGTCCCGAGGTGTCCTTCTCGGCTTTTCTACGTACTCGCTCTTTAATCTCCGCGTCTACCGGTTTTTGCCCTACGTTACCTAAGCGTCTAAGCCTAACAAGTCCCGACCTAGGTCAAGAGCGCTCGGCCGGGTGACGTATGCGGGATTGTGGGTGGGAACAGGGGTGACAGGACTCGACTATCGCTAACATCGGATGGGGATGATCGAATACAATTCTTTTAAAGTAGGGATGCTTCGCTTGGTCGGTTTTCTCTTGGGTAAGTGTACATCGAGTGGGGGGGACACTCCTCCGCGGGATAAAGGGACAAAAAGAGGATCGAGCTCGATCTGGGTCAGTGGGACGTCAGTACGACCTGACGCCCGCCCACCAGCCTCGTCAATTTCCACGTCGCACTCTCATTTCTAATCTGCTTCTAGCTGTCTACGGTGACCCTTTTCTCACACGGCCCACACCTCTTCGAGCCTTCCTGCTCGTCTATCCAATTAATCTAATTCGACGCTCTCTCCACCTCTGCGAACCTCCAAGCGCCAGGCTTCAAAGGGGTTCGCCTTTTCTGGTGGCCATCTTCGCCGCCCTCGTGGCCAATGCTCCCAGCGAGCACACCAGTCCCGTCAGTGTCTCCCAAAGCGTCGTCCTGCGTCTCTTCTGGCCCGGCCCACCGATCATGCCGTCCGACGAGGACGAAAAAGTAGTCCTGCCACCGGTCGTGTGGAAGCCACGTTGAGCAGCGGGGTACTCCTCGCTTCCGAGGGTAGAGCGGTGCTTGGGCTGGTGAACGATGCTGTGCCCATAGTGACCGCCACCCACCGCGTAGGCGGTCTGTACGACGCTCTGCCGCGGCGTCAGGGACGGCGAGCGGTCGGTGTTCGGCGACGTTAACGACGACGAGTCCATGCTCCGACGTTCGCTCGACTGGACGTTGCTCAGTCGACGGTTCATTATCTGCGACAGTATCTGATGGACCAGCTGTTCGTTCTCCCGAATCACCGGCAGCTGACGCCTGGACTGCTGCTGCTGCTGCTGTCGCACCTCCATGACTCGACTTTCCTCCTGGTCCGCCAGGACTTGTCAGGCGTATTCGGTATCCGTCGACGCGGAGCGCTCCAGGTGAGCCGGGTGGCCGTGCTGCTGCTGATTCTGCTGCTGGGCCTGGGCGTAGGCGAGACTCTTCTGGTAGCTGAACAGCTGCCGCTCCAGGGAATAATTCTCCGCTTGGAGCGCGGCTATCTCCCGCCTCATCTGCTGATTGTGCACGCGACACACGTCGTCGTACTTGTGATAAGTCGCTTGAAAGAGGAGGTGGCTCTCGTTCCACTCCAGGCGCACCCTGAGCTGCCCCTTATCGGTTAGGAAGGGACAGTCGTCGTCCTTCACCTCGGTCACGCCCAAACTGGTCTCCATGATGATCCCCTCGTCAACCGGCTCTTGCGCGTAGTACCTGCTGAAAGGGGCGCCCGGCAGACTCACCGCTTCGGTGTCCTCATCGCCGCCCCGCATTAGATAAGCCGACCAGCTGACGTATCGCAGGTGATTCCGCGGCACGTTGTGAATGTCCTTGTAGACCAGGTGAAGGCGCACCGTGTCGGAGTGTAGATCGGCCCTTATGGTCCAGGCCTGTTTGTCGCGGTCGTAGCAGGGCGCCGCAGGCAAGACTGACTGGCCCAGAGCCTGTACCGCCACCTCCGAGATGGTCCTCGCTTCCATCATCTCGAGGGAGACCCGAACGATACCCTTGTGGACGATTTCCGACCAGCGCACCCGGGGATGCCAGCCGTAGCCTCTGCCCTCGGCGTCGGACAGGTCCTCTATGTGACCCGAATCTATCCTCCTGTCGCCCTCGCCCAGCACGACGCTGTACCTGACCCGGCAGCGGTGATCGAAGCCGGTCAGCCGGATCAGGTAGACGCTCAATCTGCCCTCCTGACGCGCCTCGCCTTCCTTGTTGCCGAAGGGGTAGATGACTAGGTTCCAGTCGAAACCACCGAAAGTGAAATACTCCGTTTCTAGCTTATTGGGCTTGGTCTGTCCGGCGGAGAACACACCGGTTGGCATCCTCACCTCAGCCGTGTACACCGTCCTGACGTTCGCCATAGACAGCTCCAGCTGAAACTCGCCGTTGGGGTCGGCGAAGTTTCGACTGTAGAGGTCGGATACCGGGATGTAGTTGCGATTGCCTTGGGCCGGGGCGTCGTAGGTGAACTTGACGCGCTTCCCGGAGAAGCCCTCGTTCACGGAGAAGTGCTCGCGGTTCAGCAGAGTGAAGGTGAAGTCCACGTAGACGCGGAGACCGGGTGCAGCACCGCGCCATACCAGGTAGACGCCCAGCACCTTCTCGTTTTGGCAAGTGGAACAGATTTTTTCACAATATCGGACGTGTCGTGGATGCTTGCTATTGTGATTTCGCATTTTGGGATGAGTTCGAGCGCTTTGTTTTGTCGATCAGTGGGGTACAGTGAGTCTGGGTAACTTTGGACCACGCGTTAATTGTATTTTTTCAAATATATTATAAAGTACGTCTAACTAGCTTGATTTTATAGTTGGTAATAGTGATAAACAATGCATTATGTTCGTTTTTCAAAAAGTAGAATGTGTTTTATTTCTTGTTAATATATATTTTTTTTAATAAATGTGGGCCAAAGTTACCCCATCGACTCGGGTAACATTGGCCCACATCTAAAAAATCAGGTAAATTGGATGTTTTTGACGTATTTATCAAGGAGGAAACTTTTAAATGTTTAAGTAATTAATATAGTAAATGAAAAAAAAATACTCTACCAAAAGAGTAACAATTTAGGGCACAATGGTCATGGGTTCAATATAGGCGTACATACAAGACAATTTCATTTTAAGTCTATTTCTTCTATTTTTTTGGAATTAGATTTCATAATTTTATAATGCATGTGTGTGGCACTATAAAAAATGCAGTGCTGCTAAAAGATTTTAAATTAAGAAGAAAATGCCGTTTGCCTCATTGCTTCATATAAAGTAATAGGGACATCAAAAATCGATTTTTTACTATTGGACCAATCTGCCATGTAATGGTAAAACCTAGTAACTCAACTTACTAGGTTTTAAATTTAATTTCGCCATTTTATTACTGATCATTTGTGCTACCAGCTATTATATGTGATGATTTAGTATCTTCTCGATTTCATGAGAAATTGCTAAAATAAAACATACACAAAATTATAATTTCCCACTATTTCAAGAAAATAAGTCACTAGGTTTTACCATTGCACGGCAGCAATGTTACCGGGATGGTCAATGTTACCCTGACTGACTGTACTCGTAGATAAAGAATGGGATGAGGAATTTATTAATTATTCGAGCTGGTGTTTACCTTGTCTCCGCGAGAAAACGCCACCGCCCATCTCTGAAAGCCGCACACCAGCTCCTTGCTGGTGACGTCCCTCTCCGGGTCGCGTACCACGCTTCTCGTCACCACGAAGGAAAAAACTCGCGTACCACCGCGGTCCGGCAGCTGCGTGAATCTGTAGAGTAGGGCCATCACCGCATCCCGAGAAGAGCACTATCGATTGTGTTGTGAACGATTCTCGCAGCTTGGCGATCGTTCGCCTGAGATGTCTGCAATCAGAGAGACGTCTCTGTCAGTCGTGTCCGATTTCTTTATCTACGGATAAAATTTATCTTCTGATGAATATTTATTTTTTATAAATACGTTAAAGAAGTTAAATGGTAGCGAAGATTTCGGACAGGAAAAGGAGATTTTTAGGGGAAATTATTTACTTCAAATCTCTCACTAGATGGCGTTTCATTCAAGAGTAACTTCACTCTTTCTAAATATTCCCAAATTTCGCGTCCCGTCAAATTCACCCCTTTAAAATTGCGCGAAATAAAATGCTAAAAAAACGGAGCAAGCCATTATACTTCTCAAATTCGGTAGAAGACGAAAATAAAATTCCATCGAAGCGCGACGTCGCGATAAAAATCAGGAGCAATTTATGTAATCGCTTCACAACACTCGGACACTTAACCTTGCGTCGCATAATTTTCACTCGTTTCAGCTAACGATAAGGCCAGATATAAAAAATACGAAATTTCTAATCACGTATCTCTTTCAGTCGAGAAAGTGGGGTGGAAACACACCTAGAAATTCTTTCTCCCAAATCTTTTTGAAATAAATTCAGAAACCACGTGAAAAGCCATGGCAAAAATGCAAAAAGACGACACGCAGGTATTCCTGGCCCCGATCCTCTACAGAGGATGGGGACATCGCTTTAAGGTTATTCAGAATTACGAAGCGGCGATGAAAGCCTTTTTGGAAGCGATGAAGTATTCAGACGGCGACGATGTCAAGACGTTGATCGGCTTGAGCCAAACAGAGACTAATATGACCCGATACGAGACAGCCGCTAAACTGGTGGATAAATGTATGGCGATAGGTGAGTTCTAGGTAGGATTCATCAAGCCTTATATGAGCCGTTGAAAACCAGAATGGTGTCACATTTCATGTACTTAAGCTGAGATTATTTGACTGCAAAGTTAAGTACCTACAATTTGAAGTAAAATAATCTCAGCTTACATGAAATGTGACTTACACCATTCTGGTTTTCAACGGCTCATATTGATGTCTTTTATCAGTAGCTATAAAAAGAAATCTCCAAGCCGAGTCCAATAACAATTCATTACGTTATCTCACGACGCGCGCAGGGGATACCTAAGTCAAGTGACTTAATTGCGGTAAGACCTGAAGTGCGAACAGATAATAATCGACGAGAGTTTTCTTTTTATCTCATCAGACACACATACATATACCATATCGCGGATAAGCCAAGCGACGTCTCTTCATGAATAGGAACGACACGCGAGGGAATCGCTTCTCGTCACCTCGCGACTCGTGCCACGCACATGGCCCGCGCGAATCGGTTATCCGCCCTCAGCGGGGAGCACGTGCGCTCGTAACCCAGCTGTGGCGGGCGACACCATTGGAATTTACAATGGGACCACGTTCGCACGGGATTCTCTCGCCACGACAGAGCGTACCGCGCCGTCGGCCAATTCCGAGCGGGTCTCGTTTCACTCCACCCTCCGTCGCTTTCCAGATCCCCAGAATTACGGCGTGAAATGGCGTCGGGTGGAAACGCTCTTCCTAATCGCCGAATTTGGCTTCAGCCTGATCCACGCTCATCAGGGAATGCGCCGACACAGGTTCCCCTTCGAATGGGGCGTCTTCCAGGGCAACGAGACGATCGAGGATTGCGTGGGTAGGAACACTTCGCCCGTCGCTCTCAGAAACCTCTCGCGGTGGATCCAGCAGGTGCAGGATCAAAGGAAGATCCTCATTGCGAAGCTGGAAGAGGAGGAGGACGAGTTCGAAGGTCGGTTCGCGGTAGAACCGGGCTTTTTAACGGGCGGAACACCGTGGACACGAGTCGACTGTATTTCGCAGGCATCGATTTCGAGCTGACGAAATTCAAGGTGAACGATCCAGAGGCGAAGCTGCAGGCTTTTCTGAAGCGATTCGATCGAGTCATGGCGCAGATTTATCTCGGCCACCTGGCCCACGACAAGCACTTCGTAGAATCCGTCAAGGAGTCCTCCAATGTCTGGTCGGCCAACGCGGAGGGCAGTCGAAATCTGCACAATTTGGCGCACACGTCCTACAAGAGGTCCTGCTACAGACAGGAGATCTTGAAGGCGAGGTCGCCCGTCTACGTGATTCGCTTCAGAAGAAAACTTTGGCCCGCGACTCACAAGATGCACATACGGCGGGAGAGGGATCTGAGGAAGAGTAATATCATCATAGAGGCTGACTTCCTGTTGACGCGGTTGCACATCGCCCGAATGAAGAGGGATTACGTCCTGTTCTTTCGTTACGTCGATCGAACCAAGTTCAAGTTCGACTCCTATTCCGACAAGATGTTCCCTCTGAAGCAAAAGTGCCTCGACGCCGTCTACAGGATGGCCGCTTGGGCCTACATCGACACCAGAAACGTCTTGTGCCTGGACGACGAAGAGACCAAGGATCTTTATCTGAAGCATCACTTGGGCATCAGGGTCGCCAAGTTGCCGAGGGACAGCGAATTGGCTTGGGTCAATACGCCGAACAAGAGCAAGGCTTTGAAGTGCTTCAGGGAGAGGTTGGCGCTCGCCTCGGACCCCGTGGAATTGGCCTGGCTCAATCACGATCTGGCCAAGCTGCTCGAGGAGTCGCACCGATACGACCTCGCGCGATTCTACGCGAAGAAGGCGCGAGATATCGGCTTCGAAATCAAAAACGAACAGTGGGCGCTCAACGGTAATCACATCTTGATCAGGATAGAGCTGCACCAGCACAACAAGAACGAGGCGATGGAAGCGTCCCAGCTGGCGCTGGTCAGCGCGAAGAAGTTGGGGATCGACTACTTGATAGACTTCTACAGAAGGGCTATCAGGTTCATCAACGAGTCCATCTCCGACAAGGTGTCGGGCATCGACGGAATAAGCGCGAGGGAACAGTTGATCCTGGAGCTGATGCCGCAAGAATATCACGCTTCCGTAGACTTCCTCTTCAGGAGCATGAATGTCGTGCCGGCCAGCAGGAGACTTTCGGTGATGCCTGGGTGTAAGCCCGTGAACAAAAAGTTCAAAATGTCCTGCAAGAAGAATACCATCTTGCTTAACGCTCCTCGCGATCCCGAGAAGGAAGCCAGGGAAGCTCTGTTGAAGCAGTACGCCCCGTCGAAGACAATCCTCGGCTGGGTCAATTTCGAAGAGTACGAATGAAGCGGGACCACACTGTATTTACTATAGCGTAACATTTTTCCGATGTCTTTTGTTTCCCCAAATTTCCACCGACAGTCCCATCTGACATTTACCCGGAACCGCTGTCTCCTGCTATGTCATCGGTCCTCTTCAGGGATATTAGACTTCACCCTGTCGATCGCCAACCGCGCGCCTACGCGCTCCTGCCAGACGCGTCCCTCGCGTGCGACGGCGAATTCGAAGGACTTCCAGAACCTAAAAACGCTCTGGTTCAAGCCGAGGCTCGCGCTAGGCAGGTACAGAGGAAGTGCAGTGCCAAGGCTCCGCGGGGAAACGATCGTCAACTCGCGGAATCTCTACACCGCGAAGCCGACGCCTGTCACCATCGCGGTGACTACGAGACGGCGTTGATCCTTTATCACCGAGCATCTAGGTTACGTCCTCGCGATGACAGTTACATAGTGGCGGTTCGACGAACCGTTGCCGCGATAGAATCGGCCACCAACCCCTCTAGAGTCTTGTCGAAGCTCCTGCCGAAGGTGAAAACCGACGCTCAGCTGGCAACCGCTCTGTGTCCAGAGTCGGCTGCGCTGAAAGCCACTTTCATTCTAAGACAGTGCGTCGAGGACCGACCTGAAACTATTGCCAAGATCCTGCGGTACTTCGACTGCCGCGAGGATTTCTTAAAGATGAAGCCCACCAATGCGGTCGCCAAGATAACACGGTCGAAGATCGTTCAAAGGCAGATCACCGGCTTGGCCGAGGCTTCGTTGAGGAACGCGGAGGCTTCCTACGCGGCAGGGAACTTCAGAGCGACACTGAAGTCGGCCAAGGAGCTGCTCGGTCTCACTTTAGCTCTGCACGACGCGCACTCTCAAATTGTTACCGCGTATCACTTCATAGCGCTGAGCCACGTAGGTTTTGGGAGGCACGACAGAGCCGTGGATGCTGTGGCAAGCATGGTCCATTGGGCCAAGCGGTCGGGAGACGTTGTGCTTAAGGCCAAGTCGCTCGTGACTTTGGGTAAGGTTCACCTGAGCTTTGGCCACCTCGACGCCGCTGCTAAAGCTTGGCAGAGACTGGCTGGAGATCTGGAAGAGCCCGTGCCGAGAGCTTGGGTCCAGCATGAGATTGGCAGGTGTCACTTGGAGAGTGGCAATTACCCCGAGGCGTTGATCGTGGCGCGTCGTTGTCTGGAATCCGCCGAAGAGGCCGAGTCCAAGAAATGGCTGCTCCATGGCAAACTGCTATATGGTCAGGTGTTGGCCAAGTTGGGACGCTTCGGAGAAGCTTTGCAGGCTTTGAAGGTTGCCGAGAAGATCACCGAGGAGGAGGGCGATACTCCCACCCTCTCCTACATAAGGGATTTGATCGATCGAGTCGCGGAGGCCTTGAAGAAGTTTTATTCCGCTGGATTGGGAAGCGCCGGAACAGCTGGAAGCGTCTCTGCCACCCCTGGCCAAAACGCTAATCCTAGCTTCGAACGGATCGAGAAGACTATTAGCGTAAACAAAGTACCTAACTACTCCGGGAAGATTATGGTTTCGAGGGAGATCAGAAGAGGGGTCGAGCGTGCTGCAAAGAACGATTATTCGAACGTTGAAGAGCAGGATTCCGCGTCTTCGGCGTTGAAATGTAATTTCAATCTTTACGAAGAAGAGATCGAGGGTATTTCTTCTCGTCGGAACATCAAAATTCGCGGAACGACGAAGTACGCGATGGAAGAGGATTTCTCCGAAGAATCAAAATATAAAGATATTCGAGAGAAAAGAATGGGTTCTCCGTTTGAATCGCGCTCGATTAGGGAAGAGGAGGAGGGAGAGGAAGAGAAGAAGGAAGACACTGGAAACGCCGACACTGCCAGAACGCAAATTCTGAAGAAAGAAGAGAATACCGAAATTCCTAATATTGATAAAAATGAAGGTGACATGTGGAGGATGCGCTTTCTCGAAGAAGAGGCCGAAGAGAAACACGAATTCTGCCACTTGGCGTCCGACGATCGCTTCAGGACTTCTTCTCTGAGAAGTTTGGAGGACACGACTTATCCGAGGATCATGAAAACGCAGCCTGACACGTTCCTTCGAGACATACGACCTCCGTTGTGCGAATTTACGTCACCGAGAAGTTCGGGTATGAAGGAGGAGAGAATTATCGAAGAATCGGTTTCATCTTCAGGGTCACCGGGAAGCAGAGACACCGCGAAGACCTATGAGATATCTTCGTCGAAAGAACACGGGTGTCGGGATGCCGAAGAGGATTTCGTGGCGACGGAGTGCGAGAAGACGTCCTTCATGACTGCGAGAAAGATCGAGACCACCGGGAGCAAAGATTCCCGTAAAAATGCCGTATTATTCCCCGAAGGAAATGTCTTCAGAACTCGCGAAGCATCTTTAAGAACTTCTGATAAGGAAGCGAGAAGGAGGAGGATCATAGAGGAACTGGCGTCCTCTTCGGGTTCTCCGTCGAGCAGAGACACGAAGAAGATACATCAGATGTCCGAAATGAGAGAATCCGATCCTCGAAACACTCGAGGAGACTTCAACGATGAACAAACGATTTGTAGAACGTCCACTGATGCTGAAGACATTGCTGAAGAACCCGCTCGCGCTGAAAATGACGCTACCAGCTCACCATTGACCTTATACAGACACTCTTTGCCTTCCACGCCGCGAAGGGACGAAAATAACAAAGAGATTTGCGTCTGCGAGGGTTTCACCGCCGCCTACGATCCCTCTCAGTCCATTTGAATTTCATGTCTCACGTTTTGTTCGCGTACAATATATCGATTCCCGGTCTGAATTTCATATCGCGTCGATTATGTCGGTTCGATTAGCCCACGCTGGCGAGTGCCGCCTCTGCATAGTTATTCTTTGTACGTCGATTATACCAGATCGATGTGGTCACGCTGGCGAGGTTTCCCTCGCGCGTGAAACGACGCAGTTGTTTGCTGCTGCCTTGAAACGACGAGGGAAGGTGCGTGAATCGGGGGAGAAGTTGCAACTAATTACTCGCACAAGTAATGTATTTATTTGTAGAGACATTTTTCACGCACAGAGACGCACAATTCTCGAGCATCTAATGTACTACGTTTCCTTTTTATGTGGGAGAGCTAAAAATAAAACTAGGAGGTGGAGGAGGCCCACTGGTTATGCCAGGCAGGCGGTGGTCATCGGGTCGATTTATGGTTCCGAAAGAATTTCGTTAAGAGCCTCCCCGAAGAGGGAAAACTTCCCTTCGATAAATTCCCAACGGTATTAATCTGAATTTCATATCGAGATCGGGGAGCACCTTCGATGGAAGCTCTTTCGTTATATCCTTCCTTTATTCCATTAGCCGCGCATAAGACTTTCAGCGTGACCCCCTGTCGCTATATTGACTTTTCTCAGGCGTTGTTTGCACTCGATTCTGTTGCGGCACGCCAGGAAGCTCTTAAGTCTAATGAATATTCAGGTACAGTCACTCGTCATCAAGAAACTATAGACACTTAGGGACGAGGGTAGGAATTTCTATGTCAACTTGACTTTTCCACGTGTCCGCTAAGCGCGTCTGCACGTTGTATAGGTACATGAACCAACCAGGTTTAGATATAGGTCGCACCTGGCTTGTGGATTCCATCCTCGCTGACGTGCATTTATCCGCCACGTGTGTGCATGAGTGCATGCCACGTCACTCCGGTGAGCAAATGATTGCTGGATCGAAAGCTACCTGTTGAGCTACCCGCGCGTCAGTTTTCCGTAGGCCTATCGTTGAATGGTGATTATAACTGGGATTTCAGGGACTATAGGTATACACCTAGTCACAGAGTAACAGAGGCGACACTCCATAAAATTTTGAGGAAATGCACGGTTATCAAAATCTTCTCAGGCGAGAAGCTATTCATATTCGGGTGTTGTCGGGGCTTTTCGGAGTTTCTCGGCGTGAGTCCGCCCTTTAAACGGTATAGTGTAGCATCTTTCTCGTAGTTCAAGCTGTGTCTCAGGCAAGAAACTATTTATATTGACGCTTTTCGGGTGTTGTCGGGGCTCCTCGGGGTTTCTCGGCATCAGTTCGCCCTTTAAACGGGATACTGTATGCATCTCTCTCGCAGTTCAAGTTTCCTTGTCTTACTGTCGCCTCTGTTACTCTGTGACCTAGTCCAAGGAAAAGCAGGGTGAATTATGACTATTTGTTTTTGATGGAAACCTTTCTTTTTAGGAAAAAGTCTTTGTACACATCTTAATTCACCCTGCTTTTCTTTGTTCTAGGTATACATAGGATCCCTTAATCCCCCTATCGTTACTTCGTTATTCATCGTACTTATTTCCCCGGCCATTTCGAAAATCAGCTCTTTGCAAACTAGCTATCAATTACGTCACAGAAAGTAACTTGAACATATCGCACACCTAGATCGAAACAGTATCAACTCAAAAAAAATTGTTTTTCAGAAATTGCAAAAAACTGATTCTCATGTCGATATGTGAGATAAGGGGTTTACTTTTTCTGAAAAACAAGTTTTTTTGAGTTGATACTGTTTTGACCTAGATGTGCGATATATCGTTTATGCCCTCCAAAGAAGCATCCGGTCTCGTTTAAACTGCAAACACTTTAAGGGGGACTTACACCTTGTAGGCCAATTTTGGAGCCAATTTTCAAGAATTTATTGTAAACAAACCAGAGAAGATTTCTATACGAAACTTTTTTCATGTTATTGTACATCAATTGAATTTAACACATGATTTTTTTTACATGTCAATGTTGACTTCGAAGACCTGGAGATGGCTTTGACGGCGCTCCTGTTAAAAGTGAAGTGTCAAACGGTGCAGGATTGAGTCCACCCTAGTTATTTGAAATAAAAAAATCAATAAGATTTTTAATTGTTATTACATCAGCAAATCGTTCGCTTTTTAAAAATTTCGATTTTTCGCAAAATTGCGGACCTTTTTCCAATAGTCATTTTTTTACTAAGTTTTTCATCCTACTTGAAGCTGTCAAAAATCAACAAATTGAAATTTTCCAAAAATGAACGATCGGGACCTTGCCTAGTGTTTCCCGTAAATTAAAAAAAAATTTATCGCGATACACTTTCAGTTGTTCTTCCGTAATCGTGCACACCAGTTTGAAAAATGAAACTGTTGGGAAAACGCGTTTGAAGTTCTACAACATTACAGCATTACTCACGTGCGCCGTCGTGTTTAACGACATAACTCTCGAACTAGGGAAAAATCTGGCAAACCCTTTTACAGGCTCATTCCTGAGACCCTTTAGATTAGGAAAATGAAGTAAAAAAATTTAGATTTTTTGAAACCGACAAGCTGTAAGTCCCCCTTAACCGGCAGTCAGACAAAAGGAGCAAAAGGGTAATAAGGCGAGAGAACCCGGAAGAAATACCTGCAGCGAGGAATAAATAAAAAGTGAGCCCCGCCGGCTGGCAGTTCCCTGGCGGCTATTACCTGCCCCACGGCTCATTCATAATGGAGTTACAGGTGCAACAGGGGTTCTGAACCTGTGGAGTATCGTAGCGAAAGCAGAGGAGAATCCTCGCCTCCGAATCGAATGGGATAAATGCCCTTGCGAAACTACCGACGAACCGCTGCCCACGCTGACCCGCTCCGGTCGCGCGTGTCGCACCTTTATGGGCAACGCGTAACAAGCGGAGTGGCAGGTGAGGCGTTCCTTTTGAGCAGGCCGTTCGGTCCCCTGTATTTACCCGTTCCGCCAGTCGAACCACGATAAATACCACCACCGGCAACGCACGTGTTAACGTTCGCAGCGGGGTGGCCTTTAATTTTTCACCACTTCCTCCCCCTGCATATACATACTCTTCCACCCTCGTCACTTGCACGCGCGCCACGTTGATGCGAATCTGCAACGGCTGTTGACTCGGCTAGAATGGCGTTTCTCGCCTCGCTTATTATTCATTGCGCGACGATAAATGCCGCTGGTGAACCGAAGCTGAAACTATAGCGGGGCGCACGGATATGCGCTTATGTGCAGGTCGACACGTACCGACCTTCCGCGCTTGCAGCTATACACGTTCAACTGTACGTGTGCCAGTTGCACGAGTGTTTCGTGTGTATCTAACCGGATGTGCGCAGAAACGCCTCCGAGCGTTAACAGCTGGTTCTACCACTTGTGTTTATCATTGTAATTCGTTGGGGAAGAGTGCAGGTTGGACATGGCTACAGTGGCGAGGATTCATACGCATACACCCCGAGAGGAATAATTGTTGGAGTCGAAGGAAAATATTTTTTTCTTCGCCGACAATCAAATTATTTTGCTTTCAAAAATTGTTCCCTCGCATTTCTTCGTGTATCCCGAGGGAATTTTAATTTCGAGCAAAGAAAATATTTTCCTGGTATCGGCATGCCGAAACTCATCATTTCCGTCGATGTAAAAGGGGAATTGGAGTAAGTGCGAAAGCTGGTGCCATGAATGAAGATTTAAGAGCTACGCTTAATATACTTATAAATGCAGAAGCGACGAACCTCCGCGATTGTAATATCGAGCGAAATTTATCTCTTTATAAAACCAGGCCTGAAGCTATTATTTTTCCACCGTCTCTCGACCCTCGGGGATAGAAACCGCGGGAAGGAAAGCACGTTATTTTCCGAAGGCTCAGTCTCTTACGAATTTATTTGTATCCTTGCAAAAATCGATGACGAAGCGTGTCCTCATAACCAAAGACGTGCCGAAGGAGACAATTGATGCAAAGTATAATGATGGCATTCATGCAACAATGCGTAGCCGAGGTTATTATCGGTAAGTTTAACAGATACAAACTCAAGCACTCTCTCTGTAGTCTAGACAGAGGAAACTATAGTCCGTGTGTAGAACGTAGTTACAGTTTGCGTTTTGCTTAATTCCTCCACAATACATTTCTCGTGAATTTTCGTCTCTCGAAATGAAATAATTTCTGCGAGGCAAGCCGAGAAATAATTAAAATACGAACGATATGTAACGCTTTCTCGACGTCGCGTTACAACACAAATTGATAGCGCCCTATAATTTTGTACGAGACTTGTTTAAGAAGCACACAAGTGGTTCGACGAAACTTTCGCTAAAGATTTTAGGGACTCTCTTCACGACGGCAAGCTTCGAAGCTATCTCGAAGACAGCCATAAAAACTACTTCTAAGTAGCTCCACTCAAACTCCACAGGATACTCGTTTATAAGTCGTTACATCCCCTAAGATCGTTTTCCTCCTTTATTGTCGTCGTCGCTTCGCTTAAAATTAGTTTCTCCGTCCCGAGGAACGACTGAGAGGACGTGCGACTGCACGTTTTTTTTCCCGACTGCGCAGTAGAAAAAACAAGGAAAACCCCAGCTATCGATTCGAATACAATTGCTCCAGATGCGTAGTCCTAACGACTGCGATACGATACGGAGGAAATTCCTTATGCCCATCAAGCGACAACCCTCCTCCCCTTCACCGGAATACGCATCCACTTCCCCTTTCAAAAGAGAAATCGATAGCGCCATTCATCTTGACGCGTTTCGGGAACCCTTTCCATCCCGACATACGCACTACGCGGGACGTGCTGCAGAGCCACGTGGCAATGCGCGAGCGCGATCGAAGCATACTCATAGCTTAGGTACAGTCACGCGCTTACCGCGCGTTCGCGTTTAATTGGAGTTGTTCCGTCGGGTGAGGGGCGCGCGCGCTCGTGGAATATTGGACTTTTCTTTCCCTCCTCGAGGGGCGAGCAAGGAGTGGAGAGGAAAAGAAAAGAAATACATAAAGGCGAAATAAAGTTTTACCGCGGAGATATCGATTTCTCGCCCGACCACGTGGCGAGGGTACGCCTTTTTCTAGGGTAGGTATAGCGTCTTTTTACGATCGTCATTTCGCGCGCCAAATTATCGGCGCGCGCTCGTCAACCGCGCTTCGTAGGATTGACTCGCAGCCCAGCGGAGAAGGTAAGGATACCGTGCAACGATTTCTCGGTAGAGAGCGCTGCACGCGCTGCCACGGGGACGGGCTCGTAAATCAAGCGACGCAATGAAAAGTATCTCTACCGCTGGCTGGGTCGAATGCCTGCGCGTTTCCCGGCAATATATTTTTCCGCCGAACGCGATTCGTCGCGAAGAGAGGATCAACGTTGCGGGATATATTTCTTCCGGGGTATCGAACTCTTTTTCTCCGCCCTCTCGAATTCTCGACAACTTCGTTTCGGGGAATGGCGCGTCGGAGCACTTGTGTGTCGCGTTTAATATTTCATCTCAGCGACGGGGGCGCGCGCAGTCCATTTGTCGACGCGAACTCGCGACTGCCGATGAATATTCATTGGCGAGGTAACGATAAGCTAATGCCTAGGCAATGCGGGATAAAGCGGCGGTCGTATCGCAGCCACCCAGAAGTTCTCGAATAATTTATCACTGCGTTGCAGTCTGCGATAATTCGCGGCAATCTCTGCTGAGCAAAATCGCGCGCGTTTCTCAATCCATGGGACTCGGAAATGACGCGAAAAGTGATGTGGAAGAAAATGTTCCTCGGAGAAACTACCGTGTTGCTTGTCGAAAAAATAAAGAAGGACGTTTTGCGTGTTTGGAAAGTAAACAGTCGACGTCGACCCCGGGAAATAAGACGGCCGGATTAGAGAGGGAAAAGTCGAAAAAGAAAGCTGGAAGAGGGGGTGGTTCCAGGAATAGTTCCCGCTTGCGACAGTTCTCTACCCATGGAAAAAGCCAGCTGGCTGTTCTCTCTTTCGATTATTAGCTCCACCCACGCACGGATCGACGCCTCTTCCCCTTTATTCCCGACACCCACGCCAGGACGGGGGAAGACGAGAAAAATAGAATTTACAGCTAAATTGAATTTCTGCGACCGTAAATATGGGTCTGGCAGCTCGATCAAAGCGGCCTGGCCTGGCTGCGAAATCTTATTTTTTCCCTTTAACGACGATCGGAAAATTCGTCCTCATTTTACCCGAGATACGGCCGGGCTATAAATCTATCATCATTTACAAACCCAGGCGCAGCCGAATAAGCGGGTGAACATGGTACGGGGTCTTGTTCGTTAATTAATGACTTTCTCGTAATTAGAAGTAGGGGCGATAAATCAACGCGGCTATAAATTCTTCCCACTTAACGGCGAAGGTCTGTTCTCAGCTGATCCTCCCTCACGCATCCTCGACCTGTTTCGTTCGCGGCTAATAGATACCCAAAAAACTCTTTAGGGTCGAGCTTAAATGCCGGTTAATAACGGATGAAATAGGTTCCCTCTGATTTCCTCGACGAGAGAAGAGGTCTTTATGTATTATACATATATCAAAATCCCACTTCATTTCGGCACGTGGAATCTCACACGCCCGCACCGTCGCTCCTTCGCGCGCGTCCCTGGTGTGCACGGGCCCCCACAGAGATCTATTTATAAAACCTCGAAGTCTGGGCGGCTCGTGAGGGGGGTCGAGGTTGAACGACGTGTAAATATTTGCAGAGGCCGATTTCTCTTCCGACTTTTTCCCCGTGTCTTATGCATAGTACGCCCACGCTAAGATAATCGGCCGGCCCTCTACGCCGAAGTGCAATTTCTCCTCCGGCCCTTTCGTTGGCCCTGACGAGGTATTCCGGGACTTGGCCCCCATGCGCGCCTCGTGCATGATACACCCGCGTATGGTACGTGTATGTGCACGTACGGAGGTGGCCGGCTGACTGTGCGGCAGGTAGCATATAGGTATACACCTAGACCTTGCTCTGCCAGGTGAGTATTGATCGTCGGCGTGTGCAGGGACCGCGGAGCAGCACGGGAACGGCAGTACGGACCGACGCACCGCACCCATCGACGTCCCACGTCCGACTGGGATGGTCCTCTGTCGCTGGGGTGGGGTGTAGATGCTCGGATGGGGGGATCGAAGGTCAAACATGGTGAAAAGCGAAGGAAGACAGTTTCGCGGCGAGCCGCCGCCGTCTTCGTTGCCGCTCTCATCGTCCTGCGTAGAGCGGCTTGACCCAACTGTTGCACTTTCGAGTGCTTGGCGCGTTTCTGGAAACTCTGCCAAGTGGAGCAACAGGCAATCAACGCAGCGGCCTTGCCCCCGCTACGGTCCCACAGGTGCCGAAGCGGCGCGCATTTGTGTAGCCGCGCGGCCATCACGGATATATACGTATATGTGTTGAATGGTTGAGTGGTTTTAATGCGATGAATTTGTGCTGTGCTGAAAGGGTACGCGAGCGTTCGGGGGTCGCTCGTGGCGTGGGCGTTGTCGAAGCTGAACTTGTTTGCGACGCGTCCGACCGTCGGAAATATGAGATATATTAGCGATTTTATATTAGGTACCTATAGGAAAATTCTTCTCCTTTTCTTTTTAAATATTGATATTTTGGCGTTCCTTTAGAATTTCTTCCATAAATCTATGATTTTTGGAATAAGCACGAAAAAAATACATAAGACAGGATGGTCGATTTTCGATTTTCGGGAAAATGTGAAAAAGTGTCCCTTAAGATTTTGCAGAAAATCGAAATCTCTGGAATCAATCGAGCGACCGCCCTCTCTTGTATACTCTTTTTTGTGCCAATTTCGAAAATCATAGATATATTGACGATATCTCAAGGGAAATATAAGATATCATCGATTTTATGTAGAAGAAAATTATTTTCTCACGGGAAATCATCGATATCTTGATGATCCTTTGAGATTTCGTCAATAAATCCGTCATTTTTGTGACCAGCTTCAAAAATCAATAAGATAGAATGGTGGAACGTTCGATTTTCGCGAAAATGTCAAAGGTTAAAATATCGAAATCAACGTCACTCGTTTTCTTTCAAAGTAAAATTTACTTCACAGAATTCTCGCTATATGGCTTTTCCAACAAACTAGTTTTTCGAGACTCGAATCCACCTCGTCGTAGATATGAGACTTTTGCAAATAGTGTGAACGGACAAATTTTCTAACAAGCATCGCGGGCTCACCGCCAAATCGAGGCCCGGATAGAACGGGACCGTCGCGAGCCGCAGGGGATCGAGAAAGAGAGAGAGAGAGAGAGAGGGATCGAGCAACAGGCGGAGACGTCATCGCTTTTTCCTCGATTCGACGTGTCTGGATCCAGGGACGAAAAAAAACACTCGCCCCCCCGTCTCAGTCGACAAGTGGGCCGCGTCGCGCCCATTCGGGAAGCAACGCCAGGACACCAGCGCGGCAGGACCATTTCATTTCCACCTTCCGGGCGTGGGCGCGCGGGTGGGACCATAAAGAGGGTTCAGTTCCAGCAGCTGTCGTCTTCCCTCGCAACCCACGGTAGCCACGAGGCGCTCGGATAACGCACTTTCCCCGTTACATTATACGAATGTCACGGGCGCAGTTCTCCCCTTCCTTCCGGAGCTGCGGGGTCATGAAAGATGCAGGATGGTCGGGTGTAACTACGTCAAACCACCTTTTAGTGGCACCGAAGTGCAGTTGGAAGTGTACGATCTCTACGACGCCATCCGGGACCCTTTACAAGCGAGTATGTCTCAGATTGCTGTTGCTTTGCTGCCACCTATGACCCCTTGCTGTACGCGTTGGGAGGGGGTGTATTTGTTTTCATACCACAAAAGTGGCATGTCATTTGGTCCTTGTCGGCAACAAGCGCGCCGCAATCATGAAATAAAATAGCGAGAAACCTGCTGACACACGATAATGCAGGGGTGGCAACGGACCACTTTTTTTTTTCATTTTTTCTCACTTATTTTATTTAAATCGTTTTCTTTTTACTTATTCCAAGACACAATCACTTTTTTCGTTTGTTCACTTGAACTGTCTAGAAAATTGATCATAACGCTTTTAATTATGTTCAGTACCCGCACAAATTTATCAAATAATCATCAGTTTGATGGTACGTGATTGTTGCTATATGTAGGTATCATTATTATCAGAGAGAACTCTCAATGCTATTCTCATTGTTAAAAGTGCTACGAAAACGTACAATAAGAAGACTAATCTTGTACCAATCACAAAAACGTGTATCGGGATGGCATATGCTTTTTGTGATAAATATCAGGAATATTTAGAAGCTGAGAGGAAGAGAAGACATGATGATGCTGAGATGGAAAAAGCGGAAAAGGAGAGAAAGAAAGTTGAAGAAGAATATAAAAAAAGGATTGAGAAGGAAGGAAAAATAACTACGATATCGAAGTAGAAAAACTGAAATATACATAAATGAAAAAGCGATTAAAAATAAGGATTTAAAAGAAGGAGCATTAGCGCAGACTATATGCTGGAAAGTATGAATACAGTACAGGAAGTAGTACTGGAAGACACGTGTGAAATGGAAAATATTGCAAAATCTTTTGAAAAAAAATCCCATTTGATTTCAGAATGTTTTTCTAAAAAATCAAGAATGTATTTATACAGCTTGTGCTTTTATTCAAATAATTTGCATTCTTTTTATTTCAATAATATTTGCCATTTCATTGTGTATTTGTCATGATATCAAGAAACTTATCAAAATAATATAATTTAATTAATAATGTAGCAATGAAGATACCACATGAGGCTAAACTTACCCGCCAGGAAATAAAATTCAATCACTATTATCTCATTATTTGTGAACTTTTGGCCTACATCGATATAAGACTTTGTTGCAGATAAAAATGTAGCCTTCAAAAAAGTATCATATAAATATGAGCCAAAAGCCCATAGATAATGAGATAATAGTGATTTGAGTTTCTTCCCTGGCAAGAGTAAGTTTAGCCTCATGCGATATTGGCACACACACACACACAATGCTCCTAAAAATATTTCCTTTAGCACTCCATCCATGGACATTTTTTGTCACTTTCCGGTCACTTTTCCGTCACTTTTTTTTCACGACGAATATCACTTTTCGCACTTATCTAGATCCGTCATACCGCTACCAGCCCTGCAATAGCACAACTGACTTTTGTGGAACGATAATACCTTTCGGGACGCCCCGAACGCAACAGCTGATACGCAATATCGAGTGTCAGCCTCGCACCAAGCTTACCGCGTATTAACGAAGAAATTGTTTCACCGGACCCACTTTTCCGGGCGTATAACTTTTTTTTTGGGGGGGGGGGGGAGGGGGGATCTCCTCGGGGATTGGATGTCGTGCCAGAGACCCGGATCGATGTGGAGCCTAACGAGTCGAGCCGTTGGTGTACCAAACCCCATGAAATTGGAGGAGGTAACTTTATTTGTTATTATAATATATCTCAGGGTGTAGGTGGAGACAACTTCCCCGGGATCGACACTCTCGATTCTCTTCCTTTTTCCCCCCTCATTTTTCCCTGAAAATTCCACCGCGCGACATACTCCAGCTTGGATTACCCCAGAGTCCACCGCTCCTGAGTTATTTATGGTGTGGCGGGCGGGTTGCGGGTATGTCCCTACTATACCGAGTGAAGTGCTTCCAAAGCCCTCTCACGATTACGCGCGGCACACTACCCGATCGGAATCTCGTCTAACGTATTCGCGGCTTACCGTTACACCCAGGGAGTGCTCACCTCGATGACGTGCTTTCCCTGTAGGGGAAGCTGTTGTACCTAGAGCATAGTGTACCTTGAAATGCTTCGTATTTATGACAGATGTCGCCATTTATCGACTCAAAATTAAGGTATATT
Source organism: Xiphydria camelus (assembly GCA_963678675.1). Classification (NCBI taxonomy): domain Eukaryota; kingdom Metazoa; phylum Arthropoda; class Insecta; order Hymenoptera; family Xiphydriidae; genus Xiphydria; species Xiphydria camelus. The sequence continues at coordinate 4,059,796 of OY783200.1, forward strand.
CCTCACTTGCTTGACCTTCAGTAGTGCATTCGTGTCTCGCGCGCGTCACAGACGTATTTTGAAGTAATTAGCATCGTATTCGTGTGTAGATAATTTGAGAACTGGTAGCTTTGAAACTATTAAACAACTTTTGTGTGTAATAGTGTTCAATGGTGAGTATAAATAAAATGTTATTTTTCGTTGTAAACTTAGCTTCGGCACGGAGGCAGCGGTTTTTAGTAATGTCGCACCCTCTTGTACCTTGAAACATCGGCACATCTTGTACCTTGGAACATTAATAAAGAACGTTAATTTTTTATTTCAGAATTTTTCCAATTATGCCGCGTAGTAAAGAAGATAAAAAAAAAGATCCTGTCAATCATATTTTGAGTTTTTCATCGCCAAAAAGAAAAGAAGCATAGTTGAACTCTAAGTTGCTTTTTCTCAAATGTTTTGTTCTTTTTTATAAGTGCTTTTATTAATTTATGATATCTCTGGTAAAATTTATATTTTTAAATAATCTCAACTTTTACTTAGTTTATTTTTTTAGTTGGTTATTATCTGTGTTTCAAGGTACATTAGGTCTGTTGTACCTTGAAACAATTTTAGCTAGTAAAAATTATGTTAGAAAACATCTTGACAGCAATATTTGTAAAATTTCCTTTTACATCTTATGTACCTGAATAGATATCTCTCATCAATTCAGCAGGAAAAATGCCGTTTAAATATTTTCCCAATCATCAGTTAAACTAAAATTTTCAATAATCGTTCCAAGGTATACAACAGTCTCCCCTACTTGAAACGGCCAGAACGGCGCACGTACCTCTGGGACGAATTTCCTCAAGTTCGAAAAGACTCCCTGAGAACTGGCAGCGGTGGCGTTACATTTTTATGCGCGACATGCTCCTCCGCTTCGGTCACTTCGTTTCGGAAAACTCGAGAGCGCCGAGGGGACGTGAGTGCACCTTTGTACCCGGGACCTGCATACGTCGTACGATTGCGCCATTGTGCGAGAAACTTTCGACGCGGAAGATCTCGAAAGCACAAATTGGAGCAAGAGATATACGAAGTGCGAGAAGTGAATTGCGAGAACGGCTGGACGGAAACTAACGAAGGGACCGCTGCGCTCTTAAAGTATGCGTTTCGAAGTGTTATCAGCCTTTGGGAATAACCGCCGTGACCTGCTTTCGAGATTAAAAACGATATCTGTGCGATCCAATTAGGACCCCGAGTACCCCCACGCTGAGAGAAGTAAAAAAAAGTCTATAAAACTCGAGCGCACCGCTCGGCTTGCTTCAATAAGTCCTTAATGCCTCCTGCAGGCGTTGGCACACCTGTTCTATCGCTCGAAAGGGGTCCACGCACAGAGACGCTTTCGCACGGATGGAAAGGAGCGGGGAGACGGCAGAGTTCTGCTGTTCGCTTCCGACAAAAGACACCCCAATCTGTAACTCGAGGCGCGTTCCAGAGAAATTCCCCCTTTTCTCCTAACCTATGTTATTCTGAGCCTCATCGCTACATTGTATTTCCATTTCGCGAGGATCAAAGATGAAAAAGAACAGCAAAACACGTTTCGCAGGCTAGATTCCTCCGTCCAACATTCCCCTCGAGCATTGGTCAGTGAAACATGTCAAAAGTATCATCAGTGTCGTCGCAGAACTCGTCAAAGAAGGATCAATCATATCTTTTCAAAGCCGTGCGTCAACTTCGACCCGCTAATTGAGAGGAAGTCTCAATACCACATCCATCAACGACACATCTCTCCCACCGAGCAACCCCCAACACAAGCTTCTACCTTGACATGAATCCTCGGACCAACCGGACTCAATCGTCAGTACGGCACTCGTTATCCTAGCTCAACAAGGACGAAGCCTGACGCGTGTGTGCCGAGCATCCATACCTCCCACCCCAAATAGACCTACGGCCTAGTGGCAAATAAGTTACCTCATCGGGATACGAGATTTGAGTTTTTGTAGTAAAAGTACCAAAAGTAAAAGACGCCCGTCGCGACGCCCAAAGTTCCGACGTTTCTATGCATTATCTTCTTTCCAGCGCCTCCTAGGTAAAAAGTAGTTATACTGAAAATTACAGAAAATGTAATTCTCTACAAGTTTTGCTTAAAAGTTGTTTTTCTCAAATAAATAATTTCAGAGTTACGTTTAAGTAAGTTTACCTGGGTTCTTTGCATTATTTTCTTTCCAGCGCCTCCTAGGTAAAAAGCAGTTGTTATAAAAAGTATAGAGAATATAATTCTCTACAAGTTTTATCTAAAACGTGTTTTTCTCAAATCAATAATTTTAGAGTTACGCTTAAGTAAACTTACTTAAACATCGGATTTTTGGACGTCGCGACGGGCGTCTGTCACACAAAATAACAATTGTAATAGGTCTCCCAGTGAATTGTCAAATTTTTAAGCATCTACTCCATGAAGTAACTTTAGCGACTTTTTCGCCTTCTTGACAGGCTGTCATAATGAGTAGTCGACCATTGAGCCCCGGCAGATGGTCGGTTTTTTGTTACATATATGTGGTACTTTTACTACAAAAACTCAAACTTTGTGTTCCAATGAGGTTACTTACTTGCCGCTTGGCCGTAGGTCTAGAACGACTTCACCGCATCAGCGCTCATATAGCGCGGTAAGTGCGCTCTCCTGGAGCCGCGCAACCACTGCGCGATTCGTAGCGATGTAGAGGGGAGAGGCTAGGGAGGGGAACGCGGTAGGGCCGAAGCGATTGATCCCTCTTGCTTATCATCCGTCTCTCTCCACTCCTGCTGTGTTCTCTCTCTCTCTCTCTCTCTCTCTCACTGGGCTGCCTTCGCAGATTGAACGCTATTAATCTCTTCAGCGTAAGGCCATTGTTTCCAACCGGTTGCCGTGTATCGTTCGCATTAGCGATGCACAGGGTATTCGTGCTAGTGGGTCTGGAATAGTAAGGCTGGTATGAGCAAAGTTGAGCTATAATCGCGCGGGGCGCTAACAATCGCCAAAGGGTTTTCGGCTAGACTTTTGTCTCTGTACTCGATAAGACGTTTCGGATATCGAGGGTCAAAGTGCAGTACCTCGTATCTGCATTTTTTCGGGTTCTCGTATTTAATGTTTAAAGTGTGAAAATGTTTAAAGTAAAAAAATGATCCTTTGATACACTAATTCTATGTAATATAATCCAATTTTATACTGTCCCTTATGGGGCGCGCGCCAAAGTTCGCACCTCCTAAATCTGGGCGCACACACAGCTGTTCCTGCACGCATACGATCGATTCCGCGCCACTCACTTGCGAAAGAGAAACTCGCCCGGGTATAACTGTGCCTTCAATCAATTGCACGCCGCCTATCTCTGAACCTCCATTCAAACCGGACGACCGTAACGAAGAATTATTCGCGTTATTCGGCGTTTTTTGACGCGGGACGACTGACGGCCGCCGCCCGATGCCCTTTTCAGTTGGAAAATTAATTAGCGCGACTGAAAGTTGATACATTCGCGCGGCCTTTCATCGGGGCTCGCTCGCCGCTTTCTCGTGTACCTGTCGCTTTCGCGCGGCTCTTTTTTCCCCCTATCGGCGAACGTTCGAATTAATTCGATCATAGGGATTCCTCGCGGCGGAACGGTGTAATCGCGTTGAAAAAGCGACAGCGCCGGGGGGGGGGGGGAGGGGTATCGCGTATCATTTATTTACACGTCTTTTGCGCACTACGTGTCCTCCTGTCGTGTGTCATCCACCGGCAGGCGGAGGGACGAGAGAGATCGATCGTGCGGGGGATACCTACGTAGCCCGTTTCTCAATTTTTATGCTTTTCATTCGCGCGCGCGACGTCGAATAGTTATTTTCGTTATTAGGGGCGTGAAGCGCTGTTTCTAACGCGAGTGTGAAGTTTGCCGCACGGGCGAAGCGAGTACGGCAATCACACTCGTTAGAACGGCGCGAAACAACCGAATAACGAATTCTATTTTTTGTCACTAAGTGTCAAATACGAGATTGGCGATTTCACGCACTGCGCAGGTTATTTCACGCACTGCGCAACTTTTCACGAATTGGTGTGTGAAAGATGATTTCACATGCGTCGAGGACGCCCATGAAACCGAGTATTTGACACTGAGTGACAAAATAAATATTTCAACGATGCACCTCGTGCGACGATCCGCGACTGTCTTGAATTTTGCAAAATCCACCCCCCCCCCCCCCCCTGGACGTGTATCAGGACAAACACCAATAAACGACGACACTCTTCTTTCGTCGCGGTGATTAATCTACCGGGTCTGGTGGGTTTTTAGGGTGATTCGATTCGGACCCCTTTGGAGTGCGATAGAATTTGGGAGGAAGTGTCTGACTCGATATTCTTGGAAACGGATTTACGAAAACGTTTTATTATTCGGTTATTATTATGTCCAAGAATACAAGGGAGAAAAAAATTCACTCGAATCGAGCAAATTCTTATTCTCCCCTCATAAAAATAATATTTTGTCGAGCCAATTGAAATTTTGCGCGCAGTAGTTCCTAAGCAATATACTAGTCGAAATAATGTCATGCACTAAATGACGTCATTTTCTGTTGTTAAAATGACGTCAAACGTCTTTCAGAAATGACAAAATAATGAGGTTTTTTTTGGCACTTCTAAAAGACGTTTGACGTCATTTTGACAAAAAGAAATAACGTCATTTAGTGAGTGACATTATTTTGACTAAAGCGTGTTGCTGAAATAATGTCACTCGCTGAATGATGTCATTTTCTTTTGTCAAAATAACATCAAACGTCTTTCAAAAATGACAAAATAACGAGATTTTATTATTATTTCGTCATTTCTAAAAAACGTTTGATCTCATTTCGACAAAAAAAATGACGTCATTTAGAGTGACATTATTTTTACTGATTATTTCGCGTGGAAAACGAGAATTCGGTTGGTTCGAATGCATCTTCATCCAGTTTACTTAACATTGCACTACCAGAAATAAGAGAAATCATCGCAGGCTGCAGCAATATTCATCATTTTCTCGCGTAAGATCGACTTCCAATCTGTTTCCCGGAAATCCGCGACGATCCGATAATCGACCCCTCGTTCGCTCAGGAGGGTCAGTACGAGCGCGCGCGGGGGTGGAACGCCGGGCAGCGGAGCACCGCGGACCGGAGAGAGGAAGAGTATAAGTACCGGTGGAGAGAGGGGGACGTAATGGGGCACTACGATTTGAGGGGACTCGAGAGCACAAGTAGAGAGAGCATCCTCGACACGCGCGCGCGCCACCGCGCTGGAGTTTATCGCGCGTAAATTTCCGCTGCGTCGCGCGTTCGTTAAATGACTGGATCGTGCGTTACTCCTCGTTCAATGGCGCTTCGGTCGAGAAATGAATTTCCCAAATTTCGGCACCCCGGCGCGTATATACTGAGAAAAACGGCCATGTCGAAAGACGGCGTTTCGTGCTTCCGCTTATGTCATCAGCGGTTGCGATTCTTATCTCGCAGAAGTACATACCGATCTAATTCTAAGGAGTAGCAGACGGCGAGACTAATCAGTGTAAGTAGATATTAGTTAGTCATAGGAATATTTACTTGGTCCAATTGCACATAAATAGTCATAGTAAATATGTAAAATTGCAGCAACTAAATAAATATCTACTTATAGCGCTTAAACATATATTATCAGTTTCGAATGAACGGATATATCGAATCGAACACAATTATCGGAATTAAAAAAATATTTAATCCCTTGAAATAATTCAAACCAAATAAATTGATTCGACCAATTATTTTTTTTCGGTAAGTACCTATATCTGTTTTTTTTGCCCCTATCGATCGCGGTATATCGCCTTGAATCCGCCCCTCTCCTTCACCCCGGAAACCGTGCGCCCGAGGCTATTATGGCCGCTGAATTTTTTAAAGAGGACCATAGAGATGTCCGGGGCGAGATACACGCCGCGCCTCACGGGGCTGGTGAGAAAAGTTTCGCACGCGGATACGGGGTGCGCGGCATTTCGTGAATGAATCTTCATTCTTCTTTTTTTTTTTCAGAAACTTCCCTTCCTGCCCTCCGAGGCTGCCCTCCGACCTTTTCGTCTCCCTGCGTAGGCATGCGACGGCATCCTCGCTGCTCCGGGTGGAAAAATTCTGCACTCGGCCTTGATGAAAAAATTTCTCTAACCTAAAATTTCTGAAAACCCGTGAGATATTTTAACTATTTTCTGACTTTCTGTAGTAATTGGAACAATTTCAGACATTTTCGGGAAAGCGCGTGAGTTTTTCGGAGAAAATCAGAAAAATATCCAAAAATATCCATTCTTCTTTTACGCGTAAAAGCTTTTTTACAAAATTTTGATAAACTCGGCCAAATATCTGACAAAATTCTAATAAATTCTGAAAAATGTTTAACCAACTGAAATTTAGTCTTTTTTTTTTAATATTTATAATTTCTGCAAAAATACATACAAAAATTTGGAGAATTTTTCAGTATTTTTGCAGAATTTTACAGATTATTTTCAGATACTCGTTAGTGTGCGTTCAGACTTTTTCAGAAAAGTTTTTGCTCATGAAAGAAAAATGGATATTTTTGGACATTTCTCTGACTCCCTGATAAACTCTGATACCTCCTTGAAAGCGTCAGAAAATGTTCCAATTATCAGAGAAAGTCAGAAGCAGTCAGAGCTATTCAGAAATTTGCCAGAGAAATTTTTTCATCGGGGGAATAAATAATCCGGGAGATTGATTCGATGACAACTGATAGAGCCACCCGCTGATTACCCGAACTCTCGAACAGTCGTCGCATCCATTCGCGGTGAACCAGCTCGAAATTTACGCTCCGCGCGGAGACCCGTTCGCGCGACGAAGTTCGCCCACACGCGGGGATGCTAACGACGGGGAATCGAGTCGAGAGCTGGCTCCGCACGCGACTCCCCCGACTTCCGGGTGGCGCGGAGTCCGAGCCGGTGAGATAGTCCAGGCGTCAGAGGTCTAAAATCAGTCGATAGTTGAAATAATTCCTAGGGGAGATTTTTTCTTCTATCGCTTCTTTTCATATTTCAGTAGACAAATATCAAAAATGGGCACCAAAATTCGGTCCGGAATATATCGTTTAAACAAATGAAAGGGTAGATTTTAGTGTTTTTTGCACATATCTCCGAAAATATTCATTCTACGAAAAAATGGCAGGGAACTAAATTGTTCGGCACTAAATTTTCCACAAAAAAAGTATCTACATTTTTTTCAATCGGAGCAATAGTTTCAAAGATATAACCCTGCGAAAGGCCGCTCGTCCGACTCAGTAACTACAAATTTCCTCTTTCGCGGGGTTATATTTTTAAAACTATTGCTCCGATTGAAAAAAATGCAGATACCTTTTTTGTGGAGAATTTAGTATTGAACAATTTAGTTTCTTGTAATTTTTCCGTAGAACGAATATTTTCGGAGATATCTACAAAAATAATAAAATTTCCCCTTCCGTTTGTTTAAACAATATGTTCCGGACCGAATTCTGGTGCCCATTTTTGATATTTGTCTACTCAAACATGAAAAGAAGCGATAGAAAAGAAAAAATCTCCCTTACGAATTTTTGGGTCAATAAAACCCCTGACGCCTGGACTAACAGGGCGTCCCGGAATCCTCCTTGGAAATCGATTTGCGAAAAATAAGCGATCGACGAACAAACCGCGCCAAATTGCATTTCGTCCCGGCGCTGCCCCCCGTTCGAGGCAAAGCTCGCCCACGGGGATGCTAATGACGAGCCCGCTTGAAAATGCAATAATCCCGGAAGTGTTATTTTCGCGTCGACCACGAATCCGGCCGGAATAACTGGCGCGTCGTCGGGAGGGAATCGACTTGTAGAAATAAGCGGACGTCGTTACTCGACTCATTCGTACGGGTAAATAATTCACGAGACTCGCAACGGGGTGGATATATGGCAGTGGAAAGTGATCTCTCGAGAAGCCGGAAAGTCGCGACGGTGATTACCATCGCATTCGACCCGCGGCTCTGCTTTGTGTGATAAATAAGAAAGCGCTCGAGGGATCGACTTCTCTGCGTCGGTGGGACGAAGATCCCGCGTGTAGAGTTCTGTTGAAAAGTCGCGAGATTTGTATTTACCGGGGATCCCCCTCATCCTCGTTGGATGTATATTTGCTCCACTGGAGGATTTCCGGCGCTGGAATGTGAGCTCCGACTTTTCATGCAGAAACTGCCGCGCGTTCCAGCTGCATCTTATATATATATATATATATATATACGCTCGAGTTTTGCCTCGGTGCGCTTCCCGATTCCGACGTCGTCGCGGGGTGGAATAACACCCGGGTCAAGCGAATCCGTGTTCGTTATTTCTTTTCTTCTTCTTCTTCTTCTTCTTCTTTCTTGACTTCTCCTTTCGCGTGTCCGGTCGCTGCGTGCGGTGCACCGCATACTGATGCACTGTTGGGTTGACTTGTGGAGATCGAGGTATCTACGGTTTTGCGAGAAATTCGCTACGGATTATATTGATCGAATGAAAGGATTTGGTTTTCTCGCTAATTTGATATATTGCAGATTCGAAAAAAATGTAGGGAAATTATTTATTCCGCTTACTTCATTTTTCATTTTCGGCATTATTTGAGCTGGAAAACGATACTTTAAAATGCATTCTCTCGGATCACAGTGGCCACTCAACTGGAAATTTGATCTGTTGGGGAAATGTTACGGAATTTTGGATAAGTCTAGAGAATTTTAGAGATTTTTCTCTCGTATTTTATTTTATGTTAAATTTGTAATAACTCTGATTAAAATTATTAATAAGTACCTATAATAAACTCTGCATTCACATTGTTCCCCGATGGAAAAATTTCTCTAACAAATTTTTGAAATACTCACTTTTTCTGACTTTTCCTGGTAATGGGAACATTTTCGGATATTTTCAAGCAGTTCTCAGAGTTAGTAAGAATGTCCAAAAAAATATCCATTTCTCTTTCACGCACAAAAACTTTTCTGAAAAAGTCGAATAAATACTGACAAATACCCGAAAAAATCTGTAAAATAGCACAATATTTTCACAGATATAAATTTTCAAAAAATGACCGAATTTCTCGTGTTGGTCATACGTTTTTCAGAACTTGTTAGAATTTCGTGAGATATTTATCCGAGTTTATCTGAATTTTTTAGAAAAGTTTTTATGCGTGAAAGGCAAATGAATACTTTTGGACATTTCTCAGACTTTCACTGACAAACCTGGTACCTCCCTGAAAATGTCTGAAAATATTCCAATTACTACAGAAAGTCAGAAAGAAGTCAAAATATGTCAGTTTTTCAGAAATTTGTCAGAGAAATTTTTCCATCAGAGTTTTTATACTCAAATAATTCAAATAAACGTTTGCGTGATGTGATAACTGATAACATAACATGTGTTTCCGAATTATTCGGTATACATGTATAATAATTTTTGGCATGTCAATTTTACATTTCACCCGATTATCTTTACAAAATACGCAATATTCCGATTAGGACAAACACGTAAGCACTTTTTTGTATATAAATGAACTATATTATTTTAGGTATTATAGCTTTTAAATTTTTCTTCATATCTCGTAAATCAAAAAAATCCGGGAAAATTAGTGATTTCAGTCAGGGTAGCCGGGAAAAGTCAAAACATTTTGTAAGCAGAATTGAATGAACATCCTGTCTGACTTTTAGATGACTTGACAATGTCATGGAGAAAAACGCACTTATGACTCCGCGAATAATTACTTTTTCGAACGTTTTCTTTTTTTCGTCCGATATGAAATACGTATACAGATTACAAATTCAATTTAAGATATGAATATTTTTTATGCAAAGGCCGAATTATCGAGGCACTCGCTTCGCCTTTAATCGTAATGCACAAATTGCAAAAAACGACGTCGCCCGAATCGCAGTGAATCGCGAACAGAGGATCGTTTGGGATTTGGGGAAGGATATTTTTATTGCTACGGATACGATGATCGCTATAGTTAAAACGGGGTTTGGGCCATACCGTGTCTCGGCTTTGGATGGGCTATATCCGCCCGACTTGATTTCACGTCGTTACAGCGTCCTCGAGGGACGAGTATCATCTTTGATGAGATTCTGGGGAGATATTCAATCCTAATGTCTACCGTTTATGTCGAGTCGTCTTTCGAGAATGGCGATTCGTTTCTCCTTGAGGATGAGATATGTAATCCATGACAACCAATTAAATTTGTACTTCTTGGGAAAGAGTGTGGTGCATTCTAAATCGTCTTATACAGACTGGACCAGTAATGCTGTCCTGAAAGTAGATTGAAATCAGAATAGGAAGGAATCATTAGATGCGATTGGCACTTTTCAGAAAATTAGAGGAGGAATGAAAGTTTTTGAGCAAGCATTGGTAGCAGCGATAAAAAATTCACTTCAGCCCCTTCAGGTGGTAAGTTTGAGAAACGAGGTCTGGCCTTACGAAGCTCCGATGTTTGATTCCGCGTATTGGATGAAAATTATTTGATACTACTGATATCATTGATGACCATTACAAATTCGTGATTATATTCTCTGAGCAGGGACTACCCTTATTGTATAAAAAAGAACGAGAAATCTGAAAAAGCTCGTCTTTAAAGTAAATCGACAACGCTGATTTCGAAAGAAAAAAATAATAACAAAATTCTATCAGTATTCTCCAAACTGGGATGACCACCCCTATTGCGAAGAAATGGAAAAAAATCCCGAAACTCCTGGCGCCACTTCGATACAAATAATTTGCATCCACTTGGAATCAAACATCACAGAGCTTTATTTAAGATCAAACCTCGTTTCTCAGACTTATCATCTGGAGGGGCTGAACCACATTTTTTATCATTGCCACCGTTGCTCGCCCTCAAACATTCACATCCCTCCTCTAATTCTCCGAAAAGTACCAATCGTATCCAATCATTCTTTCCTATTTTTATTTCGGTCTAATTTTAGAACAGCATCTCTGTTCCAGTCTGTATCAAGAAAGCGGGATAACAATTGTATGGAACTAACCGCATGTTTATTTAATTCGACAAATTACCTCTCGTGCACGTATCAAACGTGCAGCAAAGAAGATTAATTATTAATCGATAGGTGTTGAAAAGCCTCTCGATCCTATTATCATTCGGCCATCGACGCTATTCGCTTCGATATAACGCCGTCGTCGCCCGGATTTACATCATTTAATTGCAGGGCACCCTGGTAAATCATGGCCGCGCGCATCAGAAGGGACGCCAATTTCCGCAAGGGCGGTTATTGGTTACACCCCGACATACATATACGGGGCAACCCTCGACGCGTTCTCTATACCGCGACGAGGAAATCCCTTACCTCGAAAACTAGAAGTTACGAGGGGCCCCACCCTCGTCCGTATTCCCGGCGAGGTGAGGCGATCGGATTCCGAAGGGCGAGGGCGGGATTTATATCAATTCGCAAGAAAGTCATGTGCCTGCCGGGTAACTCCGCGGGAGCCTTTCGAAACCCGTGTCCGTTTCACTTCCCCCTCGGGTTCGATACGCGCCAGGTACGCGCGCTGGTCCGCGTTGCCACCCCTGCCATTGCCGAAGGGGTGGCTGCGGGAAATCGGAAGGACTTCTCTCTGATAACAATTCTGGTCGTGCAACCTTTAAGAGAGGAGTGTCGGGTTCGTTTTGCCGAAGGGGCGGTACACGTGATCGCTGCCCGAGCGTTCAACGACCCCGCGATCAGTGCCCTCTGATGAGAAAATTGCCTGAGCTTGTTCTCCGTTCTTTGAATAGGAATCGGAGCTCGCGGAGGTGAGGAAATTGCTTGGCATTTCTACGAACGGAGTTCATTATACGACTGTTACGTTTCAGCTGACGCGTAACTGCTGTAAAACTTGTGTTTACTGGGCTGGTTCTCTGGGGGCGTTTAAGATGCCTCGGGAGGCGCGAACTCCAGTCTTGCGCACTCGCTCGATCCACATCCCTGAGAGGAAAACGACGTGGTCTGTATGGTAACGGTTATAAACTGCGCTTATAGTATTGCGAGGTGCTTTCCAGCAGAAGCGTCTTACGAAGAATCCGAAAGAAAATACTTATATGTGTGTGATCATACATGGTCGTATATGATTGGATCTAATCAGATCCGAAATTTGTCTCTATCCAATTGTATAGGAAAAACTATATATGATCACATAAAGACATATGTATGATCAGATAGGATTTGATATAATTAGATCAAAACTTTGTTCATATCATGCATAATCATATATGATCAGACAAGATTAGATGTAATCAGATTTAAAATGTTCGACTTTATTCAGATCTAAATATAGATGCGTATACATATATTAATATCTGATCATATACGATTATATATAGTTCTTCATATATAATCAGATAGAGACAAATTTATTATTATATGATCATATATGATTTTTGTATAATCAGATCCAAAATGTTCAATTTTGTTCATATCTACCCAGGTAGCACGCTAACGTCGAAATGACGTTTTTTGAAGGTCAGTTCTGACGTCAGATGACGAAAAATATGACGTCATTTTAACGTCGCAAAGACGGCTTAATTGCACATCCACACGACGTCAGACAAATCACGTAATAATGACGTTCTACCGTACGTTGTGATGACGTAAAAAATGACGGTTCTAAAAGGTTAGGTCTGACGTAGACCCGGCGTCTCAGATTATATCGCTGGTGACTTTTTTATTTAAATGTTATTTTTAAACGTACTAACCAATGAACAATTAATTTTCATGCCCTCATTAGCTACGGTAGTGTCTACTCTCGTTAATAAAAGCATGAGAATTGATTAATCATTGGTTAGTACGTTTAAAAATAACATTTAAAAAAAGTCACCAGCGACAGAATCCGAGACGCCGAGTGTATATCTTTTCATCGTGAGCGGTCACCCATCCAGCTAGTGTCCGCACTTTTCGCTGCTTAACTTCGTTGATCGATCGGTGTCCTCGAGTCCTCATCTGCTGCACGCTCCTGTAGCTAAGAATATTATTACTATCTATTAGTGTTCATATGAAGTTTGATGAATAAATGTATATTACTTTTCAATAAGAAAGAGCTTGAAAAAAGAAGATTAATTGTATTATTCTTTTCTCAACATTTTTTCTAAATTTATGATTGTATCTTTTGATAAATATTCTTGCATAGACGCAAATTGGTACTAATATCAATTTGCGTCTATGCAAGAAATAAATAATAAATAAATATAAATAAATAAATAAATAATTATATGAATGTTTATTCATCCTACATTAATTGATTGTCTTTCATTTACTTTAATAATCTGTGCTTTTTAATAAACAGTATAGTTTATAACTTGCTCAACATACTCTGGAGACTAAATGAAATAATTTATTGATTTAATAATTGAACAAATTACAATTTTTGTCCATTTATTCACAAATAAATTTTCAAGTCAGGAGACCGAAATTTTTCTAAGTCTTGTTCGTCATTAAAAATGACGGAAAAGTTCCGTCAAAAAGACATTGAATTTTGACGTCCAAGGTACGTCGTAAATATGACATCCCTGTGACGTTAATATTACGACAACTGACGTCTGAAACCCTATACTGACCAAAAAATGACGTCTGAGACGTTATTCTAACGTCAGTGTGCTACCTGGGTAAATATATGTATATGTATAATCATATTTGCACATCCTTCTATCCTTCTATTATATAAAATAGTTTTCGAATAAATGCGTGGACAAAACCGTGTCGCCAAAAATCCCGGCGATCTCGAACCGGATGCGCGAAGCACGGACGTTTTTTGAAGGAGGAGGAGGAGGACGAAGACGACGAGGACGGCGACGACAAGGATGACGACGACGACGACGGCAACGTATTGAACGGAGAAGACACCAACGACGTGATGCTGCTGCAAAAGCATGGGGGAGTGCCGCGATAGCAGCGCAGGGGCGATAGCCCCCTAGTTTAAAAAAAATTCTGGTATCGCCGAGCTAAAAGCACGAGTGAGGTTACCGACTGAGCCTTACACGCTCTGTGGTCTGCCGTGAGAGTCGAGCAGTTGCGCTCTTATATAGAAACTCGTGCCGGGCTACTAGCGAGAGCCGAGAGAGAACGGCGCCACCTGGTATCGGGCCGCCACAGTTCAAATAAGTCTTCGAGGATATTTACAAGTTTTGTTACTTTAATTCCACGGTAACCCTCTGTTGGTCTCAACTTAATGAAGTGATCCAACTAACCCGGCTATTAAAGGTTAGTTGAGCCACAGTATCATATTTATTATTTGTTGCAACTGCATTATGCTTATGTTTTCATGTAACTTTCTAATAAATACTTGTATAAAATTGTTCTCTTTTAATGATATTTTATGATTTATGAAAGCATACATTTATGGAAAAAGATACTACAGTACCTCAAAAAAAAAGTGGTCCAACTATCCCGGACTTACTCTAATTTGTCATCAATAAAATTGTAAGAAATTCATTTTACGAAATAATGCAAATTATATCAAATATTGAGAGATTACCCCCTAGTATATTATATAATTATATATCATTATACATAATTTTTTATATGAGGACCTTAAAAGCCAAGGGATACATGTGCAACATTTCAGCAGTGACACAAGTTTAACACGTTTCTCATAAGAAATATGACAAAAAAACTTATAACACTGAACAAATAATATAAACGATAAAAATATAATGCACAATAGTTGTTAACTATCTAAAAGGAAATCCTAAATTTAGAACAATAGCCAAACTTTGAAATCGATTATCTCAAAATTAAGAAAAGTGCACTTGTATCCCTTGACTTCTAAAAGGTCCTCATATAATTATGATCAGAGAGTCAAATTTCGGATCTATAGTTATATCCAATTATCTATGTTCATACATGATTATATATGATCATTTTCACACGATAGCCTCCCGGGGGATTTCGGCAGGAAGCCATCGGGATTAAACTCCGTCGCACGTCGCCAACGTGCCTCGGTACCGTCGGAACAGCATTCCTAGCGCGCGCGCAATACAACGGTCTGCTATGCCCCTGAGGTTTCCTCGCTACGAGCGACCATCATTGCTCGCATGAAACGCGTCGCAAGCTCTCGGACCTCGTTTGCCGACTGGTCCGCTTCTACACGTTCTCGGAGCCCTTACCGCCCTCCATCCGCTGGAATACGAGTCCATAAAGAGGGAGTCGTAAAACATAACCTAATCACCATTTTAACGAGGCCCATCCCGGACCGTGTAATTTCCGACTGAGTCCGCGCTTTACACGGGAAATGCTCCTTACCTACGCTAAACGCGTAGGGTCCGCGCCCCGCGCTCGATTCCGAGCTAAAATATCTCGGTTTCAAGTGCGGCTGCGGGTAGTGTTTCCTGCATCGTTAGGCTGCCATGAGCAAGGAATTAATTCCTGAGAGAAGTTCTAGGGTTTCGCGAGCTCCGATTTATCTTGTAACTGTAGCAGATGAGAGGGGTTTCTGGTATTTTGGATGATTCGGTTTCATTATCTGCGAAAAAAATATTTATATACAGGGTGTTCACCCCCAGGCTCCGAGAGTAGGTGGAGTATATTTCGAATTTATCGCATACGTGAACCAATAGCGGCTCGGTTAGCTTTCCGATTAATTAATAGATGGCCGTAGTGAAAGCAAGGGAGGCTAACCGAGTCACTATTTAGCAATTATACTAAGTTTCAGAATTGTTCTAAAGGTTTTTGGGGTATTGCCAGATACAGGGTTAAGGGACTATATATATTGTGACTATTTTTTTATTGGTGGAAACATTTTTTAGAAAAAAAAATCATTATACGAGTGCACATCTTAAACTATATACTTTTATACGACCGTTTTGTAAGTTTCATTTAAAAGTAAGTCAAATTGTAGATACGCCAGTCACGTACGTATAAGGCGATCTTATTGAAAATGATGCCCCATATAAATATCTCAGTAACTAATGGACCGATTTTTCTGAAATTTTGCATAGTCATTCTCGATAAAATTATCTAGTTATTGTCATAGGATTTTTATAATATACGTTATAGCTCATTTTTTATATTGTATTGTATATTAAAAAACGAACGATTTATGTAGTTAAATTCACACGACTGTATTAAAATTATCGTCATAATGCAAGAAATCAATATTATTAAAATCGGCTTCGTTAAGAACTTTTTTTTAAATCTATTTGAGGACAAAATTTCTGTTTTTTGTTTCAGTTAATTTGACTTATTTCTAACAAGTGAAACTTACAGAACTGTTCGATAAACGTATATAGTTTAAGATTTGTATAATGATTTTATCCTAAAAAAAATAGTCATAATTCACCTTGTTTTTCCTTTTGTGTGTGTGCTATAGGTGTATGTATAGTCTCTCAACTCGTGGATCTGATGATTGGTGAAAGAGATAAAGGGATACGCTTTTCGGCGTTTCAAAATTGCGCCGCATTACGGATATTTTCGGTATTTTACATTTGAAATATTTGTAAGATATTTTTCCCGTCAGGGTGGAGCGTGCATAAATTTGGCGGATATCGGGGGATGGGCGGTCTACAATTGCCGCGATTACTTACCCGTCTTTTCTTTTTTGTCATATTGTCACATAAATATGATATAGAGGTGAACACGAGGGAAGACGAAGAGACGAGGGTGGAAACGCGGGGGAGTCATGCTCGCGCCTCGCTGGGCTACGAATAAAATGAATTCGCGGGAGAAACTGGAAACTCCAGAATTTCGATATAAGCGCCGCGCTCTGCTCCCCCGGGGGTAAGGTAACGCGGGGTAGTACCGCCGCGGAGGTAATGCTTAGTAGATGGACGAGGTGGAGAGCGGGATAAAAAGAGGAGGTATGAGGCGCTGACGGCAAATGGAAATTTTATGCAAATGCCAGCGGAAATGGCGGACGCCGTCGCGGCTGCTTACCGGCGACAGCCGCCGACTCGCCAAATGCATCTTAACGGTCGCCACCCACTTTCGAGACCAGTTCCAATGGGTTCGCTTCGGTTCTCACTTTCTCGCGGCACTCGCTGTATATTTCGTGGTGGTAACGGGAGAAGTTCCGCATGAAAATTCCGTTTCATAAATAGTGCAGTCAATCTGCCGTGAAGAAAAGGGGTAGATGAAAAAATTGGGGTAGGCCTAAATTTCTAATATGTTGCGGTCAAAAAGATAAGATCCCTAGTTCCCCACCTGTGTATCCCATCTTGAACAAATTTTCGGAATCTCGTTTCCTATTCGTCGGAGGGAGAAAAAAGTGTAAGGACGAAAATTGTAGAGCTCGAAATTTTCAATAATTCTTGTTCGAGACCGAAATCTCTGTAGTTCGTTCCCAAAAAGATAAAGGGCGCCGGAGTTTCCAAAAGTTATAAACAATAAATCTGTTTGTAATAGATATTTTTTGGGATTTATACATTTGTCGAAACAAATTTCGATTTAAATCAATTTTTGGAGGTCGAAATACGGAGAAACTGATTTTTGGAAACTTTGGCGCCTTTTATCTTCTTGGAAACTAACTACAGAGAGTTCGGTCTCAGATAAGAAATGTTCCAAATTTAGAGCTGTACAATTTTTGTTCTTACACTTTTTTCCGTCCGATGCGCGGGAAACAAGATAAATCGATTCCAAAATGTTTTTCAAGATGACGGTGAAGGGATACAGCCGGAGATACAGGAACTTGGGATTTTACCTTGTTGGCCACCAGAAACAACATATTAAAAATTCAACACTACCCCAATTTTTTTTTATCTCCAACGACTCATTGACTGTACTAAAATGCGAAAACAACAATGCGCATTCTAAACAGTTTCACAGAAGTCATTTCTGCTCAGCTCTCGCATGATACTGAAGACTGAAAACCAAGCGTTAATATCATCAAATATAAAGTGCATTCGAGAAATGTGGGTAAGCACTAAAAGCTTCGACCCCAAAGAACGTAACAGCTGCTACGACATGAGTTTCTCGACGGAGCATTATGGCCACAGTTAAATTCCGTTGAAGAAACAAGTACACTGTATTTTTTTCCCTTGGAAAGAAAGGAGGCGTACGTATAACCGCGTCCATTTCTTCCCTTTTTCTCTCGGGGCACTTTCCGCAAAAAAGGCGCATCTTTTAAACCACGGAGAATATCGCAACGATGCTAAAGTTGAAAGAGCTTCAGTCAGCGGGGCGAAGGGGTGGAAAATTCGCCGGCGAGAGAGGCGAATATGGAGGTGGTTTCCGCGTCCTGGATTTCGCGGGGAAAGTCGAGTCGACTCGACATATAGGGGCTCCATATAAGTATACGTGTCTAAAATAGTTACGCACACACAGAGACGTAGTATAAGGGTTGGTACGTGACGATGGACGACGCTCTTTTAATAAACGCCGTTAACTAACGGTGAACATTAACCATCATCAATTATTCCTCCTGTCGCATCGCTGTACAACAACCCTACAACCCTATGTATATTTCGGATTCGCTTCACCCCCTTTCGCCAAGTCTGGATAACTGGAAGAGACGTACTGGTTCGCTAATGAGAGAGCTCTGTCGTGCTCCGCAGGTCGGCAGGGCTTTCCGGGTGTACGTCTTCTCAAATGTATTTTCCTAGCGAGAAAAAACTATTGAGTGGTCAGTAGTTTTCAATAGTAACTATTGGCAGATCAATAGTTTTC
This sequence comes from Xiphydria camelus, assembly GCA_963678675.1. Taxonomy (NCBI): domain Eukaryota; kingdom Metazoa; phylum Arthropoda; class Insecta; order Hymenoptera; family Xiphydriidae; genus Xiphydria; species Xiphydria camelus. The sequence goes on from OY783200.1 coordinate 4,078,333, forward strand.
AGTAGTAACTCTTGACGGATCAATATTTCCCAATAGTTAATATTGAAGTTCAAAAGTTCCTTTCAATAGTTCCTAACAGTAAACCAATAATTACTTTGACAACTCCATGTACTATTGGGTATTCAATAGTTATTATTGAAGTTCAAAAATTCCCCTCAATAGTTCTTAATAGTCATTCAATAGATACTGTTGAATACTCTTTTGTACTATTGGGTATTCAATAGTTATTACTCAAGTTCAAAAGTTCCTTTCAATAATTCTCAATTATTTTATGAACATCGTAATAAAATATCTAAATATTAAAGCACTTAATAAGATATATAATAATAACTATATTTCTAATGGTATATTTCAAATAGCATTTCGAATAGTATCCTTAATAATTTTCCCAATAGTATTTGCAACAGTTGTCCAAATACTGTTGAAGAACTTTAATAGTTTTCTCAATAGTTTCTTCAATAGTTTTTTCTTCGCAAGGTTTTCTTCGTCGATTTGATGTATTTTGTGGCATTGGTATTAATTCCACCATTTATTTATATACAGGGTGTTTCACTTAACTTGACCACCTCAAATATCACGGCAGTCTTGGATGATATGAAAAAGTATTGAGAGGAAAAATTGTTCGATACAAAGGGGCAAATACTGTTATTAGAAAATGATTATTTCTAATTAGTTTTTTTCACGATATCAAGGTCATCGATATTATTTTAAATGGGTCGACAGATTTTCATTGCCACAGTCTTGTAGCTTATAAGAGGACAAATTCAGCAACTGTGAATATGATGACCTTCACTTGGCCTTGAACGAGAAGAATCACGAAATGTGTGCCATGAACTCCAGTACTTGTTCGAAGACCGATCCTTTCTTTCTCCTTCCTGACGGAACAAGATACCACGGAGGTTTGTTTATAAGCATCAAAAACAATAACATTTCACACAATCCCAATGACATTGAAATTCATTCATTTATCGTCTTCGAACAAGTATTGGAATTCATGGCACGCATTTCGTGATTCTTCTTCTCGTTCAAAGTCAAATGAAGGTCGTCATATTAACAGTTGCTGAATTTGTCCTCTTATAAGCTACAAGACCGTGGTGATGAAAATGTATCGACCCATTTAAAATAATCTCGATGACCTTGATATCTTGAAAAAAACTAATTAGAAAATAATTCTTTTCTAATAACAGTATTTGCCCCTTTGTATCGAACAATTTTTCCTCTCAATACTTTTTCATGTCATCAAAGACTGCCGTGATATTTGAGGTGGTCAAGTTAGGTGAAACACCCTGTATTTAAGATATATTTATCACTGCCGCGAGAGAGTGTAACTGGCGTATTACCACTCTCGGCTGATAGTCACGTCCATTTTGCTCGACTGGCCGACATTTTGCTAACGTTGCAGTTCGTTTCATCGGGGCGGACGATACTCCGATACCGAATAAGTGTCCCCTCGAGGTTGTCCTTTTTATAGGTGCATAAAAGGATCATATAGAGAGGCTATGTATTTGTTGTTCCGCAGCCCCTACCAGTCGTTATGGCCTTTAAGGAGTCTGCTAGACGGACAATTAACGCGAATCCTTGCAATTAGGTTGGCTGGTGGTCGAGGAAGTAAACTTAGGCGCCACCGAGCTAAACACCCTTATTTACCGCCTGATTTGAAATATATCAATATGGCAAGAGGCATTGCTTGCTTTATAAAGTATAGTAGGCATTCCAGGAGTCAAAAAGGAAAATATAACCTTAATTTATGAATCTGTATGTAGTGAAGTGAATTGAAATAAAAATTTAATATAAAACGGTGGCTGTGGAGCCTCCGCAGCCGCTTCCCACCAGCGATAGCGGCCGACCCACGACGAGCGACGGTGTCGCCACCACCAGACGACGGAAACAGGTCCTTCTCCCGCGCGAAGAGGACCTGCCGCCTCAGTTGGAGATCCGCGCAATTCGTTCAACCGTTTCACTTTCATTTTTTTATCAGTCACATCAGATACAGTCAAATCTGCAACTGTGCAGCATTAATAATATAATTATAACCGTTTTAATTTGCCCACGGGTATTTGGCTCGGTGGCGCCATCTGCTTCAGTTTTACCCAGCCAACCTAATTCTAGCGGTCCTCCACCGAAGCGGTACTTCACGAATAACACGGCGCACGCAAGATGGCGGTCAGCCAACGGCGGGCTCGTTAATAATGATCAACTGACAATCGGCGTTAACGCTCATCAATTAGGTATTCCGGATAATACATTCGAGCAGCTCCCGTTCGAACGCGGTCGAAACGCTCGCACGAAACGTGTGATAACCTACATAAATATCCAATGTTGCTTTCGCATACAAAATGTCGCGATTCGCCATTTTAAAAAAGCAAAACACGATGGCGTGATCAAATTCTTCTGAATCTTTCTTTCCATATTCTCGTCTTGAGTTCTTTTGTGACTTTTTTATACAATACACCCAGGGACACGGCATCTGTCGCTGGTGACTTTTTTTAAACGTTATTTTTAAACGTACTAACCAATGAATAATTAATTCTCATGCGCTCATTAGCTACGGTGGCGTCTACTCTCGTTAATGAAAGCATGAGGATTATTAATTATTGGTTAGTACGTTTAAAAATAACGTTTAAAAAAAGTCACCAGCGACAGATACCATGTCCCCGGGTGTACATATGGCACATGCGTAGGAAAAGGGGTATAAGTCGAGAAATTTGTGGAGTCATTGGAAATTAGTCAACTTTTTTTTTCTTATTTTCAAGATTATACATGTATCTCTGACCCCAGAATCAAAGAATAGTCTCATAAAAGCATGCCACTTCCACAAGACAATTTTTGGAAATGTTAATTTATGATCAATCGCGACACCAACAAATTGTTTTCCTTGTTTTCTCAAAACTAAAGATTTCGACTTATACCCCCTTTCCTACGCATGTGCCTTATATGTATGTGTATATTTTATATGTGTATACAAAACATCTGACAGGGAATTATACGAGAACGTCTGGGCGCGCTCGAGCGGATATCGATGTATCCTTGAATAAAGTTAGGTTAGGTACCACGACCGGGCGAGTTCTCTTTCGGAAAAGTTCAATAAGCGGCCTCGACCTCGACTGCACTCGTAACTGACGTTTTTCCCTCTTTCTCCGAGCCACGGATTCTGGAATATCGAGTTACGTCGAGTTTGGTCCGTTCCTTTGACGGGGAAAAGTCGGGTAGAACGGGATACTTTGATGGCGCCTAGTTTTCATGGCTGGTAACGATGATCAGAGCGGCTACCAGAGTGCCCAGATACAGGGAGAACGCGCTCGAATAAAATACTGAAAGACGGACGATATCGCGATGCATAATTCAAAATCTATGAAATCTGAATGGCATCACCTCATCCATTCATACATCATCCACATCGGACGGGATATCTATGGCTACGCGACGGCTTGTGGATTCCCAGCCGCATTTTCAATGCACGATTGCTGACGTAAGGCGACTTCTGCTTCGCGATCTGAAGTTCTCGCGAGAAACTCGCTAGCAAAGCTGTTTTTACGTTTCCGATAAGTCAAGCGTCCGATTTTTTTTCTGGGAGAAATTGCTTTTCGAAGAAAGGGTTGATTTCTCTTTTTTCTTTTATCTAAGAATTTCTATCACCCCTTAAAAGATTTTGCCGGAAATCGAAATTTTTCAAATCGATCGGGCGAGCAACCTATGTTGTGTATTTTTCGGGCTGATTCTGAAAGTGGTAGATATATTGACGATATCTCGAAGAAAATATAAAGTATTGGCAATTTTATGTGTGAGAGGAAATTATTTTTTCACAAAAAATCATCGATATTCGGAGAATCCTTTGAGATATAGTCAATATATCTATGATTTTTGGAATCAGCGTAAGAAATATACATAAGGTAGGGTGATCGTCTAATCAATTCCACAGATTTGGATTTTTGTGAAAATTAAAAAAATGTCAAGATTTTGCCAAAAATTGAAATATCTAGAATTGATCACGCGACCACTCTGTCTTATGTATTTTTTTGCGCTGATTACGAAAAGCATGATTATTTGATCGATATTACAAAGGAAATATACGATATCGGCGATTTAATGCACGCAAAAATTCTTTTTCCACAGAAAATCATCGATAATTTGGTGTTCCTTTAAGATTTCAGGAATAAAGATATATTTTCTGGAATCAGCACGAAAAAATACATGAAACAGGATCGCCAATGGTCGAATATCGTTTCGTCGATTTGATAGAAATACCGTTTGAGTCAACTAAAGAAGAATCGGCTAACAACACTTGGTTGATCGAACTAAGCTTTGTTTTCAGTGCAAAACGGACGATTACACTTGAAACACACTAATTAAAGGGTTAACAATCTTCAACCACAACTACACTCGAAGCGAGAGACGAGCGAAAATCTGACTTTTTCCGAACCCAAATTACCGGGAAAAACGCCGGAAATTCGCATCCTCCCCGGTTCAAAGGAGCATCTAATCTCGCACAGCCAACCGACCGAATCTCCGCTCCGTCAATGAACAGGGCGACGCGCGGTTCCTCCGTCGATAACTGCAGGAAAAGACGGGGGGGGGGGGGATGAGAGAAAGCGGGGGGGGGGGGACGCTGCTTCGAGGACCAAGATTGCTCTCACATCTGAGGCTCGGACGAACGATCGATTTCTACGTCTCTCCTCGTTCCTGTGCGTCTCGACGGCTCGCGCACCATATTCAAAGAGGCAGGACCGAGATAACGGCGAGAATGGGACGAGCCCAGAAGAAGAAGGGATAACTGTCGGACGGCTGCTAATCGCGCATCCATTCAGCCCCAAAGCTCATTCAGCGGCACGTAAGGGTTGCGCCCTCCTCTCGGAACACCCTCTCCGATATCTCGTCTAGCGTGTCGCGCCGCTTAAACTCGAGCAGCATCCATTCGCGAGGTGATCCTGTGGTCTGGCCAGATAATCCCATCGCGCAGTAGGGATCCCGAAAAGTTGGAACGCTGGAATGCATTTGAGGCTGAAGGAAGCGACGATCGTTCTTCCACTTTGATCCTTCGACGGTACGAAGGTACGAAGCTGCAATGCCACGGGGATGATCATAAAATTGGGATTGACGACCGAAAGCTTGTTCTGCCGTGGGATCTCTCGATGTCCTCGCTTCCCGAGCTCTTTCTCGATGGCAAACCTCATCGCCGTGGCTCCTGTGCGGCTGGTTCACCGAGGCTCTCGAGATATCTCGCCAGGTTATCGTGTCAGGGGTAAAACGTCCTGAAAGTTTCGCGCTGATCATCAGTCATCCGCATCACCGAAGCTTACGCTTCCCGGAGCTGACGGTGGAATAAATTTGCCGATGGGCGAGGTGGCGAGCGTGGGGCGAGCTCTGCTATTTTAATCCTTTGACGAAATTGGGGGCGAGAAGTTGCGACGCTGGCGGGGATGATCCTACATTTTCCGGGGATGATCTTCGTATAATGGCTCGTCGAAACAGAATGTTGTACTTCTGGCCGGAACATTTAAAGCCTTTTTTCCGATGCTGCATCGGGGCTCAAACTTCTTCCAATACCCGATCGGGTCGTGTCATGTGTCTCGTCTTGCTCGGCTCCTTTTAGCGTTCTGAAGTCTGCGAAACTTGCTAATTATTCTCGCCTGCCGAATGTGTCGCTTATTTCGGGACCAGAAGTTCCGCCTTTGGCAGATTTTAGTATCCCGAAGTTTGAGTCGATTCGTTTTTCAGAGTTTATCCTCCTCGTTAGTTTTCTGCTGTCTCCGTTGATCCGAGCTTATCTCTTCCTTCTTCCGCTTCTATATCAAGAATCTCGTTTCGCCTCCTTTGAGAATTCTAAATTTTACTTAGCAAACTTACGAAACCGTTTGCCTACCAAATGTGCTTCGAGATTGTCTCAGCACCTTGCCGGATTTTATGGCCCCAAATCTCGACTTATTTCAGAGTCCCAAGTTTCACGGCACTTAATAGTTATTGCTCGTCGATCCAAGTTTGCCATTCATTCCACTTCCTAAGTATATACCCCCGTCTTAAAACCAACATCTGTCTACCCCATTCGCTAAGTATTTCTCTTTGCTGAAACCGCTGCGTACCTATATCTGAAACTCTCGAAGTGCTGTAGTCGGTGCCATTACCGATATCTCGAATTCCACGGGATAATCTTATTATACGGGCGAGTTGCCGAGAGTCTCGGGCGGCGATCGATCACGGGGCTAATTCTTGCGCGTGGGCAAGGCAAATCCAGGGGATCAGGTCTATGGACTTACGCGAGCAACTTAGTCTTGAGAATAACATTCGTCAATTTTCTTAAATTCAATGAGGCTTTTTTCCCGATCGAATTGTCGGAGACAACCAGCATCCGAAATAAATTAACAAGAAACACGCAACGTCTCTTTTAGCTTCCCCGGGTTTTGACGGTAAGCTGAAAAGCGGAGGCAAGCGTCGATTAATTTCTTTTCCCTTCATCTCGCCGTCACCTCATTTCCTCACCTTTCTTTCCCTCCCCTTCAGTCGATATGGAGCGAAAAATCAAACGGCAGTTACGCCCACACCGGAGACTCGAGAAACGTGAAAGTAATCAGTCAGGGGGAAGATTGCAGGAGGCGAAAAGGTCTTTCCACTTGTGCTTCGTATTAAATTTGACGTCACCGTGGCGATATATCGAAAGCGGCCCTCGAGCTTCTGTTAGATTAGCCAAGATCACGTATCTCGAGTGGATCCGTTGTCTCGTTATCGTCGGGGAGGGATGAAAGGAATCATCAAAGAGAAAGAAGAGAGCGAACATAAGTGAATGGGAGCACGTGGGACGCTGCGGAACGAACAAAGTGCCGAAGGAAAATCGAAGGAAGCAAAAAGGGAGAATCGCCGAGCGATCAATTTATCCTCTTCCCCCTCCAACTTTCTCCTCGCCCTCCCGCCACCTCCTGGAAATTCGAGGAAAACACGCGGACAAGTGTTACGCCCATGGCTGCGGGGTCCTCTCGAAGGGCGTGAAACATAATCGGTCACGAACCTCAAGAGCACCCCTCGCGGCGGGGCCTCGGGGTGCTTACGAGGGATAGAATGGGCTTTGGTTGCTTCTGATTCGATTTCTCTTGCAAATTGCTATCTCTGCAGCATCCGAAGCGACTTCCAGCGAATTCCGAGGGGCGATTCTGCTGGCCCGCTGAAGATTATCTTGACGGGGACGGAGAACCACGGTCTGTGGAGTTTCCGATCGATCCTCCCTCGAAGCCTTCGGCCCCGAAGTAAATAACGCTTCCCATCCCATTGAAACTTTGTTCGATTCGACCCGAGAAGAGAAGAGTGTTTTTGATCGACGGTAATTAAGGATCAAGCTCGAGTAAGACCAAAAATATAAGTGTCAAGAGTCTAGTTTCCGCGCTATCGCAAAACTTCCCCGAGTAACTTTCAATATTCCTGCTCGGCTTTCCCTTGGGATTCATAATTCAGGGACTCTTGGAGACTTGTCCGCTAAATAGCTAACGACTGAAGAACTTTGGAGACGTGAACTGGAAAGACGACCGACATATAGGGAGCAAGGGGCATCGAAGACGATGAGGAGAATCGATATCAGTGAGTCGAAGAGAGTTTATGGACTCGGCGAACTTCTTCATCGGCGTAAAACCACGCGGATGAGATAAAACTCGGGGCTCGTACGAAGACTGAGGACCTCCCGCGATAAGAACGTTACGGGAGAAATACGTTCTCCCGTCGAAATCTCGCTGCAGCCCGAGATCAAAGGAACGAAGGACCACCTCGACTTTCCCCCTTTCTCTTCCGCACCCTTACGCCCAGGCAATCCGAAGCCTTCGGGCGGAAATCGATTTATCTTCTTTACGAATCGGCCTCCCCAGGGGATTAGAGAGGCGTTCGATTATTCGTAATTCATTGTTAACGAGAGATTAAACTGTAGGGCGAAAACGCTTATCGACCGCGTGCCTAGCCGGAGGGAAAAAGGAGACCGAGGGGATGACGCCAGGGGGTGGTAGTGGTCGAACAAAGAAAATTTAGGGAGGGGAAGCCGTTCCTTGACTCGTCTGTCTCTCGACTGCGAGCGATCGAGCTTCCCGTGTCATTTGTTCGCCCGTGGAATATCAACATGGGACGCGGGAAATGTGTTTCGTAGCTGAGCCAAAGATTGGCTTCGCCTGTAAAGTTTAAAGCGGTGTTAATCTTCGGAGAAACTGTCGTCAGTCAAGTTGTCGAACATGCAGAACCCACGTAACACCAACCCGGACACCGGGACGGGGCCGGGCGTCTACAATGTAGCGAGAGCAACAAGATGAGGGAAGGAGCTTAGCTGCAGAAATTACTTAGTCGTCTACCGAGACGATCGAGCCCATCCGTCGCTCTTACATTGTTTGCCCGCCGCGTAACGGCGGTGGTAACGCAACTTTCCCGTACCCGACGTTGTTTGAGTTGCCGCGAATCCTTCTCGCGTCTCTCATTGCGTGATAAATGAGCGGAGGCAGGCGGCAACTTTGTTGCGGGGGGCCGCCTTATCTACCTTCTCCCGCGCGGAACCCAGAAAGCTGCTACAACAACCAGCAATGCATGTGTCGAGCATCGCGTAACCGTGTTCGAGTCGATCAACTGCGCCTGTATCCTTTGACAGCGTCGAAGCGGAGTTAATATCGTCGTAATTATTCCGCGAACGACGCGAAGCTTCGTTAGCCGAGTAGGTTCCCCTATAACGCGAGAGCTAATGGAGGGGTTTAAACGGTTGACGCATGGTTTTTGTTGCGGATTATCGTTGCCGGTTGACGAAACGAGCATTGTTGCGTTTTGCCGTTCGCGAGGAGTAGTCGCTTTACGTACATGTGTTATTAATTATCATTCCCAACTCGGCTGACATCACACCGAGATACCAGAGTGCGTTATCGCGGTATGTCGCAACGAGTTGAAGGTTGCACGTGGGAATCGTTCAGAGCCCGCGTCGCAGGAAGTCCTAATAGCGTTTCGCTTCCCCGCGAAAAAGCTCAGTTTTGACGTCTGAAGGTGGGTTTAGACTCTCGGATAATTTGCGCAAACCGATCTATATGCAGTCCAGTTTGTGCGAAATTAGTACAGGCGGAATTTTTTGCCGTTCACACATTCAGTCCGATTTGTACGAATCTGTGAAAATTCCCTAGTGTTCGAACTCCGCTCGAGCATGATATATGAGGAACTTAAAAGCCAAGAGATGCAAGTGCAACATTTCAACAGGGACACAAGTTCAACATGTTACTTATAAAAAATATGACAAACAAACGTATAACACTGAAAAGACAATATAAATGATGAAAATATAATGTAGTTAATTATCTAAAAGGAAATTCCAAATTTAGAACAATAGCCAAACTTTGAATTCGATTATCTCAAAACTAAGAAAAGTGCACTATATCCCTTGACTTCTAAGGTCCTCATATGATGAATTGTCTTCAAATGGCGAAGAACTATTATTGTTTGCTTCGGCTGTGTCTATTGTTTTGTAGAAACCATTAAAACGCAAAGCACGAAAATGGTCTAAAGCATTGTTGTTAGAAAGGGATGCCCATTCTCGTATACACTTATTAATTGAACTCCACGACAAAAAACTCGATGAATTAAGCCAAGAACTGTTTCCCAGTCGATGCCATGTTCACAGCACAAATGCAAATACGTGCTAATTTCTGAGATTACATTAAAGTTCTACAAAGAAAATCTGCCACGATAAACTTGAACAGTGTTTACACCGTAACTACGCCAACCTCAGTCATTTTTCAAACAGAAACTTATATTGGAAGGATATTCATCGAGGTCGCGTGTAGATCGAGTTCGTAGCTGAGGTCGGAATTGTTATTCCGTGATCACGAAGCGGTGAAGCCACATGGAATGGATAAAATTCCTAACCTCTCTTCATCCCGAACCTAGCATCCTACGTAACAAGAACTCCGGGGCTACGAAAACAACCCCCAGGACCGAGTTCTAGGAACGAGTCCACCACGATGACGACCTTTATCGAATCACGTACTCGCTACTACACGACTCAGTCCTCCGGTCTCCCCGTCGTTAACCGCAGAGATTCTCCGTTCTGGTAACGAGAGGGAAAGATTGGGCGCGCGCGATGCCCTTGGATTAATCACGGGCGTCGAGAATGCGGTTATCGCCGAGGTAAAATCATCGGGGTCAAGCTTTCCCGGGTGGCAAAACGTGGGAGGCACTCATCGGCAAGGGTTCAGCTCAGCTCGTTGTACGCACTTGCCGATTCGTCCAGGTTTATCGTAAGGATAACCATATTCGATGGATCGTCCTGCTTTTTACGAGGGTTGGCCCCGGGGCCGCTGATCCGGTCACGTGCCGGTGATAAAGCGACAAAAGGCTATAGGGAGCAAATTGCTGAAGATTCGGAGAGGGTATCGAAATGGCGTCCAGCCCCAGAGAGGCATGAATTGTCCTATCTGAAGCGTTCATCCGGAACGCGAGGCGGTATTGCCATTTGCGTTTCGATTTTCGGGGTTGGGCGCGCGAATCTTCGGATTTAACTGACCCCGGGGACCCCATGGCGCGCGGTCCTTCGGGGTTATCGCCTTTCTATTATCAATCGTGTTCGAGGCAGTGGTTTTACGAGTCGTCGCTTCGATCGCGTCGCGGCTGCAATCTAAGGTCATCCGGCTTATCTTTCGAACGAACCGTAAAATTGGACGACAGATAACGCGAGACGGTGATGGGCCGATGAACTAATGAAGCACAGTCCATCACTGACAAGGAATGTACTCGAGGTGTACCTCACCGATTTTCTTCATTCTGCGATATGTTGTAGTATATCAAAAAACATTAGACACGTATTTTCTTTTACGTGCTAATTCGGTCATTTAAAGGGTGAAAATCACTCCTAAACTTGACCCCCTTTTACCATTTTTCTACTATTTCTCAAAAACTACGTTGAATGTCTTAATGAAGCAAATGGAATATTATTCCTTATCGAATATTCAATTTGTTTCATTAAGAAATTCAACGTAGTTTTTGAGAAATCGTAGAAAATTGGTTTTAGGGGGTCAAGTTTAGGGGTGATTTTCACCCCTTAAATGACCGAATTAGCACGTACAAAAAAATACGTGTCTAATGTTTTTTGATATACTGCAACATATCGCAGAATGAAGAAAATCGGTGAGGTACACCTCGAGTACTTTCCTTGCGAGTGACATTGAGGACTCGGGACGTGAAAGCTTCCCGCCCGCCGTCGCGTTGTCGCTCGTCATGTTTTGGGGGGAATGACGGAGGACTGCGCTTTGCATCCCGCCTGGTGGATTACCGCAAGAGGTACGGGTTAAGCTATTAAGCTGACGATGAACCGGCGAAAGGCTAAACACGATGTCGAGAGGATGATCCTTGCGAGTCTCCTCGTCGAAACGGCACGTCGATGGGAGAAAGCGACTCTTATCTCATCGGAGCACATTAAAGACGTAGCAGTGCTTCCGATAGCAGATTACGCGCTGGATGATGGGTGGAAATAGAACGAAATGACGATGGAAAGGCAGCCGCGTGATAACGCACCCGCGACGACGCGTGCGCTCGCGTGATGATGAAGAATGAACATGCGTCGTCGTTACTGCGCTCTTTGCTATCGCTGGCATCGTAATCCATGGGGTGGTGTTTGGCCGGGATTCTGGGATAAGCCACGCGTGTGCAGCCGCAGCCCTCCCACGCGGGGCGAGCTTCCGACGCTTCCGTTGGTTACGTGGCTTCGATCGCGTAACGATGACGAATGGTTGTTGTTCCGCACGGATGGAAAACAGTATCGCTGAGCGAATGTCGGTCAAGTTTGGGGTCGCACACTGCAATTGGGTTTTGCGCTGGTCTCCTGCCAGCTTAAAACGAAGAACGCTACGTGCGCAATGCCGTCACACAGGTAGGGTAAGTCCGGGATAGTTGGACCACTTTTTTTTTGAGATACTGTAGTATCTTTTTCCATAAATGTAGGTATGCTTTCATAAATATTAAAATCCCATTAAGAGAACAATTCTGTACAAGTATTCATTAGAAAGTTGCATGAAAACGTAAGCATAATGCAGTTGCAACAAATAATAAATATGATACCGTCGCTCAACTAACTTTTAATAGCCGGGTTAGTTGGACCACTTCATTAGGGTGAGACGAACAGAGGGGGGGTTAACATGGAATTAAAGCAACAAAACTTCGTTTCATCACACAAAGAACATTTTAAGAAATGGGGGATGCCATATTCAACAGCTGCTCGATTTACACCCAATGTACCTGAAATTACCGCTTCTGTTGCATTTTTTACTGCTTCTGCCGTCTAAGTGGCCCTGTTAACTGTGCCCTTTCGTTCATAAAATGTTGGCATGATATTTGCTTGAAAAATATATAAATCTAAGTTAAAGGTAGGTAAATAAATTATGATTCACAAATAATGGTCCAACTAACCCGATATTCCGGGATAGATCGACCATACCACTAGGCTGAGAAAACAAACAATATCAATCGAAAAGTAAGGTTACGTACGACTTAGGTATGCTAACAAACTCATGACATATTAGTACAAATGAAATTCTCACCTTTTCAGATTACTAAACGTGCGTTCCAAATTTAACGGTAAAAGAATCGTTATGAGACGAAAATATTGTTCTCAGTATCACGCGTGTTGTGTCTTTGTAAAAATGACCGCGAGTTGCCGCTGTGACTTCGCAGAACCAACTAAACGTCGTGACGGCATTTTTATAAAATATGGATGCTTCGTATTTTGAATTGATAGGTACTGGTCCAACTATCCCGGACTTATCCTATACTCGATGGGGAAGATCAGTTCTGAAAGGGGCGAAGAAAGGCAAAAGGAGGACACTCTTCAATCCCGAAGGGCGATGAAGCGAGTGTAAGATGAGCAATCGTTTCCGACGAGACGCGCGACGAATGGAGACTAACGACTTCGTTACTCGGACGTTTTCCCCGTGCTTCTCTCCAGCGAAGCGTGAGGACATGTGTCACGGGGAGCAAACGAACACGACAGGTCACATAAGCTCGCGTGGATGCCCTCGCGACCACCTCGTCAATGTAAATAAGAGAGACACTCCCCTCTTCGAGAACACTCCGTGCACCCATACATATTTACACCGAGCGAAGGTATACGCTCGCTAATCCGCGGGTTCTTTCACGAGATAAGAACGACGGGAGATAAGACTCGGCGCCCCGTGATCCCGCGCGCGAATTACGATAAAGCGGGACGATTCGCCAAGATGTGATAACGAGCAGCCGTGCTATAAACTTCGGCAGATCAAAGGACGAGCGGGATTTACTTTGACCACGCTTATCGAGTTACCTGTGACCTTTTGACCGACATCGGTACAGATCACTTTTAGATGATAACGCGATCTTTGGAAAAGTGTCGTACGCACTTGGGCCAAATGTTGAGATATATGTATAATGAGATAATCGCGATCAAAGTGGACGTTTGATCCTTTGATGAATTATTCGAAATAAAACCGCTGAAAGATGAACGGATAAAAAAATGGAGATACGTGTGTAGCTGATATAATGGTGAAAGACGGAACGACAAGTATTATATAAGGCAACGGTATCTTCGAAAATCAGTCAGAAAAGGAAGAATGTAACGGGAAGTTCAAATAATACAAAGGAAACAGCAAGGAAAACATGTCCGGTACGAAGAAGAGGGGGAAAGGGATAAAGGATAATTCGACACGAGTAAGACATTGTTCGCTGAGGATTTATATATAGCTCTTATCGGATGAGATGAAACGACCAGGAAAAGTGGCGAAGAGAAACGATCCGCTTCCTGTGCGATAACCATCGCGATGAGGTTGGAAAAAAAGCGAATTGGTGGATTAAATCAGACTCTAACGGCCAGTCTGACGAACTATTTACGCCAAATTGATTCGTCTTTCAGTGTATTTCTTGCTTCCTTGGAAAAAGCATATGTTACATACGATTTTGCATCGTAACAACATTTTTCTCTACGGTAAGAAGCAAAGAACTGTAGATTAAAAAAGTACCGAAGAACCTGTTGAAAAAACTGGCCTCTTATCTCGCAGACTGACTGATTTCAGATAGCAGAAATATGGCAAACAGTACTTCCCAGCAAACCCAACTTAGCACGGATTTGAAAATATTATGTGACAGGGGATGGATCAGTTTTATGATATTAATTATATCACACACTACTCACAAGTATTTTAAATTTTATGTAACTAGGACATATTCGTTAGACAGCATAATTATATTATCTTCGTGACATTTAGAACATACTACATTTGAGGGGGTCAGAAGCCAAGGGGTCCAAGTAGAAATACAAGTTTTCCGAGATGCTCCACATTAAAGTATTCTTGTTCTTTAAAAATACCTGCAATTTCTTTGCCTCAAATATATAAGCTGTATGAACTATTCATACACCTTATACACTTGAGGCAAAGGAAAATTGCAGGTATTTTTAAAGAACAAGAATACTTTAATGTGGAGCATCTCGGAAAACTTGTATTTCTACTTGGACCCCTTGGCTTCTGACCCCCTCATTTGAGGTTCTTCCTCGTTGACACCTCTCTTACGCACCGTAGAGTACGGCCTATAGGTACATTTTCAAAGTCTCTATATCTTCGTGGCGGCAAAACCGGATTCCAAAGCAATCTTGTGCCGTATTTTGATTTCGATCAACGCATTCTCATCGCACGCTAAAAGAATTATTTTCGACAACTTTTTCAATAGCCTGCAATTATTATACTTTCTGAAAACCTTTGTCCTTCATTTGATTCATAAAGAGGCTTCATTCCGGGTCCGAAAATGAACTCTCATTCGGTGACGCAAAAGTGCGTTCCCCCACTAAACAATAAGAATACATTTAGGACTGTTTTGTGATGCATCTAAAAAAGAACCCGTTTTAAAATACAAGAATTCAAAGGGAATTCCTTTACAATTCTCCGCGCTATCTAGGGAACCAACGAAAGCGACCGTGGAACACTTTAGCGCCCGATAAAATTAATCGACATAATATGTACCACACCTCGGCCTAAATTGTTTCGACCCTACTCCAGTCGAGCAGCCTCGATGAAAACAAAAACAGCGCTGCGAATGTACCTCTGCTTTTTTCTCTCGGCTATCGAGGGCTTCCTCCCCGGTGGACCTCGTCGTCGCGGCGCTTCGTCGGCGGCACTTCCTCGCGCGAGTCGATGTTGCGTGCAACGACGACACTCCCAGGCCGGCACTGGTGCGCGGCAGGCCACGCAGGACGCGGTAACGAACGGACGGCGCGCGCGAGACAAGGTGGGCGAACGGTGTGTACGCGAGCCGTGGTTGCCCGAGCGTCGAACCCCCCTCGAGAGCGCGCGAGTTGTGTTTCCCGACGACGGACGCGAAGCTCGCGTCGCGACGCCGCTCTACCGGCCGCCGGCGTCTCGTCCGACCCGGCCGAGCAGGCCTTGCGCCCTCGATACGCGCGGCGCACGCGTGCTGCTCTTCCGTCGTTGGTGGAGGTACGTATGGATAGCGCGGCGCGCCGAGTGTACCTCCGCGCCTCCGCGTAGGACGAGGATGCTTACGTTGTCCGTACCGTTTAGGGGTCGGATTATTTAGGGCTGGTACGGGGGACGTGTGAGGATTAGAGGGTTGGAAGGGCTGCGTATGACGCGGAAAATATTTTAGTCCTTGCTGGCCCGGGGGGAGTTGGAGGGATCCTCACTGGCTTTATGTTCTTTTTTTTTCGGGTGTGTGTCAAATTAGTATTAATGTCTTTCTTTTGTATCTGGTGAAGTAATTAGATATTGATGTGAGAGAGGGATCGTTGTTGTTGTATCCTCCGGTTAGCCGATTTTTGACATTGACTGCATGGGATATTGCCGTCGAGGGGAGAATTTTTTTCGTATTATTTGCAGGATCTTCGTTCAGAGGAGCATTATTTATCATGGTGGCTAGTCAACTGAAAAACCGGGAATTGTCGAGGAAAAGTCTGGGAGATATCAGGGAATTTTTGATAAATCTAGAGGGTTTTTGGAGATTCTTCTCTTCAATTATTTTATGTTAAATTTGTAGTAAGAGTTCGATTAGAATTATAATATCTATTATATCACATTAATCTAATCCCGAGTAATAATAAATTGTTGAAATACAGAGAAAATATATTCATCTATTTTCTCGAATTATAACTTAAGTACAGCCAACTTTGCATTTATATTGTTTTCGCTTGTGTGATAAGTGATAACTGATAACATAGCAACATATTTCAGAATTATTCCGTATCCATGTGTGATAATTTTGGCGTGTCAATTTTATCCCTCACCCGATTATCGTTACAAAATATGAAATATTCCTATTAAGACAAACACGTAAGCATTTTTTTCTATATATGAACTATATTATCGCCGCATTTCAATTGTCTCGTCACATTTCGTAAACTTAGAGTTCAGGGAAATCAAGTGATTTCAGTCAGGGAAACCGGGAAAAGTCAGGAAACTTTGTGAGCGGAATTCAGTAGCCATCTTGTTTAGACCAAGAAGGAACGCGAATATTAGGAATTTGGGGAAAGAAAGGAGTCCACTACATGCAACGAGAAAAGAAGAATCGTGGATTCAGGGCATTGTCATCGGGGATGTAAGACCCCGACGAAGAGAAGAAAGATGATGAACGCTTCTTGTTTGGACCGCTCTTATTTACGGCCAGATTATATGGGTGGCTGCGGGGAATCTAAGAGGATTTACAGCATCGCCAGACAAGAAGAAATGCGAAGATTACAAACGCCGGGAAAGACGGAAAGCCGGTGCATGTACTTGAGATAGCGCAGCAAAATAATGAAAGAACTGAGAAAAATTGTGGACTTGAAACTCCGCAGTCCAGGATGCGGGACCCCGGAAACGTGAGAATATATGTACAACGCTTATACCCTGCGTATTTACGAGCAGATTATTTGGGCAGGCGCGGGGAATGGCAAGGATTAAGTGTTATGAGCGAGGGGCAAAAAGGACGGGCGCGTACGTGATGAAAAAAGTATTAAAAGACGGAGGAGAGAAGCGCAGTGAATGAATCAACTGCGTCGCCCCGCCTATGACGCTCGACTTTACGACTGCTGCAACAATGTAGTACGGAGCAAAGAGTGGTTTCCATACTACAAACAACATCCTATCATCATCCTTACGGCGCAGTTGCGCCTTGGGAAACAAAAGTGAGCGTCCAACAACCGCCGAACGATCGATAGCAATGATTGTACGTGGGCAAGAAAGCGTAACTCGGCAGTGGGTTGCTTTGGCGTGTAGGCGGTGGGGTTTCCGAGGAGCGAGTCTTGGGAATACACTTGGTACTGCCGCGGTTCGTCCGCGAAAGGTCCTTTTAGATGCGGGCCATTCAATTCCGAGTAATACCACCTCGCCTACGACGATGGGAAATGTTACAGAATGGGTGAATACCTACCGTCGTAGTATGTATCTGCAGTAACTGCGCTGAATGCATCGCTGAAATATGGGAGAATATGTGGGTAGCGTGTCCTGGAATCTACAGGTCTGCTGTGAAGAAGACGTCGCTTCCGTCGATCGGACGTATATACATAAATTGATGCGTCAGATGCATCTGGAGAAACTGCATGAAAATGTTTCGCGTGGGGGAGAGTGGTATCGGTTGTAACAAAAGAAAGTTCTTTGTGGATGACTATTTATTATAAAAATCGCAAAGAAATTTTAATTTTACATGAAGAGAGAGAAGTTTTTTAGCTTTGATGATGTCATAATAAACATCAGAAAGAACAACAATTTATGAAAGACACTCATCATTAGAGGTACTACAATTGACGCCGCTGTGGTGTCAATTGTAACACCTCAGGGTGCCGGTTGTAACATACATATAATGACTAATATGGCTAATACACTGAGACAAATAACTCGGATAAAATGACAAAATACATTTGGTTAAACGAGTTAAGCTATTCTAATTAAAATGCTAGTAAGTGTCGAACCAAATATCTCATCATTCCAACTACATGTTCAGCTATTCTAACCATGTCTAGTTATTCTATCCAGAAAATGTTCAGTTTAACCAGACACAGATGGGATATCCATATTTCACCGAACGGTTTGGCTATGGTCTCCAAGATTTTGGTTAAATTGACCAGATTATTTTTCTCAGCGCAGGTTTCACTCGAACTTGGAACAACTCGATATGGGTTGCAATTTCAGCAGTACGACTTCCAGTTACCGCCAGCCCAGCGGGAAATTCCAAGTCCCCATTGAGGCACGAGAGCCGCGACTGGAAGTGGCCGATAAAAAGTGCAGGAAATTGCGAATAAACCCCCGGGATGAATTCGTCAGCCGCGCGCGTAGACGGGGAGCTCGATAAACCCTTCTTGCCCAAGCTACAAAACCCAACCCCACGCTCTTCGCCGCGAGTGCAGCCCCGCGCCTAGCACCGCGACAACCCACTAATCCAAACGACCCGCGCGGGTCTATTTTTCAAAATAGAGCACAAAATAGTCGTAAAAGAGAAGCGAGGGATGGACGAGGTACGATATAAGCCGGTGATGGACCCCGGCCTGCCGGGGAATTGCACTCTTATCGTCCCACCCCTCCCCGAGGGAGCTCGGCCGACCTCGAGTTTAATATCGGTGGTTTTGGCTCAATAACTGCTTCCAATTGCTTCGGCGAGTTTCGCTCCGCTGACGATGCGGGGGGTTTGTGGGCTAAATTTGAAAGTAGGATTCCCCGGTGTTTTTTTCGCGTCTGCCGATCGATCGACGGGAAGTGAATTAAACGAGGACGAGTGATTGTGGATGATTCTTTGATTCCATTTCCCGGACTTTGTTTGCCACCCAACGCAAGGGGCGAATAATGGGGAAGCTCGGATGTTATGCAGGGGAAAGCCCGCAAGAACAGTTAGACCTACGGCCAAGTCGCAAATACGTTACCTCATCGGAACACAAGATTTGAGTTTTTGTAGTAAAAGTTTGAGAAAAAATCTAGATATAAAAATAAAAATCTATTATTTATTTGAGAAAAAAAAGTTTCAGACAAAACTTGTAGCGAATTATATTCTCTGTAATTTTCATAATGACTACTTTTTACCTAGGAGGCGCTGGAAGGAAGATAATGCAAAGAACCTAGGTTTGCACACATGTAGGTAGGTACCTACCTCATGAGGTACACGTGCATACCTGGATTCTTTGCATTATCTTCTTTCCAGCGCCTCCTAGGTAAAAAAAGTAGTTATTATGAAAATTATAGAGAATATAATTTTCTGCAAGTTTTGTTTGAAACTTTTTTTTCTCAAATAAATAATGGATTTTTTTCTTTAAAAAATTTGGAGAAGTTGACCATTGAACCCCGGCAGACGGTCGGTTTTTTGCTACATATATATGGTACTTTTACTACAAAAATTCAAATCTTGTGTCCCGATGAGGTAACTTATTCGCCACTTGGCCGTAGGTCTATCAAGGAGAGTATTCGAGGTGTACCTCACCGATTTTCTTCATTCTGCGATATGTTGTAGTATATCAAAAAACATTAGACACACGTATTTTTTTGTACGTGCTAATTCGGTCATTTAAGGGGTGGAAATAACCCCTAAACTTGACCCCCTAAAACTAATTTTCTACGATTTCTCAAAAAGTACGTTGAATTTCTTAACGAAACAAATTAAATATTCGATAAGGAATAATATTCAATTTGTTTCATTAAGAAATTTTACGTAGTTTTTGAGAAATCGTAGAAAATTGGTTTTAGGGGGTCAAGTTTAGGGGTGATTTTCACTCCTTAAATGACCGAATTAGTACGTACAAAAAAATACGTGTCTAATGTTTTTTGATATACTAAATACAACATATCGCAGAATGAAGAAAATCGGTGAGGTACACCTCGAATACTCTCCTTGTAAGTGTCGGAGTCTCTCCCCGATTCCCCGAGCAGCGCTCCTCATATTTGCGTTATCCCCGTGACCCGCGGTGAGTCGGGCAAAAAGTTTGACCGTCTCTTAACGGGACCGATAGGAGATCCGCGTACCTACGCGCCCCGGGGATGTTCCGGGAATAAATCATCGAAGCTCGGCCCGGCGGAGTAAGAGGGGAACATCACGGTCACCCCTTTCCAGCTGTTGCGTCGTGCATCGGGTCTCTCCATGGGTTCCAGTGATCTTGTCGAGGGGACATGTAGCCCGTGTGCTTTTGCGGAAGGGTAGTTTTGGCAACTTTAACTGGACCGTGAGGGCTTTACGGCACGCTTCGTGTGTCTCTTTTAAAGGGAGATTCCGGGAATATTAATGGGGTTCGCGTGGTGTTCTTCGTGGGTTGGCGTTGTATTTGTAGGGCTGCAAACAGGGCTGGAAGGGTTTCTCGTATCTAGTGAAGAATCTATGGATTATGGCCCTTTTGGAGATGTATTCGGGGAATATTAATGAGATCGTGGGGTGCTATCCGTGGGTTGACGAATGTTTTTTTTTTAACAAAGTCGTATAGAGGTAAAAGGGAAATGTAGGAAGTTAAAGAATTTTCGGAAATTATTTTGTCGAGCTAATCATTTATTTGGTCTCAATATTGTTATTTCGGATTCGAGATTACGATTTATTCGAGAAATCAGAGATATCTTAATATTTTGAGAAACATTGAAATCTTTGGAATTGATCACTAGATTATCCTGTCTTATATATTTTTTATGCTGATTCTGATAGATATGTGAATGATAGATGAAGATAGATGAAGAAAATGATAGATATATTAATATCGTTGATTTTATGTACAAGGAAATTATTTTTGTTACAAAAAATCAACGATATCTCGATGATTTTTTGAGCTACTGTCAATATTGAGATATATCTATAATTTTCGGAATCAGCATGGAAAAATACACAAGATAGGGTGATCATCCGATCGATTCTAGATTTCGATTTTCATCAAAATTTGACCCCGGCTTGAAATGTTGACAAAAATCGAAATCTCTTGAATCGATCGCTAGATTATCTTATCTTGGGTAATTTTTCGCGCTGATTCCGAGAATGACAGATATATCGACGATATCTCGAAGAAGCGCCGTGATATCGGCGATTGAATGCAGGGAAAACAGAAATTTTAAACAGAAAATCATCTCACATTTATATTCTGTATATTTGTACCTGATTTTTTTCTTGCTACACGCACCTATCATATTAGAAAATAAAAATAAAAATATAATAATTAGCCTCATAGATAAACCCAGAAATCATCCCTCCGGGATCTTCGCAGGAGCATCAACCAACCCTTCCCGAACGTGCCGTCGTGTAACGTTTCGCGAACCCCCCGTATCTTACCACGGAACGCCTCCTCTTTCACTCGACTCGAAACGTACATACATACATCGATCGTAGCCGGGATCGACTCGACGACGAGTTAATTTATTCGTGAATACGCTCGTCCGCAGCCTCCGACGCGTTCCCCATGTAATATTCATACGCGGTACCACCTCTGTAAGATCCGCTGAATAGATCTCGTTTCGCGTCTCGGTCGCGAATCAGCCTCGAGAATTTCTCACGGTGAAAGAGCGACGGTGGTACTACGTGCCCAGCACGCGTAGTTTCACTCGGATGGGTGGGTACATATTTGTATACGCGTATAGACACGGCTATACGGCAAATACAGCGTACTCGATACACGTTATTGCTGTAAACCCCTGGGATACAACCGCGTCTCTTATTCCATCTCGAATGAGGGGCGAAGGGGCAGCAATTCTCGTTCTCCTTTTCGGATGCGAGAATGATTCCTTTGCTGTTACCTCGCGGAGGGCTCCGATGCACTCTGTTATCCGAGCGCGGAGAGCACTGCTTTACCGCGGGAGAGGCGTTATATTCTCTAGAGAAGAATTTTTCAGAGAAGATTGCAAGGCCTTGATTCGCTCGAAATCAATTCGTTGCTTTTTAATTGATATGAATACATATTTAGGTACTTAAATAGGACTGCGTTTTTTAAATGATTTCAGTCACGTATTTATATCTGTTTGGGTAATGTAAATTTGAGACTGCATATATAGGTACACCTAGAAGAAGAAGGAAAAGCAGGGTGAATTATGACTATTTGTTTTTGGTGAGAACATTTTCTTTTAGGAAAAAATCATTATATAGGTATACATCTTAAGTTATACATTATTACCTAACAGTTCTGTAAGTTTCATTTTTAAATAAATCAAATTGAGGATATGACAGTCACATGTACGTAAGGCGGTCTTGTTGAAAACGTTGCCCCATATTTCACAGTGACTAATGGACCGATTTTGCTGAAATTTTGCACAGACATTCTCAATAGAATTATCTAGTCCTCGACATAGGATTTTTATACATTACAAACGAACGACTTATATAGTAAAAATCACACGTTTGTATTAAAATTATCGCTGTTATGCAAGAAATCAATATTATTAAAATCGGCTACGTCAAGGATCAATTTTTTTTATCCAGCTGAGAACAAAATTGTTGTTTCTTATTTCAAGTGAATACCAATTAAGATATTCGGGGCACCGCGAAAACTGTTTTCAACAAGACCGCCTTACGTATACATGACTGTCATGTGCTTCACATTTGACTTATCTGTAAATAAAACTTACAGAACTGTTTAGATAAAAGCATATAGTTTAAGACGTGTACTCGTATAATGATAATTTTTTTTTCTAACAAATGTTTCCACCAAAAAAAATAGTCACAATTCACCCTGCTTTTCCTTATGCTAGATGTATAATGTACATATATATAGTCTCTTAACCCTGTATCTGACAATACCCCAAAAACCTTTAGAAACATTCCGAAACTTAGTACAATTGCTAAATATAGCATATATATGAGGGGCTTGGAGTGAAAAGTGACAATATCCATTTTTGGCGAAAATGAGTTACGTTTGGTTTCAGATACTACTCGTCACGCTCTATCACGTGAGCATATTAGTTTTTAAAAAATTCCACTCCTTCATGCCAAAAATTCACGTTGAAAAACCCCTTTGGAGTGAAAAGTGACAATATCCAGTGAAAATACCCGTTTTTACAGTTTTTACACTCCAAGATAGTTTTCGTCAGAAGTTGAGGCACTAGTAAGATGTGCTACGGCTGTGTAACAATTTTTAGCAAGTGATAACGATACAGTCAGAGAATAACTATATAGAGAAGGGAATCTTGTGGTGGAGGGGGGTAGCAGGCGCATCCAGTCGGCGCAGCCGAAAACGGCCATGTTTTGATTGGTACCCATAGGCGTCACTTGTTATCGGGATTTCGTGGTGTTCGGTTCTCCAGTGGTAGCGGTAACGTTAGTTTGCGGATTGCATATTTCTGTGAGAAGAGCAACAATTGATTAAAAAAAATCAAGGACTGTGTGCAGCAAAAAACTGCAATAACAAAGGTTATAACTGCAATCTATCATTCTATAGCTTGCATTTTTATATATACATAGAATCGATGACTGATAATTATCTTGTCTTCCAATATATCGCAAGTTGTCCTGAATACCACTCTGTGCTTCCAACTCAGATTCTCTCTTACGACGACTCTGACTTGTACCAATCAAAACATGGCCGCCGTTGTCTTCCCGAGAACAAAGTAACAGCTGTTAAGTTTCCCTTCTCTATATAGTTATTCTCTGATACAGTTCTGCAGTTTGCTATTTTGTTGGTTAAAAATCACGTTAATATTCTAAAAGTTTATGGATTATTGTTGATATTCACGCATTTTTGTAACTTTAAAAATGGGTAACTCGAAGAGAAATAGTGTATCTCGGAAAAAAACACCTCGGCCGGGGGAATGGAAGCAAGCAAAAGAGAAGAGACTAAGGTAAGACGACAGAATACACTTCAGAGCTAATTTATCTCATTCACGCTGTGATAATGTTCATTTCGAGTTGATTGTATTCGTTTCTCATTTTAGATATTTACCAGCATTTCCACCGGTACGGCCACGTTGCACTCATCCAAAAAAAGAAGCGGCTTTTCGTTGTTCATCTCTCACGGCGTTGGAAGTTTACAATTTCCATAAAATGTTCTACAAGTACAAGGATCGTAAATCTCAGAACCTTTTTCTGCTCAAACATCTCGAAATAAGTCCTCCTATCAGAGAACGTGTGAAAGACGAAGACAGAAAATACTCGCCGTGCTTAGTCCGCACTAAATTTTTCGTACGGGATAGTAGACATGCGTTAGTTCAAATATGCCAGCCCGCATTTTTAAATATTTTGCATATTTCGCGTCGTCGGGTGAACAATATCGCCAAACGGTACATGGAAAATAGTGATTTGAACGAAAGAAGAGGCGGTGTTGCACAATCTGTCAAGGAACGATCTGCTCTTCAAACTGAAGATATAAAACTATTCATGTCGCAGTTTCCATCAAAAGAGTCACATTACTGTCGCAGCCAGACAGTTAGAAGGTATCTCAGTTGTGACTTGAATATTGAGAAGCTGTATCGGATGTATTCGGAGTGGACGCAGCTGGAGGGTGTAAAATCATCGTATTTTCGGTTCGTTTTCAACACTGAAATGAATTTTGGGTTTGGTTCGCCGGCCAGCGATGTGTGTTCGACGTGCTTGAGCTTCAAAGAACGAATTAATAAAGAAAAAGGTAATACACTGATAAAAATCAACTCTCAATGTTATTTTGTTCATTTCGTTTTATTTATTTCGAATGATTATCTGTTGTAGATGAAGAAAAGAAAAGCGAGCTCATTGCCTCCAGGGATATTCATAAAAAACGTGCTGCTGCTTTCTTCGAGTACCTACGAGATGCCGATAAAGATTTATTTTTGGTTTCCTTTGATTGTGAGAAAAACCAGCCTCTTCCAAAGGTGCAGGACAGCGCTGCATATTATTCGCGCCAGCTATACTTATACAATTTTACTGCAGTCATCGGGCATTCGAAATCAACTCTAACTAAAGAAAATGTAAAAAGCTTCTGTTGGTTTGAAAATCAGTACCAAAAGAACGCCAATCTCATCGCATCTTGTATTTTCCATTTGCTGCAATCCGTTGATTTGAAAAATTATAAACGAGTTCGTTTGATGGCTGATGGCTGCGGCGGGCAAAATAAGAACACGATTTTCGTTTCTATGGTGATGTATTGGTTTTCAAAGTATGCTCCAGCTAATATCGAAGACGTATGCCTAATTTTTCCAGTAACTGGTCATAGTTTCATACCCCCGGACCGCGTATTCGGAAAAATTGAACGTGAATTAAAGAGATACGAGATGATTACGGATCCGAAGGAGCTGCTCACGATTATTGGGAATGTTGGTGAAGTTATCGAAGTGTCGCCGTCAGTAAAGATATACGATTTCAAAAGCGGTATGAAGGGTGTTATCAAGCATACACAAACATGGCCATTTCAAATTTCCAAGGTTAAACGAATAATGTTGAAAAAAAAACCAACAAATCCTGCCATGATCGAAATAAAAGGAGAGCCGCATTACTACCACGATGTTTCAAATTATGGTTCTGTTTGTATTCGTAAGAAAACGCCGAGGGATATTCGCCTTACTACACTTGCCGAAGGAAACAGCCTTAAAAAAGAAAAAAAAAGCGATGTTGAGAAGTTATTAAAAAAGCACTTCGGCGATGATTGGAGAACAGACAATCGGCTCCAATTTTACAGAACGGTTTTGGATGAGACAGTTGAAATCGAAGATATGGATCTGGAAGCTGAAAATGTAGACGACCCTGATTGTGTCCCACTCAACGAGTCGGTTGATTTAATCGTTTAGCGTAAGAAGTAATCGAAACTATTGTACTCTTATCTATTTTTTTCCCAAGTATTTTCAACCATGTTTGTTAAATTTTTCATTTTTTTTTTCGAAATAAAAAAATCAAGATTTTTGCGAATACATTACTATTTTGCCGTAAAATTCTTTCTCAACGTTAACTTCAGTGTTTAGTATGAATTACACTCGATTTTACATCATCACAGCTGATCAAACTGGGCGAAAACGGAAAGAAAACATCGGCTTGGAGTGAAAAGTGACAATATCCACCTTGAATGCAGTTTATCATAATCAAATCTACGCGCATGCGCGCCGACTGATTCAGACATCGCCCGGAGTCGTCTATCGGGTCGCGTTCCCAACACTTGGTGCAATAGACGAGAAGTTTCAGTGTGAAACTTTTGTGTTTTCGATTTTTTCCTTTTCCTGAAAAATCGCTTTCTTGGATATTGTCACTTTTCACTCCAAGCCCCTCATATAATATAGGGTAAAGTGGAGTGAGATGGCCGGGGAGGTTGACCCCTGTTTCTATTACTTTCCGTGGCGACGAGGGGCCAACTTCCTTAGCCATCTCGCCCCACTTTACCCCACTCTCTTGCCCCTTATATAAATTTTCAAAGCCACTGACTTGATGAAAAAGGTGATTTTTAATTAGTAGCTCTCTCAGACAAGCAACGTTACCAGTCCTTTATTTAGAGATAAGTGAAAAATAAGTGTTTGAAATCTATGTTGCGGGTAGGCTACAATACCAGATACAGGGTTAAAAGTACCGTAGGAGTAACGTTTTTTTTCTGAATCTGCACGACTCTTTCGCGTGTTTGTGTAGAATTTGATATTTCGCTGAAAGCCCCGGAATATCGTCCGGAGAGTTTTCAACCGGGAAATGCGAATAATGGAGTTTGGCATCTTTGAGACGCTCGGGTTTCTTACGCGAAATGGAGCTTCTCCCTCTGAGGTATATCGCGAGATTTTTCTCCTCCTTTTCTATGTCTCTTCTTCGTTACAGCCCTCCGTCGGAAATACTTTTGAAATTAAAGGAAACTCGCTCTCGTCATCGATTTCTCTCCGCTCTTTCCAATCTCATCAGTTCCCACCATCTGCACCACAAAATTACTCCCATAATCCAAAATTGCTTTCTCCATTAACATTACAAATTAATTCCATTTAACGGCGATCTATCGGAAATATTTTTAAACCTGAAAACCTTGCATCTCTCCAATTTTAATCAAACTTAGCAATTTTAATAAATGCGTTCTTCCACATTTATCGGAAAATTGTTATTAGAAAATAAATATCAGTTTATCCCCACTACTGTTTCAATATCATACCCATTTTCGTTAAAAATGATAAATTCCATTAATCGTAAATTAACGTATACATCACTTTTCCGCGCCAAATTCTCCCTGAGCTTTTTCCAATAAAGCGGAAACACCGTCGAAAGGAAAGAAGCGCAGGTAACGATGAAGGTGTCGAGCGGAGAAAATTTGACGGT
Organism: Xiphydria camelus; assembly: GCA_963678675.1. Classification (NCBI taxonomy): domain Eukaryota; kingdom Metazoa; phylum Arthropoda; class Insecta; order Hymenoptera; family Xiphydriidae; genus Xiphydria; species Xiphydria camelus. The sequence continues at coordinate 4,105,456 of OY783200.1, forward strand.
CGTTAGAAGCACATTCGACCACCCAACCCCCTTCAAACGCCTTCTTATCCCCGCGAAACTCCTCCGGCAGCTATCGCATCCCCTTACGGACGACGCGGTGCGACGAAGGGTGGGATAAAATCAGAGGAAGAGGGAAGGCTAAACGTGGCACCTCTTCCCTTCGCTCGTGAAGGCTGAATCGGGAAGAAGAGAGACGCGGGAAAGTGGCCGAGGGGGGGGGGGGGGTAAGCACTTTTCTCGTTTCCTCTTCGAAAGACGCGGTGAGACTGGCGAAGAAGCGAGGGAGAAGAAGCGAGGGCACGGGCTAAGGTGGACCGGAAGTTGATAGATGTAGCCTGTTTCCTCTCTCGGCCAATTCGTTACCCTAACTTCTCCCAGGGGCTGCGTGTAGACCTGGGCGGGGGTGGACTATAGGTACTCGCGTTTTCTTTCGCCCGTTTGCACGCTTCGAAACGAATAATACGTTTGGGGCGTCAACTCTTGGTTGCGTTTTGAACGTTTTGGAAGATTGCTGGAAAAAGTGGATTCGAGGGAGAACGTGCAAATTCGGTGTTTAAATAACAAAAAAATGTTCGTATTTCAAAATTAATTTTGCAATCTGCATTCATATTCAATATTGCTCGAAAAAGAAACTGTCCGAAAAAATAATTATTCGCTGAGTTATAAATGCGTTTCTCTCTACGACATCGTGACGTCATCGAAACGTCAGAGAAACGCATTTACGCTAAGTAACGAGTGTGAGAGAGATAGACTCACAGCACGATGACTTAGCTGCATTTTCAATTGCCGTTTTTTAACTTAGATAAGGTCGAAAATTAAAAATGAAAAAATAGAAGGTGCGCCGTAAAATGCCACGTGAAGCGTCCCCGTCAAATTCCACCGAAGGATAACTTCTACCTAGCACGTTTAGTCCCTCGAATTTTGTCCACATTTTTCGAATCTGCGATAAAAGAAAATTGCTTAAAAACTCAATTTTCTGTACAATGTAGAAGGATGATATTGCTTCGCGTTTCTTCACCGTTGTAACGCGTTCTCGTAAGTGGATGAGTCGTCGTACATATCACATACTTGTACATTTACAGGCTATAACAATATATTCTCGGAATTTTATATTTTCTCCTCCATGGAGATGTGTAAATAGATCCCCAATTGACAAGGGCTTCTCGCAAAGGATTCTCTCTCGAGAGAGACTTGCGATTCTCCGACGATATACACAGTGTAACAGTCCAGAAGCCAGTAGTAGGCGTGACTTGATCTAGCCAATACGTCTCCCCTCGCGACTTCATCGCTGGTTGAGCCAAACACCCACCAGCGTCCGACTCCCCTTCCCGTCAATCGGACGTAAGAGCCTCGCCATTAGTCGGCGAAAGGAATCCCGATCATACGAAGCCACGCCCCCCGCGAGCCTGCCAACTGTAACACCTCGTGTAATAGATCACCAGATGACGAGGGCTTCGCGAAAACGAAGCCCTCTTTTCCCGTCAACCCCATCGCCGTCGAATGATGGATTCGAAAGGAAGAGGGGCGCCCTTAGATTAAGGCGGACGCTATACAAACGGGATAATTGATACCGACAATTTCTCGCGATGTGGCTAGCGTACCAGGGGGAACCCGAACGGCGACGGGGGTGAAGAAAAGGGATCGAAAGGAAGCCCCACGCGTTACGGATACACCCAAAGCATCCCTCGCGCGCTGATGGATCTCACATCCGAATCGCGTGACCTTACCACGACTGCCTCCCACGTTCCCCGCTCCACCTCCGCTCTCTCGGGAGAGGGAGAGGTTTAGGCAGCGGCGGAGCCCAGAACGTACGCATCGCGAATTTGCGATCGACTTCGCCCGCCCCCTCCCCGCCGAAATTCGAAACTAGGACACGGCCAAGTGAAACCGAGTCGCGGATCCCGTCCCGGCGGCGGTGGTTAAACGATCCTTGCCCCGGGCATTGTGTTTCGCGCTCCCGATTTTCCGCAAGCCCCGGCTTTGAACTCGCACACGGTAGGCGGAAGCCAACACCTCCTCAGCGTACCTCCTTTCCTCTTTGTTGCAGGTAAGACGGGAATATTAATACCGGCTCGCGGAGGAGGCCGACAAACGGAAGGCGTGGGAGGGAACTGCAACTTTGGTTCTCTTTGCGAGGTAGCTACCCACAGCGAGATGAAAAACGTTGGATTCTCTCGAGCGCCATCTCTTGAGTGTCTGATTCCTCCTCGCGTATCAAACGGAACAACGGCTCCTCCTTTTTTCTTTAACTGGGACTCGGGAAATTGATCCTGCACTTCTGCGATTATTATTAGCCCCGAAGCTGACAGTTTTTCAGGTAATTGGAGCTTTTAACCGACTTCAAAAAAAGGGGGAGGTTCTCAATTCGGCGCGTTTTTTTGGGGGTACGTTGCTTCATATCTTCGTCACATCTGAACCAATTTTGATGATTCTTTTTTTTATTTAAAATGGTGTACCATTTTGGTGAAGATCTGATGATCTTCGCAGAAGGAGGATGGAACTCCTCAACGGATAACAGTATATCATTCGCAATCAACACAATAGTTTAGTAATATTATACATTTCAACCAGAGAGACTGATAAATAAATAAGTCAATAACGCTAGTGGCATGCGGTCACCCATCCAGATTTGACCTTGGCGAATGATATACGTTATGATACTTCATATTTCCGTCATATCTGGACCGATTTAGATGATTCTCTTTTTTTACAACAATATACCCTTCTCACTCGCCCAGTTAGTTATGAAATAAGTAAAAATTTTAAGAAAAGATAAAAACCAACTTCAAAGATAAACAAACTCTAAAAAGGCAATAAGTTGATTTTAAGAAAAAATAAAAAGCGACTAAAAATTAAAAGACACTTAAAAGGCAAAAATAATTAAATTTCTTACATAATTATGTACTTGAATAAGTGTCAGGCATCTATTAAATTACTAATATAAAATAAATCAGATATCCTTTATATTCAAGGTATGAGTACTATAATAGTATTTTTTGAAATCGGTGCCAAGCCGCACGTTGAGTCCATAAAAAATACTAAGTCTATTTTGTGTAGTCTACCTATACATGACTTGCGGCTTGGCACCGACTCCAAAAAATACTATTATAGTACTTACATATTATACCTCGAATATAAAGGACGTGATTTATTTTATGTTAGTATCTTAATAGATGCCAAGTACATATCGCTGCTTCTCGAGAATAATGACACTATTCAAAAATCTACATTTTTCAGGAAACGCATTTGCAATAATTATAAATGTATAACCCTTAATATCTCAAAGGTACTGTCAGAGATTTAAATAGTAGTTTCACAGTACCTTTGAGATATTAAAGGTTATACATTTATAATTATTACAAATGCGTTTCCTGAAAAATGTAGATTTTTCAATAGTGTCATTATTCTCGAGAAGCAGCGATATGTAAAAAATTAAATTATAATATTTTTGCCTTTTTAGTGTTTGTTTCTTTTTGTAAAGCCAGTTTTTATTTTTTCTTATTTGCTTCAGCGAAACCCATAGCTTCAACGCTGAGCTCAAAGACGACGCAGAGTTTACGAGGGCAACTCTTTAATGCCTCGTGGTAAGACGTCAGAGGGATCATCCCACACGCGTGGACCACTTGGATGGGAGGCAGGCATTCATCTCGAGTGTAGGTACACGTGAAAATTGTCGCTTGCAATGTACGCGTAAGCGCCGTGAAGTGGAACGCGCAACGCCACGTACATCCGCCCACTTTCGCGCCAGTGCCGCGTCGCTCCTCGAGCGACGAGGTGAGACAGCGCTTTTCCTCTGCATACTCGCAAATCGCCCCGCGGCGAGGTGGAAAATGTTGGGAGCAATGTATGCGCGCGCGCGCGCGCTTAAGAGCCTTATTCCCGACAATCTCCCGGAGGCGGAAACGCGACGCGGCATTAATTCCTACGACGCGTTCGCTCGTTCCTCCGTCGCCGGTTCGTTCAATTTTCGAACGAAGACTTCGAGAGCGGGACTCGCTCTCGGCTTCGTATTGCCGATGGCACGGGGGGAGGGTAAAAGGAAAAAGACCGGAAACTCCATTCGTCGAGAGAAAAGCTGTCGTTGCGTCACTTTAAGATAGTTCTACGACTGGACGAAGGACGGCAGAAAATTTTCATTTTTTGATATCATGTTCAATAAACCGGTGCAGATTTGTTTTTAAAAAATTTGAAGTCGAATTACCGACAATTTTTGCGGGAAAAATTAAATTGAAAATGAGCATAGGTAAGAAGAGGATTTATTTTCATATTTCTATATGACTGATGTACTGCAGACTCTTATGACAAAAATTGTTTAATATACATATTTCTGAAACGGATTAAAAATTTAATATTAAAAAATGAAAGGGTCTTTCTAGTCAGTTGGATGAGGAAACTAAATTTAAAGCTATAAATCTTAAGAACCTCTTTAACAAGCCAAGCAGCACACTTTAGTAAAAATAATGTCACTAACTGAATGACGTGACATTATTTTTTAAATTTCATTTTCTCAAAAAAAAAGATATCAAACATCTTTCAGAAATGACAAAATAATGATAAAACCTCCTTATTTTGTGACTTCTGAAACACGTTTGACGTCATTTCGACAAAAAAAATGACGTCATTCAGTGAATAACATTATTTTGATTAAAGTGTGTTGCTTAGGAAAGTATGAACGTCATGCATCCTCTGAACTAAAGAACGGAATACTTAATACTAAAAATGTTTTTTTTCCTAGGTTGATCAAGCATCCTATCAGTTATGATTATTATGAATAAAAAGAAACACTTCTTTAAACTAATTTAGTCGGGCCCTTCTTATACACCGACCAAATACGGCCCTACGTGATAGAACTGCCTTAACGCTACTATTCCGGCCGACAAATTCCCGGAACATTCTTCGCGCGACCGTAGCGTGATCAGTAGCTGGAATTTCGATTACGCGCCCGCAAATTCGGGGGCGCCGCGAGTTAAGTTTCGGAGATTGATGAATGATACTCGTTTTTATTGTAGCGTACGCGCGTCGCGCGTAATTTACCTCTCTCTTACCTATGGGCTCCGCTCACTGGCGTAACGAGAGTTAAAGGTTTTTCCCGTCTTCCAGGAAACGGCCTCGGCGTGTCCCTTCGCATATTTCTCTCCTTCTCTCTGTAACCTCGTCCGCTCTCACAGGGCACGTTGCCCTCCCGTCGCGCCGCTTCTTTGTTCAATCTCATTATTCGGAGTGGTGGCGCTTTTGCATCTCCGCGCGGCCGCGGGTGGCGTGTAATACCGTCGAAAGAAACGCGATTAGCTTCGTTCGGCCGACCTTCCCGTCTGAGAAGAATTACTCGTCTCAAGCAGGAGAGTAGGACTGTTGATGCGTACACATTACAGCGAACGAGACATGGCGAACAGTTTGTAACTTTGCGTAACGTGAATGTAACGGCCGAGGAATAGATACGATTGCGAGGATCGACGCGAGTAAACGCGATGATTCGTTTGTGGGAAAAGTACGGGGAGGTAGTTTTTATTCGATGATATCAATACTGAAACAGGACGCTTTAGTCAAAATAATGTCGCACGCTAAATGACATCGTTTTTTTTGGTCAAAATGACATCAAACGTCTTTGAGAAATGACAAAATATTGATAAAACCTCATTGTTTTGTCATTTCTGAAAAACGATTTAAAATGCATTCGCGATGAACTTTTTGAGGCTTTGAATATAACAGTGTTTTATACATTTTATTGCAGTTGTGATTTATTTAAATTTACCCTCTAGCAGAATTGTGATCGACTTATAACAAAAATTATTACTTTTTATTTTCGTATAATCCACTGTATGAGTTATGACAAATTACGACTTAAATGCTATTATCTTGAACATCACGGCACATTTTTTAACTATATGCTTAGTGAAAGTTACCTTATTTCGATTTTTCGTATTTTTAGAGCAATGTGTGACAAAATAATGAAGTTTTACCATTATTTTGTCATTTTTGAAAGACGTTTTATGTCATTTTGATAAAAAAAAATGACGTAATTTAGCGAGTGACATTATTTTGACTAAAGTATTGTATATATTGCTTGAGTAATACCATTACATTGTCACGGAGAAAAACGATACTCTGTTTTAAGTAAAAATGTCACCGTTGTAATTGAAAATTCAGTATTACTTAACAAATACACTTTACGCATCACATATTGCAATAAAAATAGAAAAAATCAAAGTCAAGTAAATCTCACTAACAATAAGCAAAAAATTCAAAAATTTACTATGATGAAGATAATAATATTGAAGTCGTAATTTCTCACAACAAACACAACGGATTTTACCAAATGCTTTATAAATAGATCATTTCTGGCATGGGATAAATTTAATAAAATCGTAATTGCAATAAAATGTATAAAACACTAATATATTCAACGCGGTAAAAATGTACTAAACGCATAACAAATCTTCTCTAACTATACTTAGAAATAATTACCGAATTATCCAACCCATTTTTACATTACGATTTGTATAAACAAATCTAATTCTTCATTATTTAATTATTATCCAGTTCAATCTTTTAGATTATCAATTTTTCTCTTTTCAATTATTTTGAAGGTAATAAATTAATAGCATATTTTAATTACTAATTTAATTACAGATCTTTTTATAATTTTTCAATTCCGAAGAGCACTTTTACATTTTTGATTTCCTGATATAGAAATAGGTGTAGAACTTTGCTTTCGCCGCATTTTCTATCTATCGGAAGCAAAGTTGTACGCATAATAATAAATAAAATTATAATAAATGAAGAAATCATATATTTTTATCAACTTGACAAAAAATGTCATCTACAATTTTAACATCCTATTCAATTAATTATTATTTTTTATACTTAAGCTTAATTTTATCTTCATTTATTGGTTCAAGTAATATAATAGAAGAAATCAAATATCAATTCGAAACATTTTATCTTTTTCATTAATTAATTATATAAGATGTACAGAGAGAGAGATCTAGTATTTTTAACTCAAACATTCAAGCACAATTCCCCACAGTTCGAACTCCGTTTTTCTCCGTGTAAACAGCTTAACATCAGTGTCTTCCAGAAGTTCCTTCCTTTCAGAAACTCCTCGGCAACTTCCAACAAATATCGAGGACTCTATTCCGGAAGTTTCCCAGCTGCATATCTAAAGTTGAGTCGAAACACTGGATCCAAGCAAGCATAGTCGCACAGTTCTTCGGCGTCGGCTTCGACTAATGCGATAAGTACATCATCGTCAGCCTCGACGAGCCCGCGTTATATTCACGACCAATTCCAGACTATAGACACTCGTTACGGGCACGTACCCCACGTATAGACCCAGCCACTCGCGCGCAACCCAATTACAGCGCGGCACGAGGGTAATAATGAATTTGCCACGTATCGAGACCAGAGAGCGCCGCGCGCTCGATAATGGATGTGGTTATTGCGGGACATTTTTTTTTCTCCCCCCATCGGGAAGAATATTCACCGTCAACCCCCCCCCCGCGCGCGGCGAGTCCGAGAGTTTTCCCGAAATTTGCGGGGCGGCCAGCGCGACGTCAAGACCAGAGGGGTTGATTGATGAGCGTCTCCGCGTCGTTATACACCCCGCGCCTTACTTTCTAACCGTGTTTGGCTTTCGCGGCTCCTCCTCTCCCGTAAATTCAATTAAAACTGCTCGGAATTTGAGAAGCTGACGACGATGGCCCGAGAGTGGGAGTGGAGGGGATTAATCGACGCCTCATTTCTTTCAGCTCTCGAGAAAGTAGTGCGAACCTCCCTAGGGCTCTGTTACATTTATCTCCCTTTCGTGGAAAAAGTAGGAAAGAGAGAAGAAGGAGAAGAAGCATTTATTAAGCTCTAGGGCTAGCCCTCTAAGAGCTGATGAGGAGAGATACAAAAGTAATACAAAGACACTAATAATAATAAAGTAGCGAGAACAATAATAATACAAAATAATAATAATAATAATTAAAAATAATAAAGTAACGAGAACGATAATGATAATAATAAAGTAGCGAGAACAATAATAATACAAAATAATAATAATAATAATTAAAAATAATAAAGTAACGAGAACAATAATAATAATAAAGAAAATGATGATGAAGGGAATGATAATAATGTTGACGATAAATGAGGTCAATAAAGAAATAAAGTAATAAAATAGCGAAAAACTATAATAAACAATAATAATAATAAACAATAATAATAAAGCAACGAGAACAATAATAATAATAACAAGATGATGATGTAGGGAATGATGATAATGATGACGATAATATTGATGTCAATAAAGAAATAAAGTAATTAGCTCTACAAGCAAGTAAGTAAGCCAGAGAGAGGTAAGCAAACGAGCAAGTAAATAAGTGATTAGACAGAAGGAAAGAAGCATAGAGAGAGAGAGGAAATTACGCGTACCTATACGTGTGCGCCCAGAAGAGGAGGGACGGAAAGAAAATTAAGGCAGACAATGAAACGCTGGAAGAAAGGGATGAAGAACTATCGCGCGCAGAGTCGTCCCGGCTAACGAAGGCGATCGAGCGATCTTTTTCACTTTTTTGCCGGGGCTGCGCCGAGAAATTGGCGGACGGGAGAAACGGAACGGAAATGGGCCCAGAAGAGGAGGGGAAAGGAGGAGCGCGATGTTCCCGGAGGAAAGAGGAATGAGGAACTTGCATGATTTTTTTTTATTGGCTGAAAAAGTAGAGTAAAAAATTGCAATTTCAACGGTATATAAACTTATGGTGTTAACATGCCGGATACCTTCACAAATTCGAGTTAAAAATGTAGCGTCTCTGAAAGAGCCGCGCAAACAGCGAGAAGCAATGTGTGACGTCACGCAACAGTAAAAGCGCTATCGGCCAATCATACTGCGTTCCAGGGCGGGGCCTAGTTAGGAGCGCTCGACAGTCATTGGTTGAAATTGAGATTTAGCCAATCATCATCGAATGTGTGACGTCACGCAACAGTAAAAGCGTCTGGGCCAATCATACTGCGTTCTGGGTCGGGGCGTGGTTTAGGCGTTTGAGGCACGATTAATTAATTCTTTCTCTCCGATATAGTTACATATTATTAAAAAATACAGTGCTCCCTGGTTTTTATAACACGATAGCTTCATTCCGTAGGTAAAATTTTCAAGGAAAAGAAAATTTCACGCAAGTTCCTCATTGGTAATTGCGTCCATCTCGTAATATTCGCTGTTTCTTTTTCCTCCCGATATGCGCCAGCTACATTTCACCGTGAGCCGCGAAATCACATTCGCCGTGCGATTCCGGAATAAGAAACCGGTCCAGCGCGTCGAGTACAGCTGGGATTGCACGGGCGCGCGCCGATGTACAAGCGCAATAATTCACGGGGTGAAGCGTTGCCCGGGGGTTGGTTAACCCGCGAGCGGCAAAAGTTGGCCGCTTCCGCAATTTCGTAATTAACTTTGACCAACTTGGTACCCCGGTAAACGGGCGTGCCTCCCCTCCAGCCCCCGCTGGAGCCCTTGATTTACCGGTCCGCTGGATCCGGAAATGCTCCATTGCAGAGGAGCGACTATTAAGTAATCCGCGAGCGCGACAGCCCGCGCGCGGTGGGGTGGAAGGTGCGGGAGCGTCCGTGCCGCTCTGAAATTCGGCACCGGGGAGGATCGATCGCGCGAAATCGCGGTTGTAACCGAGTACAACGATTCCCGGCACTCTGCGGATAACGAATTTAGCACGAGGCTTCCGCGCGGGGCTGGATGAAGTGCGCTTGTGTTGCAGGGGTTGGAGGGGGTGGCGCGCGACATTTCGCGTACAGCTTTAGAGGATTGCGGGGTGGATTCTCGTTCCGCGCTTCGAGAATTGGAACGAAAAGCTCCTTGATGGCGACTGTAACGAAGTGGATATGCCGTATGAAGCTAAACTTACTCGCCAGGAAGGAAATTCAGTGACTGTTATCTCATTATCTATGAACTTTTGGCCTATATTGACGTAAGGTTTTATTGTAGATAGAAATGTAATTTTTAAAAAAGCATTATACAAATATATGAACGAAAAGCTCAGAGATAATGAGATAATAGTGATTCGAGTTTCTTTCCTGGCGGGTAAGTTTAGTCTCGTATGATATGTATGCTTGTTTCGCAGATTGTATTGCGTTGTTGTGATTTGTGTGCGAATCGTATTGGGTCTTGTGATTCTTATTCAAATCCTGTAGAGAGAGAGAGTTCTTGTTTTAATCTCGATGGATTGTTAAGGTTCATACTCATTTAACACTTTTCTAATTTTGTCTCAATTTCGTTTCTTGAAAGGAAATCATGACAGTGCCCCGATGAAAAAATGTCTCGAGATATTTCGACTCTTTCCTGACTTTCTCTAGTAATCGAAACGTTTTCAAATATCGTCAGGAAAGTATCAGAGTTTATCAGAGAAAGTCCGAGAGAGATGTAAAAAGATATCCATTTTTATTTCGTGCATACAAAATTTTCTGAAAAATTCTGATAAACTGAGACTTACATCTGACAAATTCTGAAAATTGTCTGACCGACTCTGAAATTCAGTCATTTTTTTAACTTTATAATTGCCGTAAAAACATACAGACGTCTTTAGATCATTTAACAATTTCGCAGAATTGAACAAATTTTTTTAGATATTTTTCAGTGTTTGTTAGATTTTATGAGATAAGTTTGTGCGCATGAAAGACAAATGGATATTTTCAGACATTTCTCTGACCTTCTCTGAAGAACTCTGATACTTCCTTGAAAATGTCTGAAAAAGTCGAAATGAAGTCAAGTTTTTTAGAAAATCTGTTAGAGCAACTTTTCCATCGAGGTGTTTAATATGACTATACGAGTTTATTAAATTATACAATTCTAACGCATCGACAGACGTTCCAGGTGACAAATTCCGAAAAAAACCACGATTACCTGTATTATCTGGGCTCGCATATGGCACGACTGTTCCCACACGAACGCCTCATTAGATTATCACAATTGAGGGCCTTGGAATGAAAGGGATACAATTGACTTTTCTTATAGAGAGTATATGGATTTAAGTGCAGATTTAGGTTATTTAGATTGAAAAAATTCAGGATCTATGCATGTGATCCCATGTGCTAGATGGAGCTCAAAGCAGAATATCTTTTTATACTGAATAAATTGGCACATAAGGTACCTAAATCTGCACTTAAGTCCATATACTATAAGAAAAGTCACTTGTATCCCTTTTATTTCAAGGCCCTCAATTCACATCCGCACACGCACCTATTTTTAAACTCACCGCGGATATCGAGGACACGACTCGGTGTTTAATGAAATTGCCAAGGCTGCGCCGCCTTTCCAAGCGCCTCCGAACAATGGGGTTCGCCGGGTATGACGTTAGCGGCGCCCCGGGGGAGGAAAACGGAGTAACAAGATATAACCAGCAGCGGGGTACACACGAGTTCCGAGTTTAGTTGTCTGGTGGGCAAACACGCCGTTACATCCCGATAGCTTTGTGTTCACTCGCGCATACGTATGTGCGTGTACACAGAGAAACACGCGTGTGTCACGCGCTTGTTTACCTGACGCAAATAGACTCCTCGCCCTCGCGGATCAAAACCTTTTGCGGACGCGCGATTAGATAGTTCTCCGGATTTGCTGGGGATAGGACCGAAAATCCCCGCTGGTTCACCGCAGCCGAGGTGTTTGCCGTCGAGTCGGTGATTCGCGCGCGAGGAGTTCGTTAAATACAGGGTGTTCATGCCCAGACTCGAAAAATGGGCGGAGCCTTTTTCGAGTTTGCCGCACACGCGAATCAACAGTGATCTGTGCAGTTTGGTCTTCGATCAACAAGTGGCCGTAGTTACAACAGGGAAGACTAACCGAGCCCCTGATTGATTTGTGTATGCGGCAAATTTGAAATACTCTTCACACTATCTCAGAGCCTGGACGTGAACACCCTGTATTTGTCACTTTACGAGAAAGTCTTTCGAATAAAAGTCGCTCAGTTTTGAGGGTGACGTGTGATACGCGTGAAGGATTTTTGATAGCATGTGTTACTTATGAGATAAGAAGATTATCTTCGTTTTTTTTTTATAGAAATCGATTTTTTTACTTCTACAACAATTTTAGAGCTTGTCGAGACTGACGAAAAACGTGTAGGTAAAATATCCGACCGTTGAACTATTTCTAAGATATTTCCGCTCAAAGTACAAGAGTCAGTGGCAGTAAGATTTTTTTCTACTTTTTCATAAAGCGACAAATCGCGGAAATAAACGGAGCTTCGGGTCTTAGAAGACTCATCTTATATGTGGTATGGAATCGAGAAAAACTAATGATCGCTGAGAGCCCTAAAATATTTTAATGACGCGATATATTACATCATTCTTTTCGTCGACATGTCGTTATGCAGATTTAAGCGTCTTTCTACGATATTCGAGTTATCGATGCAAGACTTTTTCATGTTACAGCGCAATTCCATTAGGTAATTACCGATGCGAAGAAAAAAGAAAATGAAACAAACAGGAGAGGCGCAGTTGGCCAGCCCAAGTGCTTTCTTACGAGTGCCGGGGAGATTTTGCAGAGTCCGGCTTGATTACATTGATACGAAATCTTAATCCGTTTAGCCCTCGCCTGACGATAGTAACGCCGCGTCTAGACTCCTTTTCTCCTCACGTCTGTAAGAATGACTGGAAAAGAGCAGCTGGTTAACCCCTTCAGACCTGGCGTACATCTGTATGTACATAGTTTTAGTTACACATAAATTTATTTGTTTTATTAAAATAATCTACATAGACCTTATGTACATGTTAGTGCACATGTTCTCTACCCACTAAAGCATTTTTGGTACCATCTGGTGGCAAACGGTTAAACTAGCCCCTGTTAAGTTTCATCAGACGCAGATCGTGTAGGTTAGATGTAACACTCTTAAAAGTCGTTGCGTCTATTGGCGATTTCCATTATCGAACATGACATCTGCTGGCAGAATCTGGAACTAGTCTATTTGGGTTCCAGATGTAATTAAACGTGGCTTTTGCATGACGTGTGGTTCGCATCTTTGGTATGGAACCAGTAACTGTGTGTGGCGGAGAAGACAAAGCTGATGTTTGCAGCACTAGAGCATAAATTGTCCACGAAAAGATTCATATTTTTCTTCAGCCACGGGTTCCACACAAAATCACGTGCTTTGCTTGGAGCACTTCTTCGCCTTCACAGAAGTTCTTCGAATCTGCGTTACACTTCCTGTAATTAAATATTGTCTTTAATTTTAAACACGGCATATTCTAATAATAGTAATGTCGTAATATAACAAAAATGTTGAGAAGAGCGCAAAAACACCAGTAACAGACTACAGCTGTGCGGTTCTTTACAAAATGAACTCAAATAGGACGGCCATTGTAAATTGTAATTTGCATAACTACTGTAGTGCCACCATCGGTAGTGGAAATCGCCAATTTCTCTAGAAAAAGAAATAGGTTATCGGCAATCGAGCGAGTATTTGTTACTACTTACACCTTTATAAATATGCTAGAAGGTTTATAATCTAAATACAATGTTTCTGCTTTTATATCAAATCGGTGTAAAATTAGATGTACACATATATATATATATATATATGTACATTCTGAAATAAATATATGTAGTAGCATAATTTCCAAAATTGTTTCATAAATGTGTTTTATTGACCACTAGGAACAAGAATCAAACGCAAAAAAATGTTTTCAACAAAAAAAAATCAGGTCTGAAGGGGTTAACTAAACCGTAAAAGAGCGAGCAGCCGCCCTTCAGCTGCGAAATAATCGTTAAATAATTATTCAAAGCCCCGAGAAGTGGGTGTAATCGATTGTGCTGATACGACGAATTTTGCTTCGCGCTCCCTTTGACGTTTCCACTTTCCACCACCACCGTCGTTCGCGTGGGTGCATTCATTCGCGAGTAGCGCAAGATGGCGATAACTTTTAAAACGACGCCGTCTTGCGTCACTTGGAACGTAGGTACAGCGAATCTAACGTTCGAAAGCGCCTTGCTTATATCCCGAGGCGAATTCGAACACGCGAACTCCGCTTTATCGCCCTTTATCGAGCAGGCGTCACCGGTTGGACTTAACGCTGAAAGTTATCGCCTCGCGCGTCGTTTGGACCGCCTTATAGCCGTAAGGAATCGGCGCACCTTTCGAAACTGCTGCAACATTTTCAGGCGCGTCTCGCGAACTCGGATCTCTGTAATAAAAGTGCCGGAAAGCGTAAATAAGCGTTCGCGCTTGATGACTCTTCCCGCGAGCACATTTCGCCCTTTCCTTTTCCGAGTGACGATCTCCATTAAAGGGGAAATGATACGGGAAAAGGGAGACTGTTTACATGACACAATTACGTGTGATATACGCAATTATACGTAAATTTTATGTAGAAAATAGAGCTAAATGAGCAGCTGATATACGTATATTATACGTTTATTATCTGCATACGTGAAATATATGTACGTTATACGTATAATATAAATATTACATTTTCTGTAAGTATTGAAACGAAAAATATACGTAAGTAATATGTATATACCCGAGAAAAAATATTTACGCATAATCATATATGGTCGTATATAATTATATATAACCATATACATTTATGTATGATCAGATAGAACGAAGTTGACAAATTTTCATCTAATTATATCAAATTCTATCTATAACATTAACTATATATAACTATATATGGCCACATATAGTTTGTCATATATAATCAGATAGAGATAAATCGCGAATCTGATTATATGCAATTATAATTGAATATAATTATATATGACCATATATAATTATACATAAGCAATACGTATATTCCGGAGAAAAAATGTTTATATATAATCATATATGGTCATATATAATATAATAATTATATAGGACCATATATGATTATATATAAACATTTTTTCTCCGGAATATACGTATTGCTTATGTGTATTAGGTGTACAAATTACCCAGGTAGCACACTGACGTTAGAATAACGTCTCAGACGTCATTTTTTGGTCAGTACAGGATTTCAGACGTCAGTTGTCGTAATAGTAACGTCACAGGGGCGTCATATTTATGACGTTCCTTGGTCGTCAAAATTCAATGTCTTTTTGATGGAATTTTTCCGTCATTTTTAACGACAAACGAGACTTGGAAAAATTTCGGTCTCCTGCATATATAGGGACTTGAAAATTTATTTGTGAATAAATGGACAAAAATTGTAATTTGTTCAATTATTAAATCAATAAATCATTTCATTTCGAGTCTCCAGAGTATGTTGAGCAAGTTATAAATTATATTGTTTATTAAAAAGCACAGATTATTAAAGTAAATGAAAGACAATCAACTAATATAGGATGAATAAACATTCATATAATTATTTATTTATCAATTAATATCAATATTTTATTTTTTATTTTTTTAAAATATCAATTTGCGTCCATGCACGAATATTTATCGAAAGATACAATCATAAATTTAGAAAAATGTTGAGAAAATAATAATACAATTATAAAATCTTATTTATTCAAGCTCTTTCTTATTGACTGGAAAAGCAACATACATTTAATAATATTGTTAACCTCAGGAGCGTGCAGCAGATGAGGACTCGAGGACACCGACCGAACAGCAGCAAAAAGTGCGTACAGTAGTTGGATGGGTGACCGCTCACGATGAAAAGATATACGTCAGACCCATAACCTTTCAGAACCGTCATTTTTTACGTCATCACAACGTACAGTAGAACATCGTTATGACGTGATTTTTCCGACGTCGTGTGGATATGCAATTAGACCGTTTTTGCGACGTTAAAATGACGTGATATTTTTCGTCATCTGACGTCAGAACTGACCTTCAAAAAACGTCATTTCGACGTTAGTGTGCTACCTGGGTAATAAGGTGCCTTATATTTCGCGGTTTATAATTGCGTTCGAAAACTAAATATTTCAATATTCTGTATGTTGGTAGTATTTAGTTACCAAAGCAGTAAATACTTCTCACATAACCTTCAAAAAATAGTAGTAAACACGATGTCTGTCGATGAGCAACATTTAAGGCACTGCATTCTTTTTGCATTTCAATTAAAGAAGAATGCTGCTGAGGCTACTAAAATGATCTGTAGTGCTCTTGGAAAAAACGCGGTAACATATAAAACGTGTAAAAAGTGGTACCAGAGGTTTAGAGACGGAGATTTCGATCTTTCGGATCGAGAACGGCCGGGTCAACCGCAAAAATTCGGCGATGAAAAGCTCGAACAACTCTTGGCTGAAAATTCTGCTCAAAGCCAAACAGAGCTTGCACTGCAACTCGGAGTGACTGAACAATGCATTTCTCATCGCCTACATCAGCTTGACAAAATTCAAAAGGAGGGCAAATGGATTCCTCATGATTTGACCCCCGAAAACAAGGAGCGACAGCTGAAGACAGCGCCATCTCTGATCACTCGATTTAAAAGATGGGAGGTTCTCCCTCACGCGGCTTAAGGCCGATTCACACATAGCAGTGGCGTGGCAATACCGTGACCGGCACGTGATTTCTCCGGCGAGATCGAAATTATTCTCGACAGTAATTTGAGGGGGCTTATCCATACTTGCCCGGCGTACGACCTTGACAGTGCAAACAGTGCTGTCACCGACACCGTGACGCGTGATCGTTAGATTACTCTCCGACGATATTTTTCAATTTTCACGGCCGTACAACCTGTGCATTTAGTTCATCCAAACATGAATGACGAAAAACTTATTGAGTTGGTCCACGGTTATCCTGTGTTGTATGATACGTGCAATCCAAAATATATGGATTCAGTTTTCAAGAATGCCATCTGGAGTAAAGTAGGAGCATTAATGGAAACAAGATGATGAGAATCCGTCTATACTCTTGCAACTATTGATCCTGGCTAAAAAATAAACACGAGTCAACACTGTGCAATAGCATCAAAGATATTAAATATGTTTTGCCTCATCTATCTTCTATATATATAATAATCTATATATATAAAAATGAATGTTTGTCTGTCTGTCTGTCTGTATGTCTCTTATGCCTTCCTAAACCGTTCATCCGATTGCGATGAAATTTTGGGAAATGGTTGGACGCATGCCCGCGATGGTTTCTGAGTTAGTAAATCTTATACAGGGTGTTCAAAAAGTCCCGGTACGGCCGATTATCTCAACGGGAAAACATTTTAGAGAAAAATGTTTAATACAAAACTTCAAGGATTTTCCCTTGGCTACCCAGTGGTCGTATTGGATTTGACCTTGACCGTGACCTTTAAGGTAATATCAAATGCCTTCCTAAACCGTTCATCCGATTGCGATGAAACTTTGGGGAATGGTTGGACGCATGCCCGCGAAGGTTTTTGAGTTAGTAAATCTTATAAAAGGTGTTTAAAAAGTACCGGTACTGATGATTATTATGCCTTCCTAAACCGTTCATCCGATTGCGATGAAAAGTTGGGAAATGGTTGAACGCATGCCCGCGAAGGTTTCTGAGTTAGTAAATCTTATACAGGGTGTTAAAAAAGTACCGGTACGGATGATTATAATGCCTTCCTAAACCGTTCATCCGATTGCGATGAAAATTTGGGGAACAGTTGGACGCATATCCGCGAAGGTTTCTGAGTTAGTAAATCTTATACAGGGTGTTCAAAAAGTCGAACTATACTTGACCTAAATTTGACCTCCGCTGACAAAAAAGGTAACATGAAAAAAATGGTCAAGGACACATTTGAACGTGAACAAAAATTAATTTGACATTGATATAACCTTGAAGGTCATGGTCAAGGTCAACTCGAATATGACCATTGCGTAGCCCGGGAAACATACTAAAAGTTTTGTATTAAAAATGTATTTAAACAATGGTGGACGGACAAAATCAATCCACAATCTACCCGTGCGAAGCCGGGACGGGCTGCTAGTTGTATAATAAAAAGAGACAAACCATAGAACACTGTTGTATCTGTTAACGTGGTTTTTTTTTATTTTATATACGTAACATTTCGATTTGTCCATATGAATTTGTTTGATGATCCACATTTATTCTTTGAGCGGACCAACTGTATTTCAGCTTACTTTTATTTATCAATAACAATAGGTTATTATAATGCTATGAACTAAAATTATATTTTTCTTATACGGTAAAGTGGGGCGACATTGATTTCTAGAGGCGAGATTGATACAAACTTCATATAGACGCGCTACTGCACTGCCACAGCACTAATAAAACACTGACCTATGTGAATAGAAATCACTGTGAGTTTACGGCCGGTGAAATCACGTGCCGGTCACGGCACTGTCACGTCACTGCTATGTGTGAATCGGTCTTTACTCGCCTGATCTCACCCCATCCGACTACCACCTCTATTTCGGTCTCTTCAATACCACCTAGCTGATGAGCGCTTCAAAATAGTCGACGCGGTCCGAAAAGGCATCGATGAATTTATTGAGTCAAAACCGCCAAGTTTCTTTCGCGAAGCAATTCGTCAGTTGCCAGTGAGGTGGAGTAAAGTCATCGAAAATAATGGAGAATATTTCGACCGTTGATGTGTTTTTATTTTTTCATAATAAACTCTGGTTTTCGTTTTAAAAAAGCACTTTATTAATTTGTACACCTACTAATCTTCGCGAAGTTGGTGGAACACAAGGCATGGCATCAGTGCAACGTTTCCGCAATGTACGAGAAATAAGATGTGTTAAACATTGCGATAATATATCGGTTTTAATTTGAAGACAGACGATCCAATATCTTCTTATCGCGTTGTGTTCTTTATGGCCTAGTATTTTGTACACGTCCACTTCCCCCCTCTACCTGGATGGCATTTAAGGGGAGGCGGGCAGGGATTGGGTACACAACCCGCAGATACCATCATGACAGATATCGAAAGTACTAGCAACATTACCAGAAACTTCATTTTGAGAGTGTGTAATCTTCCGGGCACTATAACGATGACTATCCTGGCAAGAAACGTTTATACGGTAAATTAATACTAGTTGTATAGAATTACATATTATTTTTATGATTTAAAATCAGCGATAGAAATGTAGAATGGATTATAGTCATTGGTCGCGTGCGTGCGCGAACTTCATAGCTTTACACGAGAATTGGAAACGCTTAAATTAAATATAAACTTATATACATTGCCTGAAATGTAATTAAGTTATATTTTATATATTTTCTCATGAAACATATAAATTGCTATGGCTTAGGCTTCATGAGTACGTGTTTTCAAAAATATTTATTTCAGATATTCTTTCATAGTTTTACGTACCTTTTTATCTCCGCCAATGCAGGATCAGTTGACTGTAGAATGCTCCGTTTTCATGCTGTAGCCGGTTATTATATACCTACTCGCAAAAAAAGCTTAGTCAGAGAACACATGTTTTAAAATGCAGTAGTGGGGCGATTTGATTGCATAATAAGAAATGTGTTCACTGCAAATATTATTCTAGATATATCGTGAAGAAGAAAAGAACTCGGGGTTACGGATGAAGGGAGTAAAGCTTGGTTTTTGCTTAGGTTCAAACGCTAACTCAACTTTAACTTAAAAGATCAATGTATGAATCGTCATTAGACCGTTTATACTGTCAGTTCCAGTATTAATTTAACTTAATTCTCAAAAGTTGCCAATTTTAAATGAGTGCTCTCAAAATGAAATAGCGCACGCGCTTTGTGGAAGGCCCGCACAGAACTAAAAGATAGATGTGAAACCGATGTTGAAACGACCAATCGTTAGGATAAGCCTGGGACTAAGTTAGGATTAAGGCGCAATTCACACAGAAGTGGCGCGTGGAGGTGGCGTGGATCTGGCGTGGAGCGGGCATTTTTCCACCTCCATGTTAGCCTATGGCGCAAGTCACACAGAAGTGGCGCGTGGAGGTGGCGTGGATCTGGCGTTGAGCGGGCATTTGCCACCTCCATGTTAGCCTATGAGGCAATACAGACAGAAGTGGCGTAGCACTGGCGTGGACTGGCGTGGTCCTTCATAGGCTTAAATGCAAGTGGCAAAGGTCCGCTCCACGCCAGATCCACGCCAACTCCACGCGCCACTTCTGTGTGAATTGCGCCTCAGACTTAAGCATAAATCAGGCCTAAATCGCGAGCGAAAGGGATCTTCTTCTACGGACGATGCATATATTTCGACTGATACCAGGAAAAAGCACATATCTTTTCTCTATCACATTATAGAACATCGTAACTCATTCCTGATGCAAGAAAAAGTCGTCAGCCACATCAATATCGGCAAGGACTTGCGATGTTTCCTCGCGTAGCAGCGAACTATGACTCAAAAGGTGATCGCTAATTCATTACTCATAAATCTTTTTGCTCGATCCGTCATTCGTTTTTGTCCTATACTATTTGCGAATGCACGCAAATGCCCTGTTGCTATTGAGGTTCGAATACGAATACGTGTAAAGAAGAGCAGCGAATGCCTTGTCCCATACTACTCGCGAGTGGCGCATTCGCGAACGTTTATAAATAGTGTGGGACCAGCTTTATGTATGTATGTACCAATCATTAAACATTCTCGGCCACACATACTTATATGTGTACACACTTGCCCACTCGCACGTTCGTATTCGAAACGCTAATACGAAATGAAATGTTTGACAAATAATTATTCGCTAAAGCTAAAAGAATGGAAGATCATTACTGCGAACGTAATATTTCTCTGCAGCTGTGGATACTAAGGAGATATATAAAGCGTGAAATGAAAATTGAAACGGAGGACTTATGACGCGTGTGTACGTACATATTGCAAATTTGCATTTATTTCAACTGATAACACAGTCACACAAAAAAAAAGTGGGGTATACTTTTGATGCGATATATGTTATCCGTAGTAATTTTGCCTCCTGATCACGAAACTGCCCGTGTGGAAATCTGCCCAAGTTGGCCCAATCAGTAATTGGGCGCCAATTAGGCCCCAATTGGGCGGCCCAATTTGAATAAAATATAATAAATCGAATAGATACAATTATTTGTTTTATTTATGTACCGGAAGTAAAAATAAATCTGGACATTTAGAACTTATTCCGAACTTTTAGTGACTGGAATTTGAGTCAGGTGATACGATGTAGTATTAGCGTTTAGTTGGGGCTACGTTGGGCAGCCCAATCAGGCCCCAACTAAGGTACTAGTTGGGGCTACGTTGGGCACCCCAATCTGGCCCCAACTAAGGTACCTAATCACTACCCTAGCAAGAAATATTGTATAATTTTTATGTTTTAATGTTGATAGCATCGCCTCAAAAACTTTACTAACTTTATTATGATGCCATTGGTAATAAATATATAATATATTTCATTCTTTGATAATTGCGTTTTTAATGATCTTTACAGCATTTT
The DNA here is from genome assembly GCA_963678675.1 of Xiphydria camelus. Taxonomy (NCBI): domain Eukaryota; kingdom Metazoa; phylum Arthropoda; class Insecta; order Hymenoptera; family Xiphydriidae; genus Xiphydria; species Xiphydria camelus. Next base: position 4,126,739 of record OY783200.1, read on the forward strand.
TCAAATTGAGTGGAGTAAGATACATATAATGATAAATTGGCCATTTCTATTACAGAATAAATAAAATTGAAATCTATTCCGAACTTTTAGTGACTGAAATTTGGATCAGGTGATACGATATAGTATTAGCGTTTAGTTGGGCCTACATTGGGTACCCGAATCTGGCCCAAACTGAGGTACCTAATCACTTAGTCCAAGGCACTTATCCATTTTTACCTATGCCGCAAAAAAATCGACGAGGGTAGGATGATTTTTTCAGGGCTGTAGGGTAGCCTCCAGAGTACCGAACCAAAAGGCTTTTTTATTATTTTATTATTATTATTTTTTTTCGACAAAATGACCTTAATAAAAGTTGTAGATAATAACATTCTAATCTTTGCTTTATGACTTTTTTTTCTAGCTATTTTAGTTTAGGCGCTACGGCTATTTTTGTGTTTAGAAATTCGTCAGGGCCGTCCCGGGAAAAGAGTACGGCCCTGGAGAGAGGCTGAAAACGTCCCCTTTTTTCGGGACGGCCCTGGCGATAGTGGTGAATGTGACAGACGCTCCGTGTAGTTTGCAAATCGTTTGTATTTTTTTTAAATAATCGTGAATCGTGATAGTGAACGGATGCAGTGCTACTTTTCTCTGGATGCCTGGGCATACAGAGCAGGAAAGGAGACGGCAGCATCTCAGAAGAATTGCCATCAGATAAGTTATTTTCTATCTGACCATTCTAACCTCACTTTGATTGCCTATGAAGGACATATATCTTTGTGAATATTCTATTTTTTGTTTTCAGCGTCATGCGAGCACGGGAGGAATCAATGGTTTTTCTTCTCCATCAACAAGCCGTGGCAGAAAAATAGGAGATCCAATGGAATTGGATCACAATAATCAAGTAAGTACTTTATCATTATTTTTTCTCTATCGATATATTTTCTCTTTCGTACTATCACAAGTTCCAATTTATACACGACCTGTCAAACCTGAAGTGTACACGTACCTCACTTCTATTTCATCTCTTCTTCGTTTCTGGTGTAACGATGGAAATTACAAAATATCATCATTTACACCTCACAAAGCACGTTTTTGCAAGTAACTTTTCTGTAACATTCCTGCGATATTTTACAATATTCGTGAACACTACCGTATGTTAGAAATATATAAATATTTCTCGATAAAAACGTTTCGGAATCATCACGTCGAAAGATCTCCTTGATAAGGTATAGCGCGATAAGATTGTATTTGTCAGGGCTGAATTATATAGGGTTTTTATAATTATTTTAGAAAGTCCCAGAAGAATACAGGTGCAGCAAAATATCGATGCTGTGCTAGAAAGAGTAAGGAATAACCCTCGAACGAGTATTCGAGCTGTGGCAACAGAGGTTAGAATCAGCAAGTCCACGGTTGGGAGGATGTTGAAGGATGAAAATTTTCATCCATTTAAAGTGACGCGCATCCATATATTATAAATTTTAGTCTAGCAAGTTTCTCCTTAAAGAGTTCAGGCTCCATCGGTGTATAATAGGTGAGAGTGATTAATATTTTTTCATGTAAATTATTGTTTTTGAAATATATTTACGAAGTAAAAACCTTTCAAAGTAATGATTGCGATACATCATTTTGTAATGTTTTTTGTCAGATGCCGTAACTCGAAGGAGCAGCAAGGAAGCCCCTTCTTCAGAGAAGGCAGCCATCGAGGCCATTGGATCGGCTTTGGCTTACGCAAGGGACTGGGACGGAGGACGACGAGAAGGCAGGGAAGTCTAACGCGAAGCGTGGCATCCGTGAAGCCGAGGTGGCAACGCCGGGGGCGAGGATACGACAGACGACGGCGTGAGAACGAGTAGCTGCAGCGAGTAGTTTTTAGTCTCTTAAAGCGCGTTGCCACGAGTCGACTCAAGTCGAACGACTTGGTAGTTCGACCGTAGTCGACTTAAAATTTCTTTGTTATTAGTCGAATCGAACGAAGTAGCTCGTCTTACGACTTCATGCGATTCGACTAATAACAAAGAAATTTTAAGTCGACTACGGTCGAACTACCAAATCGTTCGACTTGAGTCGACTCGTGGCAACGCGCCATTTTTAGCTTGCTCGGTCTGCTCACGACTTCGAGCTTGTTTTTTTTGCATAGTGTATATACAGGGTGTTACTTAATGATAGGCCGTAATTGCAAGGGCACATTACTGAATTAATTTCCAGTAGAAAAGTTCATATTAACATGTGTCCTAAAATGTCTGGTTTTCAAGATACAGGACGTCAGTTTTTAAAAAAATCGATTCTTTAATAATATCTCAACAATCCTCGTGCCGATTTTGTTGACATTTGGCACTGTTGTTTATTGTAATAAGACGCTAAGTTACCACTAACTAGAAGATAATTATGAGTTCCAGTGGCGTCCCGGGGGACAATCTCACGAATAATATTGACAAAAAAAGTGTACACCACTGACTTCTTAAAAAATTTTATATTTTTTTCAGATTAAGCAGCTAAAAATACAACTTTTTTGTCTCTTCAAATTATTTCGTACCTCACTTCGTTTTTGAGGAAAAAAGATATTATTCGTGAGACTGTCCCCCGGGACGCCACTGGAACTCATAATTATCTTCTAGTTAGTGTTAACTTAGCATCTTATTATAATAAACAACAGTGCCAAATGTCAACAAAATCGGCACAAGGATCTTTGAGATATTATTAAAAAACCGATTTTTTAAAATTTTGACGTCATGTGTCTTGAAAATCAGACATTTTAGGACACATGTTAATATGAACTTTTCTACTGGGAATAGATTCAGTAATGTGCCCTTGCAATTACGGCCTATCATTAAGTAACACCCTGTATATTTAAATAAATATAGTGTATGTAGTGTAGTGTATATAGTGTATGATAGAGCCCTAAAAACTGAAGAATACGTTTATATTATTATTATTTCTTACTGTATGGCCTTGGCCTTTTACATTATTAATCGCACCCTAATCCCCCTTGCATATAAATCTATAAAATATGAAAATAGAAAGTTCTTAAATTGTACTTATGAAAAACTAAGGAAACCCGCGCGTATGAATTGTATCAATCATTGTTCCGCTTGAATACGTTTCTATTTTACTTTTGTACATTTTATGAGAAAATATAAAATCTTATTAATTATTATTAATCTTATTATTCATTATTAATCTTATTATTCATTAAAAGTAAAATTTCAGGTTGATTGGGCATAAATAGGGTTGCCCAATTGGGGCCCAATTGGGCGGCCCAAATTGGGCATAGGTTGGGCGGAGCGTTACAAGCCCAACGAAAGCCCAATTGGGCACTGATTGGGCTGCCCAATTGGCGCCCAAATAGTAATTGGGCCCCGATTGGGGCCCAATGAACATTTCCACACGGGTATAACGGTCGAAATATTCTCCATTATTTTCGATGACTTTACTCCACCTCACTGGCAACTGACGAATTGCTTCGCAAAAGAAACTTGGCGGTTTTGACTCAATAAATTCATCGATGCCTTTTCGGACCGCGTCGACTATTTTGAAGCGCTCATCAGCTAGGTGGTATTGAAGAGACCGAAATAGAGGTGGTAGTCGGATGGGGTGAGATCAGGCGAGTAAAGACCGATTCACACATAGCAGTGACGTGACAGTGCCGTGACCGGCACGTGATTTCACCGGCCGTAAACTCACAGTGATTTCTATTCACATAGGTCAGTGTTTTATTAGTGCTGTGGCAGTGCAGTAGCGCGTCTATATGAAGTTTGTATCAATCTCGCCTCTAGAAATCAATGTCGCCCAACTTTACCGTACAAGAGAAATATAATTTTAGTTCATAGCATTATAATAACCTATTGTTATTGATAAATAAAAGTAAGCTGAAATACAGTTGGTCCGCTCAAAGAATAAACGTGGATCATCAAACAAATTCATATGGACAAATCGAAATGTTACGTATATAAAATAAAACAAAACCACGTTAACAGATACAACAGTGTTCTATGGTTTGTCTCTTTTTATTATACAATGAGGCAAAACATATTTAATATCTTTGATGCTATTGCACAGTGTTGACTCGTGTTTATTCTTTAGCCAGGATCAATAGTTGCAAGAGTATAGACGGATTCTCACCATCTTGTTTCCATTAATGCTCCTACTTTACTCCAGATGGCATTCTTGAAAACTGAATCCATATATTTTGGATTGCACGTATCATACAACACAGGATAACCGTGGACCAACTCAATAAGTTTTTCGTCATTCATGTTTGGATGAACTAAATACACAGGTTGTACGGCCGTGAAAATTGAAAAATATCGTCGGAGAGTAATCTAACGATCACGCGTCACGGTGTCGGTGACAGCACGGTTTGCACTGTCAAGGTCGTACGCCGGGCAAGTATGAATAAGCCCCCTCAAATTACTGTCGAGAATAATTTCGATCTCGATATATTGATGTGTGTTTTTATTTTTTCATAATAAACTCTGATTTTCGTTTTAAAAAAGCACTTTATTAACTACTTGTACATCTACTAATCTTCGCGAAGTTGGTGGAATATAAGGCATGGCATCAGTGCAACGTTTGCGCAATGTACGAGAAATAAGATGTGTTAAACATTGCGATAATATATCGGTTTTAATTTGAAGACAGACGATCCAATATCTTATCGCGTTGTGTTCTTTATGGCCTAGCCTTTTCTGCACGTCTGCCTTTTCTTCCCTCTACGTGGATGGCATTTAAGGGGAGGCGGGCAGGGATTGGATGTACAACTCGCAGATACCATCATGACAGATATCGAAAGTACTAGCAATATTACCAGAAACTTCATTTTGAGAGTGTGTAATCTTCCGGGCACTATAACGATGACTATCCTGGCAAGAAACGTTTATACGGTAAATTAATACTAGTTGTATAGAATTACATATTATTTTTATGATTTAAAATCCGTGATAGAAATGTAGAATGGATTATAGTCATTGGTCGCGTGCGTGCGCGAACTTCATAGCTTTACACGAGAATTGGAAACGCTTAAATTAAATATAAACTTATATACATTGCATAATGTAATTAAGTTATATTTTATATATTTTCTCATGAAACATATAAATTGCTATGGCTTAGGCTTCATGAGTACGTGTTTTCAAAAATATTTATTTCAGATATTCTTTCATAGTTTTACGTACCTTTTTATCTCCGCCAATGCAGGATCAGTTGACTGTAGAATGCTCCGTTTTCATGCTGTAGCCGGTTATTATATACCTACTCGCAAAAAAAGCTTAGTCAGAGAACACATGTTTTAAAATACAGTAGTGGGGCGATTTGATTGCATAATAAGAAATGTGTTCACTGCAAATGTTATTCTAGATATATCGTGAAGAAGAAAAGAACTCGGGGTTACGGATGAAGGGAGTAAAGCTTGGTTTTTGCTTAGGTTCAAACGCTAACTCAACTTTAACTTAAAAGATCAATGTATGAATCGTCATTAGACCGTTTATACTGTCAGTTCCAGTATTAATTTAACTTAATTCTCAAAAGTTGCCAATTTTAAATGAGTGCTCTCAAAATGAAATAGCGCACGCGCTTTGTGGAAGGCCTGCACAGAACTAAAAGATAGATGTGAAACCGATGTTGAAACGACCAATCGTTAGGATAAGCCTGGGACTAAGTTAGGATTAAGGCGCAATTCACACAGAAGTGGCGCGTGGAGGTGGCGTGGATCTTGCGTGGAGCGGGCATTTGCCACCTCCATGTTAGCCTATGGCGCAATTCACACAGAAGTGGCGCGTGGAGGTGGCGTGGATCTGGTGTTGAGCGGGCATTTGCCACCTCCATGTTAGCCTATGAGGCAATACAGACAGAAGTGGCGTAGCACTGGCGTGGACTGGCGTGGTCCTTCATAGGCTTAAATGCAAGTGGCAAAGGTCCGCTCCACGCCAGATCCACGCCAACTCCACGCGCCACTTCTGTGTGAATTGCGCCTCAGACTTAAGCGTAAATCAGGCCTAAATCGCGAGCGAAAGGGATCTTCTTCTACAGACGATGCATATATTTCGACTGATACCAGGAAAAAGCACATATCTTTTCTCTATCACATTATAGAACATCGTAACTCATTCCTGATGCAAGAAAAAGTCGTCAGCCACATCAATATCGGCAAGGACTTGCGATGTTTCCTCGCGTAGCAGCGAACTATGACTCAAAAGGTGATCGCTAATTCATTACTCATAAATCTTTTTGCTCGATCCGTCATTCGTTTTTGTCCTATACTATTTGCGAATGCACGCAAATGCCCTGTTGCTATTGAGGTTCGAATACGAATACGTGTAAAGAAGAGCAGCGAATGCCTTGTCCCATACTACTCGCGAGTGGCGCATTCGCGAACGTTTATAAATAGTGTGGGACCAGCTTTATGTATGTATGTACCAATCATTAAACATTCTCGGCCACACATACTTATATGTGTACACACTTGCCCACTCGCACGTTCGTATTCGAAACGCTAATACGAAATGAAATGTTTGACAAATAATTATTCGCTAAAGCTAAAAGAATGGAAGATCATTACTGCGAACGTAATATTTCTCTGCAGCTGTGGATACTAAGGAGATATATAAAGCGTGAAATGAAAATTGAAACGGAGGACTTATGACGCGTGTGTACGTACATATTGCAAATTTGCATTTATTTCCACTGATAACACAGTCACACAAAAAAAAAGTGGGGTATACTTTTGATGCGATATATGTTATCCGTAGTAATTTTGCCTCCTGATCACCAAACAATTGTCAAAATTTGGCCATCACATCAATTTTTTCATTTAATCGCAAAAAACCAGCCAGAGATCATGATTTTCAAAAAGTCAAAGGACTTAAACCAAACCAAATTCGGTATAGGGGTTTTTTTGGTCACTAATCACGAATCTGAAGTCGAAATTCCAAAATTCAAAATGGCGGATCCAATATGGCGGATGAGATTTTCGAAAATCAACGGATTATTACCAAATTTGCTATACAGCGACAACAAATGTTTAATTAATCAATCAATCCACCTATCTATCTATTAACTGATCCTTAGTTCATGAAGTAGCCCAATTACTAACTTTTTATTGTACCTACTATCCTACAATGTCACTTAATTTTTATCTCAGTATCTCAGTAACACCATATCTTTCTATCTCCTTCCTCACAAGCTCACCGATGGTGAGGTACATATCTATGATTAATATTATCAAGCGGTACAAACCGATACATCGAATTCCATCTATCGTGCGACGGAACACAATTTTTACACAAATTTTCCAGAGAGTCTATTTAGAGTTAAGGTTTTTTGTCAAAATACGACCCATAATTTTACGATTAAATAAACTCGTTTCTGACGTACGCCTTACAATTTTTTAATAGCACAAAGCCATAATTGTCAAGAAAAGGGTATACATTTTAATATGCATTAGACAACAAAGCAATAAATAAAATGTTTTATTGTTATTTTTATTAATAACAATAAAAAATAAAATTTATTATTAACGCGGTATACGTAATGTAAGATGCCTATATTTCACCCGACAATAAATTTTTAAAGAATTCTTCGTTTTTCAATGAGAATTCCAAGTGGCCTGAACGGAAAGTTCAGCGTGTACCTATCTATATTACCCCTGATGAATATGTAATACGTAAGAGAATTAAATTTTTTAATTGAAAAAAATGAACAATTATTTGAAAAAATGTTAAAAAGTTAATTTTCCGCCCGGTTTATTAGCGAGCGTTTCATTCATAACGTTTAGAGCGCCGTGCAGGAGGTGACGTCGGACTAATAACGAGCGGGCTTATAACGAGAGTCGACTGTATTAGTTTTTATATAAACTTAAAAACAGTTTTAGTATCATTTTATTCTCATGACATCGCTGATCACTTCGTCCATTCCAAAATGTACGAGAAGTACTATTCGTTAAAGATTGTGGTATTGTCTCGGTTTCGGTATAAAGTCATTTGGCCTAATTTATGACTTATTGACACACATCAGCCCAAACCATTTTTGGTATTTACATACGTTGTTACTAGCACAGCGAATGCGGTCACAGGAGATCTTCCCCGGCCCATAGTTTATTGGTCTCTAGTCAACGGCAGATACCATCGCGACAGTTATATCAAAAGTACTAGCAACCTGGTGTGAAACTTCATTTTGCGAGTGTGCAATCTTATGGGCACTATAACGATGACTATCCTGGCATAGAATTTCATATTTTCATGACTTAAGATCAACGATAGAAATTCATAATGGAACACAGTCGTTGGATGTGCGCGTGCGAACGTAATAGCTTTAAACGATTATTTTTGAAACGCTTAAATTAAATATAAATTTATGTGCGTCGCATAATAATATATCGCTCATCTAACTCCAAATAATTTGTTTTCTTTTGTATTCGATTATGAAAGGCAAAACACGACTAAAACTGCCAAAATAAAAAAGTGGAAAAGTTGAAACTAAAACGGCGTAAGTGCTGGCGGATACGCCTGTTTGGCATTATTTTTTGCAAGAATTTTATATTTACTAATGCCAGAAGGGCGTATCCGCCGAAATTGAAAAATCTCTAATATTTTTCATTTAGTTTTATCCGATTTTAATTGGTTACAATCAGATCCGCAATTTGTCTCTATCTGATTATATATAACACATTATATATGACCAGGCAGTATTTGGTATAATCAGATCAAAATTTTTCAACTTCGTTCAAATCGAAATATATATGGTATCTGATCATATATCGGCCCCTTAATACTACAACTAGGTAACTCAAATTTTCGGTATTTTCAGTTATCTACTTTGTACACCCAACTTTGTACGCTCTTTTCGGTGTTACAACGAGATAAGGTCTGTCGCATATTTAAGGTTAGAAATCCAGTAGTATGATATAGATAATCACTAAAGCGACTAATATACACATGCAATAAGTGCACAATTTGAATACCGAAAATTCGAGTTACCTAGTTGTAGTATTAAGAGGACGATATGATTATATATGATCACATATCAATTTTCATACATGATCAGATAGAGATAAAATTCGGATCTGATTATATCCAATTACACATGTGATCATATAATATATACATGATAATATATGACCATTTTTTCCCGGGTTTTTCGTAACCGTATACGTATACGTAATACACGTATAGCTGTACCTCGACAAAATTCACGCATATTATACGTAGTATGTCGTGTGGGTCGTCTCAGGTGTGAATAAACAGTAAAGGTCATTTATTAACAGTAAAGAGATATATAACTACTTATTTTTTTCAACCATTCTGTATAATATTATTACGTTTTACTCGTTCTTTACGCGAAACAAAAATTAGTAAATAACCTTGGAAATCAGCGAATACGAATCTCGACAAGATGGAGGCGACTCAACGCAACAGCTGATCGCGACTTAAGTGAAGAAGCGCGCCTCCGGACAACTCGTTCCCGTCGCGCTCGGCGATTTCCGAGCGCCGTACATTTTCGTGTTCGCGAGATTAATTTCCGTGGCAAACGGCCGCCGCGTTCCGAATCGATGTACCCGGTGCGAGTGGCGCGGCGCTCTCCGCTCTCTCCCTTTCCTAACCTCCGAATGATGAATGGGCGATCGATATCGACCGGGCGAATCCGGACGACGACAGTAATTCTTTCGCGTCGGCATGCTCTGGTTGCGCGCCCGGCACAATAGTGGCGGGGGGTCGTTGGAGTTGAATTAATTATTAAATAAATTACGCGCCATTAATTAAGTCCGTCGCTTTCAAATTACACACAGGAATAAGCAAGCTCTCCGCCTCTGGATTCGCTCGGCGACTAAGTGAGTTTTTAGGTTTAATTGAGCATGCAGCCCCTCTTGGAAGACCTACTAAGGCTTACTACGGATGTACAGTCGAACCTCTATTGTCGCGGTTCTTCCAGACTCTCGAAATCAGGGATATCGAAGGTTTGTTTGATAAAGTAACGCGTAGGTAAGAGGTTCGGTTGATTTATCGCGGAAAGCAGCGACGTCGACTCGGACGACAACAATGGCACGGTTGACGAAGGTGGACGAGTTTGAATAACAAATGCGGGAGGGAGAAAAAGTCGACGGAGTTTCCACGCGGGCGTTCTGAGCCACTCGGCGACGTATACGCACGATCCTGGCCTACTCTATTAGCCTAATTACATTCTCCCCCAAGAATTTATCAACTGTCGCACCGCAATCACGACCGACGCACCGTGGGCCCATTGGCTCTTAATGTGGATCTGTAAGTATGTGGTTTTATGTACGTACGTGGGTGCGAATAAGTGGGTGCACGCCGTATATACCGGTCGTTTCGAAACGAAAATAAAACCAGGGAGTCTCGAGCTAACGAGCTTCCAGACGGAAGAGGAGGCGGCGTTTCAAGTTTTAACTACTCGCCGGGAGTAGCTGCTGCGTAATGTTACGCTATATGCGCTGGTATCCCGCGTAGATTTAACAATGGCCATTTTGTAGACATAAAGAAGTTTAGAAGCATATTTATACCCAAGCGCGCGCGCGCAGAAGGTGGTGACTCGATATAACGTCAAAATGACGTCACTCTAAGGTCGCGATCGATCAGTTTAGCGAAACGTTTTTTTTTGTACCTCTGTGAAGATTTTTTTTCGGACGTCCTCTGGACGTCATTTGAATGTCATTTGGACGTCCAAGGAGCTCGATGAGAAAACGTGACGTACAAAATAAATCGGGTTGAGCCATTTCTCTGACCTGACTTATTCTATAACTAAATTATGACTTCTTCTATATCTAAATGACGTTAGCTGGACGTCATCTTGGTTTATCACTTCCCAGGCGGTACACAAGCTAAGAGATGTCTTGAAGAAGACTTATGTCCAATTTTCGGAAGACTTTTAGACGTGACTTGTCTTAAAGATGTCTTTCAATCGTAAAATCAGTCCAAAAGTGGGTCATAAAACGTCTTAAAAAGGACTTAAAGGTGTCTTTTAGTTCTGTGCTGTCTGGTGTCATCTTGGGTACAAACCTAATTCCAGTATTATCATAATTTTAAGCTTTTGATAGGTATAATCCATAGTGCAATAATGTTACAAATGCGAAAGTGAGTTAATCTGTGTGTTCGTTACGTCTTCGCGACTAATCCAAGCATCACACTTTAGTCAAAGTAATGCCACTTACGAAATGAAGACCACACGGCAAAAACGATGGAAGTCACTTTCATTTAATTTGCTATAAAACTGTGTTTCGCGTCGACTTTCAGCGTTTTTCTAGTGGGACGAGATTACTTGTTTCGTAAATAACTTTTAGACTATCAGAGCGATATTGCCAAGCAGCCCGGGCCACTCGATTCTACTTTTTACGCACGTTTTTTTGCTACTAATATCTTATTATACCATAAAAATTGACTTTCAGCGTTTTTGCCCTGCAATCTTCAAATGGTTTCATTTTTATTTGTCAAAATGACGTCATACTTCTTTCAGAAGTGACAAAATAATGAGGTTTTAACTTTATTTCGTCATTTCCAGAAGACGTTTCACGTCATTTTCATAAAAAGAAATGACATCATTTAGTGAGTTACATTATTTTGACTAAAGAGCGTGCTGGTTTGGAAACTACCGAGCCAATTTTGAGGAGATTTGGTAAAGAGGTCATTTAAAGCAAGGAGAAGGACGTAGGGTAAGTGATGTCATTATGAATTAAATATGGCAAATGCTCTAAGATATTGGCACTCAATGAAACTCAACAGGCGACATCAGTGGCGTGCAGTGGGGATGGAGAGATGCACATTTCCCATTGATATCCGTCAATTAAAAAAAATTATTCAAATTTCACGTCGACAAAGTCGCGGGCAATAGCTAGTGCTTAATAAAACGGTGAATATCATCTACGACCGTATCGCATTCATTCTGCAGTATTGCAAGAGATCCGAATATCCGGTTGTCCGGATAACCGGCGTACGAATTGCCACTCCATTGTATGGCAATTTAGCAACCGGGCTTTTAAGGTGCGAATGACTCAACGCATTACTTAACCGTCTTGTCGACATGAAAATTTCAGCGAACGTATCGCCAATACGATCTCAGATAAGAAGTTATATTACCATTATTATAGACTCGCTAACCGGCGAAATCTTTTCTACAATGTCTCCAAAACATTCTCTTCCTGCTCGCCGAGGTATTTCATCGATTCACCGTGTGATATAACGATACAGCGACGTCGAATCCGTCGAAACTTCGACGGGTCCTCGCGACTCCAGATTTTGACGTCATTAGGACCTTCCGCTCGCCATTGGGAACCTCCCGATGAATCAACGATCGGTCGGATAACTGTGAATCATCGCTCTTCCCTCTCGACGCTGAATACTACGCTCGCTCGGCGCTTCGATTCATATATCGTCACACAGCTACGCTGTTGGTAAATACTTTTATAAACGAGCGCGTCATTCCGCGACTAGCGGAACGCGACGTAACGTTCCCGGAAGCGCGAACGCAATAGGCTCTCGGGTGGCGTGCAAAAACGTGCGTTGATTGAGGAGAAAAAAGGAAATACGAAAGGAAAGTGAGCGGAATGGCCCAAAAGTCATGCCGAAACCCCCGCCGGGAACGGGGGGGAGTCCCGCTCGAATTGCGGCCAAAGTAGGAAGTTCCCATGATTGGGTATAGTCGCGCGCTAATCACTCGGGTTTCATTGACTGCACCTCGAGCAACTCGATATATATAAGTCGACAGCGTATCCTCGACTATGCAGTTCTCATTCATCGGTACGATTCGCGCGAGTTTTCGTTTTACACCCAGAGCGGCGACGACAGACCGCGACGCATGACGAGACGAAAGAAACGAGTGTCGCCCTACCTGTTGCCGGAGAACTGGGCATACCACTTGCTACAATGTTGAGCGAGAACTGAAACCTTGTGACAATGAACGCATAAATCAGTGTTGCATCGCGAATAGTTCTTATTCGTCGTTCCAAGCCAAAAGAACAACGAACCACGACACGCGAGGAGACGAAACAAATAAACCGTCCACACATCTGGGCTACCAGAGAGAACTCGGATAAATCGCGCTAGCGAAATGTTGATAAACTCGAGGTGTCTTCTCTTCGTCCTCGCCATCGGCGCACATTTAGCCCAGGGCTTCTACGAGGACTGGTTCCAGAACGGCCAACAACTGATCTCCGACATCCTCAAAGGCTACCAAAGAACAGGACAGTCCCCCAACAAAGACGATCTCCTCGACGGAGGAGAACCACCCGACACCGAACTCTATACGAAATCGCGGTACGATTTCGTCGTGGTGGGGTCTGGATGTGCCGGGGCGGTGGTGGCCGCCCGACTTTCGGAGGTCCCCGAGGTGACGGTCCTGCTGATCGAAGCCGGCGGCGAGGAGACCACCTCCACCCTCGTGCCCTTCACCTGGAACTACCTGCAGTTCAACGAAGATCTCAACTGGATGTACAAGACCGAGCCGTCGGACCGGTACTGCCGAGCGATGGAGAACAACCAGTGCAATTGGCCGCGTGGCAGGGTGCTGGGGGGCAGCAGCACGATCAACGCCATGGTGTGCACAAGGGGCAACTATCGGGACTACGACAACTGGGCCAAGCTGAACCCCGGATGGTCCCACGCCGAAGTGTTGCCCTACTTCAAGAAGCTCGAGACCCTCGAGATACCGGAACTCGCGGAGAACAGGAAGCACCGCAGCACGGAGGGTCCGCTCCGCATCGGCTTCGCGTCCTTCTGGACCTACGCCTCGGAGATCTTCGTGAAGGCCGCCGTGGAGATGGGCTTCAAGGTGATCGACTACAACGCGGAGCACACCGCGGGATACGGCCACGCGCAGACGACGATCAGCGGTGGGATCCGGCAGAGCGTCAGCAGGGCCTACCTGTACCCGATCAAGGAGAGGCGGAACTTCTTCGTCACCAAGAGGAGCTTGGTGAGCAGGGTGCTCATTGACGAGACGACGAAGCGCGCCTACGGGGTGGAGTTCACGAAGAAAGGCGTCAAACATGTGGCTACGGCGAGGAAGGAAGTGATACTGAGCGCCGGCAGCATCGGATCGCCCCAGATACTGATGCTGTCGGGCGTGGGCCACGCGCGACACCTGGCCAGTTTGGGGATCCCAGTGATAAAGGACCTGCCGGTCGGCGACAATCTCCAGGATCACGTGGCCTACGGCGGAGTCGCCTTTCTCACCGACACCCCTCTGACCCTCAGGTCGGAGGAGGTGCTGAACCCCTTGAATCGACACATTCAGAAGTACACCGCAGAACGCGAGGGTTATCTGACCAATCAGATCTCCGAAGCCTTGGGTTTCATCAATGTCGACGAGCTGGACAACGACTACAGCTATCCCAACATCGAGCAGCTCTTTCAGAGTACGAACAACATCAACGATCCCTGGTTGAGATACGCCTACGGGCTGAGGAACGATTTCTACGAGAGGATGTACAGGAACCTCTCGTACAGGAATTCGTGGGGGATCCTGACGATGTTGCTGAGGCCGAAAAGTAAGGGTTGGATCAGATTGGCCAGCGCGAACATCCACGATCATCCGATAATCACGCCTAATTACTTCAGTGATCCCGACGACGTTAGAGTCATGATCAAGGGCGTCAGGAATGCCATTGCTTTCGGGAATACCAGAGTTGTCCAGGAATCCGGTTCGGTCATTTCGAACGGCACCGTGGTCGGCTGCGAGGGCTACGTGCCCGACTCCGACGAGTACTGGGAGTGCGCTATTCGCACTTTGAGCTTCACAATTTACCATCATGCCGGTACCTGCAAGATGGGGCCCAGCGGTGACCCCACTGCAGTCGTCGACTCGAGGCTGCAGGTAATGCTAACGATGGATGTCTCTTCGGCTGTAAGAAATTTAACGGCGTCACTGAAAGGAGAATCGTTGAGCGGTCGAGTGAGATGAGACCCGAGGAAAAATGATGAGTCGAGATGACGTCCAAATGATGTCACTCTGACTCAAGGGACGTCATTTGCATGTCATTTGGACGTCAACTCGATTTAACATTTCTCCTTGGGAATGTGATACGAGTGGCTGAGATTCGATGTAACCAGGTGCGCTTACTTTCAGGTTCATGGGATACGTGGATTGAGGGTAGTAGACGCCTCCATAATACCCAGCGAGCCAGCGGCGCATCTGATGATCCCCACGATAATGATAGGCGAGAAAGCGTCGGATATGATCAAAGAAGATTGGGGCTATCGTACGGATACTCTTAGGTGATTTTGTTTGTTACCCAAGCGACACGCTTTAGTCGAAATCATGTCACTCGCTAAATGACGCGATTTTTTTCTTCCAAAATGGCATCAAACGTTTTTTAGAAATGACAAAATAACGAAGTCTTATCATTATTTTGCCGTTTCTGAGAGACGTGTGATGTTATTTTGACGAAAAAAATGATGCAGTCAAAATAATTTATTCAAAATAATGTAATTCACTAAATTACGTTATTTTTGTTGTCAAAGTAATACCAAACGTCTTTCAGAAGTGACAAAATAATAAGAAAACCTCATTATTTTATAACTTAGTCAAAATAATGTTACTCGCTAAAAACTGCCATTTTTTCTCAAAATGACATCAAATCTTTTAAAAATGACAACATAATGAAATTATATCATTATTTTGTCATTTCTGAAAGACATTTGACGTGATTTTGACGAAAAAATAATGTACATTTAAAATAATATAACTCACTAAATGATGTCACTGTTTCTTTGTCAAAAGACCATCAAACGTCTTTCGGAAATGACAAAATAACGAGAAAACCTCATTATTTTATAACTTAGTCAAAATAATGTCACTCGCTAAATATCGCCATTTTCTTTTGTAAAAATGACACGAAACGTCTCTCAGAAATGACAAATTAATGATAAAACCTCATTATTTTGTCATTTCCGAAAGACGTTTGATGTCATTTTGACAAAAAAAATTGTTATTCAGTGAGTTACATTATTTTGATTGAAGTGTGTTGCTTGGGTATTTCTACACTTGCGTTAAAATTAGTCCTCGCGACAAGAGAAACGATTCCCCTCCTCACGATCCAACATCGTCATTATGATGTAAATCAATTTTTTGCGACGAGACTAGTTCTATTTCATCGTAAGGTAAAACGAGTTGGAGAGGATGACACGTCGGAATTACGATTCGCCAACGATGAGGTGACCAAGAGAGTTGCCGAGATTTTAACACTACCTAGAACTGCCGAATGGTCGCGCTTTACAAGACGGTCGTTTTGGCGGGTGATTATCTCGTTATCCGTGTATTTTTCGTCCACACTGCTATAGAACTTTTTTGTAGAACGAAATATGCTCTACAAAAAAGTATTCTACAAATTTTGACAAAAACCTCACGGGTTACGAAATAATTGAGGTTAAATGAAACTCTGAATAAGACACCGGTCAAATTGACCGGTTGCGGTAGTTCTGGTGTTAAAACAAAGATCATGTGCGGCGGTACGTTAGTCTTCCCTGAACGAGAGAGAAAAGCGCCCCGGGTGAGAGTTATTTCGCGAGCCCCGTCAAAATCGCTGATCTCGCCCGAGTGACTTACGTGGCGGGAGTTCCCCGATAGGCCACACATCAAAGGAGTATCGCACTTTGTCCGACACGTGCTACCACTAAATTCTCCTTGCGAGACAATGATTAATCTCGCGAGGGGTGCTCCCGACAGTTCTCACCTTCCTAATAACGGGAAAGTCCAAGTGAAACTAGGCTACAAAGTATTATACATAGTGCCACTTCTCTCTCTCTCCCCCCGTCTCCTCTCGCTTCCTCTTCCCATTATCGCGCTTCGTTCCCCTCGAAATGCATTTGCATACCGGAACAAAATACGTCCGCGCGAATGCCGTACATTTAGACGTTATGCATATGTTGCATAGAAGACACCTTTGAATGCTGGGCTGCATAATACTCTCAAGCATATTTTAAAGCCATACACTGAGAGCAATAATAGCTGGTGCCCCCCAAAAAATGGCTTTTCATTAAAAAAGGTCTAATTCCAGGATAAAGCCATGATTTTCTTCGTGCAAGAAAATATTTGACAGGCCCGAGCAGGTAATTGTTTTTTTTTTCCCCCAGGAAGAATTTCCTGTCTCAAAACGAAGGTATTTTTAAATGAAGAATATAT
Organism: Xiphydria camelus; assembly: GCA_963678675.1. NCBI lineage: Eukaryota > Metazoa > Arthropoda > Insecta > Hymenoptera > Xiphydriidae > Xiphydria > Xiphydria camelus. The sequence goes on from OY783200.1 coordinate 4,143,839, forward strand.
GAGAGTCTTTTTAAGAATCTGTATTCTTAAAATTCTTTAAGATCGTGTGTTCCTGATTCAAGAAACATTTTTTTGACACTAGCAATTTATTGTTTCTCTCGGTGTAGAGGAGAGAGAGAGAGAGTCGTCGACGACATTCGAAACTTTGCGATGAAGTCTACGAATAAATGTGATTTTTTTTTAGAGTACCTAATTTTGCCGGGGAAAATGATCCAACTTGAATTTTGGTCTTTCTAATATATTTCACGCGGAGCCGATAGGTACTTCCGGAAGATAGACGACCCGCTTCCGATCGGCCGATAAAATTTCTTTATTTCCCCCGGGAGTAAATAAGAAAGAAGTTTGGGGCGATATATAAAAGCAGAATGTTCCGCACCGCGCGGCGTGACTTTTTATACGTTCTCCCGCTCTTCGATAGCCGCCGGGGTGGTGCGGGTTTTTCTCTCCGGCGATGCGAGGCGGTGTATCGCAAATTTCTCCGGTGGAAAATAAGAAAAGGGTTGATGGTAAAGAGCCGGGTAACGGTGTGCCTATTCAAGTTCGTAAAAGGGGCGGGGGTTAACGCCACCCTCGGAGAACCTCTAGACGCTCGCGTCACCGCACTTCAACTGAGGGGTGCCGGCCCCTCGTGAAACCCTGGTCCAGAAATATGCGTCTAAAATTATTCATCGCTCTGCTCTGTCGGATACTCTGAGGCGGGGGGAGGAGGGGGTGTAATAATTCTCTCGTGTATTTACTCTAGGATTTTTAAAATTCTATTCAGGAATGTCAATAAGCGGCGAGGGAGATCGGTAGACGTGGAATGGGAGTTCCTTCGTTTGATTTTGCGCCCTGCAGCTCAAGACTTACAATTAGAGTTTCTTTCTTTTTTGTCATAAAAAAACGGTGAGCTATACGTATAAATTTAAGAGCTGTGAGTTATCCGCTTAATTACTGAGGAATGACATTTTCTAAAGAAAACTCGCCCATACTGCACAAATAGTTTCAGATACATTGCAGAAATATTCCTGCGACATCGCGAAGGTGCGGATGCATCGCAGAAATCTCTACGCATAGCACAGAGCGTCTTAAACATTTTCAGAATATTCCGGAAGTGATCTCAGGAACGTCTTCAGAATGTCTCTGCAATGTCTTGCGTCAGTAGGGTTGAAGTATTCTGAAATATCTCTGTGATATTCTGAGGGCATCAAAACATCTCCAGAATACCACCAGATAATATATGATGTTCGAAATGAAACGTCTCCAGAATATTTTATTTGAGACATTCTGCAATATTTCAATCGAAATATCCTCAGAATATTATCGAAATATTTAAATATTATGTTTCAAAAATTAAACGTCTATAGAATATTCAATTCAAGATATTCTGCAGTACTTCAATCGAATAACGTCTCGAGAATATTATCAGAATATTTAAATATAATGCTTCAAATGAAACGTCTCCAGAATATTTCATTCGAGCCATTCTACAGTATTTTAATCGAATAACACCTCCAGAATGTTATCAGAATGTTTCAAGTGAAACGTCTTCAGAATATTTCACTCAAGACACTCTGCAATATTTTAATCGAAACATCTCCATAATCACATGTCCGAATATATCAAACTTAATATTGTAAATAAAATACTCTTTCAGAATATATATATCTCATTTGAAATATTCAATTTAAAACATTTCTAGAATATTATCAGAATATCTCAAATAACATGTTTAAAGACGTTTTATTCTATGCGGGTAGTACCGCCCCCTATTTCCGGTTAAGGAAACGGAAGTTGAGAGGATACAGCCACACTCTTTAGACCTAAGGAGCGCGGCATCGATATCCCTCCTTCCAAGTGCGGGATAAAAAATCACAGCCCCCCCCCCCCCCCCCCACACACATCTGCTATTCGACGCGCTCCTTCGAACGCGGATGAAAAATGGCTAATGGATCCGTATATGACACCCCGAGAAGAGCCGGCGGCGATACGAAACGAACGAAAAATTATTCGGAACACCCCGCGAGATTTATACGATCGGCCGGAATTGCATAACTCGGTCTCCCCCGGTCGCATTGAGACGTCGGTGATAAATTTTAAAAAGGCACGACTCATCCCCTCCGCTCGATTCGACCGCAAAGCGATTCGCGAAGGAGGGAGAGTCTTAGAAAAACTGCCGCGTTAAATTTCTGATTTTTGCGTGTTATATCCTCTCGGGGGGGGGGGGGGGGGGGGGTTAAAATAGCGACTCGCAATATATGTACGAATTGTTTATGAAGATTTTCTCACGCTCGCGAGGCGAAAATACGTCAAATTAGTCGAAAAGCAGTGAGTTATATTTAAAATAGTATTTTTCATCGGGTATCGATAGTGAAATAGACATACGAGACTGTATAAAAATTATCGTAGTGAGAAAATCAGCTCTGCTCTGCTGGACCACGCATTCGAATTCCATGTTGTTGCGCCGCCACGCGGCAGCACCTGCCGCTCTCGCACTGACAGACGAGAGCGCATCATAACCTCTCGCAACCAAAATAAAGCGAGGAGACGTCCAAGAGGATAATAAAGCGAAGAATAGTGCGCGTAAAATCGTTATTAACATAATTTTTAAGTAATCGTGTCAGCATGGATATTTTAAAAGCGGAGATAATGAAGAAACGAAAAGAACTGGAGGACAACAAATTACTGGTAACTGAAATACATTTTTTTACATTTTCCTTGCTAATATTTACATGAAACTTGCCTTCAATATTTGAAAACCTTTTTCTTAACTGTTTATCAAAGTAATTCGAATCGTTCCCTCTTAAAATAATTGATTTTATTCCCACCGAAAATACGTAACCTAAAAAATAAATCACTCCAGTGTTTTTATTCTAAACCCTCAGATGCATGCGTGAAAAATTTCACTCCAATGCATAAAATTCATGACGACGCTCGACGCTAATTTTCAGCGTCAAATAGGTCACGTGATCAAGATTGTTCGCAAACAAACAGTTAATATTTTACGAAATTCATTTTCTACAATTTACATCGTTCGAAGAATAAGACGTACGTAAGATATAATTGTTTATCTGTGAATAATCTTAGTCACGTGACTTATTTAACGCTGAAAATAAGCATCGAGCGTCACCATGAATTTTTACACCTAGCGTCAATTATTCCGATTGAGCCGCTTTAAGCGACGGTATTTTTATCGAGTCGACTGTAACTAAAGGATTCTAGCGAATCTTAGTATTTTGCCGTGAAGACTAAATTTGATCAGTGCTTCATGGCAAAAAAAGATCATCTCAATTGAAGTACACCTAGCGTCAATAATTCCGATCGTCTCACTTTGACAGTACTTCATTTGAATTAATCGTAGTTGAACGGTAGAAGCGGGTCTTCTTGTTTTGTCATTGAGCACCAATCAAATTTAGCCTTCATGGCAAAGCACTAAAGTTTACTCAAACCTTTCAACTACTCTCAACTCAAACAAAGTACCGTCACCCAAAAGCGGGTTGATCAGAATCATTGATACTAAGTGTAAGTTAAGTCGGTTCTCCAGAATTCAAACTTAATATAAATTATATTTTGGTTTTCAAGTGGTGTTTTTTTTTGGCGAAGAAAATAATGTTGAATGTCATACATGCTTTTTCATGTCGCACTAAAAATATCATTTTTTCGTTTTGTGTAATAATCAAATGCTTACTTTATTGACCCTTATCAAGAAAACAGGCATATTTCTGTTGCCAGTCGCTTTCTGCTAGAATGCACATTTTTTATAACATTTTTACTTTTGTCACATTCTTAAAACTCGTCTCCTGTAAAATTATCATCTTTCGAGTTGTGCCCCTCTCAAAGCAAAGCAGCGATATACAATATATCATCGGAAAATTGAAATAAATATAAATCAATCACACACAACTATCAATTTGAGTTATAGTATTTTTTGTTATTCCTCTTCTAAAGTGTAATGTTTTTTTTAGCGAAGAAAATAATGTCAGATATCAAAAATGCTTTCTCACATCGCACTGAACATACTTTATCATCGTAAAGTTGAAATAAACGTAAATCAATCAACAATCTATCACGAACTATATATAGCATTTATTTATATTTCTTTTTACCGCCGGGTTCCGCAGACCCGACCGACGCGTCTGAGACCGAACGAAACAAATGTACGAATTCTCCCCCGCTTCACCAGGTGAATAACAAAAAGTACTTCAAGCGCGGCGACCTAGTGGCGAAGGACGTGTCGTGCGCCGAGAAGCTGGGAAGCCGCGACGAGGTGGTCCGCTCAGCGGTGGAGCGTCGCACGGAGGAGGACTCCGTGGAGAGCGACAGCCCCGAGCAGCAGATGCTGTCGCGGCACGAGGTGGTGCGCCGGCTGCGCGAGCGCGGCGAACCGATCCTCCTCTACGGCGAGAGCGAGATGGCGGCGTTCAAGCGGCTCCGTCGGCGCGAGATCCTCGAGCCCGAGGTGAACAAGGGCTTCCGGAACGACTTCCAGGAGGCGATGGACCAGGTGGACCAGGCCTACCTCAACGAGCTGCTCTCCACGTCGCGGCCGCAGAGCCGCGACGGCAAGGGCGACGTCAACGTGCCGGACGAGGGCGTGACGTACGAGGACATACAGAAGATGTCGGCGCGGCTCAACCGCGGCGACAGGGACGCCGACATGAGCGTCATCACGCAATTCCTGCAGTTCCTCGTGCAGATGTGGGGCAACCAGCTGAACAGCCGCACCGCCGCGGAGAAGAACAGCACGCGCGGCAAGATGGCGAGCGCGACGTACGCGCAGACCAGGGAGTACCTGAAGCCGCTGCTGAGGAAGCTGACGAACAAGTCGCTGCCCGAGGACATCACCGACAGCCTGACGGACATCGTCAAGCACCTGCTGGAGCGGAATTATATACTGGTGGGTCGCGCGTCGCGCGATCGACGCTGTTTCATCGGCGTCGAGAGCGGCCGGATTGAAAATCGAACGCGGGATTTCTTTCAGGCGAGCGACGCGTACCTGCAGATGGCTATCGGCAACTCGCCGTGGCCCATCGGCGTGACCATGGTGGGTATCCACGCGCGTACCGGTCGCGAGAAGATCTTCTCGAAGAACGTCGCGCACGTGATGAACGACGAGACGCAGAGGAAGTACATACAGGCGCTCAAGAGGCTCATGACGAAGTGCCAGGAGTACTATCCGACGGACCCGTCGCGGTGCGTCGAGTACTCGAAGATTTGAAGGTATTTGGTGTTTGGTTGTTAATTTTTTCACTGGAATTTACGCGCAATTTTTTGTGTGTATGTGGATATCGAACTTATCGTTATTCGCGGTGAACGTTGGGACGGAGAAATGAAGTACTTCTAGCTTAGGGTGATCGTAACTGAAGTAATTGTATTTATTACGTACGATTTTGAAATCTATTAAGCTCCCCTCTCCTTTGTATATACATTCCTTTATAAATAAAATGCAGTGTAATTAAGATTAATTGTAATACAAAGATGTCGAAGTATTCGCCGTATTTCCTCTGCCAATGAAATTGATGCCTTGACAGTGTTTCTGAATATATTTATTCTTCGCGAAATGTTTTTATCCGATGATAAGTGAAATTAATGTAACGATAAAAACGACGGTAGTACAATAATGATTAAAGAAATAAACGATAAACGTTGAGAGTGAGTAATAGTACCTATAACTACAGCGATAAACGCGAAAGCCTAAAAGTTTGATAAATTAAAGTGCGCAATTCGAAAATTTTTATTATCATGTTTGGTTTCGTCAAAGTGGGGTATATTGCGCGCTGCTTATCGGTCGGTCCGCTAGCATGCAGTTTGCTAAGAATCATACGAATGGGAGAGCCGTGAACAAACTGATTTTTCTCTTTCAAAATCTTGCGCCGTATTTTGCAATTAGGTCAATCAAATTAGTCTATGAGGAATGTTGGATTCTCGATAAAACTGATGGGAGTGTCTTTATTCGTACCAACAGTATCGATAGATTTTTTAAACTTCCGTACCCGTTGACTTTTGTAGATCGGGTAGAAACAGAGTAAATAGTCCGCGCGTAGCCTGTCCTTATAAGTTCCAGACAGCATACAAGCGAAAAGACATTTCGTATTCCACTGTTGCGTACCGAAGATTCAGTTTTTTTCCAAACCGCGTAAATTCATGCAGCAGGGCCTCATACACCGTAATCCCACCGGTCCCGAGGAAAATGCAGAGAAAGTTTTACAATCTTTTACTCCTTATTCTCTGCTTCCCTCGGGACACAGTTGATTGGCAGATGCCTTGCCTACACAATTTCTTTTTCGAGTCTCTCCGGTTTTTTTCCTATCATAAACTTTAGAAAATTGTACATGCCCTCTCCTCCTCTTTCGACCTCACCACCAACACAATTTTGTAACCTACCAGTCAGTCACCGTCGAAGCGGCCAACAAGCAGGTCGCAAATACAGCATCACTGAACATTCGCATTTGAATTTGTCCTAGCCCTTTTAGTTAACCCTCCGTTGGTACGGTGGGGTATATCATACCTCAACTAAATGCAATTTTCACATTACATTGTTTCACCGTACCAACGGAGGGTTAAGTGCGGGATTTCGCGGCGGCATTCAGAAAACGCTCGCGAACAAACACCACATTCAGTCAACTTGTAGACATGATTCGTCTCGAAGATGCCTTTCAATGGTAAAAGTCATCCGAGAGTGGATGATGAGATGTCGTTTAGCTGTGTACCGTCTGGAGAGTTCCATTTCGAAAAATAAAGCTGGCCTCCGTGTCTCTTAACATATTTGTGACGGTGTTGTCGTACATAATACATTTTCCGGTACTCTAAATTGATAGCTCAATAACGCCGTATTATTATTATTATTATTATTATTACGTTACGAGTTATCAATAAGCTTCTCACACCCAGCTTGAGTCATCAAATATTCACCGTGTACCGTCCAAGACAGCACAGAAAATTCTAAAAAAGAGCTCCTTTTGAATTCTTGTTTGCATCTCAAAATGAGCCCTTTTACGTGCGTCAAAACAGTCCCAAATGTATTCTTATCGCTTAATAGGAAAACTCAATTTCATGCCACCAGATATGAGTTTATTTTCAGGTCTAAATGAAGCTTCTTTATAAATCAAACGAAGTCCAAACATCTTCACAAAGTATTTAAAAAGTTGACTAAAATAAATCTTCTAGCATTTAGTGAGAATACGTTGATTGATATCAAAGTGCATTACAAGATTGCTTTGCAATCTGGTTTTGTTGCCAAGAGAAACTATAGAAAATTTAAAAATACAGTAATCCCTCGTTATCCGCGGGGGTTATGTTCTTACAATATTCCGCGGATAACGAAATCGCGGATAACGAAACTAGAAGCCCACTTATAAAATACTTAGTGAATTAGTGAAAATTCGTCAATCTCGGTAATTCTAAGCACAAAAATTATAACGAAAATTAAATGAGTTAACTTTTATTTGTGTCGTGCTCATGCTACTGCTTGCCCGCGCGCTTGCTCTTTTCTGTGGGGAGGTGGAAATCATACGATAAAAAATGCGCGAATTTCAAATCGCGGATAACCGAAAACGCGGATAACGAGGGATTACTGTATAGGCCGAACTCTGCGGTGTGCATAAGAGAGATTTCAGCTACGAAAAGCCTCATATGTAGACGCTCTTTGGACCTAAGCGGGAGAACAGAGTCTCCAAAGCTTCGTATGCCTGGTATCGGAAGTTAGTCAAGCTGCGAGAGAAGACTCGGTGTCGCCCAATCTTTTTATTAAGGCCCAATACAGACGGAACGACACGACATCAACACGACACCCGAGCAACATGTCGCTCGAATGTCGCCGTCATATATTGAAATGCAAGTATTCACACGACGCGATACGACGTGGAAGGGATACGACAACTGGGATACATGTTTCCGACCAACACTTTTATTTAGTCGCCAGGCTGTAACAGTCGCCGAGCGATGTACGGTACCTGTAAGCACCTAGACAAGGAGTGTCTTAATAATATTCTTGAAAACTTTTTTTGGACATCCTGTAAAAGGCCTGACATTTTCTATCGTTCTGCCTTAAATCTCTCGCTGCTACAAACAGTCTTCTCCTTTTGTTCCTCGCGATATAATATAAGGATGTACCCAATATTTTCTTCTTTAGTAGGAGAGCTAGCGACCAAATCGACTAAAGTATTTTAAGAAGGCTAGAAATTTGTAAATAGATGTTTTAATAGTAGTTAATGGGAACGGTAATGACCTGTCAAGCTATACCGGGTTGCGTCATTGAAAAATTAATTTTTCAGTTCAAAAAAAAATAAAAAATTATGTTGCTTCTACAAAGCCATAATTTATAGGGGATGTTCATTCATCTATTTTAAGGAACTATGTAAAAGGACAGGTGATTCTGCTGGTTGCAAGTGACTGCCAGGCGAGCATATTATACAGCAGCGTGCGCGGTTAGACGCTTCGATCTCCCGAATTGACACCAACTCTACCTAATTACCGACTCGACTTCTACCGATAAAAGTGGCTCGAATACCGACCAAGCCTGGCGTCGGTTCTGCGCGGGACATGCGGTAGATAATAGTGCTGTCACAGTCGCACTAATAGGTATGCTCGCCTGGCAGTCACTTGCAACCAACAGAATCACCTGTTCTTTTACATAGTTCCTTAAAATAGATGAATGAACATCCCCTATAAATTATGGCTTTGTAGGAGCAACATAATTTTTTGTTTTTTTTTTTGAACTTTTAAAAATTAATTTTTCAATGACGCAACCCGGTATAGCTCGACAGGTCATTACCATTGCCATTAACTACTATTTAAACATCTATTTACAAATTTCTAGCATTCTTAAAACACCTTAGTCGATTTGGTCGCTATCTCTTGCACCACTTCTTCTCCGATTTCGCAAATATAAATAGACAAGCATGTCTTCTTCTTCTTTAGTAGATAGAAAGTCTTCCTCGCTGCTGGGCATCTCTAGATAAACTGGCTAGGTACAGTGGTAGTTTAGTTTTGTATCGCCTCGTCTGAATACAAACACATGTCGGCAACATTCGAGCGACATGTTGCTCGGGTGTCGTGTTGATGTCGTGTCGTTCCGTCTGTATTGGGCCTAAATCGTTCCCCACATTTACTCAGGAGAAAGACTATGAACTCTTTCCGAACTCTTTATGAATAGATAAAGACGAACTCCTTTGAAACGTTCGTAAGAAGCTTAAGAGTACCGGTACTCTTATGTCACAATCTTTCTGCCTTCTAAAATACAGTTCTCTTTCAACTCTTTACCAATGAAAACAACGAATTCCTTAAAAAGCCTGCACGTTCAATTGTTTTCAAACTCTTTCCGATTACCCGTCCTGTTTGGGATATGACTTGGAAATGATACAACCTTCACCTCGAACATTTCGTCACTAGGCTCCCATTCTCAGTTATTCAGCTGTTCCTAGAGCTACACAGGTGTTCATTATTTTCAACCTTGCAACAATAGACCCCAAGGGCAGTGTCCGAATGCTTTACGCGGGTCACTCCTATTCCAGACCTCCTGAGAGCAGCAATTAGTCGTAAGGGTGGTCTGATAAGTTTCCGACCTCAACATGAAAATGGCAGCACTCTCGTCAACGACAGCTGAGGAATGTGTTTGTGCATTTTTTGACATGTACTCACCAAAATTTCAGCCATTTTGGACGAGCAGTTGTTTGGCAATCGTTTGAGTCAGTCGATGTGAGTGCTTTGGTGAAAATGGAAAAAATCGAGTATCGGGCTTTTGACATGTACTCTCCAAAATTTCAGCCATTTTGGACGCGCAGTTATTGCTTGACAATCGTTTGAGTCAGTCGATGTGAGTGCTTTGGTGAAAATGGAAAAATCACAGCTCGATATCTCGATACTCGATTTTTTCCATTTTCACCAAAGCACTCACATCGACTGACTCAAATGATTGTCAAACAACAACTGCGCGTCCAAACGGGCTGAAATTTTGGTGAGTACATGTCAAAAGATGCACGAACACATTCCCCAGCTGTCGTTGCCGAGTACTGCCATTTTCATATTGAGGTCGGAAATATATCAGACCACCCGTGTATAGTGCAGTAGAAGAACTAATCGATAAAACCCCTGTCCAATAAACTGAATAACTGATAAAAGAAAAATAGTTTTCGTTCGTGTTTCTATTTACTCCTCATATAATCGTATCAAATTCCTGTATTTTATTCACCTAAACATCAATATATAAATCGCACGCTAAACTTCTATAAATCCAACATTTTATACATCGTTCGTGTTTTATGGATAAACATGCTAGGTCGTGCATAACCATCGCACTTATCGTAATTATGCGTAATGATATATATACAAGAGCACGACTTTCCGCCGAACAACGCGAGCAGTACTGGCAGACTTGATGTATGTTATCGGAACACACTATCACACATTGCGTGATAAATTAACAAGTTTCCCACGCACGAAGCCAAAACCTAATATCCCGTACTCTGACTAACTGAATAACTGATAAAAGAAAAATAGTTTTCGTTCGTGTTTCTATTTACTCCTCATATAATCGTATCAAATTCCTGTATTTTATTCACCTAAACATCAATATATAAATCGCACGCTAAACTTCTATAAATCCAACATTTTATACATCGTTCGTGTTTTATGGATAAACATGCTAGGTCGTGCATAACCATCGCACTTATCGTAATTATGCGTAATGATATATATACAAGAGCACGACTTTCCGCCGAACAACGCGAGCAGTACTGGCAGACTTGATGTATGTTATCGGAACACACTATCACTCATTGCGTGATAAATTAACAAGTTTCCCACGCACGAAGCCAAAACCTAATATCCCGCACTCTCAGCAGTCTAGTCAACGAAATGGCGTTCAACCTACAGTGCCTGCTTATTGCTACAATCTATTACGTGAGCCTAACGCGAAACCAGGTTGACTGTCTATGCACCATCCGCAAGAACTTCCCCCAATACCAGGAACCACCCGATGCAAATCTGAACCAACACTCAGAGTACGACTTCGTCGTGGTGGGGGCGGGTTCTGCGGGTTCAGTCGTAGCAGCGAGGCTCTCGGAGATCCCCGAAGTAACCGTTCTACTGATCGAAGCCGGCGGGCCTCAAACCATAGAGACAACCATCCCCTTTCTATGGACCTCCCTCATCTGCAACGAGGACCTCAACTGGATGTACAAGAGCATACCCTCCGATGATTACTGTCTCGCGTATACCAATCACCAGTGTAAACTCCCCCGAGGAAAGGTGATGGGAGGCAGCAGCAGCATCAATGTAATGATGGCCACCAGGGGCCACCGTCGGGATTATGATAACTGGGCCAAACAGAATCCCGGTTGGTCTTACGACGAGGTCCTGCCTTATTTCAAGAAACTCGAAAACCTGGAGATACCCGAACTCCGGAACAACACCGCCGTCCGCGGCACCAAGGGCCCGGTTCGCATCAGCTACACGCCTTACAGATCGGTAGCTTCCGAAGTCTTCCTGAATGCCTCCATCGAGCGGGGCTACAAGCAGATCGACTACAACGCGAATCTCACCCGGGGATACGCCCGTACGCAAACGACGACCAGCCGTGGGATCCGTCAGAGCGCCAGCACGGCCTACCTGCATCCGATCAAGAATAGAAAAAACCTCATTGTAACGAAGAGAAGCTTAGCCAGCAAGATACTGATCGATCCCACGACGAAGCGTGCCAAGGGAGTAGAGTTCACGAAGAACGGCGTTCGGTATGTGGCGATGGCCAAGAAGGAGGTAATACTGAGCGCCGGCTCTATCGGCTCGCCCCAATTGCTGATGCTGTCCGGCGTAGGACACAAGGAACACCTGACGGAGCTGAGGATCGATGTGATCGCAGATCTGCCAGTCGGCGATAACTTTCAGGATCATCCTTCTTACAGCGAAGTCGGTTTTTATACGGACACACCTGTAATGGTCAACACGGATGATATCTTGAATTCATCGAATCCTTATATCAAGGAGTACTGCACCAAGTACAGTGGTCCCCTGTCCAATCAAGGAACGGAAGCCTTGGGTTTCCTCGATGTCGATAATCCGGAGGACGAGGACATTTATCCCAATATCGAGCAAGTCTTTGTGAGCCTCTCTCGTGGCGATAGGAGCGAGCCGAAATACTCGTGGTCGATCTTTCCAGTATTGTTGAGGCCGAAGAGCAGGGGTTGGCTCAGATTGGCCAGTGCCGACATCAAGGATAAGCCTCTCATCAAGCCTAATTACTTCAGCGATCCCGACGACGTCAGAGTGATGATCAAGGGCGTCAGGGATGCTATTGCCTTTAGACATACCAGGGCTGTCAAGGAGTCCGGGTCTGTGATGTCCAACGATACTATCGCCGGCTGTGAAAACTACGAACCCGACTCCGATGAGTACTTAGAGTGCGCCATTCGCACCTACACTTTCACATTCTTTCACTACTGCGGTACTTGCAAGATGGGGTCTGAAGGTGATGAGACTGCAGTTGTGGATACGACGCTGAAGGTGTGTGTTGCATGCAAGAGACAGTCGCATAATTCAAAATGGAAACGGCGGCAGATCATGTTGTATGGCTCACCGGATATAACGTGATACATTCTTTCTAGGTAATTGGTCTCAACGGATTGAGGGTAGTAGACTCCTCCATAATACCGGTTATGCCGGCCGCGCACTTAAACCTCCCGACAATGATGATAGCGGAAAGAGCGTCGAATTTGATCAAGCGGCACTGGGGATATAGCACGGATCCTCTGCCATAATCAGAAGCTTCGTGGAATGCATCATATAGGTGTACCTTATGAGGCTAAACTTCCCTGACGGAAAAAAAAATCTACGCCGATTTTTATGTTAATTCTACGCTAAATTACAGAATTTAGTATTCTGTAGTTAGCCGTACGGAATTTGTAGTTTTCCCTGGTAAGGCGTCATATTCCGTAGTTAGACGTCGATGAACATCGTATTCCGTTATTATTATGATTAACTACGTGCAATTACTTAATCAATTGAAGTAGTCCGTAGTTTTTTGTAGAAATGCATAGATTTGGAATTCTTAAAATACAAACATCTACGGCAGTCTGTGACAGTCTATGGTCAATTATGCCATATTGTGGAAAACTACAGGTGTTCCAAATTCCGTACTATAGCATAGAATTGACGAAAAAAAAATCGGCGTAGATTTTTTTTCCGCCAGGGTTACTCGCCAGTAAATAAACTTTTATCACGATGATCTCATTAGCTATGAATTTTTGACTTATATTTGTGTTATACTTTCTTGAAGATTACATTTTTATCCAGAATAAAGTCTTATATCGATGTAGGCTAAAAGTTCACAAATAATGAGATAATAGTGATTGAAATTTCTTTCCTGGCAAGTAAGTTAAATCCTTATGTGATACATCGTTGAAATTGGTTCTCAATGTAGGAGATTATATTCTTGCATGTACCATGGAAATAGGACTGTGTTCTATATATGAGTATATTGTAATGACTATCACATATCCAATTACTCTAAAGATATTAAATGTACAGTATGAAATATTGGAGAATACGCGCGGATAGTGAAATACACAGATGCATGGCGTACTAGTGAGTATTATACATAATAAAAAGCACTTTACCTGCCATCCCTTCAGTTTGTGCCCGGCTGCCACTAGCCAAAGCTAGACAAGGATCAGTAACAATTACGTATGTTTGTTTGTCTTATACTCGAAACCATTATTGTTGGTAATGCTCTTTAGAATTAGAAATTGTAATACTTTCTCTGTTGAAAAGAGAGATCCCATAGATTTTCCTATAGACAATTTCTACGAGAATCTGATATGCTTCACACACAGCAATTCCAGATATCCATTAGAGAAGTCTGAGAAGGATGAATAAGAATTTATTGAATTCTATATGTATCTGAGATGATGAATAGGTATTTACCAAATTTTATATCTCCATAAAAACAAGTTGAATCTGATAAAAGTAATAAAGGCCTGTGCACACCGTTCTATTTATAATTATTAATAGAACCTTAAAAGATTTTATTTGTTCCATGGTGGAAAAAATTTCTACCACTGTCTACGCAAACTACTACGCTTAACTACATCCAATTACGCGATAAATTACACAAACAATTATCAAAATACGCGGTATGGAACAAATCTTAGTTTCGCGTAAACTTACAGTTTTTTACATGCGTGGGATGTAAAAAAATTTAAAAGTTTCAACTGGTTGTAGAAAATGTATTACGAGAAACTGAAACTTAGTAAGAATTTTGTTGTTTGTACTAGATCGTAGTTAGTGGTAAATATTATTTAAAGGTAATATAATAGAAACGGCCTAGATCCGCGTACCTTTTTTCCGCCAGGGTTTTTGTAGATACACATAGAAACAAATACATTCCTACTGATCCCTCTTAGATTTTTACAAGTGGATATCTGGAATTGCCACGTCAAAGGCACATCGAATTCCTATGGGGATTCTATGAGATTTTTACAAGATTTTTATGAGAATCTATATTTTTTTCAACGGAGCGGTCATTCCGTCAGTCTGTAAGTATGCCAGACCGGTCGACAACCAGAGATAAGAAACATCACGTATACTAATTACCCTGAACTCTAATCCATCATCTCTGAAACTAATTTCTTCTTCTTGAAAATTCTAATATCTTTTTAGAAGGTACAAACTCTGAAACACACAAGCGCATGGTATAGGTACTGGAATGTTCTATATAAAGATGCCTGATCAGGCTATCCCTTCAATTCATGTCTAGTCGTAGATTAGTGAAGTTTGATGAGCACTATAAATACTTTCTTTCGTTCCAATATCTTCGCGAAATGTGTATCCGCGGTAACGAGCAAATGAATATACAAGCAGCTTCGTTGTGATAAGTTGGTGCATGTGCACAGAAACTTGGTGCGTCGCCGTAGTTTTCCATCGTTTTTTATGGAATCAAATTTGAATCATATTTGTGAATCATAATATGTATTTACAGGGAACGATAGGACAAAGAAGGATTGTAGATACAAGGATAAGGATTGCATCTATATGATGCAAAGACCGTTTTCTGTAAGTTAAATTCGTAATGCTGGATCTACTAAATTTTGCAACTGAAACAAATAAATAAAATATTTACAAGATAGGGTTGCTAGGAAATACTAACTAGGCAGCAGAAATATATCTTCAAAATATTCTATGAATATTCGCGGAAACAGATATTGAGATGATGTCTATAACATATTCTCCAAATATCTGAATAGTCACTTTTGTACGTAGTAAATATTTTGTAAACATCATATGAATATTCTACGGATATTTAGGCAGTATTTTAAAAATATTTTACATACATTTATTATATATTTTGACCGGTATCTATTGCAAACGACCTCTACATGTTATTATATACCCAGATAGACATCTGGCAGCATACTGTCTGAATTATGACGACATTCCGGACTGAATAATTGTAGCAGAATTGTGCTCAGACACGTCCGTATATACTATTTCTTTTTCCGGAAATTAAAGACAGCAAGGAATGAATGCCTTGAAAATTGCACCGATATGCGTAGAACTGCAGCCAAATGGCGCATCATGCTTGCATTACCACGCAATGGAATATCGAAAGTATTCTGTTTGTTATATTTCAGCTTATATATTTTCTACAATTTAGAAACAGAGATTCGTATCATATATTCCAGCATTTTATACTATCATAGTAACATCTTAATGCAGGAATGAAATTTCTAAATACCATTTTTAGCATTGCTGTCTATTTGGGATACCTACAGATAATATCATTCTATTAGATTCGATCAATTACTAATCGGATTCTGGAAGAAACAATAACGAAACCGTGTCAACAGTGTCTACTATTGCAAAGAACGTAATAATTATTCCAATCGATCCAATTTCAATTAAAAAATTTTGGAATTCGAAAAATTAGTCAGATTTATTATTACTCCCAATCACAAATACTACAATTTATGAATTGAAAGCAAGTTATTCAGAATATCATCCGCGATGGAAGCAGAATCTCTGAAATATTCACAAATATTGTCTATTTGATATCTGATCACAAATATACCAGTAATGTCGTATAGATATTCTGAATATTGTGAAATGTTTTCGAATATCCCAACGAAAATTTCCTAAAATCCTTTGTTGTGTGGGTATTGAGCGATAGAAATATGATGTACGAAGATAGAAGATTTGTCTAGCGTCGCCTGTCGCTTTTTTCTAGTAGGGATGCCCTTGATGTTGCATATTTCGTCACCGAATTAATGCTCTCAGTTATTCAGCTGTCTCAAGAACTACACAGGTGTCAAATATGTTTAACTTTGTGTTAATAAAGGCCTCAAGGGCGGTGGCCGAATATTTTACTTGGGTCATTCTTCTTCCAGCTCTCCTAAGAGCAGCAAGTAGTAGTAGAGTAAGTAGAAGAAGTAATCGACAAAACTCCTGCGAAATAAGTTCAATAGCTGATTAAAGGAAAACAAATTCCGATCTCATTCCTCATTATATTAATTCCAAAGGCTTTTAGAACAATTTATTTCTCATATACTTAATCGTACCAAATTCTTGTATCTCATTCATATTCGCCCAAACGTCAATACATAGATCGTTGGCATACCGAGCATCTATACATGCAGTATGTCATACATCGTTCGTACTTTATGGATGAACATCTTTAATCACAGATAATTACACTGGCCTACAAATATTAGTTTTCTTTTGTATTCTTGTCTGCAATAGCTTTTTTGTATCCACTGAATCTATTGTATATAGATCTAAACACTGTCCACTAAACCTATGTTCTAGCTGTAAAATGGTTTCATCGAAAATTAGATATTTCTATTGTCTTATATACGAATAAAAATGAGACAATGGTGTTTATAAAAATTTAATGCATTGAGAAAAAACGTATCATGTCACGTTTCAGTCTTCTCACGCCTCTTCACTTGTTTCTTCTAACTTACTTCTGGTGCATCTCGGCTTACAGTCCAGCAGGTCAACATGTCAGAACTCCATTTTCCCTGATATCTTTGTTCCATGTTCGATATATCTTGATGGAATCTCTCCCCGTGTTCGTCACTGACTGCACCACAGTTTTCGGGAAAGCTATTTAAATGTGAATGTGCAGGAAATGTATTTTCAGTGACATATTACAGCCCAACTGTTGATAGCACGTAAGAAGGTAATAACGTCCTTGTAGTTATCCGCTCTTTTTTTTCCCAAAAAATGTGTTGCGACCATTCTAAAAGAATTTCAGGCAGCCTTTTCATCACCTTGAAGAATTGAATCAAATCTAGCGTCTTTATAAGGGTTGGTTATTGGGGGGCCTACAAAAATCTCCTCTTTAATTTTGGCATCATTGATTCTGGGAAATTTTTCTTTTAGGTCAGCAAATGCATCACTTTCTCTATTAAGGGCTTTTACACAATTTTTCATAAGACCTAGTTTTATATGGAGTGGAGGAAGAATTACTTTTTCTGAGGCAACTAATGACACGTTGTCCTAATAAGATTAACTATCTATTTACCAGGTACCTACCCCTCATTAGCTGTATCAAAAAAACTAGAGCTAACCTGTGTTTCTCCGTACCGTGTTATCAATCCTAATAATAAAGTCTCTAAGAATTGGCTATTTTCATCCCAAATACATCTTGGCTGTAGGCCAGTGTTATCGTGACTATTCCTTATGATCAGGTGTAATATATAGTATACACAAGTATATAATACATGCAAAGGCACGATTTTCCACCGGATTACACGAGCGGCACTTACATGTACGCTACCACATACTACCGAAAAAATTTATAGATTTGTCTAATATCTAATCTCCTGTATGCTCGACAGTCCAGTCGACGAAATGTTCAGCTTAAAGTACATCCTGGTTGCTACAATATATTGCGCCAGCCTAACGCGAGGCCAGGTCAACCGTCCGTGTACCATCCGCGAGAACTTCCCCCAATACCAGGAACCACCCGACGCGAATCTGAATCGAATCTCGGAGTACGACTTCGTCGTGGTGGGGGCGGGTTCCGCGGGTTCGGTCGTAGCCGCGAGGCTCTCGGAGATCCCCGAAGTGGCTGTTCTACTGATCGAAGCCGGCGGGCCACAAGCCGCGAAAACGACAGTCCCTTTCCTATGGGCCTCCCTGTCCTCCGACGACAGCCTCAACTGGATGTACAAGAGCGCACCATCCGATGATTACTGCCTCGCGTTCGCCAATCACCAGTGCAGCCTTCACCGAGGAAAGGGGATGGGAGGCAGTAGCAGCATCAATACTATGATAGCCAGTAGGGGCCACCGCCGGGACTACGATAACTGGGCCAAGGAGAACCCTGGTTGGTCATACGACGAGGTCCTGCCTTATTTCAAAAAACTCGAGAACCTGGAGATACCCGAACACCGGAACAACACCGCCGTCCACAACACAAAAGGCCCTGTTCGCATCGGCTACACGCCCTACAGATCGCCAGCTTCCGAAATCTTCCTAAACGCCACGCTCGAGCGGGGCTATAAGCAGATCGACTACAACGCGAACCCGACCCGGGGATACTCCCGTATGCAAACGACGACCAGCTGTGGAATCCGTCAGAGCGCCAGCACGGCCTACTTGCATCCGATCAGGAACAGAAAAAACCTCATTGTCACGAAGAGAAGTTTAGTCAGCAAGATACTGATCGATCCCACGACGAAGCGTGCCAAGGGAGTTGTGTTCAGGAAGAACGGCGTTCGGTATGTGGCGACGGCCAAGAACGAGGTAATACTGAGCGCCGGCTCTATCGGCTCGCCCCAATTGCTAATGTTGTCTGGCGTAGGACACAAGGAACACCTGACGGAGATGGGGATCGATGTGATCGCAGACCTGCCGGTCGGTGACAACTTTCAGGATCACCTTTTTTACAAAGGAGTCGGTTTTTATACCAACAGACCTGTAATGGTCAACAAAAATGACGCTCTGAGTATCTGGAAACCTTACATCTTAGAATATATAACCCAGCACAACGGTCCCCTGTCCAGTCAGACAGCGGAAGTCATCGGTTTCCTGGATGTCGATAATCCGAAGGATGACGACAGTTATCCCAATATCGAGCACATGTTCTCGAGTACCACTCGTGACGATGCGAACGAGCTGGAGTACTCGTGGTCGATCTTTCCGGTATTGTTGAGGCCGAGGAGCAGGGGT
Source organism: Xiphydria camelus (assembly GCA_963678675.1). NCBI lineage: Eukaryota > Metazoa > Arthropoda > Insecta > Hymenoptera > Xiphydriidae > Xiphydria > Xiphydria camelus. Next base: position 4,162,985 of record OY783200.1, read on the forward strand.
TGGCTTAGATTGGCCAGTGCCGATATCGGTGATAAGCCTGTGATCACGCCCAATTACTACAACGATCCCGACGACGTCAGAGTAATGATAAAAGGCATCAGGGATGCGGTTGACTTTAAACATACCAAAGCCGTCAGAGAGTCCGGTTCTGTGATGTCTAACGATACCATCACCGGCTGTGAAAACTACAAACCCGACTCCGATGAATACTGGGAGTGCGCAATTCGCACCTACACTTACTCGATCCATCACTTTTGCTGTACTAACAAGATGGGGCCCAAAGTAAATGAAGCCACAGTTGTGGACGCGACGCTGAAGGTTTGTATCGTAAAGAAGAGACAGTCGCATAATTCACAACGGGAACGACGGCAGATCATGCTGTATGGCTCACAGAGTATAACATGTTGCATTCTTTCTAGGTAATTGGTCTAAAGGGGTTGAGAGTAGTCGACTCCTCCGTAATGCCGGAAATACCGATCGGGCACTTAAACCTCGTGACAATGATGATAGCGGAAAAAGCATCGGATTTGATCAAGCGGGACTGGGGATACAAGACGGATCCTCTGCCATAACCAAAAGCTGCTTGGAATGCATCACATAGATATACTTTGTTAAGATTGCTTTTGAATGCAGAAGAAATTCGAAAGAAAGACTTATGAAATTGATTTACATCGGTGAACGTAGGTATGACAAAAATGTCTTGTCCCGAATGTATTGTTTAATAGGAAAACTCAATTTTATGTCACCAGATATGAGTTTATTTTCAGACCTAAATGAAGCTTTTTTATAAATCAAACGAAGTCCAAACATCTTCACAAAATATTTAAAAAGTTAACTCTAAAGTAAATCTTCTAGCAGTTAGTGAGAATACGTTGATTGATATCAAAGTGGATTACAAGATTGCTTTAGAACCTGGTTTCGCGCGTTGCCAAGAAAAAAAATATAGAGAATTAAATCGTTCCCCACTTTTATTCAGAAGAAAGACTATGAACTCTTTCCGAACTTTTTATGAATAAATAAAGACGAACTCCTTTGAAACATTCGTAAGAAGCCTAAGCCAATCCTTATGTCACAATCTTTCTGCATTCTAAAATGCAATTCTCTTTCAACTCTTTACGAATGAAAACAACGAATTCCTTAAAAAGCCTGCACGTTCAATTGTTTTCAAACAATGAAATTTGGGACATGACTTGGAAATGATACAACCTTCATCTCAAACATTCCGTCACTAGACCCCCGTTCTCAGTAAGTTATTCAGCTGTTCCTAGAGCTACACAAGTGTTCAATATTTTTAATCTTGCAAAAATAGACCCCAAGGGCAGTGCCCGAATGTTTTACGCGTGTCACTCCTATTCCAGACCTCCTGAGGGCAGCAATTATAGTCGTAGTATTGGGATATGACATGGGGGAAGAGCTTAGTTCGAAAAATCCAATATGGCCGAAATGAGTATACTACTGATACAGAGTCTTATGGGAGTGAAGTTATTATTTATTGTTTTGGCACGCACAGAGCTCCGCGAATCCTTCCCAAATTTCACTAGACTCGCGGGAGGATATGAGCACCCTTTGCCCTCCGTTATCGTCCAGGGTTGACCTCCCATAAATATAAATTCAGCCTTCGAGACGCGCATATGCCTGTCCCTGGACGGGCGCATCACGGAACGTCGACGTATCTGCGCGCAACCCCGGAGTCTTTTTCACGTTTTTACTCTTCCACTTTTTCGAAACTTTCTTCTCACATCGTGAAATGGAAAAAACCCGCCCTTATGTCAAAGCATACCCCTTCCTTGCGAGCCATTTCCCGGCAGTCGTGAAAAATTCGTTATCGTGTTCGTATCTCCTTCTGCTCCTCACTTGCGCAAGCATCGCACTCATTCTAAGCGTTCCCGGACATTTGTTATTAACCCGAAAATAAAATCTACGTATTTACCAAACTACAACCCTCTCTCTCCAGTTTCTTCGCTTCTGTCTACTCCTTCGTCGCAACAGCATTCTTTCCTGGATTCCGATTCCATTCCCTTTCTCTCCTCAAACTAGTTTATGTTTGGTCTTCCGAACATTTACGAATGGCTTTAACTATGAACGCGATTTGCTCTTGGGCAGGTATCTTATACCTTCCATTTTTCTATTAATTCAACATATGAATAAGGTATAATTTTTAATAATATAATAATGTTCTGTTCGCTCCGAGGTTTTTGAACGTACTGGACGCTCTTCGACCAGGAGCTTGTTGTATGACTTTTTTAGTTTTCTCTTACGACCGGGGGTGGGAGTGTTAACTACGCAACGCGAAGAAATTTCCAGGGAAAAGCGGAAGGCAGGATTAAGTGTTGTAAATCCCAAGGAAGCTCCAGTGCTCGGTTCCTATGTCCCGGCCGACGTACACGTACACGGGACCCTGTAGCATTGAGGAACTTTCCCGGATCTAATTTATGACTCAAAGGGTCCCAAGGAGTGTCGAATTTTCCCCTCGCACCGGTCTAGGGCCCAAATGCGCGAGAAGCATTTGGGCGAATACGCGACATACATACATTAATCCAATGCCAGTCACTCGCTAACCCACTAAACGGTATACTAGGAATAGTTTTACATCTCGCCACCAGACGGCGTATCGAGACATGTCAGACCCAATAGTGCAGTAGAAGAACTAATCGATAAAACCCCTGTCCAATAAACTGAATAACTGATGAAAAAAAAATAGTTTTCGTTCTTGTTTCTATTTACTCCTCATATAATCGTATCAAATTCCTGTATTTTATTCATATCTGTACCTCAGAGCCAGACTATGTTAAGTCCTATGTTAAGACTGTGGACTAAACATAGTCTGGCTCTGAGGTACAGATAATCACCTAAACATTAATATATATATCGCACGCTAAACTTCTATAAATCTAACATTTTATACATCGTTCGTGTTTCATGGATAGACATGCTTGGTCGTGCATAACCATCGCACCTGTTCCTCGTAATTTCTATGTAATGATATAGGTACATACAAGAGCACGATTTTCGGCCGAACAACGCGAGCGGCACTGGTAGAATGTTCATGTTCACGATTTTTTTTGCTCATTCGTTAATACTTCTTGTGCTTATTAAAATAAGATGTATTTGTTTTTTTTCTGAGCACACATTAACTTCTTTTCTTTAATTTTTGAAGTATGAGTTAAATTCAAACGAAATCCTTAGTGACGTCACTAAAGCTATTGGTACTTGCGCAGTGAGGACTTGTAGCTGTTGCCAAGTTCTGTTTATCAAATATTGACAATTATTGTTTTCATGCTAACGTTTTAAGTAAAGCTGCAACTTATTGTTTATAAATCGTTATTATAGAAAAAGAAGAATTCAAAAATTAAAAATTATACACATCAGCATTTGAACAAATGTAATATTAACCATTATTTGTACATTTGGCAACACTCAATTCACTTCGCTAGCGTTACTGCTAGACTGATTGTGAGTTTTGTTTACATCTGACTGTGACTGAGATTTAACCTCAAATTTTGATATTAAGGTATTTCCTCTCCAAAATCACTTTCTGTAAATTTATTTGAAATTTTGGTCAAATAGAGATTGACGTATTCTGCACCTCCTCTAATTTTTTCAGATTTTTTTCTGGTGTAGTTTAATTGTTATTTATGTTTGTTGAAGGACACTTTTATACGCGTTCCCTATACCCAAGCCGTAAAAATGACACATTTTCACCTTTTTATAGAAAACTGTACTGTAAATATTTTTGAAAAACTAGAGAGATGTAGAGAAAAAAATTAGAAATTTTGTAACAAAACAAACAGAAAAGTCAGGTTTGATTAAAGAACGGTGGGCTTTCAAAGATTCGAAAAACTCTTGAAATTCAGTTGAAGTTTAGATTAGGAGTAGCGATGTGGCAACACTGTACGATGAGGACGTTACTAACCAAACTTGTATTATGAAAATTTGAATATATTAAACATGGAAAAACATGGTTTTAATTCATATTATTCATCGTTGCCACACTCCGTTAATACGTTTCTTTAAATCGCTCGTTTTAATAAATGTATTACCTTTGTATCTTAATCGTTTCAACATTTTTAATTTCGAAATAACGAATACTAACAAATACACGGGGTAACGACACATTGACGTGACACGTGTGCAATACAGGTAGTACTCCATACCGTGCCTTTAGACTGATCATGCAAAACTGACGACAAGACTCTGTTTGTAGACTGGGCTTATGATTACGGTGTTGCCACATTCATTCGCACTATTTTGCGTATGTGTAGAGATACATCCATGCATACAGTGAGTCTGTGTGGGAGTAGAGTCGCTACTAAATTTTTTTCCCAGAACACTGTATACCGCCCTCTACTTACCTGAGTCCTCATGACCGAAACTTTTGGACTTGAATTACTCGAGGAAATATCTTACATGTAAATCTTACCGTCCGGCAATTAACATTCCGGGGAATGTACGGGAATGCGAGCACATTCACAGTCCCTGCTTGGTCTTAACATAAATCAATAATCCAAATCAATAAAACTGATGTAAATTCTTGGTTAGAATACGCGGCAACATCGCAAGGTTTGTAAATGGGTGAGGAATCTGTTGCCTGACTCTGATTGGTCAGTTAAAATGGCGCTGAAAGTGTGACGCTTTAAAACGAATAACTTTTCTAACATCTCAAAAATAATGGATAAACATCTTTTTACGTAGTTACCCATTTTTTACCTACATTACTACAATACCCTAATCTTCCGATTCATGCACTTTAAACAGCTGTAGAAAAAGTTGTGAACGTGCCCATTAATGTATGCTATCGGAACACACTATCACACACACAGTGTGTTAAATTAACAAGTTTCCCACAGACGAAGCCAATATATAATATCCCGCACGCTCAGCAGTCGAGTCAACGAAATGGCGTTCAACCTACAGTGTCTCCTCATTGTTACAATCTGTTACGTGAGCCTAACGCGAAGCCAAGTCGACTGTCTGTATACCAGCCGCGAGAACTTCCCGAAATACCAGGAACCACCCGATGCAAATCTTAACCGAATCTCGGAGTACGACTTCGTCGTGGTGGGGGCGGGTTCTGCAGGTTCAGCCGTAGCCGCGAGGCTCTCGGAGATCCCCGAAGTGACCGTTCTACTGATCGAAGCCGGCGGGCCTCAAACTATCGAAACAACCACCCCCTTTCTATGGAGCTCCTTCACCCGCAACAAAGACCACACCTGGAGGTACAAAAGCGTACCCTCCGATGATTACTGTCTCGCGTTCACCAATCATCAGTGTAACCTTCCCCGAGGAAAGGTGATGGGAGGCAGTAGCAGCATTAATGCAATGATGGCAACCAGGGGCCACAGACTGGATTATGATATCTGGGCCAAGCAGAATCCTGGTTGGTCTTACGACGAGGTCCTGCCTTATTTCAAGAAACTCGAAAACCTGGAGATACCCGAACTCCGGAACAACACCGCCGTCCGTGGCACAGAGGGCCCGGTTCGCATCGGCTACGCGCCCTACAGATCGGTAGCTTCCGAAGTTTTCCTGAACGCCTCCATCGAGCGGGGCTACAGGCAGATCGACTACAACGCGAATCTCACCCGGGGATACGCCCGTACGCAAACGACGATCAGCCGTGGAATCCGTCAGAGCGCCAGCACGGCCTACCTGCATCCGATCAAGAACAGAAAAAACCTCATTGTCACGAAGAGAAGTTTAGCCAGCAAGATACTGATCGATCCCGCGACGAAGCGTGCTAAAGGAGTTGTGTTCAGGAAGAACGGTGTTCGGTATGTGGCGAGGGCCAAGAAGGAGGTAATACTGAGCGCCGGCGCTATCGGCTCGCCCCATTTGCTAATGCTGTCCGGCGTAGGACACAAGGAACACCTGACGGAGCTGGGGATCGATGTGATCGCAGATCTGCCGGTTGGCGACAACTTTTTGGATCATCCTTCTTACGGCGAAGTTGGTTTTCATACGGACACACCTATAATGGTCAACACAAATGATATCATGAATTCATCGAATCCTTATATCAATGAGTATTTCACCAAGCACAGTGGTCCCCTGTCCTATCAGGCAGCGGAAGCCTTGGGTTTCCTCGATGTCGATAATCCGGAGGACGAAGACATTTATCCCAATATCGAGCAATTCATCGCGACCTTTCCTCGTTACGATAAGATCGAACCGAAATACTGGTGGTCGATCTTTTCGGTATTGTTGAGACCGAAGAGCAGAGGTTGGCTCAGATTGGCCAGTGCCGACATCAAGGATAAGCCTCTCATTACGCCCAATTACTACAGCGATCCCGACGACGTCAGAGTAATGGTAAAGGGCGTCAGGGATGCTATTGCCTTTAGACATACCAGAGCCGTCAAGGAGTCCGGTTCTGTGATGTCTAACGATACTATCGCCGGCTGTGAGAACTACGAACCCGACTCCGATGAGTACTTAGAGTGTGCCATTCGCACTTACACTTTCACATTATTTCACTACTGCGGTACTTGCAAGATGGGGCCTGAAGGAGATGAGACCGCAGTTGTGGATGCCACGCTGAAGGTGTGTGTCGCAAGGAAAAAAGAGTCGCATAATTCGCAACGGAAACGACGGCAGATCATATTCTATGGCTCACAGGATATAACGTGATGCATTCTTTCTAGGTAATTGGTCTGAACGGATTGAGGGTAGTAGACTCCTCCATAATACCGGTTATGCCGACCGCGCACTTGAACCTCCCGACGATGATGATAGCGGAAAGAGCGTCGGATTTGATCAAGCGGGACTGGGGATATGGCACGGATCCTCTGCCATAATCGGAAGCTCCGTGGAATGCATCATGTAGATATACCTTATGAGGCTAAACTTCCCTAACGGAAAAAAGATCTACGCCGATTTTTGTGTCAATTATACGCTAAAGTACAGAATTTGGAATTTCGTAGTTAGCCGTACAGAATTTTTAGTTTTTCCTGGTAAGGCGTCATATTCCGTAGTTAGCCGTTGATGAACATGGTATTCCGTTATATTGTTATGATTAACTACGTGCAATTACTTCATCAATTGAAGTAATCCGTAGCTTTGTGTAGAAATGCATAGATTTGCAATTCTGAAACTACAAATATCTACGGTAGTTTATGAATGTCTATGGTCAATTGTGCCATATTGTATAAAACTACAGATGTTACAAACTCCGTACTATAACGTAGAATTGACATAAAAAAAAATCGGCGTAGATTTTTTTTTCCGCCAGGGCTACTCGCTAGGAAATAAACTTTAATCACAATTATCTCATGATCTATGAGTTTTTGACTTATATTTGTGTAATACTTTCTTGAAGATTACATTTTTATCTAGAATAAGATCTTATATCGATGTAGGCTAAAAGTTCACAAATAATACCAGTCATCCCTTCACTTTGTACCCGGCTGCCACTAGCCAAAGCTAGACAAGGATCAGTAACAATTACATATGTTTGTTTGTCTTGAACTCGACAATATTATTGTTGGTAATACTCTTTTGAATTGGAAATTCTAATACTGTCTTTTTGGTGAATAAATGTATTTTACTTTTTTCACAAAAATAAATTTAGAATTTTTGCGAGTGTCCTAAAACTTATTCGTACATCTATTATAATACAAGAGATAGGGTGGATCAGCGATCGATTCCACAGGTTTCGATTTTTCGCATCCCAAGGGTACCACGTTCTTATTTTTTCAATTTTTTGGCAAAAATGAAAATCTTCAGAATTGGAGTTTCGACCACTCTATTCGATGTATTTTTTGACGCTGATTCCGAAAATCGACTGTGAGGAAAATATGCATAAAAACGAATGAAATGTATCAAAATTATATCTTTAATCAATTGCCGTAACAACATCCAGTCTTAGTTACAGAAGCAAACAAAGTTTAAGAAACGGCTTTCTTCCAAGTTTCCGATAGAACGCTCATGAACGTTGCCCTGCGCTCTTCGTTCGTCAACTTGCTCGCTACATCGGTTGCCTTGACGTAAGCTAAAGTAGGACATGGAGCGCAAACACGCTTTTTAACGAAATATTTGCTTTCGCTTCTGACGCAGTCCAGGCGCTCCATAAGGTCGGTCGTGTCTTTCTTGGCGTCTCCCGTTTCGTCAACTCTTTGCGACTGGCCTAAAATCATCGCGAATATTACACAGTCGTACGCAGAGTCGCTGATATATCTATATACTTAATAATTACCTAGAACAGCTGTGAGAGAGGCTTCTAATTTATTAACCTCGTACGCCGTCGACCAATATTTGATGGTATCTCGATCCAAGACGTCCTTCATGAGTTCTTCAACCAACTTTAACACTGGTTCGACGTTTTCCTCTTCCTCGATTTCGTTACTATTTCTTTCTATCAGCCAGTTTAAGAGGCCGAGACACAAGTATGCCCTCAAACTCTTCGTTATCGTACATTTGTCGTCGGCGAAAAGGCTATTCTTGGCCGTTGGAGCTCTTGCGTCCAAGTTGCAAAGTATCTTCATAAGAGAATCCTTCGAATATTCCCCGACTTTTTGCGAATGCAGCACTTCGAATTGGCAGATCATGCTCAGAACGGTGACAATGTGACTCAAATACATTTCATTGTCATCGGCGGATACTGCCAGGGCGATTTGATGACTGACATTTAGCCACAACTAAAATAACCATTGGCAAAGTTTTTCATTGAGTGTTTAATGGTAATCAATGGGATCGCAATGGAAATTCAGAGGGAAAAATGGACTGGCACTTTCTACCATTCAATATAAATGGGACTCCACTGGTAAATCAGTGGGAAATATTGAAAGGTATGTATTCCCATTCGTTACCAATGGAGGACCAATGGCAAGTTACTGGGAACATTCAAAGTGGTATTTTGTTCCAATGGTAACTAATGGGAGTCCAATGGCAAATAACGGAGTTCCATGCGGAAGCCGGTTACGACTAAACGCGTCGCGGATCGATCGCAGGAAACAGTGCCGATACAGCGATATTACAGGATAATCGCAGCGATTTTTCGGATCAGGGGAGAGCAGAGCGTGCCGCCAGCAAGAACACGCAGGAGAAAGAGAGGGGACTGCTCTAGATTTCAAAGGAGGGCTTCAAAAGAGTTGAAAGAAAAGGTGAGGTTAGGGGAAGACGGGCAGTGGTAGAGGAGGTGGGGCACGCGGGGAGGATGATTCGGGCGCCGTCGGATCAGGAAAGTCGGAAAAAGCCGAGGGGACAGCGGGAAGACCGACCGAGGCGCCAGAAGGAAAGCTGAAGAGAGGCTTGTGTCTTGGACACAAATAGCTAAGTTAAGTATCACTCAACAAATGGGAAATGAATGGTTATAATTGAATGGGAATTAATTCCATTTCACGAATGGTAATGTCAACGGTATAAAAACACCATTAAACGAATGGGAAAATAAATGGGATGTCAAATGGTAGTATAAGTGGGAAAGATAGCATTGGAAAAACCCCTTTGATTTACCTTTGACAGACTGTCAGTGGTATCCAATGGGATTTTTAAAATGGTAATTAATGGGAGACTTAGCCAAGGGAAGGGTTTGATACGGTTAATGGACGACGTTTATTCGTAATGAAATAAGTGTATGTGAAACTAGAAGGATCATTGGATAAGAGTTTTAAGGGAAATCGCAGATAAGGGAGAGAGACTGGAACAGTGATGACCTCTGAATGATGCTTACTTGAGAGATAAATCGATAATTCTTACCAAAGCATTGCTTTCCGGAATGGTCGTAGAAACATCGCGCGCTAAATCGGCATAGTGGGAATGGCAATTTGGGTATCGTTCCTTCAAATCCCGAAGCAATCCAAATTGAGAGTTTCCCGATATCCAATCCTTCGTCCGATTCGTAGATTCGTCGTTGCGAAGCACTCTACAGATCGCTTTGAAAGCTCGCACGTGCACTTCGCGATACTATGAACGATTATAACGAAGACACATCTTTCTTCATTTCCAAAGCACGAGACGTTTACGCATCACGCGTGCAAAGAGAAATTCATAGATAAACGCGTGAACTTTACGTCGTACTACCTTGACCAACGGAAACTTTGCGATTACGCTCTCGGCGGAAGCGCAATCCGAATTTAGAAGCGCCTGCATGATCGCCGAATCCGCTAAGGATTCACATAGTTCTTCATCGCCGACAGTGAGCGCCAGTTTACCTGCAATCTTCAAACTCTCCAAATCCCCCCTACGACCGAGATATTTAGCAGCATTGAAGACATTTCCCAGCTTCAAATAACTAAAAGAAAGCGTAACTCGATGAAGTGCCATTTTTAGGCTCGTGAATATCGTCGAGTATGATCATGACTGTAGCTGCGACAATAGGAAAATTACAATATACAACCAACCATAGCACAGCATCCTCAAAGTCGCCCTCTTTGATCGCATTATTTGCCCACTCCTCCAGTAAATTCGCGATCAGCGAATCCTCACTGTCCAGCTTGCATCGGGCGAGCACGTACGCCTCTTTGTACATCTTCGCATCGGTGAACACTTCGATCGCGCGATGAATTTTGTGAATGCAGAGAAGATAGGACACGGCTTTCGAATGATTGCCTTCGGAGACTAACTGTGTAGCGTATGCTTCACACATCTCTTCCCACGTCCTAATATTATAATCACGAATGAACTTCTGATGTAGGAAGCATTTACTGAAATAATTGATAACGTATGCGAGAATCAAAAGGAACTGATAACTAACTTCGTAGAGAGACTCGGCGCGAGAGAGACTAAAAAGTCGTTCAAACGTTTCTGCTTGGCCGCTTCGAGCAAATTATCTTGCAAATTGTTGACCCAAACATCCATTTCAGTAGTGATATCGTGTTTATCTTGTGATGTATGTGTTGCCTCTGGAAAATTCATGTAGATGCATTTGCCACGATTTGTGATGAGTCAATTGGATCAGCTGAAAACTCACTTTCGTTATCTAGAGTCACGAAAAGTTCCTCTTTACTGCCGAAGATAGTCGGCGTCGCGACAAGCTGTTCATTCGATACGTGCGATGCATCAGTCGCGACACATTGTTCGTTCTGTTCTTGAATGCTTCTCGTCAGTTTCTCAACAGAAGCGTGGAAGAACGCTTTGTCGTTAGTTAATTTGGCGTAACTCGGAAAATACGACATCTTCTTCCCTCTTTTCTTCTTCAACTCCTTCGTCGCGATCTTTGTATCTAGGAATGACCATTATATTGCCGTTTCAGGCTGCTGAATGTTACTTTTATATCAAAGAAAGATAATGACGAATGTCTACCCCTATGAAATATATGTATACCTTCTTCTGTCTTCGAGAATTCCACGCCCTGTGTGTTTCTAATTGCATTGCTGTCCGTCGTGACACTGTTATTAACGTCAGTTTCCGTCGTTTTACCGCTCGTCTTGTTTTTTTTCTTTTGTTCATTCGTCTGTTGGTCGCACAAGTTCCAAACGCGAATCATGAAATCGCCCGAACCCGTTATTATCAAATTTGGATCGAGTGAACTCCACATGCAGCAGTACACCGGTCCACACTGAGAGGTGTAAGTAGCTATGGATTCTTCAGTTTCTATCTTCCATACCTGGAGGGACAAGTAGACAAACGCTCATTTATCCTGGACTTAGTCCCTTTTAAAATAATCAGACACGTACCCGTGCTGTATTGTCGTAACTACCGGAGACTAAATATCCACTGATATGCGGACTCCAAGCTAAGCTCACGACCTTTCCCGCATGTCCGTTCAACGTCGCGACTACCCGATGAAGCGGCGGTTCGTCTGTTTTGGTATTTACATCGTTTGGAGTAGATTCCTCTGAACCGTCAGCATTTTTCGGATGTCCCAAGCTATTTATCAGGCCCGACATATCGAAGATCGTGATCGTAGACTCGTTAGTGGAAACGGCCAAGTAATTTCGCAAAGGAGACAAGCTCAGGTCTGTTGCCGTACTCTCGGGATGCCAAGCGAGGCAAAGAATAGCTTCTTTCAGCGAGTGGATAGGGCGGCCGCATTCCGATAGGTTACTAGTTAGGAACGATATCAACCTGGAAGATTAAGTTGACGATACCATTGTTCCTGCGAATTCGAGACTCTCGCGAATTCTAGCGCGTTTCAAACTAACCCGTTCCCGAAGCCCAGTGCCATGCACGTAAAATCCGGCTTCCAAGCGAATGTCATACATTTCTTCCCGGTGACGCGTGTCGAGCCTGAGCGAAAAATATGCTTGCCATTATATTTCAAACCCCAACTAAGGTTTTGCGTTGATTTGTATTCGAATAAGGACAATAACTATTTATATGCTATACGTATGCTTAGAGATGTGGCAACAGAATCTTTTATTAACTCGTTTGGATAGATATAGGATGAGAATCTTTTGCAGGGACAACGACACCTTATGCCCCATAAATGTAATACCTCGCTTTTCCGGATCAAAATCGATTAGCTCGCGGTCACTGCATAAGTATAGGGCTTTGCTACTGCTTTTTGGCGACGGGCCCCACCCGATGCAATAAACGTCACAATAATACCACCATTTAAACATAATACGTGGTGGCTTCATGTTCGTATCGAACACACCAACGCAACCTCTGCTGGTACCGAAAGCCAGCCAATTTTCTTTCTCCGGATGCCAGGATATCTGAAGACGCGATTACTTTATATAGGTAAGAAGTATGTCGCGTTCGTTCGGTTGCATCTCGAATATTTCTTACAAGCCGCCCCCTTAATTTTCGAAAGTACACGGTTACTCACCGCGTTCACTTTACCCTTCATATTCAGGCAAAGCATGGTGATGTCGAAGGTACTTTCGTGCGGTTCGCACAAGTTCCGCAATCGTATCATCGCATCTCCGACACCAAAAGCGATTCGGGAAGTGTCCAGTGGACACGCCGCCATGCAGTACACGTATACCCCTTGCGTCGATATATTGTACTCCACTTTGGGTCCCGATTCAGTTATCCTGCAGCAAATCACCTTCTGATCGTGCCCCAGAGTCCAAACGGTTATGCTGCGAACAACGTCCTTCAATGTATCTCGCGTGCAATGTGAATTTGAATTCGAACACGCGAATCGGGCAGGTCGCTTACTCGCTTTGGCTTTTAGATCTCCAATTTCTATGATCGGCAGGTTGCTCGCCAGGAACGCTGGCGATGTAAAACAAGCCTCGACAATGGCAAGCGTGAATTAATTTCCAAGGGTCTTTCTTATTCGACGCGATCGACAAGTCCCAGGAGATCAGCTCACCCCAGGGGGAGCTGGCCAGCAGAAGTTTTGGAGCGACCCAACACAGCGCGGTCCACCCTTCCTGGCATAAGTCTAATATAGTTCCGTGTTGATTCGGATCGACGCGATACTCCGGAAGCGTGATATGGGTTTGATAGCGAGCATCTCCGCCTGTTTTCCATATGAATATTAATCTGTAATTGAAGAATAAACGTCGAAATCGCCCATGGAGGCCTGTGAAATTCAAGTATGACGACTGTTCGGTATTTAAAGGAACTTTAGGGGGGAATTAGGGATGCGACGATAAGCTTATCGCGTTATATTCACCTATCTACCCCGCCCGAAGCTAGGAGCAAATCTTTAGCGCCGTTATCCCTCAATACATTGATATCAACCGGGCACCAAGAAAGACTGGCTATTTTTGCGTAGTGTCCTTCCAATTTATGTGTGACCCTTCCTGAGCCCTTCATGTCTACGATAAATACCAGGCCACTCTCTGTCCCAATTGCTACGCAGTTCGAATCGTGCGGGCAGCAGGAAATACAAGTGGCAGTTAATTTTCCCAAAGAAATCGATCGAGCGATGTCGTCAGCTATATTCCACGAGATGAGAGAACCTTCCAAACTAACGTAACAGATCAGGTTGGGGTCACTGGTGGACCAGACGACTCCAATGACTTTTTCTTTCACCTTGAAGAGAAAGAAAGGCCATTTTTGCGCAGATATAAACAATGTAATAGGTAAAAAGCATTCTTGTAGAGTTCAAAGGAGACCAAGTTATATGTCAATTTATACTAATATCTTTTATATGTATAGACTAACGTCAATTTATATTAATAAGGGAGAATAGTCTATATTGTATCACCACCTAAATCATACTACCATTCATATTTCATGAAAAAGAAATAGCAGAGTACCTTTTTTTATAGAAAATTAATGATTGAACGATTCAAATTGTGGTATCGTGAAATATCAGTTCTGATGTGATGTAGGTAGTGATACGATATAAATCGCTCTCTCTTAATGGGGTAGTCTCCTCAAATTTTTTCAAAAATTCGATTTTTCAAAACCGTCATATTCTTGTAGTCAATATATGTAGAAATACGGCAGAAACTGTGATTTGCTCTGGAAGATTCGAAAACATGCTCAAAATTGGCAAAAAAGCAGCGGATCTCGCGACTCTATTCCATACAGAAACTTCAAACGCGTTTTTCTCGAAACAACGTTTTTAGACCTCGTTGACATGATTCAAGAAAAACTATCCAACCGATCAGGCTCAAATTTTAAGGGTTTATTCTACACAAGAATGCCTATAGTCGGAACTAGCCATATAATTATTTATTAATATTTAAACAAATTATAAGCAATTCAAGTGTAAAATATGAGGTCAAAAATTTCAAAAGTCCGCCATTTGTTTTGTTTTTATCGAAAGTATAAAATCCTAGTTCGGACTATAGCGAGAACTCTATACTTCAAGAATTGACTTGAATTTCTGCTTTCAGACATTCCAAAGTCGAGATATCATGTCAACCAGATATAAACAGGAGCATGTTTAGGCGACTTTACCAAGAAAGAAAACCATAAAACCAAAAAAAAATTTTGTTCCTGTCAGTCTAAGACCTCTAATAGTATATGTGAAAAAAATTGAAATTCTAAGAAAATATTTACCATGAAAAAAATTCTGAAAAAAAAGACCTCGTTTCAGGAGACTACCTCCTTAAGTGATTCAAACCGATCAATAGGTTTCGACGTCAAAACTAAACCAAACGGTAAATTGTCAAAGCGATTATGGATTCGAATGTTTACCAGACAAGTTGAACGAATTACGTCGTAATAAAAGTGAGTCATGACGAGACTATTGTCATCCAAGTTCCATATTTTGACGGCCAGGTCTCCTCCCGAGACGAGCAGATTCTTATTCTCCTTTCCAAATTCGGGGGAGAAAGCCAGCGAGGTCACCCTGCTTCTGTGAGCATTGTCAATGATGGAGTACTTCAAGATTTTTTCCTCTCTGGTGGGTCTCGCAATTACTATGTCGTTTTTAGCACCCCAGGCGATTATACCATTATTGGCACAGGCAAAAACACGGCTTAAACGCCAATTTGGCGACGGTGGACAGTTCACTTTGTACATAGCTCTTTCTGAAAATGAAAGAGATATAATATTAAGGGATTCTGTGAAATCTCTCTTCACGTGTCGATATAATTAGTACAGAATTGTCATAAGCCGGTTTAGAGATTAACCGGCGGTTTAGTGCTAAAATGAACACGCGACATGTGAATAAACTGGAGGAATTGCAGTGTCTTTATCACAGAAAAAACTAGATTTTTTTAATTATTGAAAGGAAAATAATTTACCTTACTCTTTACATCCTTCCGCGCAAGTATGTGAAGATTATTGACCAATTTACTTCGCACGACTGCACCGCGCTAGCGTTTAAAACCGACTGACCGCTTCTTCGCGCCGATCACGCCATCCGCCGAAGGGGAGAGTGGACGCGGGGTCGAAAGGCAGGAGACGAGGTCGGTTCTCGGAACCAGGAGCTGCTTCCGACGATCGGGACGGCGCACAGTAGAAACGACGCGACGGTTGGACTGAACCTCCACACGTCTTTTATCACGTGTTATGTCGATCGAATAACGTCTCTAAATGTAACCTTCTTTGGTGACCTAATGACGTATTTGCCTATGGTGAGTGAATCTTAATTCACGTTCTTTCGTTTTTTTAGAATGAAATCCGGCGTTTAAACGGGGCTGAATATAACTGCGTCGATGATTTCGAAATATTTATTTAGTTGTTCTATTGACCGCAGTTGCGTCGAAAATTCAAATCACGGTTCAAGCGCGATAACGCGTGCATTTTAATTGTCGGTATTGTCCTTCGCGCGTACTATTATAATATTGATCTGTTTTTACATTGATAAATAAATTGCGAAGTGATGGAAGATTAATATCAACATTACGATGAAGGCGAAATGAAGAAAAACAAAACACAAAAAAACGCATGAAAATATATTAAAATTAATATAGTGTAACACGTCCGCAGAGAAAGAAAGGGATCCAAACTCTTCAGTCAAGCCCGCTACATCGTCGCTGCTACGTCACAGTCACAGCCCTGCGAGTTGGCCGATCGCAATAGAAACATAAACATAAACATAAGCTCATGTTTCCTATCGCCCCTGCAGGCACCGGCCGCCAAGCGCGACGACGATAAACAGTTTCGGCGTCGAGGAACGGGACCATCAAAACTCCTCTAATGCCAGCTTTACACGCTTGCCACGCCTCGGCAAGCAAAAGCCTTCACAAACGCACAAGCGTGTAAACGCTTCGCAAGAGCTTGCCACAAACTTCCTTTGATTTGTGTCAAAAACCGACACTCGGTCGGTTCGGTCACAAGCCAAGCCAAGCCAAGCCAAGTCAAATGCCCCTGTTTACACGCTTGTGCTTGTGGACGCTTGCCGAGGCTTGGCTAGCGTGTAAAGCCGGCATAAGACTCAGGCGCCTACAATAATAATGAATTGAAATCAAAACGGAGCCGTAACTTGAAGATATTATGATAACAAACCGGAGCGATACATCACGTACGATACAGCAATAACGACTTGAAAAAAACCGAAGTAGTTTTCCCACAAAGTTCATTAGTGGTTTTAGTCAATTCGAAAGAAAGACTTACGGAATTGACTTACATCGGCGAACGTAGGAATGACAAAAATGTCTTGTACGTGGGCCACTCGATGGGTACCACCATGTTTTACGCGATGGCCTCTCGTCGACCGGACGTGGCCAGCAGGGTGCAAGCGATGTTCAATCTCGCTCCGGTTGCTATTATGAATCACATGGAGAGCCCCGTACGGATACTCGCGCCATTGGTTGCATTCAGCAGATCATACCGCTCCGCAACTGTTGAGTGATGTTCGATGGTCATTGGCTAAATGCTCAATTTCAACCAATGACCGTCGAGTGCTCCCAAGGAGCGATATCTGCTGAATGCACCCATTAGCGAACGACACTGAGGTATACGCGAGCGTCGGCGGTGATTTGTCGATTCGCCGTTAGGATCCCCCCCCCCCCTGACGGAGAAAATTTAAAATTGGGCGTAGAAAATATATTACGAGAAATTGCAATCTACTAAAAATTTCACTGCTTGTAGTAAATCGTAGAGAGAGAGAGAGAGAGAGAGAGAGAGAGAAGTTAGTGGTAGATATTCTTTACTCTAAAGGCTAAAGATATTCTGTAAAGGCTTAGATCCGTGTAGTTTTTTTTCCGCCAGGGATCGAATCGATAATGGAAACAATTAATTCTTGCGACGCGAAGAAGCAGAGGGATATGGGGGACGATTGAGGGTCGGTCTGCGAGGCTGCCGCAATGTGAGCTGCCTCGCAGTAATTTTGACTGGTAGCAGGAGGCAATCACGAGGCAGCGCGAGGCGGTGTGCCTCGCGAGGCTGTCGCAATGAGAGCTGCCTCGCAGCAACTTTAACTATGGTAGCAGGAGGCAATCACGAGGCAGGGCGAGCCGTCATTCAGGCGATGTCTGTTATTGTGATACACAGAATTTTTAAAAATTGTAAAAATAAAAAACAGTGACGACGACCTCGTTGGTGGGTGAAATATTTATATAAAAATGGTTTACATTATGGCAACAAACTATTGCAGGATACGATGTCTGAATCTATTGAAGATGCAGTTAAAAACTTTACTCACATGTCGTTGGCCGATTTTGAGTACTTGGCCGAATTAATAAATCCAATTGTTAAAAATAAGCGACACATTTATGAGAGAAGCGATTACCGTAAAAGAAAGGCTAGCCATCACATTACGATTTCTAGCTACAAGAGATTTCTATACAAGTTTGCAATAGCTACCCTTTTTCGTGTGTCAAACCAATCAATATCTTCTATGCCGCGCAACGAGGCTTCTAAACACGTACAAACTTGGAAAATTCCGCGCAACGAGGCTTCGGCACGGCTTGTTCGTATTCACCCAATGACGATTGTGTCGCGCAGTTGATCGCGCATTTCCTGAGGGCGAACGAGTTCCTGCCTAAAAATGTGGTCCTAAAATGTATGTATGGTCAAGTACCGATGCGATATCGATACGTCCGAGACGATCTGCGAGAACTTTATGTTCGTTCTCTGTGAATTCAACAAAGCGCAGTTCAACATCGTGAGTAACGATATAGCATATTGTAATTTTGCTATTTCTTATTGAACAAATATCATAGATTCTTATAGATTTTCATAGAAAACTTGTAGAAATTCCATAGAATCCCCGACAATATTCACCATGTATCGTTCAAGACAGCACAGAAAATTCTAAAAGAGCTCCTTTTGAATTCTTGTCTGCATTTCAAAATAATCTCATTTACGTGCGTCAAAACAGTCCCAAATGTATTCTTATCGCTTAATAGGAAAACTCAATTTTATGTCACCAGATATAAGTTTATTTTCAGACCTAAATGAAGCTTTTTTATAAATCAAACGAAGTCCAAACATCTTCACAAAATATTTAAAAAGTTGACTAAAATAAATCTTCTAGCATTTAGTGAGAATACGTTGATTGATATCAAAGTGCATTACAAGATTGCTTTAGAACTTGGTTTCATTGCCAAGAAAATCTAGAGAATTTAAAAATATAGGCCGAACACTGCGGCGCATAAGAGAGATGTCAGCTACGAAGAGCCTCATATGTAGACTCTCTTTGGACCTATAGCAGGAGAACAGTCTCCAAAAGTTTGTCCGGTACCAGTACTGGCTTCGTATGCCTGGTATCAGTAATTAGTCAAGCTGCGAGAGAACACTCGGTGTCGCCGAAGCGTTTTTTTTAAATCGTTCCCCACTTTTACTCAGGAGAAAGACTATGAACTCTTTCCGAGCTTTTTATGAATAGATAAAGACGAACTCCTTTGAAACATTCGTAAGAAGCCTAAGCCAATCCTTATGTCATAATCTTTCTGCATTCTAAAATACAATTCTCTTTCAACTCTTTACGAATGAAAACAACGAATTCCTTAAAAAGCCTGCACGTTCAATTGTTTTCAAACTCTTTCCGATTACTCGTACTGTCTGGGATATGACTTGGAAATGATACAACCTTCATCTCAAACATTCCGTCACTAGACCCCCGTTCTCAGTAAGTTATTCAGCTGTTCCTAGAGCTACACAAGTGTTCAATATTTTTAATCTTGCAAAAATAGACCCTAAGGGCAGTGCCCGAATGTTTTACGCGTGTCACTCTTATTCCAGACCTCCTGAGGGCAGCAATTATAGTCGTAGTATTGGGATCTGACATGGGGGAGGAGCTTAGTTCGAAAAATCCAATATGGCCGAAATGAGTATACTACTGATACAGAGTCTTATGGGAGTGAAGTCATTATTTATTGTTTTGGCACGTGCAGGGCTCCGCGAATCCTTCCCAAATTTCACTAGACTCGCGGGAGGACATGAGCACCCTTTGCCCTCCGTTATCGTCCAGGGTTGACCTCCCATAAATATAAATTCAGCCTTCGAGACGCGCATATGCCTGTCCCTGGACGGGCGCATCACGGAACGTCGACGTATCTGCGCGCAACCCCGGAGTCTTTTTCACGTTTTTACTCTTCCACTTTCTCGAAACTTTCTTCTCACATCGTGAAATGGAAAAAACTCGCCCTTATGCCAAAGCATACCCCTTCCTTGCGAGCCATTTCCCGGCAGTCGTGAAAAATTCGTTATCGTGTTCGTATCTCCTTCTGCTCCTCACTTGCGCAAGCATCGCACTCATTCTAAGCGTTCCCGGACATTTGTTATTAACCCGAAAATAAAATCTACGTATTTACCAAACTACAACCCTCTCTCTCCAGTTTCTTCGCTTCTGTCTACTCCTTCGTCGCAACAGCATTCTTTCCTGGATTCCGATTCCATTCCCTTTCTCTCCTCAAACTAGTTTATGTTTGGTCTTCCGAACATTTACGAATGGCTTTAACTATGAACGCGATTTGCTCTTGGGCAGGTATCTTACACCTTCCATTTTTCTATTAATTCAACATATGAATAAGGTATAATTTTTAATAATATAATAATGTTCTGTTCGCTCCGAGGTTTTTGAACGTACTGGACGCTCTTCGACCAGGAGCTTGTTGTATGACTTTTTTAGTTTTCTCTTACGACCGGGGGTGGGAGTGCTAACTACGCAACGCGAAGAAATTTCCAGGGAAAAGCGGAAGGCAGGATTAAGTGTTGTAAATCCCAAGGAAACTCCAGTGCTAGGTTCCTATGTCCCGGCCGACGTACACGTACACGGGACCCTGTAGCATTGAGGAACTTTCCCGGATCTAATTTATGACTCAAAGGGTCCCAAGGAGTGTCGAATTTTCCCCTCGCACCGGTCTAGGGCCCAAATGCGCGAGAAGCATTTGGGCGAATACGCGACATACATACATTAATCCAATGCCAGTCACTCGCTAACCCACTAAACGGTATACTAGGAATAGTTTTACATCTCGCCACCAGACGGCGTATCGAGACATGTCAGATCCCAATAGTGCAGTAGAAGAACTAATCGATAAAACCCCTGTCCAATAAACTGAATAACTGATGAAAAAAAAATAGTTTTCGTTCTTGTTTCTATTTACTCCTCATATAATCGTATCAAATTCCTGTATTTTATTCATATCTGTACCTCAGAGCCAGACTAAGACTGTGGACTAAACATAGTCTGGCTCTGAGGTACAGATAATCACCTAAACATTAATATATATATCGCACGCTAAACTTCTATAAATCTAACATTTTATACATCGTTCGTGTTTCATGGATAGACATGCTTGGTCGTGCATAACCATCGCACCTGTTCCTCGTAATTTCTATGTAATGATATAGGTACATACAAGAGCACGATTTTCGGCCGAACAACGCGAGCGGCACTGGTAGAATGTTCATGTTCACGATTTTTTTTGCTCATTCGTTAATACTTCTTGTGCTTATTAAAATAAGATGTATTTGTTTTTTTTCTGAGCACACATTAACTTCTTTTCTTTAATTTTTGAAGTATGAGTTAAATTCAAACGAAATCCTTAGTGACGTCACTAAAGCTATTGGTACTTGCGCAGTGAGGACTTGTAGCTGTTGCCAAGTTCTGTTTATCAAATATTGACAATTATTGTTTTCATGCTAACGTTTTAAGTAAAGATGCAACTTATTGTTTATAAATCGTTATTATAGAAAAAGAAGAATTCAAAAATTAAAAATTATACACATCAGCATTTGAACAAATGTAATATTAACCATTATTTGTACATTTGGCAACACTCAATTCACTTCGCTAGCGTTACTGCTAGACTGATTGTGAGTTATGTTTACATCTGACTGTGACTGAGATTTAACCTCAAATTTTGATATTAAGGTATTTCCTCTCCAAAATCACTTTCTGTAAATTTATTTGAAATTTTGGTCAAATAGAGATTGACGTATTCTGCACCTCCTCTAATTTTTTCAGATTTTTTTCAGGTGTAGTTTAATTGTTATTTATGTTTGTTGAAGGACACTTTTATACGCGTTCCCTATACCCAAGCCGTAAAAATGACACATTTTCACCTTTTTATAGAAAACTGTACTGTAAATATTTTTGAAAAACTAGAGAGATGTAGAGAAAAAAATTAGAAATTTTGTAACAAAACAAACAGAAAAGTCAGGTTTGATTAAAGAACGGTGGGCTTTCAAAGATTCGAAAAACTCTTGAAATTCAGTTGAAGTTTAGATTAGGAGTAGCGATGTGGCAACACTGTACGATGAGGACGTTACTAACCAAACTTGTATTATGAAAATTTGAATATATTAAACATGGAAAAACATGGTTTTAATTCATATTATTCATCGTTGCCACACTCCGTTAATACGTTTCTTTAAATCGCTCGTTTTAATAAATGTATTACCTTTGTATCTTAATCGTTTCAACATTTTTAATTTCGAAATAACGAATACTAACAAATACACGGGGTAACGACACATTGACATGACACGTGTGCAATACAGGTAGTACTCCATACCGTGCCTTTAGACTGATCATGCAAAACTGACGACAAGACTCTGTTTGTAGACTGGGCTTATGATTACGGTGTTGCCACATTCATTCGCACTATTTTGCGTATGTGTAGAGATACATCCATGCATACAGTGAGTCTGTGTGGGAGTAGAGTCGCTACTAAATTTTTTCCCAGAACACTGTATACCGCCCTCTACTTACCTGAGTCCTCATGACCGAAACTTTTGGACTTGAATTACTCGAGGAAATATCTTACATGTAAATCTTACCGTCCGGCAATTAACATTCCGGGGAATGTACGGGAATGCGAGCACATTCACAGTCCCTGCTTGGTCTTAACATAAATCAATAATCCAAATCAATAAAACTGATGTAAATTCTTGGTTAGAATACGCGGCAACATCGCAAGGTTTGTAAATGGGTGAGGAATCTGTTGCCTGACTCTGATTGGTCAGTTAAAATGGCGCTGAAAGTGTGACGCTTTAAAACGAATACCTTTTCTAACATCTCAAAAATAATGGATAAACATCTTTTTAGTTACCTATTTTTTACCTACATTACTACAATACTCTAATCTTCCGATTCATGCACTTTAAACAGCTGTAGAAAAAGTTGTGAACGTGCCCATTAATGTATGCTATCGGAATACACTATCACACACACAGCGTGTTAAATTAACAAGTTTCCCACACACGAAGCCAATATATAATATCCCGCACGCTCAGCAGTCGAGTCAACGAAATGGCGTTCAACCTACAGTGTCTCCTCATTGTTACAATCTGTTACGTGAGCCTGACGCGAAGCCAAGTCGACTGTCTGTATACCAGCCGCGAGAACTTCCCGAAATACCAGGAACCACCCGATGCAAATCTTAACCGAATCTCGGAGTACGACTTCGTCGTGGTGGGGGCGGGTTCTGCAGGTTCAGCCGTAGCCGCGAGGCTCTCGGAGATCCCCGAAGTGACCGTTCTACTGATCGAAGCCGGCGGGCCTCAAATTATCGAAACAACCACCCCCTTTCTATGGAGCTCCTTCACCCGCAACAAAGACCACACCTGGAGGTACAAAAGCGTACCCTCCGATGATTACTGTCTCGCGTTCACCAATCATCAGTGTAACCTTCCCCGAGGAAAGGTGATGGGAGGCAGTAGCAGCATTAATGCAATGATGGCAACCAGGGGCCACAGACTGGATTATGATATCTGGGCCAAGCAGAATCCTGGTTGGTCTTACGCCGAGGTCCTGCCTTATTTCAAGAAACTCGAAAACCTGGAGATACCCGAACTCCGGAACAACACCGCCGTCCGTGGCACAGAAGGCCCGGTTCGCATCGGCTACGCGCCCTACAGATCGGTAGCTTTTCCGAAGTCTTCCTGAACGCCTCCATCGAGCGGGGCTACAGGCAGATCGACTACAACGCGAATCTCACCCGGGGATACGCCCGTACGCAAACGACGATCAGCCGTGGGATCCGTCAGAGCGCCAGCACGGCCTACCTGCATCCGATCAAGAACAGAAAAAACCTCATTGTCACGAAGAGAAGTTTAGCCAGCAAGATACTGATCGATCCCGCGACGAAGCGTGCTAAAGGAGTTGTGTTCAGGAAGAACGGTGTTCGGTATGTGGCGAGGGCCAAGAAGGAGGTAATACTGAGCGCCGGCGCTATCGGCTCGCCCCATTCGCTAATGCTGTCCGGCGTAGGACACAAGGAACACCTGACGGAGCTGGGGATCGATGTGATCGCAGATCTGCCGGTTGGCGACAACTTTTTGGATCATCCTTCTTACGGCGAAGTTGGTTTTCATACGGACACACCTATAATGGTCAACACAAATGATATCATGAATTCATCGAATCCTTATATCAATGAGTACTTCACCAAGCACAATGGTCCCCTGTCCTATCAGGCAGCGGAAGCCTTGGGTTTCCTCGATGTCGATAATCCGGAGGACGAGGACATTTATCCCAATATCGAGCAATTCATCGCGACCTTTCCTCGTTACGATAAGATCGAGCCGAAATACTGGTGGTCGATCTTTTCGGTATTGTTGAGACCGAAGAGCAGAGGTTGGCTCAGATTGGCCAGTGCCGACATCAAGGATAAGCCTCTCATCACGCCCAATTACTACAGCGATCCCGACGACGTCAGAGTAATGGTAAAGGGCGTCAGGGATGCTATTGCCTTTAGACATACCAGAGCCGTCAAGGAGTCCGGTTCTGTGATGTCTAACGATACGATCGCCGGCTGTGAGAACTACGAACCCGACTCCGATGAGTACTTAGAGTGTGCCATTCGCACTTACACTTTCACATTATTTCACTACTGCGGTACTTGCAAGATGGGGCCTGAAGGAGATGAGACCGCAGTTGTGGATGCAACGCTGAAGGTGTGTGTCGCAAGGAAGAGAGAGTCGCATAATTCGCAACGCAAACGACGGCAGATCATGTTGTATGGCTCACCGGATATAACGTGATACATTCTTTCTAGGTAATTGGTCTCAACGGATTGAGGGTAGTAGACTCCTCCATAATACCGGTTATGCCGGCCGCGCACTTAAACCTCCCGACAATGATGATAGCGGAAAGAGCGTCGAATTTGATCAAGCGGCACTGGGGATATAGCACGGATCCTCTGCCATAATCGGAAGCTCCGTGGAATGCATCATGTAGATATACCTTATGAGGCTAAACTTCCCTAACGGAAAAAAGATCTACGCCGATTTGTGTCAATTATACGCTAAAGTACAGAATTTGGAATTTCTTAGTTAGCCGTACAGAATTTTTAGTTTTTCCTGGTAAGGCGTCATATTCCGTAGTTAGCCGTTGATGAACATGGTATTCCGTTATTGTTATGATTACCTACGTGTAGCTAACTAGTGTAATCCGTAGGTTTTTGTAGAAATGCATAGATTTGCAATTCTGAAACTACAAATATCTACGGTAGTTTATGAATGTCTATGGTAAATTGTGCCATATTGTACAAAACTACAGATGTTACAAATTCCGTACTATAACGTAGAATTGACATAAAAAAATCGGCGTAGATTTTTTTTTCCGCCAGGGCTACTCGCTAGGAAATAAACTTTAATCACAATTATCACATGATCTATGAGTTTTTGACTTATATTTGTGTAATACTTTCTTGAAGATTACATTTTTATCTAGAATAAGATCTTATATCGATGTAGGCTAAAAGTTCACAAATAATGAGATAATATTGATTGAAATTTCTTTCCTGGTAAGTAGGTTTATCCTTATATGATACAGCATTGAAATTACTTCTCAATGCAGATGATAATATTCTTGTATGTACCATGGAAATAGGACTGTGTTCTATATGCAAGGATATTGTAATGTGTGTGACTATCACATATATACTTCTAATTACTCTAAAGATATTAAATGTACAGTACCTATGTACTAGTAAGTGTGTATTATACATAATAAAAAGCATTCGACCAGTCATCCCTTCACTTTGTACCCGGCTGCCACTAGCCAAAGCTAGACAAGGATCAGTAACAATTACATATGTTTGTTTGTCTTGAACTCGACAATATTATTGTTGGTAATACTCTTTTGAATTGGAAATTCTAATACTGTCTTTTTGGTGAATAAATGTATTTACTTTTTTCAAAAATAAATTTAGAATTTTTGCGAGTGTCCTAAAATTTATTCGTACATCTATTATAATACAAGAGATAGGGTGGATCAGTGATCGATTCCACAGGTTTCGATTTTTCGCATCCCAAGGGTACCACGTTCTTATTTTTTCAATTTTTGGCAAACATGAAAATCTTCAGAATTGGAGTTTCGACCACTCTATTCGATGTATTTTTTGACGCTGATTCCGAAAATCGACTGTGAGGAAAATATGCATAAAAACGAATGAAATGTATCAAAATTATATCTTTAATCAATTGCCATAACAACATCCAGTCTTAGTTACTGAAGCAAACAAAGTTTAAGAAACGGCTTTCTTCCAAGTTTCCGATAGAACGCTCATGAACGTTGCCCTGCGCTCTTCATTCGTCAACTTGCTCGCTACATCGGTTGCCTTGACGTAAGCTAAAGTAGGACATGGAGCGCAAACACGCTTTTTGACGAAATATTTGCTTTCGCTTCTGACGCAGTCCAGGCGCTCCATAAGGTCGGTCGTGTCTTTCTTGGCGTCTCCCGTTTCGTCAACTCTTTGCGACTGGCCTAAAATCATCGCGAATATTACACAGTCGTACGCAGAGTCGCTGATATATCTATATACTTAATAATTACCTAGAACAGCTGTGAGAGAGGCTTCTAATTTATTAACCTCGTACGCCGTCGACCAATATTTGACGGTATCTCGATCCAAGACGTCCTTCATGAGTTCTTCAACCAACTTTAACACTGGTTCGACGTTTTCCTCTTCCTCGATTTCGTCACTATTTCTTTCTATCAGCCAGTTTAAGAGGCCGAGACACAAGTATGCCCTCAAACTCTTCGTTATCGTACATTTGTCGTCGGCGAAAAGGCTATTCTTGGCCGTTGGAGCTCTTGCGTCCAAGTTGCAAAGTATCTTCATAAGAGAATCCTTCGAATATTCCCCGACTTTTTGCGAATGCAGCACTTCGAATTGGCAGATCATGCTCAGAACGGTGACAATGTGACTCAAATACTTTTCATTGTCATCGGCGGATACTGCCAGGGCGATTTGATGACTGACATTTAGCCACAACTAAAATAACCATTGGCAAAGTTTTTCATTGAGTGTTTAATGGTAATCAATGGGATCGCAATGGAAATTCAGAGGGAAAAATGGACTGGCACTTTCTACCATTCAATATAAATGGGACTCCACTGGTAAATCAGTGGGAAATATTGAAAGGTATGTATTCCCATTCGTTACCAATGGAGGACCAATGGCAAGTTACTGGGAACATTCAAAGTGGTATTTTGTTCCAATGGTAACTAATGGGAGTCCAATGGCAAATAACGGA
This sequence comes from Xiphydria camelus, assembly GCA_963678675.1. Taxonomy (NCBI): domain Eukaryota; kingdom Metazoa; phylum Arthropoda; class Insecta; order Hymenoptera; family Xiphydriidae; genus Xiphydria; species Xiphydria camelus. Next base: position 4,190,156 of record OY783200.1, read on the forward strand.
GTTCCATGCGGAAGCCGGTTACGACTAAACGCGTCGCGGATCGATCGCAGGAAACAGTGCCGATACAGCGATATAACAGGATAATCGCAGCGATTTTTCGGATCAGGGGAGAGCAGAGCGTGCCGCCAGCAAGAACACGCAGGAGAAAGAGAGGGGACTGCTCTAGATTTCAAAGGAGGGCTTCAAAAAAGTTGAAAGAAAAGGTGAGGTTAGGGGAAGACGGGCAGTGGTAGAGGAGGTGGGGCACGCGGGGAGGATGATTCGGGCGCCGTCGGATCAGGAAAGTCGGAAAAAGCCGAGGGGACAGCGGGAAAGCTGAAGAGAGGCTTGTGTCTTGGACACAAATAGCTAAGTTAAGTATCACTCAACAAATGGGAAATGAATGGTTATAATTGAATGGGAATTAATTCCATTTCACGAATGGTAATGTCAACGGTATAAAAACACCATTAAACGAATGGGAAAATAAATGGGATGTCAAATGGTAGTATAAGTGGGAAAGATAGCATTGGAAAAACCCCTTTGATTTACCTTTGACAGACTGTCAGTGGTATCCAATGGGATTTTTAAAATGGTAATTAATGGGAGACTTAGCCAAGGGAAGGGTTTGATACGGTTAATGGACGACGTTTATTCGTAATGAAATAAGTGTATGTGAAACTAGAAGGATCATTGGATAAGAGTTTTAAGGGAAATCGCAGATAAGGGAGAGAGACTGGAACAGTGATGACCTCTGAATGATGCTTACTTGAGAGATAAATCGATAATTCTTACCAAAGCATTGCTTTCCGGAATGGTCGTAGAAACATCGCGCGCTAAATCGGCATAGTGGGAATGGCAATTTGGGTATCGTTCCTTCAAATCCCGAAGCAATCCAAATTGAGAGTTTCCCGATATCCAATCCTTCGTCCGATTCGTAGATTCGTCGTTGCGAAGCACTCTACAGATCGCTTTGAAAGCTCGCACGTGCACTTCGCGATACTATGAACGATTATAACGAAGACACATCTTTCTTCATTTTCAAAGCACGAGACGTTTACGCATCACGCGTGCAAAGAGAAACTCATAGATAAACGCATGAACTTTACGTCGTACTACCTTGACCAACGGAAACTTTGCGATTACGCTCTCGGCGGAAGCGTAATCCGAATTTAGAAGCGCCTGCGTGATCGCCCAATCCGCGAAGAATTCGCACAGTTCTTCATCGTCGACAGTGAGCGCCAGTTTACCTGCAATCTTCAAACTCTCCAAATCCCCCCTACGACCGAGATATTTAGCAGCATCGGAGACATTTCCCAGCTTCAAATAACTAAAAGAAGGCGTAACTCGATGAAGTGCCATTTTTAGGCTCGTGATTATCGTCGAGTATGATCATGACTGTAGCTGCGACAATAGGAAAATTACAATATACAACCAACCATAGCACAGCATCCTCAAAGTCGCCCTCTTTGATCGCATTATTTGCCCACTCCTCCAGTAAATTCGCGATCAGCGAATCCTCACTGTCCAGCTTGCATCGGGCGAGCACGTACGCCTCTTTGTACATTTTCGCATCGGTGAACACTTCGATCGCGCGATGGATGTTGTGAATGCAGAGAAGATAGGACACGGCTTTCGAATGATTGCCTTCGGAGACTAACTGTGTTGCGTATGCTTCACACATCTCTTCCCACGTCCTAATATTATAATCACGAATGAACTTCTGATGTAGGAAGCATTTACTGAAATAATTGATAACGTATGCGAGAATCAAAAAGAACTGATAACTAACTTCGTAGAGAGACTCGGCGCGAGAGAGACTAACAAGTCGTTCAAACGTTTCTGCTTGGCCGCTTCGAGCAAATTATCTTGCAAATTGTTGACCCAAACATCCATTTCAGTAGTGATATCGTGTTTATCTTGTGATGTGTGTGTTGCCTCTGGAAAATTCATGTAGATGCATTTGCCACGATTTGTGATGAGTCAATTGGATCAGCTGAAAACTCACTTTCGTTATCTAGAGTCACGAAAAGTTCCTCTTTACTGCCGAAGATAGTCGGCGTCGCGACAAGCTGTTCATTCGATACGTGCGATGCATCAGTCGCGACACATTGTTCGTTCTGTTCTTGAATGCTTCTCGTCAGTTTCTCAACAGAAGCGTGGAAGAACGCTTTGTCGTTAGTTAATTTGGCGTAACTCGGAAAATACGACACCTTCTTCCCTCTTTTCTTCTTCAACTCCTTCGTCGCGATCTTTGTATCTAGGAATGACCATTATATTGCCGTTTCAGGCTGCTGAATGTTACTTTTATATCAAAGAAAGATAATGACGAATGTCTACCCCTATGAAATATATGTATACCTTCTTCTGTCTTCGAGAATTCCACGCCCTGTGTGTTTGTAGTTGCATTGCTGTCCGTCGTGACACTGTTATTAACGTCAGTTTCCGTCGTTTTACCGCTCGTCTTGTTTTTTTTCTTTTGTTCATTCGTCTGTTGGTCGCACAAGTTCCAAACGCGAATCATGAAATCGCCCGAACCCGTTATTATCAAATTTGGATCGAGTGAACTCCACATGCAGCAGTACACCGGTCCACACTGAGAGGTGTAAGTAGCTATGGATTCTTCAGTTTCTATCTTCCATACCTGGAGGGACAAGTAGACAAACGCTCATTTATCCTGGACTTAGTCCCTTTTAAAATAATCAGACACCTACCCGTGCTGTATTGTCGTAACTACAGGAGACTAAATATCCACTGATATGCGGACTCCAAGCTAAGCTCACGACCTTTCCCGCATGTCCGTTCAACGTCGCGACTACCCGATGAAGCGGCGGTTCGTCTGTTTTGGTATTTACATCGTTTGGAGTAGATTCCTCTGAACCGTCGGCATTTTTCGGATGTCCCAAGCTATTTATCAGGCCCGACATATCGAAGATCGTGATCGTAGACTCGTTAGTGGAAACGGCCAAGTAATTTCGCAAAGGAGACAAGCTCAGGTCTGTTGCCGTACTCTCGGGATGCCAAGCGAGGCAAAGAATAGTTTCTTTCAGCGAGTGGATAGGGCGACCGCATTCCGATAGGTTACTAGTTAGGAACGATATCAACCTGGAAGAGATTAAGTTGACGATACCATTGTTCCTGCGAATTCGAGACTCTCGCGAATTCTAGCGCGTTTCAAACTAACCCGTTCTCGAAGCCCAGTGCCATGCACGTAAAATCCGGCTTCCAAGCGAATGTCGTACATTTCTTCTCGGTGACGCGTGTGGAGTCTGAGCGAAAAATATGCTTGCCATTATATTTCAAACCCCAACTAAGGTTTTGCGTTGATTTGTATTCGAATAAGGACAACAACTATTTATATGCTATACTTATGCTTAGTGATGTGGCAACAGAATCTTTTATTAACTCGTTTGGATAGATATAGGATGAGAATCTTTTGCAGGGACAACGACACCTTATGCCCCATAAATGTAATACCTCGCTTTTCCGGATCAAAATAGATTATCTCGAGGTCACCGCATAAGTATAGGACTTTGCTAGTGCTTTTTGGCGACGGGCCCCACCCGATGCAATAAACGTCACAATAATACCAACATTGAAACATAATACGTGGTGGCTTCATGTTCGTATCGAACACACCAACGCAACCTCTGCTGGTACCGAAAGCCAGCCAATTTTCTTTCTCGGGATGCCAGGATATCTGAAGACGCGATTACTTTATACAGGTAAGAAGTATGTCGCGTTCGTTCGGTTGCATCTCGAATATTTCTCGCAAGCCGCCCCCTTAATTTTCGAAAGTACACGGTTACTCACCGCGTTCACTTTCCCCTTCATATCCAGCCAAAGCATGGTGATGTCGAAGGTACTTTCGTGCGGTTCGCACAAGTTCCGCAATCGTATCATCGCATCTCCGACACCAAAAGCGATTCGGGAAGTGTCCAGAGGACACGCCGCCATGCAGTACACGTATACCTCTTGCGTCGATATATTGTACTCTACCTTGGGTCCCGATTCAGTTATCCTGCAGCAAATCACTTTCTGATCGTATCCCAGAGTCCAAACGGTTATGCTGCGAACAACGTCTTTCAATGTATCTCGCGTGCAATGTCGGCGTTTGAATTCGAACACGCGAATCGGGCAGGTCGCTTACTCGCTTTGGCTTTTAGATCTCCAATTTCCATGATCGGCAGGTTGCTCGCCGGGAACGCTGGCGATGCAAAACAAGCCTCGAAAATGGCAAGCGTGAATTAATTTCCAAGGGTCTTTCTTATTCGACGCGATTGACAAGTCCCAGGAGATCAGCTCGCCCCGGGGGGAGCTGGCCAGCAGAAGTTTTGGAGCGACCCAACACAGCGCGGTCCACCCTTCCTGGCATAAGTCTAATATAGTTCCGTGTTGATTCGGATCGACGCGATACTCCGGAAGCGTGATATGGGTTTGATAGCGAGCATCTCCGCCTGTTTTCCATATGAATATTAATCTGTAATTGAAGAATAAACGTCGAAATCGCCCATGGAGGCCTGTGAAATTCAAGTATGACGACTGTTCGGTATTTAAAGGAACTTTAGGGGGGAATTAGGGATGCGACGATAAGCTTATCGCGTTATATTCACCTATCTACCCCGCGCGAAGCTAGGAGCAAATCTTTAGCGCCGTTATCCCTCAATACATTGATATCAACCGGGCACCAAGAAAGACTGGCTATTTTTGCGTAGTGTCCTTCCAATTTATGTGTGACCCTTCCTGAGCCCTTCATGTCTACGATAAATACCAGGCCACTCTCTGTCCCAATTGCTACGCAGTTCGAATCGTGCGGGCAGCAGGAAATACAAGTGGCAGTTAATTTTCCCAAAGAAATCGGTCGATTGATGTCGTCAGCTATATTCCACGAGATGAGAGTACCTTCTAAACTAACGCTACAGACCAGGTTGGGATCACTGGTGGACCAGTCGACTCCGATGACTTTTTGTTTCACCTTGAAGAGAAGGAAAGGCCATTTTTGCGCAGATATAAACAATGTAATAGGTAAAAAACATTCTTGTAGAGTTCAAAGGAGACCAAGTTATATGTCAATTTATACCAATATCTTTTATATGTATAGACTAACGTTAATTTATATTAATAAGGGAGAATAGTCTATATTGTATCACCACCTAAATCGTACTACCATTCATATTTTATGAAAAAGAAATAGCAGAGGACCTTTTTTTTTTATAGAAAATTAATGATTGAACGATTCAAATTGTGGTATCGTGAAATATCAGTTCTGATGTGATGTAGGTAGTGATACGATATAAATCGCTCTCTCTTAATGGGGTAGTCTCCTCAAATTTTTTCAAAAATTCGATTTTTCAAAACCGTCATATTCTTGTAGTCAATATATGTAGAAATACGGCAGAAACTGTGATTTGCTCCGGAAGGTTCGAGAACATGCTCAAAAATTGGCAAAGAAGCAGCGGATCTCGCGACTCTATTCCATACAGAAACTTCAAACGCGTTTTTCTCGAAACAACGTTTTTAGACCTCGTTGACATGATTCAAGAAAAACTATCCAACCGATCAGGCTCAAATTTTAATGGTTTATTCTACACAAGAATGCCTATAGTCGGAACTAGCCATATAATTATTTATTAATATTTAAACAAATTATAAGCAATTCAAGTGTAAAATATGAGGTCAAAAATTTCAAAAGTCCGCCATTTGTTTTGTTTTTATCGAAAGTATAAAATCCTAGTTCGGACTATAGCGGGAACTCTATACTTCAAGAATTGACTTGAATTTCTGCTTTCAGACATTCCAAAGTCGAGATATCATATCAACCAGATATAAACAGGAGCATGTTTAGACGACTTTACCAAGAAAGAAAACCATCAAACCAAAAAAAAATGTTGTTCCTGTCAGTCTAAGACCTCTAATAGTATATGTGAAAAAAATTGAAATTCTAAGAAAATATTTACCATGAAAAAAAATTCTGAAAAAAAAGACCTCGTTTCAGGAGACTACCTCCTTAAGTGATTCAAACCGATCAATAGGTTTCGACGTCAAAACTAAACCAAACGGTAAATTGTCAAAGCGATTATGGACTCGAATGTTTGCCAGAAAAGTTGAACGAATTACGTCGTAATAAAAGCGAGTCATGACGAGACTATTGTCATCCAAGTTCCATATGCTGACGGCCACGTCTCCTCCCGAGACGAGCAGATTCTTATTCTCCTTTCCAAATTCGGGGGAGAAAGCCAGCGAGGTCACCCTGCTTCTGTGAGCATTGTCAATGATGGAGTACTTCAAGATTTTTTCCTCTCTGGTGGGTCTCGCAATTACTATGTCGTTTTTAGCACCCCAGGCGATTATACCATTATTGGCACAGGCAAAAACACGGCTTAAACGCCAATTTGGCGACGGTGGACAGTTCACTTTGTACATAGCTCTTTCTGAAAATGAAAGAGATATAATATTAAGGGGGATTCTGTGCAATCTCTCTTCACGTGCCGATATAATTAATACAGAAGCCGGTTTAGAGATTAACCGGCGGTTTAGTGCTAAAATGAACACGCGACATGTGAATAAACTGGAGGAATTACAGTGTCTTTATCACAGAAAAAACTAGATTTTTTTAATTATTGAAAGGAAAATAATTTACCTTACTCTTTACATCCTTCAGCGCAAGTATGTGAAGATTATTGACCGATTTACTTCGCACGACTGCACCGCGCTAGCGTTTAAAACCGACTGACCGCTTCTTCGCGCCGATCACGCCATCCGCCGAAGGGGAGAGTGGACGCGGGGTCGAAAGGCAGGAGACGAGGTCGGTTCTCGGAACCAGGAGCTGCTTCCGACGATCGGGACGGCGCACAGTAGAAACGACGCGACGGTTGGACTGAACCTCCACACGTCTTTTATCACGTGTTATGTCGATCGAATAACGTCTCTAAATGTAACCTTCTTTGGTGACCTAATGACGTATTTGCCTATGGTGAGTGAATCTTAATTCACGTTCTTTCGTTTTTTTAGAATGAAATCCGGCGTTTAAACGGGGCTGAATATAACTGCGTCGATGATTTCGAAATATTTATTTAGTTGTTCTATTGACCGCAGTTGCGTCGAAAATTCAAATCACGGTTCAAGCGCGATAACGCGTGCATTTTAATTGTCGGTATTGTCCTTCGCGCGTACTATTATAATATTGATCTGTTTTTACATTGATAAATAAATTGCGAAGTGATGGAAGATTAATATCAACATTACGATGAAGGCGAAATGAAGAAAAACAAAACACAAAAAAACGCATGAAAATATATTAAAATTAATATAGTGTAACACGTCCGCAGAGAAAGAAAGGGATCCAAACTCTTCAGTCAAGCCCGCTACATCGTCGCTGCTACGTCACAGTCACAGCCCTGCGAGTTGGCCGATCGCAATAGAAACATAAACATAAACATAAGCTCATGTTTCCTATCGCCCCTGCAGGCACCGGCCGCCAAGCGCGACGACGATAAACAGTTTCGGCGTCGAGGAAAGGGACCATCAAAACTCCTCTAATGCCAGCTTTACACGCTTGCCACGCCTCGGCAAGCAAAAGCCTTCACAAATGCACAAGCGTGTAAACGCTTCGCAAGCGGTTGCCACAAAATTCCTTTGATTTGTGTCAAAAACCGACACTCGGTCGGTTCGGTCACAAGCCAAGCCAAGCCAAGCCAAGTCAAACGCCCCTGTTTACACGCTTGTGCTTGTGGACGCTTGCCGAGGCTTGGCTAGCGTGTAAAGCCGGCATAAGACTCAGGCGCCTACAATAATAATGAATTGAAGTCAAAACGGAGCCGTAACTTGAAGATATTATGATAACAAACCGGAGCGATACATCACGTACGATACAGCAATAACGACTTGAAAAAAAAAACCGAAGTAGTTTTCCCACAAAGTTCATTAGTGGTTTTAGTCAATTCGAAAGAAAGACTTACGGAATTGACTTACATCGGCGAACGTAGGAACGACAAAAATGTCTTGTACGTGGGCCACTCGATGGGTACCACTATGTTTTACGCGATGGCCTCTCGTCAACCGGACGTGGACAGCAGGGTGCAAGCGATTGTGAGGAATATTTCTTGAAGGAGTCGATGGAAATGCCGTCGACGTATTCCTGACACCCCTCGCTTGAAGGATGTTTAGACGAATCTCGAGGAGCTGGGATGCACGGGTACGAGTCGATGGGAATGCCATCGACGTATTCCTGACACCCCTCGCTCGAAGGATGTTTATATGAGATGGCGATAGCGTTGGGTCGAGAGAGAGACCAGGCCCTCCGGGCCCTGGAAAACGCGGTGCGAGGATTCATTCTGGCTTTAGCAGTTATAGCATCTTCCTTATGGCTAAATGTCCCCGACAAATAGTATGAAATTTTTTCAATAGATGGCTGCACTGTTAGGGCAAAATTTACTTGGTAATTTATTCGGAAACGGCTGCACATATGTTCATTCTGAAAACGGATTTATTAATTGTTCATGTATCGAATTTAATGAAATTGGTTTATAAAAAATTACAGTTTATTATAAACATACTTCTAAAAGAAAAAAACTGAAAAATTCACTTTTTCAAAAAAAGCCACTTATAGAGACATATATCCGTTCAATGTGAATTCAAAACCGTGTCGGGAATTCTGCAGCAAGCAGTATCTCCATCGTAATTAGTAATTTTTAACAGAGTAGGGGGCTCCGCCCTCTGCTCGCTACGCTCGCCAACTCTCCGATGCCGCTTCGTGATGCTCCACCCCGTAGATCCTCGGGAGCGAGGCGGGAGTATACTAATACGAAGGCGTAGAAGAGACATTGATTATTTATTAACTTTTTATTTTCTAATACCGTGCACATTTAATTTCGCGTTAGATAACATGGAATTAATCCATTGTTTCTTAATAGGAGGGGATTATTTCCATGTTAGCTAACGTGGCACGGTGCTTGCAAATGAAAAATTAATTAAACGTTCCTTCGTACACTTATGTACCTTTTACTTATACATATTTGTTCACTCAAAGCACTGTTCAATGAAATTGAATCAATTTTGTTGATCAACCAAAAGTAGAACCGTTTACTGAGGAGGCGCTGGAAAAAAGCTAATGCAAATAAAATAATGCATACTGCCTGGGCTCGTAGGTTGGCGAGGTATTCATGGTCGCATTACTACGAAACCCTTGCAACGGAACAGTTACTTCGAAACGTCGACAGCAACCCTCTGTCTCACTGACACTCGCAACAACTGCAGCAGCACGCACACTGAAAAAAATTTTCAGGGAATTGAGCAATAATTCTGGCTGAACCAACCAGAATTTCTAGCCACCGTGGCCACAGCCAGAAGTTTTCTTAAGACAGCCAGCCGAGTATGGCTAAGCTAATATGTTTAAAGTAACAATATCGTGATGTTTGTGTCAAGCTGCGCTGTACTGTTGAGCCAGTTATTTATTCTGATTGATTTAGACGTGCAGTATGCCTACGTAAGCTGTACCGTATCGCTAAATTGCACGGAAATTCTGGTTCATCTAGACAAGCAGTATAGCTGTGTCAGCTATACCGTATTGCTAAATTGCGCGGGAATTTTGGTTCGTTTAGACAAGCAGTATAGCTGTGTCAGCTATACCGTATTGCTAAATTGAAAGTAGGATTTTGCAAAAAGGGGGCGCGCACGCCTATCCTGCCGCCTGCCAACCCGCCTACTGGGGTGTCGGTTTTTTTTCCAACCCTTCCGGGATTCGATTTTTTTTTTTTTTTTTTTATAGAAGGGGAAATGCATTTACGCACCATCCCCAGGTTTGGCTAGAAATCCGGAGGTGTGTGGAGCTCGGGTGATCCCGCGACGAGAAAGTGCAATGTCGCGGGGCCCACACCGGGATTTGAACCTGCGTTCCTTAGATGAGATGCTTCGAGACTGGGAATGCTCGCATTCTACCAATTGCGCCACCGACTCTTCAAGCGGTCTTAGCTAAAACAGGCCTTTATATAATGCAACACTGAGATATCTCGGCAAAAATATTTAAATAAATATTTAATTTGCTATCGGGGTACCGACTCGACTTCTACCGGTATTTCGTATGCCTCGGGCACAGAACCGCACAGTTGCAGGGACCTCTTCGGCCGGGCTTGGTCGGTATTGGAGCCACTTCTACCGGTAAAAATTGCTCGAATACCGACCAAGCCCGGCCGAAGGGGTCCCTGCAACTGTGTGGAACTGCGCGAGGCATCCAGTATAGTCCACCCAGCCATACCGTTCAGTCACACTACACATAAGTTTACAGTTGGTGTAAACATACGTTTTATAGTCCAGCTAACTATACCTATATACCTATATTACGTATAATCATACAGTTGGGGTAAGAATACGTCATCTGCTTAGGATAACCTTTCTAGTATATTAAATAATCAGATGCCATATTGCTGCATCAAACATATCTGTTAGCAATACTTGGACTGCTAACATAGCAATGCTGTATCTCAAATACAACTAATAGAATTACTGTAATAAAAATATTTTTAGGGGGGAATGGCTAGAAAGTCTCAGCCAGAAATGTATTGCTGTTAAAACTAAAGATTTTTTTCAGTGCACACACAAACGTCAGGGCGACGAGAGTGAGACCGGTGCGACAATATATGAAGGGTACAGGGGTAAAAGAGGAAAGCCGTTGCTACGTGCTCTTCATCCGTACACCGTATTCTTCTATCTTCAATTGGTTTATAAGAAATTACAGTTTATTATAAACATTCTTCTAAAAGAAAAAAACTGAAAAGGTCACTTTTTCAAAAATAGTCACTTATACAGACATACCCGTTCAATGCGAAATCAAAACCGTGTCGGAAATTCTGCAACAATCAGTATCTCTATCCTAATCAGTAATTTTTGCTACGCTACGCTCGCCGACCCCCCCGCACCGCTTCACGGCGCTCCCCCCCGTAGATCCTCGGGAGCGAGGCGGGAGTATACACTAATATAAGGGACATATCAGACTGCGTGTTAGGGGTGGACCCCAATAGTTTCTTCGACGCATAAACAAACACCGCCGCACAGTGTTTCCATGCCCTCCTGCGAGGCTCCTGAAATTTGAGCACGCGCGGTCGAGGGGCTCGTTTCATTTCTCCTGAACCTGCCTCACTCGCGCTACGCTCTTTCTCATGCTTCGCGGTCTTTCCAATGCCGGCACGCGCGAGATACGTCGAGGCAGGCCGACCGCGAGAGTGTGAAATACTTAGCCCAAGAGCCCGCGACGGCCAGACCTTCGTTATTTTATAAAGGCTGTAAGTTTCTCTGTGTATGTCCCAATAGAGCTAAGAAAGATCCCCGACATAAGTATATGCAAGCGGGTGCAAATGAATAATGAGCGATTCGATCTATTGCTGCGCATCTTTCATTTACTCAATTATGATATGTTGAACAGTGTTTTTTTGGATTTATCGGAAAATTTCATTATATACAATTAAATATGACTAAAAAATAAATTTTCAACAAATTATTCAGTACAATGTTCATATCAAGAAATCAATGAAACAAAAATTGAATAAATTAATCAATATTGTTTTGATATGATTTCAAATATGTATTACTGGATTCAAAGAAATATGTAATGATTTTCTTCATTATCTTCGTCACTGGTACTCCAGTCCGTGGCTTGATCGTTGCCAATATGGCCAATACCATTTTAAATGGTTTGAAGGGGATCAGCTACTAAATTATGTCAGTGATTCTCTACAAACTCTATCACCTATGTAATTATTATGTCAAATTATTATACTTACATAAATTTGTGACTATTCATAATTATATTACATTAATACAGAAACTGGCGGAGAAGGCAATATTGACAACGATCAAGCCACGGACTGGAGTACCTAGCAGTGACGAAGATAATGAAGATATCGACAACGATGGGAATTATGAAAATCATATTTCTTTGAATCCAGTAGTACATATTTGAAATCATATTAATATATTAAATTGTTGTTTTGATTTATTGACATGAAAATTTTACTGAATAATTTTTTGACAATTAGAACCGTTTTCCTAGGAGGCGCTGGAAAGAAGCTAATATACGAGTGACTCGAGAAAGGCCCCCCTATCTCACTGACACTCGCAGACAACTGCAGCAGCGCTCGCACACAAACGTCAGAGCGACGAGAGTGAAAACGGTGCGACACTATAGAAAGGGTACAGGGGTAAAATGGGGAAAATGTCACAATTTAGCCAATTCGTCATTTCTACACCATCTAGTTGAAAATTTCGCATTCTTTCAGCTGGCAAAGGATTACAAGCAATAAAGGTACAGTCAAGAGATACAGACGTTTAAAAATTTAGCATAACATGCAAATAGAGGGGATGTCCGCGCGCAAATTTGCTGTCCTGTAAATTTTTTTTGTTTTGGCATTCCCTCTTTTACCCCTGTACCCTTCATATTCAATTTAGCATATCTTGCAAACCAGGCAAGATATATTGAATTGCCATCTATCTTCTTTTTTCAGAAACAATCCAAAATAAATGATGGTATAATTAAAAAAATTTTTCATTGCGAATTTCTATGTAAATTCAAGCATTGAAAACTTTAAAAATCAATCATGTGTAAACAACAATGAAAAACAAAATTTGGTTTCGCTAGGAAAAATGATGAGATCTTTCTAAACGGGTTACAAAAAAAAGATTGTAAAAATCTTCATTTTTGGATTTGTTGTGAATATTTGAACATTCAAACTCATCTGGAGGTCCTAGCTTCTTAGGGGTTGAAGATAGGCTAAAAAGTGTATAACCTTTTTTGTAGATAATTTTATTATATACAACTTTTGTCGTAACTGTTTTTCAATGGATCACGTATTTTTCAAAATATTAGCGAAGAACCGATTTTTCAACAATAAATACATTTTTGTCACTCAGTGTCAAATACTCGGTTTCATGGGCGTCCTCGACGCATGTGAAATCATCTTTCACACACCAATTCGTGAAAAGTTGCGCAGTGCGTGAACTAACCTGCGCAGTGCGTGAAATCGTCAACCTCGTATTTGACACTTAGTGACAAAAAATAGAATTCGTTATTCGGTTGTTTCGCGCCGTTCTAACGAGTGTGATTGCCGTACTCGCTTCGCTCGTGCGGCAAACTTCACACTCGTTAAAAACAGCGCTTCACGCCCTAATAACGAAAATAACTATTTGTACACCCTTCGCCGGGGGGTGATACTTCTTTTAATATATTCCCTCTATTAATAACATCAAAATATAACTTTTGCCAAGTTTTCACCATTATGTCTCAATTTTCGATTTGAACAGAAATTTGACTGGACTATTAGTAAAGCGAGACTACACCGTTTTATTTCTCCTGAACCTGCCCCACTCTGTAGCCACGCTCTGTCTCATGCTTCGCGCTCTTTTTCAAGCCGGCACCTACTACATACACTCTTGCGGAGACACGTCCAGGAACGCCGACCACGAGAGCGTAGAAAGCAAGCTCGCCCCGCCCCGCTTCGCTCGCCACGCCAGCGCTCGGTTGAATACAGAAATCAAGAGACACGGCAGTGTCTCGCGGCATGTTCGTTCATCTAGTCTCGGCGTCGAAGCGAGCACCCGTGTATCTATACGCCACAAATATCTACCCCCTGCACCCCTCAATTTTTACATAGAATTTTCTCAATAAATATATGGTTATAACCAAAACTATGCTTAGTTACGCCATATAAATCGACTATTCTCTATCGATAGAGACCAGAGTAAATGTTGTAAGTTACATATTAACAGAGATTTTTCCTTAGAAACGCGAAGCCACGCCCCTTGCCCCTCAAAGTTGTGGATTTCTTTTCTCGGCCGCGATATATATATCTGTAAAAAAAAGGCGGCATGTTCATTCAGTGCCAACAAAAATTGATACGTAAAATACTCTCCAAAAAAGATTTGAAATCAATTAAGATCGCCATGTTCAAGATTTATATATAAAAAGTAAAAGGCATCATTTGAAAGGGAAATTATTGTAAATCAGGTTACTAAAAAATTCGACTAAAAAAATTTATAAAAAAAATTTTAATAAAAAAGAACTTGCCGCGTTTTTTCCTTCAAAATAAAAAATTCAGACAGAGAATTATATTCGATGTTTATGCACTTATGATTTTAAATAAATTCATACACTCTTATATGATACCACCAGTATACCGAACATCGCACGGGAAACCGATCAGGCGGGGGCCTTCTGGATTTCTCTGAATTTGACTTCGACAGTGCAATTTATGAATCACTCTAGCACTGTCCAAGCACTGCCAATATTCGGTATAGTGAACAAAATATGAAAACTTAAACGCGGCAAGTTCTTTTTTATTAAAATTTTTTTTATAAATTTTTTTAGTCGAATTTTTTAGTAACCTGATTTACAATAATTTCCCTTTCAAATGATGCCTTTTACTTTTTATATATAAATCTTGAACATGGCGATCTTAATTGATTTAAAATCTTTTTTGGAGAGTATTTTACGTATCAATTTTTGTTGGCACTGAATGAACATGCCGCCTTTTTTTACAGAGAATCTGTTTTTGTGGGGTTACTGATTACGATCACGTTTTTGGGTAGAATCAAAATTCGAATCCGCAGCAATTATCAGTTAGACTTCTTGTTTGTCTCTATAACCCTATTTTTTTACAAAAGTACAGTTTTGGCGTTTTTTAAGCATTTTTTTGTAAAATTTTTCAACTTAAAATTTTAATAACCAATTTCATTAAATTCTACATTGAAAACAGTCAAGAATCCGTTTACAGATTAAAAAATGAACCGTTCGTTTGGGAGAAAATTGTCAAGTAAAAGGTTTGTTCCAGCAGAGAATCCGTGACTAATCCCTGACAGTTGGTGATTTGTACGTAGTGCGCATGTGCGGACTTTGACTAGTCAGGGATTTCTGTTGGAACACCGAACGCACTGTACTCTAGTGGTGACGACAGTAATTAATTTTAGAAGAGAGCAAACCTAACCTTTTTAATTTTCGACTAAGGTTATTGTTATTTTGTTTTATACACTACTAGTAGTGTAACAAAAATATGGATGAAAACTCAGGTACAAACAATAGAAAGGTAATACGGTTTGGCGAACAAGGATTGCAAACGTACAATCAGAGTAAGAGCGTGTATGGCATTATTCATAAAGAAATTAATCAACAATGTGTTTTTCCACATACACCCGGGGACACGGTATCTGTCGCTGGTGACTTTATTAAAATGTTATTTTCAAACGTACTAACCAATGAATAATTAATTCTTATGCGCTCATTAGCTACGGTGGCGTCTACTCTCGTTAATGAAAGCATGAGGATTATTAATTATTGGTTGGTACATTTAAAAATAACGTTTAAAAAAGTCACCAGCGACAGATACCGTGTCCCCGGGTGTACATACGTTTGACATGTTCCAAGGCAATGCGCAATTATGTTAATAATGAGTCCAATCACCACCATCGACAATCACTTGGCATCCCCGAGGCATAGTATCCACCCATTTTTCGACCTATTCGCGGGGAAGTGCCTTCCAAACGCGTCGAATTTCTCAGCATAGCTACTTCACAGTGAACACGTTTTCATAAACAAGCAGAAGCTTTGACGAAAACGTATCTTCACTGTGAAGCAGCTATCCCAAGAAATTCGACACATTTTGAAGGCACTTCCCCGGAAATATGCCGAAAATTTGATGGATAGTATGCCTCGTAGATGCCAAGCAATAATCGATGGTGGTGATTGAACTCATTATTAACCAAATTGTGCATTGCCTTGGACCATATCAAACGTATGTATGTCGAAAGAAACATTGTTGAATAATGTCTTCATGAATAATGCCGTACACGCTCTTACTTAACAGACTATACTTACAATCTCACGTCCTTCATGGAAGACTAATTGCCGGACTGATCGGAGTAAGCCATCCCCGCAGTGGCCAGCTTAATAAATACAGCTATACATGGAATACTAAGTCAGATTGTAAAAGGGAGAAATAACGGATTCCATAGATATAACCGTGTAAATCTGATACCTGGCTTGCCATGTACACCCGGGTTCACCGATTCTGAACATAGTGACTTTTCAAAATGTCATATTTCAATATACTAACCAATGAATAATTAATTATCATGCTTTCATTAATCAGGGCAAAAGCCGCATTAGCTAATGAAAGTTTGATGTTTAATTGCTAATTGGCTGTTACATTTTAAAATTACATTTTGAAAAGTCATTATGTTCAGAATCCGTGAACCCGGGTGTACACCCGGGGCTACGGATTCTTCTTCTGGTTACTTTTGCAAAATGTTTCTATTATAGGTACCCTACATATTAATTACTCATTCAAATTTCTAACATTAGCATCAACATCTATAGCAGAAATAATGGATTCGGTTTTTCAACAGTACAAATAACAATTAACAAATTAAGAGAGGGGGGGCAGTTTTACTTCGACCAGGGTGTACACAATATCCTACAACAAATTAGGACAGTTATATTTTGGATTAATCTATTTCTCCAGCCTTATACCATACTTGTAAAACGCTTGCGTGCTGGTTATTCTCAGTATAGCGCTATACCGCGTTTATACTATGTTTGTAAAACCCGCCCTCATTCATACGAGCAGCTAGTACGCCTGCGTCGGACTAAAAGTTTCCTGACAATCCGCAAACTTTTCTGACTGTCAGCAAACTCGTCTGACTCCTGCTGGAACAGCGGATTTGGAATCAGTGACTGTCACGTACTTCTTGCTGGAACGCGAGAATCTTAATGCGCATGCGCCTGACGTCCGCTGACAGTCTCTGACTCCTGCTGGAACAAACCTAAAATTCGCTCATTTTGGTGCTGCCACGTGGTGGCAAAATTTTGAACCAAACACGGTACATTTAGCCTTATAGTCCCGCTGTACTAATTCAATAAAATAGTCTTTGAGCTAAGTCACGCTCCCACGATGTTCAATCTCGCTCCGGTTGCTTTTATGAATCACATGGAGAGCCCCGTACAGATACTCGCGCCATTTGCGAACGACACTGAGGTATACGCGAGCGTCGGCGGTGATTTATCGATTCGCCGTTAGGATCCCTGACGGAGAAAATTTCTACCACTATCTACGCGAATTCCTACGCTTAACTACATTCAACTTGTGAGAGAGTTTCTAAAGACAGATACGACACTCGATGCATGGTCGACGCCGAGGGTCAGCCGCATAAATATCGAGTTAGTTTGAGTGGCAAGCGCATCTCGGCACCTCGAGCATTTCCACATCGATACCGAGAGCTGGGAACGTAAACAGGGGGATGATACCGAGCTGGATGACGAGCCCGGAGCGGGCATTCCGTTCAGAGCAGTCGTAGCGATATCATCGCAATTTGATCCATCTTCGAGATTCTCTATTATCGAGACTTTCTATTATAATTATACTACAAGAATGATTATTGCATAAGAACTTAAGTGTGTGTAATTATTCATTACTAGAAACTACACAATAAATTATGCAAACAACATAAATTATCAAAATACGCGGTATGGAACAAATCTTAGTTCCGCGTAAACTACAGCTTTTCACATCTAGGGTGTAAAAAAAACTTGAAAGTTTTAAAATTGGGCGTAGAAAATATATTACGAGAAACTGCAATCTACTAAAAATTTCACTGCTTGTAGTAAATCGTAGAGAGAGAGAGAGAGAGAGAGAGAGAGAGAAGTTAGTGGTAGATATTCTTTACTCTAAAGGCTAAAGATATTCTGTAAAGGCTTAGATCCGTGTAGTTTTTTTTCCGCCAGGGATCGAATCGATAATGGAAACAATTAATTCTTGCGACGCGAAGAAGCAGAGGGATATGGGGGACGATTGAGGGTCGGTCTGCGAGGCTGCCGCAATATGAGCTGCCTCGCAGTAACTTTGACTGGTAGCAGGAGGCAATCACGAGGCAGCGCGAGGCGGCGTGCCTCGCGAGGCTGTCGCAATGAGAGCTGCCTCGCAGCAACTTTGACTATGGTAGCAGGAGGCAATCACGAGGCAGGGCGAGCCGTCATTCAGGCGATGTCTGTTATTGTGATACACAGAATTTTTAAAAATTGTAAAAATAAAAAACAGCGACGACGATCTCGTTGGTGGGGGTGAAATATTTATATAAAAATGGTTTACATTATGGCAACAAACTATTGCAAGATACGATGTCTGAATCTATTGAAGATGCAGTTAAAAATTTTACTCGCATATCGTTAGCCGATTTTGCGTACATGGCCGAATTAATAAATCCAATTGTTAAAAAAAGCGACACATTTATGAGAGAAGCGATTACCGTAAAAGGAAGGCTAGCCATCACATTACGATTTCTAGCTACAGGAGATTTCTATACAAGTTTGCAGTAGCTACCCTTTTTCGTGTGTCAAACCAATCAATATCTTCTATGCCGCGCAACGAGGCTTCTAAACACGTACAAACTTGGAAAATGCCGCGCAACGAGGCTTCTTTGAGCATGGCTTGTTCGTATTCACCCAATGACGATTGTGTCGCGCAGTTGATCGCGCATTTTCTGGGGGCGAACGAGTTCCTGCCTAAAAATGTGGTCCTAAAATGTATGGTCAAGTATCGATGTGATATCGATACGTCCGAGAAGATCTGCGAGAACTCCATGTTCGTTCTCTGTGGATTCGACAAAGCGCAGTTCAACATTGTGAGTAACGATATAGCATTTTGTAATTTTGCTATTTCTTATTGAAAAAATATCATAGATTCTTATAGATTTTCATAGAAAACTTGTAGAAATTCCATAGAATCCCCGACAATATTCACCATGTACCGTCCAAGACAGCACAGAAAATTCTAAAAGAGCTCCTTTTAAATTCTTCTTTGCATTTCAAAATAAGCTCATTTACGTGCGTCAAAACAGTCCCAAATGTATTCTTATCGCTTAATAGGAAAACTCAATTTTATGTCACCAGATATGAGTTTATTTTCAGACCTAAATGAAGCTTTTTTATAAATCAAACGAAGTCCAAACATCTTCACGAAATATTTAAAAAGTTGACTAAAATAAATCTTCTAGCATTTAGTGAGAATACGTTGATTGATATCAAAGTGCATTACAAGATTGCTTTGGAACTTGGTTTCGTTGCCAAGAAAATCTAGAGAATTTAAAAATATAGGCCGAACACACTGCGGCGCATAAGAGAGATATCAGCTACGAAGAGCCTCATATGTAGACTCTCTTTGGACCTATAGCAGGAGAACAGAGTCTCCAAAAATGTGTCCGGTACCAGTACTGGCTTCGTATGCCTGGTATCAGTAATTAGTCAAGCTGCGAGAGAACACTCGGTGTCGCCGAAGCGTTTTTTTTAAATCGTTCCCCACTTTTACTCAGGAGAAAGACTATGAACTCTTTCCGAGCTTTTTATGAATAGATAAAGACGAACTCCTTTGAAACATTCGTAAGAAGCCTAAGAATGTACTTATGTCACAATCTTTCTGCATTCTAAAATGCAATTCTCTTTCAACTCTTTAGTGCGCTTTCACATGGGACCGATGATCAGCGCTGACGATCAGGAGGGTCCATTATTTCAAATCGATGGCTTAGGCGCAATAGGTCGTAAACCACAAAAAACAAAGCAAGAATATGCAATAGGACGTATCACACAAAAATAATCAAACATGGAAGATAATTTTAAAATGCATCTAAAATACTTTTCTTGATTATATTTTAGTTGTAACTGACCTAAGAAAATATCAAACTTGTCTTAAATATTGTCACTGTGAAGTTTTTTGTGTCTCCTGTAAAATTTACTGCTTCGGGGATACGTCCTATTGCGTCTAAGCCATCGAAATGTAGCTTTCACATGAATGCATACCGTCGGTCGACCGATTAAAAACGCTCGGGCCATCAGTCGGCTCGTGGCGCATCCGATCGTCGGTTTGTCGTCAAGGCCATTCAACAAACGAAGCTGTTCACATGCAAGCAGATCATCGGTCGCGTATGGAGGAACAGCGTTGTCGATTTTGCGATTTTTTTTTCGCCTCTCCATCAACCTTTTTACGCACAAAGCGACAACGATGCGATGCTCTTCACTTTTCAGATACACATTGACGACTGACCATACGTCTCATGTGAAAGCATTCAGGCAGAACTGATGATCAGTTGCGACCGATCGTCAGCGCTGATCATCGCTCCCATGTGAAAGCGCACTTACGAATGGAAACAACAAATTCCTTAAAAAGCCTGCACGTTCAATTGTTTTCAAACACTTTCCGATTACTCGTACTGTCTGGGATGTGACTTCGAATTAATGATACAACGTTCATCTGAAACATTCCGTCACTAGACTCCCGTTCTGTTATTCAGCTGTTCCTAGAGCTACACAAGTGTTCAATATTTTTAACCTTTCAAAAATAGACCCCAAGAGCAGTGCCCGAAAGTTTTACGCGTGTCACTCCTATTCCAGACCTCCAGAGAGCAGCAATTAGCCGTAGTATAATGCAGCAGAAGAACTAATCGATAAAACCTCTGTCCAATAAACGGAATAAGTGATGAGAAAAATAGTTTTCGTTCTTGTTTCTATTTACTCCTCATATAATCGTATCAAATTCCTGTGTATTTTATTCATATCTATACCTCAGAGCGCCGGACTATGTTAAGTCCTATGTTAAGACTACGGACTTAACATAGTCTGGCTCTGAGGTACAGATATTCACCTAAACATTAATATATAGATCGTACGCTAAACTTCTATAAATCTAACCTTTTATACGTCGTTCATGTTTTATGGATAAAAATGCTTGGTCGTGCATAACCATCGCACCTATTCCTCGTAATTATGTGTAATGATTTACATACAAGAGCACGATTTTTCGCTGAACAACGCGAGCGGCACTGGTAGAATTAATGTACGCTATCGGAACACACTCACGCACTGCGTGATAAATTAACAAGTTTCCCACGCACGAGAAGCCAATATCTAATATCCCGCACGCTCAGCAGTCTAGTCAACGAAATGGCGTTCAACCTGCAGTGCCTCCTCATTACTACAATCTGTTACGTGAGCCTGACGCGAAGCCAGATCGACTGTCTGTGTACCATCCGTGAGAATTTCCCCCAATACCAGGAACCACCTGATGCAAATCTGAACCAAACATCGGAGTACGACTTCGTCGTAGTGGGAGCGGGTTCCGGGGGTTCAGTCGTAGCCGCGAGGCTCTCGGAGATCCCCGAAGTGACCGTTCTACTGATCGAAGCCGGCGGGCCTCAAACCATCGAGACAACCATACCCTTTCTATGGACCTCCCGCGTCTTCAACGAAGGTCTCAACTGGATGTACAAGAGCGCACCCTCCGATGATTACTGCCTCGTGTACACCAATCACCAATGTGACCTCCCTCAAGGAAAGGTGATGGGAGGCAGCAGCAGCACTAATGGAATGGTGGCCACCAGGGGCCACCGTCGGGATTATGACAGTTGGGCCAAGCTGAACCCCGGTTGGTCTTACGACGAGGTCCTGCCTTATTTCAAGAAACTCGAGAACCTGGAGATACCCGAGCTCCGTAACAACACCGCCGTCCACAACACAAAAGGCCCTGTTCGCATCGGCTACACGCCCTACAGATCGGTAGCTTCCGAAGTCTTCCTGAACGCCTCTATCGAGCTGGGCTACAAGCAGATCGACTACAACGCAAATCTCACCCGGGGTTACGCCCGTACGCAAACGACGACCAGCTGTGGGATCCGTCAGAGCGCCAGCACGGCCTACCTGCATCCGATCAAAAATAGAAAAAACCTCATTGTAACGAAGAGAAGTTTAGCCAGCAAGATACTGATCGATCCCACGACGAAGCATGCCAAGGGAGTAGAGTTCACGAAGAACGGTGTTCGGTATGTGGCGAGGGCCAAGAAGGAGGTAATACTGAGCGCCGGCTCTATCGGCTCGCCCCAATTGCTAATGCTGTCCGGCGTAGGACACAAGGAACACCTGACGGAGCTGGGGATCGATGTGATCGCAGATCTGCCAGTCGGCGATAACTTTCAGGATCATCCTTCTTACAGCGAAGTCGGTTTTTATACGGACACACCTTTAATGGTCAACACGGATGATATCTTGAATTCATCGAATCCTTTTATCAAGGAGTACTGCACCAAGTACAGTGGTCCTCTGTCCAATCAGGCAACGGAAGCCTTGGCTTTCCTCGATGTCGATAATCCGGAGGACGAGGACATTTATCCCAATATCGAGCAACTCTTCGTGAGCTTCTCTCGTGGCGATAAGAGCGAGCCGAAATACTCGTGGTCCATCTTTCCGGTATTGTTGAGGCCGAAGAGCAGGGGTTGGCTCAGATTGGCCAGTGCCGACATCAAGGATAAGCCTCTCATCAAGCCCAATTACTACAGCGATCCCGACGACGTCAGAGTGATGATCAAGGGCGTCAGGGATGCTATTGCCTTTAGACGTACCAGGGCCGTCAAGGAGTCCGGTTCTGTGATGTCTAACTATACGATCGCCGGCTGTGGGAACTACAAACCCGACTCCGATGAGTACTTAGAGTGCGCCATTCGCACCTATACTTACACATTCTATCACTACTGCGGTACTTGCAAGATGGGGCCTGAAGGAGATAAGACCGCAGTTGTGGATGCGACGCTGAAGGTGTGTGTCGCGAGGAAGGGACAGTCGCATAATTCATAACGGAAACAATGGTAGATCAAGTTGTATGGCTCACGGGATATAACGTGATGCATTCTTTCTAGGTAATTGGTCTGAACGGATTGAGGATAGTAGACTCCTCCATAATACCGGTTATGCCGACCGCGCACTTGAACCTCCCGACGATGATGATAGCGGAAAGAGCGTCGGATATGATCAAGAGGGACTGGGGATATAGCACGGATCCTCTGCCATAATCGGAAGCTCCGTCGAATGCATCATATAGATGTACCTTGAGGCTAAACTTCCCTGACGGAGAAAAAAAATCTACGCCGGTTTTTGTGTCAATTCTACGCTATAGTACAGAATTTGGAATTCCGTAGTTAGCTGTACGGAATTTGTAGTTTTTCCTGGTAAGGCGTCTTATTCCGTAGATAGCCGTTGATGAACTTGGTATTCCGTTATTATTATGATTAACTACGTGCAATTATTTCATCAATTGAAGTAATCCGTAGTTTTTTGTAGAAATGCATAGATTTGGGACTCTGAAACTACAAATATCTACGGCAGTTTATGAATGTCTATGGTCAATTAGGCCATATTGTGGAAAACTACAGATGTTCCAAATTCCGTACTATAGCATAGAATTGACGCAAAAATCGGCGTAGATTTTTTTTCCGCCAGGGTTACTCGCCAGGAAATAAACTTTAATCACTATTATCTCATTATATATGAGTTTTTTACTTATATTTATGTTATACTTTCTTGAGGAGTACATTTTTATCTAGAATCATTTTTGTCTTTTATCGATGTAGGCTAAAAGTTCACAAATAATGAGATAATGGTGATTTAAATTTCTTTCCTGGCAAGTAAGTTTATCCTTATGTGATACATCGTTGAAATTGCTTCTCAGTGTAGGAGATGATATTCTTGTATGTACCATGGAAATAGGACTGTGTTCTATATACGAGTTTATTGTAATGACAATCACATTTATATACTTCCAGTTACTCTAAAGATATTAAATGTACAGTATGTAATATTGGATAGTGAAATACGCAGATGCATGGCATACTAGTGAGTATTATACATAATAAAAAGCACTTTACCTGCCATTCCTTCATTCTGTATGCCAAACATGTCGACAACCAGAGATAAGAAACATCAGGTAACTAATTACCCTGAACTCTAATCTTTCATCTCTGAATCTAAGTTCTTCTTCTTGAAAATTCTAATATCTTCTTAGAAGGTAAAAACTCTGAAACGCACAAGTGCATGGTATACTGGAATGGGCTACATAAAGATGCCTGATCAGGCTGTTCCTTCAGTTCGTGTCTAACCGTAGATTACTGAAGTTTGATGAGGACCATAAATACTTTCTTTCGTTCCAATATCTTCGCGAAATGTGTATCCTCGGTAACGAGCAAATGAATATATAATACAAACAGCTTCGTTGTGATAAATTCAAATCAAGAATCGAATTTGAATAATATTTGTGAATCATGTGTATTTACAGGGAATGATAGGACAAAGAAGGATTGTAGATACAAGGATAAGGATTGCACCTACGCGATGCAAAGATCGTTTTCTGTAAGTTAAATTTGTAATGCAGGATCTACTAAATTTTGCAACTAAAACAAATAAATAAAATATTTACAAGATAGGGTTGTTAGGAAATACTAGCTAGGCAGCAGAAATATATCTTAAAAACATTCTATGGATATTCGCGGAAACAGATATTGAGACGATGTCTATAACATATTTTCCAAATATCTGAATAGTCACTTTTGTACGTGTAGTAAATATTTTGTAAACATCATATGAATATTCTACGGATATTTAGGCAGTATTTTAAAAATATTGTACGTACATTTTTATTACATATTTTGACCGGTATCTATTGCAAACGACCTCTACACATGTTATTATATAATATATCCAGATAGACACCTGGCAGCATACTGTCTGAATTATGACGACATTCCGGACTGAATAATGGTAGCAGAATTGTGCACACACGCGTCCGTGTATACTATTTATTTTGCCGAAAATTAAAGACAGCAAGGAATGGATGCCTTGAAAATTGCACCGATATGCGTAGAACTGCAGCCAAATGGCGCATCATGCTTGCATTACCACGCAATGGAATATCGAAAGTATGCTGTTTATTTTACTTCAGTTCATATATTTTCTACAATTTAGAAACACAGATTCGTATCATATATTCCAGCATGTTATACTATCATAGTAACATCTTAATACGGGAATAAAATTTCTAAATACCATTTTTAGTATTGTTGTCTATTTGGGATACCTATAGATAATATCATTCTATTAGATCCGATCAATTACTAATCGGATTCTGGAAGAAACAATAACGAAACCGTGTCAACAGTGTTTACTATTATAAAGAACGTAATAATTATTCCAATCGATCCACTTTCAATTTACAAATTTTGGAATTCGAAGAATTAGTCAGATTTATTATTACTACCAATCACAAATACTACAATTTATTAATTGAAAGCAAGTTTGTCAGAATATCATCCGCGATGGAAGCAGAATTGTATCTATACAATATCACTGTTACATCTGCAATCATTTGACAGAATATCAAGCAAGCAACGTTCGTGACGATTCAAAGAACATCTCTGAAGTACTCACAAATACTGTCTGTTTGATATCTGATCACAAATATACCAGCAATGTCGTATATGTAGATATTCTGAATATTGTGAAATGTTTCCGAATATCCCAATGATATTTCCTCAATTCTCTGTTGTGTGGGTATTGAACGATAGAAATATGGTGGAATCAGATAATATAAGATTTGTCTAGCGTCGCCTGTCGCTTTTTTTTAGCAGGGGTGCCCTCAAGATCAATCTTGAATATTACATCACCGAATTAATGCTCTCAGTTATTCAGCTGTCTCAAGAGTTACACAGGTGTCAAATATGTTTAATTTGTGTTGATAAAGGCTTCAAGGGTGATGGCAGAATATTTCACTCGGGCATTATTTTTCTAACCCTCGTAAGAGCAACAAGTAGTGGTGGAGTAAGTAGAAGAAGTAATCGACAGAACACTTGCGAAATAAGTTCAATAACTGTTAAAAGGAAAATAATTTCCGGTCTCATTCCTTATTATATTAATTTCGCAGGCTTTTAGAACAATTTATTTCTCATATAATCATATCTAGTTCTTGTATCTCGTTCTTAGGTAGGTATTCGCCCAAACATCAGTACATAGATCGTTCGCATACTGAGTAGATACATGCAATATGTCATACGTCGCGTTCGTACTTAATGGATGGACATCTTTAATCACGAATAATTATAGCGACTATTCCTTATGATTAGGTGTAATAATATATAGTATCCAGTCGACGAAATGTTCAGCTTAAAGTACATCCTGGTTGCTACAATATGTTACGCGAGCCAAACGCGAGGTCAGGTCAATCGTCGGTGTACCATCCGCGAGAACTTCCCCCAATACCAGGAACCACCTGACGCGAATCTTAACCGAATCTCGGAGTACGACTTCGTCGTGGTGGGGGCGGGTTCCGGGGGTTCAGTCGTAGCCGCGAGGCTCTCGGAGATCCCCGAAGTGACCGTTCTACTGATCGAAGCCGGCGGACCACAAGCCGCGAAAACGACAGTCCCCTTCCTATGGGACTCCCTGTCCTCCGACGACAGCCTCAACTGGATGTACAAGAGCGCACCATCCGATGATTACTGCCTCGCGTTCGCCAATCACCAGTGCAGCCTTCACCGCGGAAAGGGGATGGGAGGCAGCAGCAGCATCAATGTAATGATAGCCAGCAGGGGCCACCGTCGCGATTATGATAACTGGGCGAAGCAGAACCCCGGTTGGTCTTACGACGAGGTCCTGCCTTATTTCAAAAAACTCGAGAACCTGGAGATACCCGAACTCCGGAACAACACCGCCGTCCACAACACAAAAGGCCCTGTTCGCATCGGCTACACGCCCTACAGATCGCCAGCTTCCAAAATCTTCCTGAGGGCCACGCTCGAGCGGGGCTACAGGCAGATCGACTACAACGCGAACTTGACCCGAGGATACTCCCGTACGCAAACGACGACCAGCTGTGGGATCCGTCAGAGCGCCAGCACGGCCTACTTGCATCCGATCAGGTACAGAAAAAACCTCATTGTTACGAAGAGAAGTTTAGTCAGCAAGATACTGATCAATCCCACGACGAAGCGTGCCAAGGGAGTTGTGTTCAGAAAGAACGGCGCTTGGTATGTGGCGACGGCCAGGAAGGAGGTAATACTGAGCGCCGGCTCTATTGGCTCGCCCCAATTGCTAATGCTGTCCGGCGTAGGACACAAGAAACACCTGACGGAGCTGGGGATCGATGTGATCGCAGACCTGCCAGTCGGTGACAACCTTCAGGATCACCCTGTTTACAGAGGAGTCGGTTTTTATACCAACAGACCTATAACAGTCAACAAAAATGATGCCCTGAGTGTTCGGAAACCTTACATCTTAGAATATATAACCCAGCACGACGGTCCCCTGTCCTGTCAGACGGCGGAAGTCGTTGGTTTCCTGAATGTCGATAATCCGAAGGATGACGACAGTTATCCCAATATCGAACACATGTTCTCGAGTACCACTCGTGACGATGCGAGCGAGCTGGAGCACTCGTGGTCGATCTTACCGACATTGTTGAGGCCGAGGAGCAGGGGTTGGCTTAGATTGGCCAGTGGCGACATCGGTGATAAGCCTGTGATCACGCCCAATTACTACAACGATCCCAACGACGTCAGAGTAATGATCAAAGGCATCAGGGATGCTATTGCTTTTAGACATACCAAAGCCGTTAAGAAGTCCGGTTCTGTGATGTCTAACGATACGATCGCTGGCTGTGAAAACTACAAACCCGACTCCGATGAATACTTGGAGTGCGCAATTCGCACCCACACTTACTCGATCCATCACTTTTGCTGTACTAACAAGATGGGGCCCAGAAGAAATAAAGCCACAGTTGTGGACGCGACGCTGAAGGTACGTATCGTAAAGAAGAGACAGTCGCATAATTCACAACGGGAACGACGGCAGATCATGCTGTATGGCTCACAGAATATAACATGATACGTTCTTTCTAGGTAATTGGTCTAAAGAGGTTGAGAGTAGTAGACTCCTCCGTAATGCCGAAATTACCGATCGGGCACTTAAACCTCGTGACAATGATGATAGCGGAAAAAGCATCGGATTTGATCAAGCGGGACTGGGGATACAAGACGGATCCTCTGCCATAATCAAAAGCTCCTTGGAATGCATCACATAGCTGATATACTTTGTTAAGATTGCCTTTGAATGTGCAGAAGGTAATATTCTTTTATGTATAATGGGAGCAGAAATGTGTGCTCTCTCTCTATACACGAATATATTTTTATAGCTGTCAGATGTGTACTTGCAATTAGTGTAAGAAAGTTAAATGTGCATTGTGTAATGTTGGAGAATACACAAATATGTAGTGAGATACGTAGACGTAATGACACATAAATCAGAAATACTCAGCTAGCTATCCTTTCGATTTATGTCCGACTATCGTCTAGTGAGGATCGATAACGATTACCTATATTCGTTGCAACGGTGTATTTCGCGGAACCACGACAAAACCGAGACTTCTCCTGCGAAAGAGGAAGATCGAACTCGATGCCCTTCGTCATAGGCTGCCTTAATTCCTAACTCCCCTGTTTAAGAAAACGATCCGAGCTAGGAGGATCGCATGGACGCTAAACGCTAATGGGTCCTGGAGAGAAGGGAAACCAAAAGGAAAGCTAAAAAAGCTTATGACGGTTAGGACGACTAGCGTCTGCCTCGAAAACCGGCTATGGTGGAGGAACAGGGTTCAAACAGAACAAAATCTGGGTTTGTTCGACAAACACAACTCAGCAATTTATTGCAAGATGAGACTAATCTCTTCAAGAGGAAGCAATTCGATACGCGCTCTTATTCGGAAAGAGAAATTCTCACATTTTCTCACAAGCAATACACTGAAAATATATATCCATTGACTCAACTGAATATCAATTAAGCCAACCACACCGCGATGTTAAATACGCGGAACCTAAATGCGAAGATGTGCGAAGTTGTCCCAATTGCAATCGTAATTGGATAATAATTTTGTATGAACCTCATCCGGTAGTTGAGATAATTTGTTTAAGAACTTAGATGACTTTATCGAAGTATCGAATTGATAATTAACTGAGTAATATATTTAATTCAATTATCCAATTGTTGGTTTAATTTCTACAAATTCGTCGCAACTGCATTAGTAGTTAAATCAACTGAACAAGTCAACCACGTCGTGCAGTTGAATCTACCACATTAACTTCATTTTATCGATCTTTATTTAGTCACGTTAAACAAAATTCGGTTTCATTGACTATAAATTCTTTCGCCACATGGTGCAGCTGCAAGCACAACAATACTTTCTCAGTGCATGTGTGTGTTATAATATGTAACTTAAATCTGAGCATCACAATCTAATTGACGGAAATGGAACCATTTGTCACAACTAGTTTCCGGTAAGAAACATTGATTCAACCAGATTATTTATATCTCAAACGAATTATTGATGCAGGTAGATGAAGTAAGGTTTCTAGTACCATTTTAGCAAAAAAAAAGTGACCATTTTCACCATCTTCACGTAATCCGAAACGAATAAAAGACAAACTCAACTAAAAGGCTGAATAATAGGTAGTTTTAGAGGAAAAATATCAAATTATAGGGGGAAATGTCGAGAATCAGGAGTTTTAGGGTGGAAAAGGGAAACTTAAAAAATAGGGGGATAAAGGGGAATAGGGGCACACTGTAAACCCACATAGCGTAGAGAATTTTCAAAGAATTCCTTTTCCTTTCCGATTCCTTTATTTTAAAATGAGTTCTTTCGCGTGCATCAAAACAGTCCCAACTGTATTTTTATTGCTTAATGAGAGAACTTCACCCCACTTTAACTCACGAGAGAAAGGCTATAAGCTCTTTCTAAACTTTCCATGAACAGAAAAGACGAACTCTCTCTTGAAGCACCCGTAAGAAGTCCTCAAATATTCTTATATTAGAATCTTTCTGCCTTTTAAAATACAATTCTCTTTCAATTCTCTGTGAATAAAAATAACGAATTCCTTGGAGAACCTGCAAATTGAATTGTCTTGGAACTCTTTCTGATTAGTCGTGCTATCTGGGAAGCCTGTACTAACAAACAACCTGCCAGGAACCAAACTTACTCGCGATAAACTCGATAAAGAGAATCGATAGTGAGAAGTTAATGCTCTGAAAGGGACTCACGGAATTTCTAGCATTGACGAAACACGAACCGTCCTCACATGATCGAAACATTACAGAAAAGAGAGAATCCAAAGTCTCTCTTAAAGAAGGGAAGAGACAGCCTAGCGAGATATTAGCATGAAAAGGTAGTAGCGGTAAAGCTCACAGCGGCTTCCTTCGGGTGGTCGGAATAAAAATTAGCACAACACACACGGAAAGATACCACACACCGTCTTTTCCTTAAAAACCTGCCTCAAATCACCGAGATAGCGCGATCGTCAAAAGCGCGAACGCTTATCCTCACACCCAGACATCCGGATCTATTGGGTTGGCAAGAATTTAATGAGACACTTTTAACATGTACGTTATATGGTTTCTTTTTTTTAAACGGCTTCTGGAAGTTTGTATACTAGAGGAGGTATAGCCAGAATAATACAATATATAAGCGCGTTGAGAGCAGTTGAGTCAATTGGAGAATATATTGTTGATTAAACATTAAATAAATATAAATAAATGACTAAATGTTAAAATACATACTTTAAAGTGTCTCATAAAATCCTTGCCAACCCAATATTACAGTTAGCAGATCGTTGATCCCTCTCCCGCGATGATGCGCGAGGAATATCGCTCACTGAGTTCTATAGTGGCACAACTCAAAAAACTGACATTTTTAGTTAATGCCATATTTGAAATCAGCAAACTGTATACTATATTTTAAGTAAAACTGGCATAAATATAGTTCACATTGTGATTTCAAATTTAAAAATGTCAGATTTTTGAGTTGTGCCACTATAGAACTCAGTGAGCGACATGTTTTCACTTCCGTATCCTGAAGTGATAATACAATTACTATACTAAAGTATTGATACGTCTACCAATATTAATTGAACGAGGAAATAAATGTTATTATTACTAACAAATTTTTATTTTTGCACGTTCATACACATAATATAAGCACATCCGTAGGATATTCGGAATTGTACTAATACTTTATCCACATGGAAATCTCCAGCTGCGGTTCTCAGATTTGTATTTTTCCACAGGAAAAGTCGAACAACGACTACGATCTTTTCCTGTATTCTTAATCAAACTGATCAATGCGAGAACCGTAGTATTTTCCCGTTCTCTTGCTCGTGCACATTGGTTATCATTCCTAATTTTCTTTATCTTCATCGACAACTCCTCCGACTAATTATGAAAAACTAAATTTCTTCTATTCACTGTTGGCAACATTTTGCGGTCTTTCATCTCGAGCAATAAGTCAAAACTTAGACGAATGTTACGATAAAAAACAACAGTACAATGCTTCAAGTATCTTGAGTAATACTAAACGAAAAACGCTCTTTGTATCGAGTGAAATATGACTTTAAAACTTTTGTTCGCTATCGTATAACATTCAAATCCTACTCAAGAGAGTATCTCTTAAGGTATGCAAGAGAAACAATGGATACTCGAAAATTCATCAGAGTTCCAGAAACTTGTTATTGCTTGAACTTGGAAGCCAGTTCTTCCGACCTGTTCGCAGCGGCTTCAACGGCGTTCATCATTGAGGCCCTGAAAAAAAAAATGTAGACATGTGTGATGATCGCTGTGCAATGTGCCATAAATAATAAATAAATAGCGAAATAAAATAAAAGGATAGTGAAAACGAGCAAGAGAAAAAGCTGCCGTATTTGTAGTCGAAACTTAAACCTCGACGTAAGAAGGTACAAAGCTACAATTAAACGGGAAGAGAGCAATACATAATTGAATCGGTCATTTTGAAAAGGGGCCATCTCCATAGGAAGCCAATAGGAGGTGGCCTCTGTTCAAAATGACCGATTCAATTGAAGAGTGTAACTTCTAATTAGTCTAAGTGCCAAAAAGCTAAAGTTGAGAAAATCGACAAAGGCAGGCAGATGCTTCAAAGGAATATAGTGGAGCATGTCTTGCAGATTTTCGAGTTTTAAGCCTCTACGTATGCTTTTGCACATAGATCCTTTTCAGATGCATTGGGGTTTGCACTTACGATCGTTTTCAAGCGAAATATATATTTTTGCAAATATGGCACATAGACTAATTAGAAGTTACACTCTTCAATTGATATTCCATCGTGCACCTCTACTCGTCGGCATTTTCCATTCCAGAGAAACAAAGATGTTTGAAAATGAAAGAAAAATATCTCGCGAGACGCGAGAACGACGTCTCACCTCACATATCCGCGTTCCAGCGCGTGAACCCCAGTAATGGTTGTGCCGCCCGGCGAGCAAACCTCGTCCTTCAACTGCCCCGGGTGCCGGCCGCTCTCCAGCACCATCTTACCAGCGCCCACCATCACTTGCGCGGCAAACTTCGTGGCCATGGGACGTGGAACACCCATTTTGACCGCACCGTCGGCCAGCGCCTCGATGATCAGGTAGCCCTGGTCGCCGAAAAATAAGACGATTCACGCGTCAGATGGGGCCACGCGCGACCGGTACAGCGGTTGCTCGACTGCTGAGAAGTTCGGTATGAGAAGACGTCTTGAAAGTACTCAGAAAACAACGCGTAAGACGTTTTGCAGAGTTCTACGTCTTGTGTTATCTAGGCTACCGGATACTTCCCGTTGTAGCCGAGCAACCGCCCATCTCTGTCTTAAGGGGTTACACCACTTTGACCCACCCAAAAATTACGGTTTTTCCAGAATTTTGTCTGAAGAATTGAAACGTTTTTTTCCAAATTAAAGCGCACAGTAAGATATTATACTACTATTAAACTACAAAAAATTGTGTTTGTATTTTTTTTATTTATAAAAATGGCGGCTTTAGACGCGATTTACCGGAGCGCTGCGAAAATCGATGATCGTGCGGTGGGCACGATAACTCAGTCCAGGTTTCAGTTAGAACAATGAACGAAAAAGAATTAGTTTCTGTAGCTCAAAAGCTAGCGAAATATAATACGTAGACGTTTTCAAAAATATGCATTTTTCACAAAATGGCATCGATTTGAAAGGAAAGATACATATTTTGGCCTAAATTTCGTCAACTAATGTGGCATAAAAAACGCAAATTTCAATACTTTGAAAAAACCGTACGTATTTCCCCCACCGAGAGTGCCCACCGATTTTTTTAAATGTAGTTTTGAGAAAAACGCGTTTAAAGTTTCGCGAGAACATTAGCGCGCTTGTGTGCGCGTCTCTGTTTCTGCACTTCAAAAATTGCACTTTCACTTTAGATATCGATTTGTAACTAACGGCATATCATTTTGTATACCATAGAGAGTATTTTCAGCGAAAAAAAAATTTTTCGATTTCTTGACAATTTCAAAGTGGTGCAACCCCTTAACTGGCCACCCATATTTCGAAGGGAGCGTTATAAGCCTCACGTAAGCGGGACCGGAACCCGAGAGACCGCCGACAGCGTTCATGAGGGACTCGGGTACGCTCTCGCTGATGCCGACGTGGGAGAACATCGTGTTCACCAGAAGTTCGTCTC
Organism: Xiphydria camelus; assembly: GCA_963678675.1. Classification (NCBI taxonomy): domain Eukaryota; kingdom Metazoa; phylum Arthropoda; class Insecta; order Hymenoptera; family Xiphydriidae; genus Xiphydria; species Xiphydria camelus. The sequence continues at coordinate 4,223,492 of OY783200.1, forward strand.
TCGGAGTGGTGTCCATGCAGCAGTATACTGGAAAGAAGCATCGGCTAGACTCTGCTTGCGATTCTCTCTGGTCTACATCGCGGATCAGTTACCTATGATACCCTCGCCAACCATCATAGGTGTGTTTGGCATCGACCTGACCAATCTGGGCCCTCGCAGAAATGAGAGTTTCTGAAAAATAGGTGGGTAATACCTTTCACGTTCGTTACCCGGCAAATACAGGGTGCACCAACGAAGCTTGCTGATTTGAACAGCGTGCCGTGAAGGAAGGGAGGGTAAGTCGTGAGTGGGGATAGTCTCGTGCGAAGATGTGGTTTGGGAAGTTTCTTTATCATTAGCGTCAGTAGCGAAAATGCATTGGCCGAAGGAGCAACGCGCGTTTGGCTTAGAGAGGCCTACTTTTCTAACGGCCAGTCGATCATTGCCGCGCAGCGTGCATTTCGTGTACACTTCAATATTCCCGCCCGAGATGATCGCTCTTGCGACTTCTTTTTATGGGGTTATCTGAAATCTATTGTTCACGCCCATCGTCCAAGGACCTTACCCCACTTAAAGGAGAATATTCGCCAAGCAATTATAGCCGGAATACCCGTAGCTATTTTAGAATGAATTAATCAAAACTCAATAGATCGTCTAATTCAGTGTATTGATAATGAGGGGCGTCACTCGCCTAATATTATTTTTCAAACCATGTAATTTTAAATTTCCCATTATGTACAAATATAAGAAAAAATAATTAAAACCATATCTATATATATATATATATATATTTTGTTTTATCCACCTCTCAAATCAGCAAGTTTCGTTGGCACACCCTGTACAAAGTAATAGTCATGCAGCGGTTATAGGTATGACTCAGATAGCACAGAGAATTCTAAAAGAGTTCCTTTTATTTTGAGTTTTTAGTGGTGAAGTTGACGACCCAAGTGTCAATTTTACCACTAAAATTTGTACACTGCTGGCTATCAACAAAGCGATTAAAAATTTTTCTTTTGAATTCTTGTATTTTAAAATGAGTTCTCTCTCATGCGCAGCGAAACAGTCAAATATATTTGTATTGCTTAATAAGAGAATTCATTTTTATATTACCAAATCCGACTTCATTTTCAAACCTAAAACGAGGCTTTTTTATAAATCAAATTAAGTCCAAAAGTCTTTAGAAAGTAGTAACAAAGTATTCAACAAGTTTCAAAATACGCGGTATGGAACAAATCTTAGTTCCGCGTAAACTACAGCTTTTTACATTTAAGATGTAAAAAAAACTTGAAAGTTTTAATCGGTTGTAGGAAATATATTACGAGAAACTACAGCTTGCTAAGAATTTCATTGCTTCTGGTAAATCGTAGTTAGTGATAAGTATTCTTGAAAGGAATAAAAACGGCTTAGATCCGCGTAGATATTTTCCGCTGGGAAAAGAAGGAACTCTTAAAGTATCCATAAGACGTCTAAAAGTATTTTTATATTAGAATATTTCTGCCTTCGAAAATACAATTCTCTTTCAACTCTCTATAAGTAAAAATAACAAAATCCTTAAGAATTCTGCAAAATGAATTGTCTAAGAACTCTTTCTGATTGTTAGTACTATCTGAGATTACAATTTCTGCATCAACTATGTAACAGTTACATAATACACTTGTTGTATAGCTGCAACATATTAGCAATGCAACAGAGCGACATTGTAATATAACCCCAGATATCACAGAGAATTCTAAAAGAGTTCCCTTTCAATTTTTGTATTTTAAAATGAGTTCCTTTACACGCATCAAAGCCAGTCCAAAATGTATTCTTATTGCTTTTGCAACATCCGTAAAAAGTCTAAAAGTATTCTTGTTTTAAAATCGTTCTGCCTTCTAAAATACAATTCTCTTTCAACTCTCTATAAGTAAAAATAACGAAATCCTTAAGAATTCTGCAAAATAAATTGTCTCAGAACTCTTTCTGATTATATATTCCTACTACCTGGGATTATAAATTCCGCGTCAACTATGTAACAGTTACATGATATGTACACTTGTTGTATAGCTGCAACATACTAGCAATGCAACAGAGCAACATTGTAACACAACTGCAACATATATTAGCAATGTAACAGAGAAATATTGTAACACAACTGCAACGTATTAGCAACATTGCTCTGTTGCATAACACAGCAACATTGTAACATGGCTGCAACATAATAACAGTTACTTTGCGTTTACCGTGTTCGACCTCTCGCGCGAGAAGTGAGCCGCCTCGCTCCCAACTTACGTGGCTCAAAGTCTCTAGGGAGACGCCGACGAGGACCGACACGTAGAGCTTACTCTCTATCGACCGCGAGACGGTCTTCGAGATGCCACTGAGAGCGTCGTCGAGCATTTGAGGCTTGACTGCCAGGAATATGACCTCGCAATTCTCGACGACCTCGCCGTTCTTCAAGGTCGCGTGAGCGCCAAGATCGCTCCAGAAGCCAAGGGTTCTGCTCGTGCGACCCGACACCCAAACATTGTCGGGGTCGAGTACGCCTGAAAGGAGTAACGGCAACAATGTTGCTCGTTAGCGCCTACATATTGCGAAGGTGACGAGGCTTACCCTTCCGAATCAAACCAGCGCCAATGGCACTCGCCATGTTCCCACCGCCGATGAAACCGACTTTGACGGTTTTCAAATCTATATTTCCGTCCATGCTGCTTCGCAAAATGTTTTTATCCAACGTAAACGAGCGTATATTTCGGAAATTTTGTTGGTTATGTTAGGCGTCGCTAAGGTAGAACACGTGGCGCATCGGTTATTGATCGAGCGGCGTGCGTGTATGTAGTTTGCTGAGTTAATGCGACTCGATTGTACGAGAGGGCGAATATCTTGTTTGAAAATTCGGCGCCTTTGCTTGCTATTTAATTGCGCTGATTTGAGTCGATTTAAAGGGGGAATTTCATATGAAAAGCCTATAAATTCACTCAGTATCACAATCTGATTTAAGGTAAAAAGACCATTTGAAGGGTACAGCTAAAAAGGGGAATGTCAAAAAAAAACAAATTTACAGGACAGCAAATTTGCGCGCGGACATTTCCTTTGTTTGCATGTTACGCTAAAATTTTAAACGTCTGTATCTCTTGACTGTACCTTTTATTGCCTGTAATCCTTTGCCAGTTGAAAGAATGCGAAATTTTCAACTAGATGGTGACGAAATCACGAATTGGCTAAAATGTGACATTCCCCCTTTTTAGCCTGTACCCTTCATTTATCAAACCGACTTTCTGGTAAGAAACATTCATTCATTATCTTATAAATATATATTTTAAGCAAAATATTGATGCAAATATTGATATGCAGGTAGATGAAGCAAGAGTAATATTATTTTAGCAAAAAAATAAAGAAAAATTGACCATTTTGACCCATATCAGGTACCTAATCCGAAACGATGAAAAAACAAATTCAACTGAGAAGCTGAATAATAAGTAGTTTTGGAGGGAAAATATCGAACTATTGTGGGAAAAAGGGGAAAATCGCGCGTTTTAGGGTGAAGAAGGGGAAACAAAAAAAATATGGGAATAAAGAGGAATAGGGGAACCAATGCGAAATCTGCGTATATGACATCCATGAAATATACGTATCAGATTGTAGGTATATATAGTATATTTCTAAAAAATACTTTCCTCTATGTATAAGGTAGACTTGCTAGGAGGACTGAAACACAAAGAGCCTAATTCTGTTCGGAGTTAATACACTAACCAATGATGACTTCCTATCGATTGGTACCGGAAAAAAAGCACGTATCTTTTCACTAGCATTACTGTGCAAGGAAAAGTCGTAAGTCATAGATGGTAACAAGGACTGACGATGTTTCCTCGCATAGCAACGAATTACGTTTCTCAATGACAGTGAATAGATACGTACTTTTCTTTGGTACTGGTCACTATGATCCTCGTTACTCAGAGTCCACTTGGCTGTAAACTCTTTGTCAAAGTGAGGGGATTATAAAAAATCATATCATTGATCAGTCTATAAACTCTAAAGAAACTTAGGCTCCTCCTATTTCAGCCCTATTGGCTGTTACACCTCGTATAATATGTACCTATATATTGTATACGTTTATTTTACACCCGGTATACGTATATTTTAGATCTCCATTTATGTATATTATACGTATAATTAGTATAAATTAGCCGGTCATTTACCCCGATTTTATACAAAAAAATCTATCTGTACATATTTACGTATCTGGTATGCACACGTATATAAATTTACGTATAATGTACATATATTAGCTAATAAATGACGCACGTAATAAAGAATCCATTATACAAATAAATCCTGTTTTCTTCGTGATCATAGAACACGGATCTCAGACATATCGTCATAAAATTCTCTTTATTTATAATTATTCAGCTGTCTCAAGAGCTACACAAGTGTTGGCTAATTTCACAATAATGAGATAATTAAGTACCTCGAGTCTGGTACCAGTTCACGCAGGTTACTCGTATTCCGAGCGCTCCGAGAGTAGCAGGTGATAATAGAGTAAGCAGAAGTAATCGATAACGTCCCAGCGAATCAAATAAAATACGTAACTGATCCAAGAAAAGTATTTATATCACTCTTTTTTCTCTTCTTACACTCGCTTCGTATCTTCTCTAGAACTATTCATCTCTCATATATTCATATCAGGACTTTGTCCTTTTTATAGGTAGATTTGAAAATAAACCCAAGAAAAATAGTAATTTGGCATAGCCCTGATGGAAAAATTTCTTTGGCAAATTTCTAAAAGACCCTGACTTTTTCTAACATCTTCAAGTAATTTCTCTAACTTTCTGTGAAAAACCTTGATACTAACTTGGAAATCTTCCAATTACTACACTGAGACAAGAGTTTATTTGTAGTTAATAAATGTATACTTGATTATGGCGAAAGAAATTTTTCGTTGGGTCAAATAAATATATATTAACCTAAATAGTACCACCGTCCTTTTAAAAGGACGTATAAGAAATGTTCATTTATCAAACAGTTAATCTACTCGTATCGAGATATAAAAGTATACTTTTTCAAAAAAAAACATAGTTTCGGGAGTATTTGGGTTAATTAATAGAATGTCTCTTTCATTCAGACAGAAACAGAGTAGAATAGAGCTAATGAATATTTACTTAGCCCAAATAATATTACTTCCGCCATAAACAAGTATACGTATGTTAACTGTAAATAAACTGTTTTCTCAGTGTAGAAAACGTTAGAAAATCTCCGAGTTTTTTGTTAGAGAAATTTTTCCATCAGGGAGGATCCGATAACTGCAATTTAATTATTACAAACTCTATAGATTAGGAGTAGAGCTTCATTTTAGACCAGACCAAAAATTCTTTTGTTATTTTAACGGATTGATGAACCAGATCTATTACACCTTCCAGCATATATAATGATACATATACACGTACCTTCTTTATAATTCCAAAACTGAGCTGGTCTCTCCTCCCAAAAAATCACCCCAGTTTTCGCCTATGAAAAGTCCACCCCTTACCGATTATAGATCAGAACTTCTACTACTCAAAACGATAAAACAAGTCTAATGTGACGGAGAAAAGGAAACGATAAAGAACGGAGGAGGTATTTTATTATATCGTAAGTCAAATTATGCTATTAAAAATATGACTCTATTGTTATCTCTTATAATGCGGAAGACGGGCACTGAACTTTTTACAAATTCTCTTATCCGATCGCGAGTCTTCTCCAGTTGCACCTCTATCGACATATATTTCTATTATTCGGTCCGTAATTCGCGCATCAGTTAAATCCGCGTAACTCGGATGGCACGAGTGGTCAGGAAGTGAGACGCGACGCGTCCCTCCGCTGCCGGAAAAGAACTCGTACCATCTGCGCGACCACAAATCACGCCAGCCTACTCCCAGCAGCGCTTCGCTCTTCGACGCCTACGGGGACAGCGGCGGTGTTGATCGAAATTCCCTCTGCGTCGCTTTGATCGTCGTAACATATATATTTTTTATTTGCGATTTCACTTCAACCTATAAAGTCTCGTAAACAACACGAAGTACTATAATATCTCGTAAATCAGATCTTCGTAGAGATTTAAAAAAATCAGAATTACTTTGCATCGCTGCCCAATAAGGGGAGGGGGGGGGGGGGGGGGTGTACACTAAATATTGCCACAATATCCTGCGCGTGCCGCCGAGGTACGCGCGCGCAACGTTAAGATAAAATATGAAACTAAAAAGGGAGAAGAATCTGAATAGATTTCGACGGAACGCTCTACGATAATATAATAAACTCATAAAATAAATTTAAACTCAAGTATTATGGATCTCCTAACATTCTTCTGTCCGCATAATATAACTTCTTATTTGTATCGTATCTGCATATATAAATATACGCTGCGCGATACGCACGCACACGGGACGCGCGCGCGCGTCGGTGTATGTGCGTACGAGCGGAGATTCTTCCATTCTATAATCGCTACCGGTAAACAGCTACGTATAATAATAAAATATTTCCGATAATAATTCACGATAAGAAACTTAAGTAGATTGCAGATCACTCATAGTGTAGCTGTGCTTTAAGCGTGTATATGTACAAGAGAAAGGTGTGGGAGAACCGCCGTGTTGGGGGTTTCCCTGGCGGACCTGAAGAGAAAACGAAAATCCCCCCGCGCGCTCTGCTCGAGCGACGGGGCGGGACCGCGGAAATTCATGATGTGTATGCGAGTGCGCGCCTCTGTGTACACCTAAAATTCTTAGAGTTAACATGTATATGGCAGACCTAAACGTTAACAAATCGTAACTAACAATATAATATGATATAATGTTAATAATCAACATTAAGTAAGTCAATCTCTCGCGTAATCGCTCCTGCAAGTATGGACAAATTACATACATTTATTTATGTATATATATATATATATTTATAACTTAGGGGGATAATAATTTCGCGGCGGAAAGTGTCAACAACCAATCTGTCCTTTCGTTCGATGTTGGCGCGCGGCTCCGGTAACGATCGCCCCCGCGGCCCCCTTAAAGCGGAGAGGGGGAGACGCGGCTTCGACAAATAGCAACAAACATGATCATTGAAAACGCGGTACAACTCGCGCGCGACAACCCTATATTCTCTTCTCTTCCACGAAAACCGACTATCCGATCTCGCCGTCGTTCCGTCGCCGTCCCATCGTCTTCGGGGACTCCCAGTGTGATGTTTCTCCCCCCCGGAAGATCTTTAGCGATGCGCTCCAGCGGAGAACCGATCGTGCGTCGACGATTCGCGCTGTACTTTTCCGCGGAATAGGTACGCGAAGAGACGAGAACGAGGGGCTTCGGCGAAGGGCGTCTCGAACGAAAGCATAGTCGGACGCGAGATCCTTTCGAAGTGTGTACCATATGAGGCTAAACTTACTCGACGGGAAAGAAATTTCAATCACTATTATAGTTATGAGTATTACTACTCTTGGCTTCCGGCTAACCTAACCGCGTCCAAAAGTATCAGAAGGTCATTAGCCTTGATAAAATAAACTGCAATCTTTGCGAAACGTCGAAAAAATAATATTTTTGGACGCGATTACCATCCGGAAGCCAAGAGTATTAACACTAATGGCCGCGAAAGCTTAACATTTTTTATTCAATCACTGTTACCTCACTACCTATGAGCTTTTGGCTCATATTTGCATAATGCTTTTTTGAAGATTATGTTTCAATCTGCAATAAAGCCTTATATCGATATAGGCCAAAAGTGCAGAAATAATGAGATAGCACGTGAGATGAGAAGGTACGTGATTGAAGTTTTTTTCCTGGCGAGTAAATTTAGCGCCTCTCGCATGGTATATATATCCTACAAATACAGCGACATATCTGCACGGGCCCGACCAATCGCGTGTCACCCGATATCTCCGCCGCGGACGAGTTGGAGTTCAAAATTGGCTTCCTCTTCCCGCGACTCACTACCGCGCCCTAACAACTTAAAACGAGGTCGCTCCAAAAGGTTGCACTTTTAGCCTAAGTCGGTTCCGCCGTATTTTTCGTGCGCAGCTGCAACAGTAAGTACAATATGGATGCCAATAACGGTTTCGCGCGAGAAACGAGGAGAGCGACGCTCCGCGCGACAATGAGGGAAGATTACCGGCGAGTGACTCGCTTTCTCGTGCCGCGGCGGCCGCGCCGAGCTTCTGCGCGTGCGCGGTAGATCAGCGCGGGTGCGCTGAACGAAGGTCGTTTGAAAACGACGCGGGAAGCGCTCCGAATGAGCGCTTGGACCGCTGTAACGCGATTTTTCTGGTGTTTTTTCTCTTCTATATCAGCGAGAAGGCTTCCAAGCGATTGTTCGCTGCGCGTCCTCGCATCTTCGGCTGAAAATGGTTCGAGACGCATCGCGTTTGGACTACCGAAGGGCAATTTTCTCGCCCTTCTCCGAACGAACGGCAATGCATCTCAGAAATTCATTGTCCGCCGAACGAGTGAATTGCGCGACGATCTCCTAGCGGAGTCTGGGATGAAAGAATGCGTTCGCACACGCAGCCTCTCGCGGTACTTAAGACTTAATTAAACGCGACGCGGCAGGAGGAAACGACTCGCCGCGCGTGCGAGGGCGCACCCCCCTCCGCATACCGAGAAGGTGCAAACTTCCGGGCGATATTTGGGATACAGGATGGATAAATAGGCTTGACGAGCAGGGCTGGTGACGCGGACGGCGAAGATGGTCGGCTGGCGGGTGAACCGATCGAACGCGGATGCTGTTCCAGAGTCCAGGTGTTAGCACGGGACGAGTGGATTCCATTGTTAGCACTCCAAGCCTACAGGCCATGGGCAACCGGGGTTAACAAGAAAGAAAAGAAAAACAGATTGTTAGTACTCTGATTATGACCGACGTTAACATTAATTCTGTATCTCCGTCTAATAGCCGATCGACCGATAGAACGATATATGGTTAATGGAAAGCAATGCTCGTTGTGGCGAACGTTATTAGGCGCGGTGGTCCCTCCCACGGGAGGGTGACGATGTGCGAGTGAAGAGTGTACACTTCAAGCATTGCTTTACACTTTGGGTCGATTAAAAAAAAAGATTATTAGTACGATATAAGCGTTCGATTTGTGTGTATACAACGACCAAACAAAAAAAAATGTGATGGTCGTCGAAGAGAGAGAGACTCGCTCAGCTTCGCGACGGTCGCGATGGACCTGTGCTTTTGTTACGTTGGCCGGTCCAACGGGCTCGTTGTGCGAACGACGTTGGACCGCCGTCAGCTTTAGCAGAGCTACTGTCGACGGAGGTAGTCGAGCTCGGTTTCTTTATGTAGTGCTACCCTCCCCGCGCATAGGACAGGCAAAGAGTCTGGGGATATCGAGGCGAATATGTCCACTTTCATTTAACTTCGATCGGCTCTCGAATCCGGCAACGAATTATCTTGCCCCCGTCATCGAGTGTGTCGCTCTGAGTGCCACGGGGTCGTAGAAAACCGGATCGTGATTTTTAGCCGTCCGCCCGAAACCCTTCACGGCTAGGAGCCAGGGTCGGCTGGTGCGGAAGGCTAAAAATCAATCGTCGCGGGTAGTACGAATTTTTTTTTTTTTTTCTAAGTAGTGGTAGCTGGAATTTGGGTGTGCACCTGCCGCGCCATGCAGCGGTGCCTTTCAGTATAACCGAACCGGGGAGAGCGAGTCATGAAATCGAGGAAGTACCGATCGATAGGACGAGAACAACAACAAAAAATAGAGGAGATCAAACGGACATCCGTTCTTCGCGTGATCGCTGCAGTTCGCGATCGAATTAATTATTGTAAATAGTGATTAATAATATCCCATCAGCAAGCGGGTGTCAGAAGGCTCATGAGTTACGCACGTGCCATATATATATATGTATATATATATGTGTATGTAGGACAGATCTATAGTACAGTTCCAGGCATATCAAAAGCGTATATTATTATTGTACAGTATTAAAAAAAAAAGTATATAAAAGTTAGTGTCAACTTGGCCATGTGGAGCATTTTTGTTAGTTCGATATAAAGATGGTGCTGTTGTGCAATCTATGTGATGGATGAATCATTGCGTCTAATGATAAAGGTGTCAATGTAAATTACGTAAAAAAAAAAAAGGTTAGCGGTAGTACGTAAGAAGGGTGGGACGCCATCTTATCGCGATACCGTGTTCACCCGAGTATATCACGTTTTCTCTCTGTCTCCGTCGACCCCTCAATGGCGGCGAGACGCGGCAACGGTGGCGGGGAATCCGGTACTAAACCCTCGCAGCGCTACATTCACGTTCGTTACCCGTGCGCGGCGTTCGCTTGCGCGGGAAAGATGCGCATAGCGGCAAGCAACTACCGCGCATTGGTAAAGAAACTATGAACTCGGCGCACACCGTCGTACCGTCAACCCTCGTCCGCGTTTCGCACGACATCGGGGGATGAACCGAACCGTCGCGTCGCACCGCGTTACCACCCCTGCAATTTATTCACAAGATGGAAATCGTTCTTTTGTTTCGTATAAATATTTATTTGAGTCATATAATAATCATATACGTATATATCGATTTATATACAGATCAAATGGAAGGTCAAGTGTTCCACAGGCACAAGTTGCCAAAAAAAAAGAGAGAAAAAAAAATGTAAGAAAAAACTGACAAAATGCAAAATGTCATATAAAATGTCCTGGAAGGCGTTTACAATTGAGACTTCGATATTTGTTCGTTCGTACGAGCACCGAATCGTAATTCTCGTTTCCCTTTTCTGGAAGTCCTTTCTTAAAAACGAAAATACCCGCGTCCACTGCCGCGCTATTATACGTCGCGTCGCCGAAATGGCGCCGAGCGGAACGTCCCTCGAGACGCTCAATGTACCGTCGCAAAGGAGACGCGAAAGACTAGCACAATATTGCGTGATTGTACGGAGAGAGAACCGGGGAGTATAACAAAGAAGGTGACGAACTGTATTCTCTCGTTGGCGTACTCGAAAAAAGAAATCAAAATAGAACTGGGGCAGTGCTTTTTTGGGACTCGAGCGTGCGCCGCGCCAAGGCGGATAGGTGCGCACCCACGTGAGACGCGCTCACCACAAAATGTCCGACGACGAACGCGAGCACGGTGGCACTGACAAAACGAGCGAGCTCTTTTTCCCGATCAACGCAATTTGCGTGTGGTTGTACAGTGGTTGTCGTTGCTTAGACCTAAGAGCGGGGAGTTGCGCCGAAAGACGCTGAAAATCGATCGAGAACAAATCTCTCGCCTTCTTTCCACTTCCTCTGCGTTCGATACAGCGAACGATTTTGACCTTTCGCCGATCTACATTCTCGGCTCTCCGCGAGTACGTCTCGTCGTCGTCGTCGTCGTCGATAAGTGTGCAAACGAAAAGTCCCGAATGACGGTTGTAATTTTGTAAAAAAAATAGATTTTTTCTCTCGTGCGGTTAATGATATTTTGCCAAAAACAGAAAATCCGAAATACCCGTAATCGTGAAGATCGCCACCGCCGACGATTCTTATATTTTCGGCAACAACGAGCCCGTGGAAGCTATCACCGACTGTCGAGAAAAACCCGAAGAAGTAACGGGAATAGAAAGAAAGACGAAACGATTCGCGCGGTCGCGCCGCGCCGCGCCGCGGCTCACGAAATGGCCGACCGCGGGCGCGCGCGCGCGGGAGATTCAAACGCGACACGATCGAGGACATCGCGCGCGCTCATCGGTCGAACGACGCGGCATCAGGTACACAGGACGAGCGTACACACACATCGCTGCTGCTGTCAAGTCCAACCGAGTGCCGTGTGAAAGCTCTCTCGCACCACACATTGGTAGCTGTACAAGTTATGTGATAACGTAATGAGAAACGTCTGTGCAAAACTGACCTTTCCGCGGAGGCGCGACTGTACTCTGTATTCACGAGAGAGCGCCGGCCCTTTGATAAGGGTGCTCGCGAATCTGACCCAGGTGCCTACGCTGCTTCGCAGCGGCCGCTGCACCTGTCCCCAACAATACAAATATCAGTAATCACGCCGCTTATAAAACACTTCACCAAAATTCCATGGTTGTTGGCAACCGTACACAGATAATCACGACTCGGCTAATATCAACATTCGACGCCGGATCGCTCGGTGGCGAGCGAGGGCGCGCGAACTTCGGCGGAAGAGAGAGAGAGTGAGCGCGAGCTCTGATTCGAGTGACCGAGACGGGTCGAGAAGATGGACGCCGCGCCGGTGGCGCTTAAAATGGCGGCGCACTCTCTCCGTCTCCGAAGCTCGCGCGCTTCTCCGACTTTTAGACGCGCACCACGAGAGAGGCAAACGTCGGGGACAACCGAATTTTTTGCTTCGTACTTCGCGAGATACGCTGCTTCGATGGCTATTGCACTCGAAATTTTTCGCGTCTTCCCTGACGAAATCCTCGTGTCTCGCGATTAAAGCGGCGAAAGCTGCTCGACTCCGATTTGAAACTGCGAGTCTCGTTTGCCGGCGTCTCGTGGTGCGCGCGCTAAATATAAAAATAAAAATTTGTCACTGTTTACAATAACAATATGTAGAATACGCGTACGTAAAATCGTCACACGCTGGACACTTTTTCATCTCACTCGTATATGGCTACAAATCGTATTTTTTTTTTTTTTTGATTTCCCCCGTATATCTCGGGTGTAAATCGCGGGTCAACGTACACTAAAATGCGTGTCCAGCCGTTGCGCCTTTCTCGTCGCTCATCTCTGAGCGACAGTGAGTATTAAAGATACGCGCCTATCCTGTCGCTCCTTACCCTTCGTATATAAGTATAATAGCTAAATCTTTATAAAAAATAAATTAAATAATCGTATAAAATAATAATATAAAGTAATGTACAAGTTTCTCTTAGTAGCGTATTTAAATATTGCTCGGAGACTATTCGTTCCAAAGGATCCTCGCGACGAGTGATCGGGACGCGAGTTGTGCCTCTCTCTCTTGCTACCATTTAAGTATTGCCACTCTCTTCGAGTGTACCGAGTATAATTTCGATTTTTTCCTACATAAAAGATCTATATGTATATTATATAAAATCATTTTTCCCGTACCAGCGAATGTATTGCCTGTTTTGCGCTATCGAAGCAACGCACTTTTGCCAAAATAATGTCAGTCGCTAAATGACGTAGTTTTTTTGTTGTCAAAATGACAAAAAATGTCTTTCAGAAATGAATAAATAATGAGGTTTTATCTTTATTTTGTCATTTCTCAAAAACGTTTGATGTCATTTTGACAACAAAGTAACATTATTTCGACTAAAGCATGTTGCATGGGTAGCGAAACCGCTAAAAAAATGAGATCAAGAATTCCCCCGTCTCTCTGGCTTACCGAAGCGCGCCGGAAACCCGAAACGGATTCTTTGGAAGGCACAGTTTCCGAATCGCTTAAAACAGCTACAAGTATACGCTAGAACCGTCAGTCCTCGAAATGTTTGTTTGGTCCCTGGGTGTGTTTTTTACTTTCCCTACACCTAACTGTCCGCCTAAGACCCTACGCATTTAGCCTACCTATCCACCTGCCATTGAATAACGGAAAGAGTTGTCGCTTTGGAAAAAAAAACGGAAAAGAGAAAAACGAAGTCTAGCGGATCCGATCGACCGCAGTCTACGCGTGAATTGTGTTATCAAACGATTTGTACGATAGAAGCGATTTTTAATCAAACAGAGTGTTAAAATCTTGCTACCTGTTACTTCTAACGACACGTGTTTTTCATGGCAAGGAAGACGCGCTGAACACGCCGATCGCGGTGTTTGGATCGTAATCGATCGAGTCGTTGCGAGTCGCAGATAAATCGGAGATTCGACGTTGATAACGAGTGTTAACGATTGGAAAATAAGACACGAAATTCGTCGGATGATTTTTTTTGGACTATTTTAATATTAAAAAATATTTCACAGTTCTTCCCCGGATGATAAATGATTTTGATAATCCATTCAACTCTTGTTCAAAAGTACATCTCGTTTTGGACTATTTCAATATCAAGAAATATTTCATATTTCTTCCTCGGATAATAAGTGATTTTGATAGACCATTCAATTTCTACAAAAGTATATCTTGATGTACCGAAAGGAAAGGGGTATCGTCAATCTCATTGAACAACCATAGTTTCCCAGGTAAACGTTCCATTAACACGTAAAAAACCGTCATTAACATTCGTCATCAAGAGCGAAATCCGAAATCATGACTGCAAGCTCGATTCGCCGCGGCGCGCTAATAATTAAACTTGTAAAACGCCATCTTCTGCAACTTGCCAAACGCTACTGAAAAAAGAAACAAATCCTTCGTCGTATGAGAATTCCATATGCGATCCTAATTCGAATTTGGGCAGCGATATATGCTCGATTAGGACATTATGAGGGGCTGTGTAAGTTAAAAAAAAAAGAGAAAAAAAACATTGGGTGAGTAAGTGTCGTAGGAAAAAGGCTGACCGATCGAGTGTTAGTTGTTACTTGTGTGTTAGACCAACCCTAGGGATTCACTCAAGATTCTAGTGGTACTTTGTAGTGTTAACTTGGTAATCACGTGTTTGTCGCCTTCGAAAGCACGAGCGCGTTCTTGGAACGCGATTGTAAAAAAAAAATGCGAAACAATAATAAACTAATAATAATAATAAAAAAAAAAGAGAGAAAAGTACCAACATTCGATTAATAAACCATCACCGATATTATCGATAAACGACTGATATAAAATGGATGTTAGAGACTTTCGATTTTTTTTTAGTACGGATACCGTTTTTTTCGCGCCCGACGCGCGCGCGCGCGTCGGGGAAAGGGGGAAAGAACACGTTTAAATCGAACTAAATATCCTACGAAATATCAACGGGCGTTACTCCCCCGCCCTCTCTCTCTCTCAGACGAGGAGGGGGAGGGAGTCCTAAAGAAAGTTATATAAAAAATCCGAGAAGACGAAAAAAAAAAAAGTAAAAGAGAAAAGCTATTACGCTAATACTCGCTCTAACACGCTAGATTCAATAAATATATATATTTTGTTCGTTTATATTAAAACTACAACAATGAATGGCCTTTGATTATTGCATTGAGTATATAGGGTGCACGACAGAGCGTTGCCACGCAACGCAGTCGGATGCCCAGTATTCTTGGGTCAGCACAAGCACCCTTTTCTTATATAGAGAGACAGAGATAGAGAGAGAGAGAGAGAGAGGAAGATAGAGAAAAAGAAAGAGAGAGAGAGAGAGAGTAACGACGTGTCGTCCGTGAAAGTTTTTATCAATTTCCATAAATATAACAAAAGTCCACCGCGCGGGGGTGACCACACCGAGTGAACTTGTGCTGCAGGTGAAAAACAAAGTGAGAAAACGGACCGTCCGTCGCGCAATCGTCCAAACGCCAAATTCATTTCGCATAAAAGCTATATACTCTCACGTGTGTTCGCGCACTGTTCAACAGTTTCCCCTTTCATCTTCTACGCTGACCTATCAATACTGTATATTGCATTAGCATTCTTCGATGCTCTACGCTAGCCCCAAAGGAAATCTCAACGACTCCAAGCGCTCCTAAGTTCCTGCTACGTATTTCCCTCCCTCGCGAGTTCCCTCGAACCCTTCCCACCTTCTTTCCCCGTATCGCGCGACCCGCGGATAAATTCGCGGACCCGTTGGACTAGCATAGGCTACACCGCGTGTCCCGCGTCCCGCAGCGCGCCTTTCCGCGCGGGAAAGGAACGAGAAGAAGAGGGGGAGACGGGTGTACAACCCCCTACGTTCCGACCTAGTGTCATGTGTTGCTGCTGCTGCTGCTGCTGCTGCTAAATAGCGCGCGAGCGCGAACCGCGTTCTCGGGTGATTTCTACGCGCTAAAAATATTCTGCAATTATCATCAGAAGTTGACTCGACTAGTAAATGACTGATTCGGCTATTTTCCATCTAAACGTCTAGTGGGCCATACCCTACGGTATAAGAAAAATATATCTCCTAGGGCGCGTATAGTATATGCGTAATATATCAATAATAAAAAATAATAATAACGTGGTAAGATCCGCGCGCGATACTCCATATTTTAAGACTAACAACGAGGTGTGAAAACGGCGTGTCGGTCAAGCAATATAGCGTAGCGCTCGGGGCCTAGCGTCAGCGAGCAAACAACCCACCAGAATGGTCAGCAGTGGCGTATTCGGTGAGGAGAGGCGATGCTGCCAGGGCCGCGTAGTTGGCGTAGTCCGCGTACGGCGTGTAAATTAGGCCGTGCGGATCACCGGCGGACAGTAGCGATCCCGGGGGACCCGATCCGTTTAACAAAGACGCCGCGGTCGTCGGGACGGATATTCGAGGTGAAAGTATGAGCGGCGCACCCAGAGGTGCATTCTGGGTTCTCATGGGCGTACCCAGGCCGGGCAGGAGGCGCTGTGTTTCCGCGGCGGCTGCCGCCACGCGCCTCCACTCCTCGTCGCAGGCTGCAAGATCAAACGCTACACTGACTCTCTACCATTTGTTCTAATGCGGGACCGGGGCTCTCGTAATTGGGGGGAGATGTGATCAGTTCAGCGGTGGAACGAACAGCTTCGGGGCTATGGTTTGGTCGAGCGAACATGATCGATCTGAGGGTGGAGGATGGACCAAGGCTGAGATGCTGTTCGTTCGCGGAAAAGGCCCCATGAGGTTAAACTTACTCGCCAGAAAGAAACTTCGATCGCTGTTATCTCATTATTTATATGACATTTTGCTAGCAACTTGCTATTGAGTTACTGAAAACTGTTGCTGTTACGTTGCCAACAAGGTGTGTCCTCGTCTGCTTTAATATTGCTGGCAAGAGAAGGTGAAAGCCGTCGACGGCAACATCACTGCAATGTTGCAAGTAAGCTTTGCAATGATATTACAGCAATTTTATATCAACCGTTGCTGTAAAATTATTCAATTGTAGATCTTCAGAGCTAGAAAATATTACCGTAGATACTTACATTGATAATAAAATGTGGATGAATCATGGAGCGTAATTGACCACGTGTTACAATAAAGAAAACTCTTCTTCGGCGTGAACAATTATTTATCTCAATTATGCATAGTTTCGCTGGTGCGAGAAGTCAGTTCGAAAGAAGTAATTGCTCGTATGGAAACAATATTTTCTCGAATAAAATCAATGTCATTAAATAATAAAGTTATATATAATATTGAATGATGTCCACTTCGTAAAGTAATGTCCCTAAAATCTTTTCAAACATTACAAAAGTAAGACTACAATGGGACTCTTCTGGTACATGTCGATTACATGTTCGTCATGTTCATGTTTCTGAAACCTTTCTGAAAGGTGCTGTGCTGTGAGGGACAGTTACAATATAATTCTAACAAAATGATTGTCAGATCGGAAACAACAGGTAATAATAATTGTTAATGCAATTTTGCCATCATTATTGCTGCACATTTGTTACAATCCCATGCTAACATTTGAAGCTAGCAATTGTTGCTATTACTTTGCTATCAATCAGCTAAAATGACAATTTGATATCCACAAATTGAGGACAATATGACTGCAACAGTTGCTGACACACAATTGCTCCCAGGTTGTTTCTGCAAGTCTTGTTATCTGGGATATGAACTTCTAGTCTACATCGACATGACTTTGTTATAAATAAAAATGTAATCTTCAAAAAAGTATCATATAAATATCAGCCAAAAGCTCATAGATAATGAGAAAATAGTAATTGAAGTTGCTTTCCTAGCGAGTAAGTTTAGCCTCACACATATGATATATTCGATCAAAGCACTCTAATTTTCCGCTCGAACGAGGGGCTTTCCAGGGTGGCTCGCGCGTAAGCTATGGGAAATACCTGCAGCGGCAGCGACTTTGGTGTTCGAGTCTCGATACGTCCCGTTGATTATGGCCAGCTCCATGAGCTGCCTCTTCTTCAGCTCGTCCTCGCCATCAGCCTGCTAACAATCGACATCACCGTCAGAATATACGGCGGCGAAGAACGTGGGCTCTTGCCGTCCACGTGAAACAGTTCCGCGCTGACTTCGTAAACTGGGGCGATCTAATTGAAAACCGGCGCGTGTTCGTTTCGAGGCGCATTTTCGAAATAGACCTCGGGGGTGTCGCTTCCCCGCGTCCCGATTCGCGCTTCCGTTATTGAGCAAGCGATGGTGGGCGAGGAGATTTCGGAGGAAAGCTGTTTCTCGAGACGACGAGGTGCATTTGGGTGATTCTCTGCAACAGTTACTTTTTGCTGTCACCGCATATTTAACGTTAATAGAACAAATAAATATTGTTTCATTATGTGTGTTACAAAACGGAATTATTATTGTCACCTCATTTCGTATATAACTGCAAAAAAATATTCCCATTTTTTTAAACTACTCTAAAATATTGAAAACGTCATGTCCTCTGGCTGTCACTACTGAAGCCGCATAAAATGTTATAATGATAAAAAGCCATATTTATGAAAATGTAGCCTAACTTTCATTTTCTTTATTTAGTAAAATCGTTGAAAAATATTTACCCTCTATTCCCCTTGACACCAAAATAATAAATGTTTATATTCTTTGGTTTGCTAAACTATGTCACCAAGTTCAACCATCAGTCCTCTGGTTAAAGTCACAGCCTGCCGTATAAACTCATAGATGACAATAGCATCTAAAATATCGATGCAGAAAGACAAGAGTTCTATGTCGATTTCTATTCAGTAACTGGTTTTATTCAAAGTAGTGCTGTTTTTGTATTACAATTAAACATCAACCGAAGTACATGGTGTCACACAGTAGCAATCAGTCCTCTGGTAAGAACATCATTCCTCTGTTCTTAAGTCATTTCTCTGCATGCACTTTTTAAAGAAATCTCTTTAAAATGCAACAAATTTAAAAATTAAATGTGTTCCATTAGAAGACTTTCCATTTTGATTGATGTTTTATTGAAATTTTATAATTACAACAGTTTTGCTGTTCCTATTTATTTTTTAAAACACAACTTTCAAAAAGTAATCTTTGTGGAGAATCACCCATTTTCATCTTTTTTAAGCGGATAACGTGTAGCATACGCGCGGGAAATAAGAACGTATAATTGGAACTCTCTCACCACGGGCACGAGCAGTTTCTTCACTTCCTCCACGGCGCGGGCGAGCTTGAGGGTGGCGCGATTCTCGGTGTCCTCCACTGTGAGGAGCACGTGAAGCTCGTCCGTCAGGTGCTCCCAATTTGGTTTGCCTCGGTTCTGCTCCTCCTGGTTAAATTAAAGGTCGAATTGGCGAGGTGCGGAGTGGCGTGACGCGATGGTAAAACTTGATTGCGAAAGGGACGAAACGTAATCGAGGATAGTGAGGTGTCCTACTAAAAAATTAATGTGTATCGCGTTCCTTCGAATGCGAACAAATGAAAAACGTACCACTATTATAATGCGCGTTGCAACGGAAATTCGTTGCTACGTTTATACTTACGAGAGCATTCGTCTGTATGCCAAGTGCAGCTTGAAAAATACGACTCGGTTTAAGATGCGTTTCTTTCCAACTGATACATTATTACGACTATCTCAATTAACACGTTCGCGGCGGGACCTGAATTTAGTGTCTTCGCCGTGGGTCGGCGTTGTCCAAGCAATATAACAAAATTAATGCTGTATGTACCACCGGTGGTACACGCCGACGTGAACGTGTCAAGTCATGACACGAAGTCTGACATGGGGGAATCGCAAGACTATTTCTTCTCGTGAAATACATCGACGCCGGGCACATTCCTAACTCGCGTTAATCGGCAGTGCGTCGCAATCAACGTACGTGATCGCGCGCTAAATTGAAAACGTTCGTTGCGTCAGAATCCGTATTGCGGTCTATCGCGAAGTAAGAGCATCTGGAGCCGATGAGGAAATCTGAAGTTACGAAGCAGAGGGCGAAATTGGATCAGGTGTTCCGATGGTGCGTAAGAATTCATATAAACCCGCGTCACGCCACTTTAAAGTAGTATGGTCACTCTCCAAAGTGATCGTTGAGTGTCCGTAAAAAAAAGTCATCAAAAAAAACTATGATTTATAATTGAAAATTCTCTTTGTGAATTATAAAATTTATGGCCATAAGAATTAGTCGATTATTTTGATGATTTTTCACTTATTATTCAAATAATGTGCCTCCTTTGACTAGCGTCTTTTTATGTGTGGCAACGTATATTATCAATGGGCTCGTGGCCCAGTAGAGAAAACCACGATACACTCAAACGTTTGAGTGTATCGTGGGGAAAACGAGATCTGAAATGCACGCTTGAACCCACTCCACTGACGCAACGTTGCCGCATCTACTCTATAACTAAAGTATCAAACGGTCAATAATTTTCATCAATGGGTGTAATATTTTGTATTTTCCCCCGTTTTTTGGTATATTTTTTATATTTTAATCTTGGATTTTACATACAAACACCCCAAGAAATGTGTCTTGCCCATAAGACTCTGGGTTATTTTCTACTCGATAATTAATTTTTATCAGACATACTAAACGGTCAATCTACCCCAAATTGCACCAGGAGGTTTCTATTGATATTAGCTTGCATACATAATTATTTCATATTTATATCTTGGAAATCGATTCGTGACCATACTACTTTAAGCCTCGTTAATAGTGGCGTGACGGGGTTCGACGAGATCGACGTGAGGGCGCGCGATAAAACAGCGATTTATCAACTATACCAGTGGCGTGATGCGGCGTGAGAGATCCGGTGTATTTCTTCTCTGCCGAGCTGCCTACGCCGTAAAGTGGTCGTAAATCGCTGAAAATCTTCATTCCCCGCGATTACGAGCTCGTCGAAAAATATGCAACGCACGTACACGTGCGGGGAAGACTGGTCAGCGCTGACGCAATTTTACGGGGAAGGAAGAAAAACTTCAGCCGATCGGGGTCGACGTCTGAAGAACCTACAATCGAGTCTACGGACGGAGATATAAGGCAAAAGTCGGTGGGGGGGTCTCTCTTCCCGCCTTTCCACTCCAGTACCGTCATCGACTACAGATGCTCGGTCTACTACGCTCTGTACCAGGTTTGACTTTACTCTCGACTCGCGCACCTAACCTCTCGGTTTTCCCCTGCCGGTTTGCCACCAAGTATAGGCACGCCGCGGAGAGGGCAGCTTGCTCGAGTGCGCCTCCGCGTACCTACGGTGGTCGACCAGTTATCCGTTTAATGGTAAATGGCCGAGACGGAGACGCCGCAAAGAATACCGAGAAGAGCGGGTCTCCGGCTGCAGACGTGGCTGCAGGCTCGACATGTTTGCCATCGGAGACGCGCGCGATCGCTTCATTATCAGCGGGAATTCCGATGCAGTTTCCCGTGAAGTGTGACTCTTGCGAGAAATACGAACGGCTGAATGAGAATGTGAAATCCGCTAGTGATAATGGAAGAGGTGGAATGATAAAGTTTCTGAATTTGAATTTGTTCGACTTATCATTTTCTCTCCTTTCAAATTATGAGATCGAATCACGCAGCGGGAATGCTACGTGCATCGTCATAGTATTCCAGAAAGCGATTTACTCCTGATGACAAATCTGCACTTTCTCGCGTGTGCACTTATACAATTGCATCGCGCCACATACACGCCACACGTCGACTATGATGAGCGATAATTTGAAAATATGCAGCAGAACGACTCTGACATTTTGATAATCGAGGTGCGAAATGTAGTTTCAAAATGCCCGTCGATTTGCTATCATGGCCAATAATTATTGTCTGGAATGCAACTGCGTCAACACCGTTGCACTTCGTGATCATCGATAAATATCTCCCACAATCAACAAATGACAATCGACTGAGCAATATCGTTAAAAATCACCCGAATGAACTTTAACCGGCATGATTGATTATAAACAAACAAAAAATCGACATCGAAAAATCACGAGAAAAAGTGAAACGTCGTGAACAAGATTTAAGATCAACATCTAAATATACTTGCTCAACGACCGAGAATTTCTAACGACGTTGTAAAATGATTTTTTGATTTACGAACCACCCAAAGCAGCGTTCGAACGAAAAGGAACTAAGCCGAGAATGGAACCTGGAATATATCAATGACGCGAAGCTAATAAGAAAAGCCGCGTCGTTGCAGTCTGCTTAGCAGCGAATGCCGCCCTTGTGTGTGAGATACACTTGGCAATCCTTCAAGATTTCATACCAGCTGCGAAACTCGAACGACTCGACACAATTACCCCTCGATTATGGCGCGCGCAACAAACAACTGCCGAGATATCGCCGACCAAAAATCTGTGCGTCCCGATTAAAGTTTCAGACTTTCGGTCCAAGAATATCTCTCGAACTTACGTTGCTCAGTTCGAGCCACGCTGAACTTTACGATTGAATGAAAGACAAATAGTTGGATCGTTCTGTTCCCGATATCAGTAAAGCTTAGCTCGTGCGGACACG
Source organism: Xiphydria camelus (assembly GCA_963678675.1). NCBI lineage: Eukaryota > Metazoa > Arthropoda > Insecta > Hymenoptera > Xiphydriidae > Xiphydria > Xiphydria camelus. Next base: position 4,245,762 of record OY783200.1, read on the forward strand.
ATCAAATTTCCCCTTCAAACTTTTTGTCAAACTTCCCAACACAGTCGAACATTTTGTACATTATTAATTGTCCACCAATGAAAATGCTGGAAACTGGGCTACAACTAGTAGTTTGTCGATAACGTCGATAAATTTAATGAAAAGTTTGATGAAAAGTTTGACCGTGTGCGTTTGCCCTTATATTGGAGTGCGAGTGTCGTCAAAGTTACCTTCTTTTTGTCCCTCATCGACCCCTTTCCTCGCACCATTATTTTGCAACCCGTCTCCTGTTCCAGCTGTTTGGCGGTCATCCCGCGTGGTCCCAGAATCCTTCCAACAAAGTTGAACTGGAAAACGAAAATTGGCAAAGATGAATGAAAAATAAGTCACGATCAGTCTTGCCTATCGGATGATTTATCTGCCGATGCGTTCGGATCGTGGCCCAATAAAAACTCCAGAATTCAAGTGGCTCTCTGCCCGGTTGAAAGATAAGCATAATTTATAGTCCAATAAACATCGAGCAATAATTCGATCGCTGCTTTCACCCGACCAATACGTAACCCCGTCGATACGAAAACTCGATCACGTATTTATCGTGCCAATGAAAATCCTGTTCCACGAAGTATCCATCTCTCCATCCGATAGACGAAAAATAGATAACTACCGTCTTATCATTCACTGACCAATGCGACTATCGATAGTGAACCGCAAGCAGGTATTGGCTCAATAAAAAATCCAAGCGATAAGACAATCGACCTGCAGCCAATTGGGACCTCTTATCAGTACGAACTGATAGCAGATGCAGATGAGCATTATCAACGATAATCATGAAGCAATTAAGGAGTCTCTTCAGTACTTTGCGGGGTGAGGTACGCGGGGTGAAACATCAAAGAAACCGACGGTTATTGCCAATCCTAGATAAATTAATTTAGAGAAGAAAAAATAGTAAATACATGGTTCGGCAGATTCAAGATCCGTTAATTTCAGATTTCTTATGCATTTTAAAGGTGATGAATATGTTTATAATTTATTGTTTGCGTTAAATTGATTTTATTGTAAAATTATAAAATGTGTGCAAGACGTGGCAACGGTGGATTAGAATATTAAGCAGTTGGTACTAGTTCTGTAGATAACGTAGGATATCTGATTTACCACGCAGCGTTTACTCATAACCTAGAACAAGTGTAACCTCTCGTGAAAAGTGGCACGAGTGAAAAATATTCGAAGAAAAGAAAAAATGTTTAATTTTTCGAAACCCCAGAAGATTCGGTGGAACGGAAAAGTAACCGAAAAATATTATAGGAAAACGATTCAATGTCAACGAATGGATCGTGGAGAGTCACAGCAAAACGTCATTAGCCTCTACGTTGCCACGTTTTGCATATGGCCGCCGGTTTTGCCTGAAAATTCGCGTTTTCCCTCACATTTTTTTTTATTATACAAAAACCGCTAAGTAAAAGTGATTTATCTCACGCAAAAACAAAACTACGTATCTTACCACATAATTTGAGCATATTTTGTGAATTTTCTGTCTTGCTAAAACTGAGTTTGACGTCTGTTTAGCAGTATGTGCACAAGCCCCAACGTTAAAATGCCTACTTTGAAAAATTAATTAAAAAGAAACGGTTAAGTGAAAATTGTTTAGTTTTTTATTTTCATCTATAAGATACTTGGCTAAATAACATAACAAAAATCTAATAAAAATCTGTCTTGAACAATTTCACTGAAGAGACTCGTTAACTTTACGGACAACCAGTCACGGTAGCGTCGAAACAGACCAACGCAGATATTGCTCGGTGCCAATGTTTCGTCTGCGAATAGAGGCACTCCCATGCAAATATCTCGTCGAGAGAAAGAGGGAAAACATACACAGAACCCGGTCCCACGTTACAGAAGTGGTTACGAACATGCGACAGACATTGGTCATTTCATTCGTCAAACATATTCGGTTCCCACGTGTATGGCAATGTGCAAGATGGTACGGGCGCATGTCACTCAGGATGTGAGGTAAGGCACTCTCGAGTGAGACGGAGAAACGGTCGTAAGGCGCGCCCGTCATTATGGGCGCCGCGGAGAGAAGACATCTTATAGCGGAATAAATCAAACACGAGAGCCATACTGCGTGTAGGGCACAGGGAGAATGTTTCTATTCGAGTGTGGATACAGGAGGAGAGATTTTATGAAGTGCGGAATCAAGGGGACACCTTAATATTCCGCCTCTCGACGCGGTCGACGACTGCCGTCTCGCTTTGTCTACTCGGCTCCCGGTGCCGGATTCCTGTTTTCCTCGGGACCCCAAGATGGCGCGGGGGAGGCCATTTTAAATCGGCGTATCTTTTAACGAGCGGTGCCGTCGCTCTCGACGCGGCGAAGTGGCTCTTCTCCGGCGCTTCGAGTGCGGCTGTTCATTGATTCAGATTCGTCGAACCCGCTGAACTCGGCGGGAGTTCAGCGATCGAGCCGCAAGTGGAATGCAGAGCGCGGTAAAAAGCGATTCGAGGCGCGATCCGTAATGGCGGGGTTTTTGAAACCGACCGACTGGGATCGATCATCCACGCGGATAAAAAGATCGAGTTGACCAGAAACCACAGATTTATCAAGAGCTTTTCAAAGGAAATATAGTACATCAGCGATTTTATGTCGATATTATTTTATTTCTCCTCTGGAAAATCGACGATATATCGATCTTCCTTTGAGATCTAATCAATGAGCATATCGCTGCTTAAGAAGAAGACCGTCACAACTCAAAATTTCAGTAAGAGCATTTAAATCTCATAACAAATTCAAATTAAAAGCTATTGTAGAATAAGTTGTCTGAATTTAGTGGAAGTCAAAAAATTCAGACAACACTCATTCTACGATAGCTTTTAATTTGAATTTGTAATAAGCTTCAAATGCTTCTACTGAAATAATGAGTTGTGACGGTCTTGTCGGAAAGCAGCGATATGACTTTTGGAATTAACATGACAAAATACATAAGATAGAGCTATCATTCGATCGATTTCAGAGATTTCGATTTTTGCCTCCTTGACATTTTACCAAAAATCGATATCTCGGAAATAGCTCGCTCGATCATCTTATCTTGTATATTTTTTCACGCTGATTACGAAAAGCGTAGACATCGGGCCGATATCTCAAAGGAAATATAAGAAATCGGCGATTTTATATATTAAATAATTCTATTTTTTATAAAAATCATCGATATCTTGCCTATGATTTTTAGAATCAACCGGAAAAAATACTTCGAACAGGATGATCTATTAAATAATTTTGAAAATTTTAGTTTTCTTCGAAAATGTTAAGGGTTGTCTCTTCAAATTTTGTCTTACGGCGCCATTGTAAAGCGCTCTCACGCGCTTTCTCCGCGACTAACCCGTTACAACGAATAACCGAAGCAACGTCAGAGCCGACGAAACTCCATAACGTTATTAATACGAGTCACGAACTTCGTGACTGCGGAGGATGGATTTTCTGGCGCGCAAAAGGAGAGCGTCTCGCAATCGAGGTACGTACGTGTGTCCATACATAAAAAATGATCGAAACGGAGATGAGCCGGCACTCTCGGATAGCATCGAGACTCTCGAGAATACGTCTTCCCTCGCTTAACCGCATGCGAATCACGGAGTCCGCTTGCGATTGGTATAATTGCGTTGGTAAACGATAGCATCCGTGAGACGGATGCGCCTAATTGAGCATAAGGTATCCCAATGCAGCGTGGAGAAGAAATACTAACTTCTGAAAAGGATCAGACGAGAAACTCCTGATAAGTAATGAATTTATACATAATTAAAATTCAATTTTCATCGAAATCGTAATTTTTTTTCCATAAATTAAATGTAAAAAATTTAATTTACCTTTGAAAAAAATGAATTATCAATGGAAAAAAATTACAAGTATATCATAATACCACACGAGGCTAAACTTATTCGCCAGGAAAAAAATTTCAATCGATATTATCTCATTACCTATGAACTTTTGGCCTACATCGATATAAGACTTTATTGTAGATAAAAAACTAATCTTCAAAAAAGTATTATACAAATGTTAGCCAAAAGCTTATAGATAACGAGATAATAATCATTCAAGTTTCTTTCCTTGGGAATAAGTTCAGCCTCGCATGATAAGGTCAGGAAAAATGCACTGCATTATTTCGATTTAACAATTCTCTGCATTCCACCCGATTCAAACATCAATGTTTAGCCATTACTCAATCCGAACCATACGCTCGAAGCGTTCCCCTGCACAATTGCCGCGATGTAATCGTAACCATAAGATTGGCACGGGTGACTGTGTAAAAAGACCACGGCCCGTCATTTCTTGCGGTCATGAATACGTTTACGGTCCGCAGCAATTACAGAAGCACCGCAGGACTCCGTAGCGAGAGAAACCACGCACAGCCATCATCTCCGTTCATCCAAGGTGAAACGCGTGGTGAGTGAATGAGCGAGAGCCCAGAAGAACGTCTGTTAAAGTTCCCCGACAAATCCAAGCTCTCCAGAATTCCCCAACTGCCCAGAAAACACAGTATTCGACTCAAAAGAATTGACCTGATCGAAATTTGATTTCGATCCAACCGATATAGTTTCAATTTCGACCGATCCCCCATTATCCGTCATCCATCCCCCGTCCGACGTCGATATCATAACCGCGACGTCCAAACATCAACATCCCGCGCCAAAAACGCAGCCTTCAGCCTTGTTATTACAGCTCGAAGAACCCAACTCCGACTACAGGCCCGACGGAGTCCGTTCGAAGAACGCAGGGAAATCTATTTTGGTCGGGCTAGAAATAGCGTCTGACTGTACACATTTCGAACGTATACCCCGCCGCTGCACCGTTCTCCTCGACACCCTCTTGTACCCCCCTTAAATCACGATCCTTCCGCCTATACCTCCCGCAATGGGGTCGATGTAAATCTCGACTAGCCCTCTTCCCCCTACCTCCCGCCGCCCTATACGCGACTTACTTTCTTTTTACTCCAGACGTTTCACAAAAAGGCGCGTCACCTATTTCGACCCACGGATTGCACGAGAAGAAACGACTGGTGTAATCCGACGCGCGCCTCGTTACCGTATGCGACCGTATACCCGGCGCAATGCGTTGAGAATTAATTACGGCGTTTTAGACGTGATTGGAATAGGCGATGATATCGTTGGTAAGTCTTAGACGACCCGCTGAAAGGGATGACACTTTTCATTGGCCGTCACTGAAACGCTTCCGTCATGTTAGCGAATATTTTCACATTCTAGGGATGTTTCTTGAAGCATGAATACGTCCGAACACAAGGAGAGAACGTCTCAGCTGAGCTGCTTGGAAAGATGTGCTGCCAGAATTGCGAGCGGCAGCACAAAGTCTCGGATTCCAAAATGTTTCGCGGAAAACGGGGGAAATTGCGAAACCCGGCATGCCACGTCAACGCGCGTTTAATTTCTGGGCCAACGCCACGCAATCTAGTTGGATTTGCCACGCGGGATTTAACAAGACGCGCCACCGCTCTAAAGTCAACGTGGGACGTGCTGCACGCGAGCGCGGATTTGTCATCGCTTTCCTGAGTCGCCAATATTTTGCGGTGTACTGTCCGGAGAATATCGTACGAAAGTTAAACTCGTTTCTCGAGACGATAAAGAAGCAGCAGCGGTCGACAGTGAAACCGTTTCTCGATATACAATTGCCTACAAAGCAGACATTCGAAACAGGATTCCCATCACTCTGTGGAACTCGTATTTGGTATATTCCCATCGAGAAAGTAGATTCAAACACGTCCAATCTCTCTCACGAGTAAATGAAAGTTAAATAGCCGCGGACACTCATATGGCCCCTGGTTCTCGTGGTTAGTAACGGTAGCCAGGGGCCCAAGGGTTCAGCGCAACGCAATTTCCTTCCGCACATCCAGGATTCACCTTGAAACTTCTCAAGCGAGTAAGAAACGGTAAAATAACAAATGAGAAATAAGTGGAGACACTCCCATCTCAAATTAAAAGAAGAATAATGCGTGCAGCAAGAGTTACTTAACTAAACATTAGCACATCTCGCGTCACCGCTCGGGTTGTCTACGAAAGAGGAACTATCTCGGTCGATCCAGACAATGAGACAATTAGCCAATGAGTCACCGATAAATCGAGGAAGTAATTGCACCGTTAAGTGAAAAAAAGCGACAGCAAAAAGTCTCGTCGTGGAGGACTTCTTAATTCGCCATGCACATAAAGACGTACCTACGAAAGTATTTCTTGCTGCGGTCGCATCATAAAGCATGCGGTTCAATGAAGCCAAATTGCCCTGACGGCAATTCTATATACTCGATGCAGGATATACTCGACGATTCGACTGACAATTCGAGCATAAGTAATTGTCCGCACGTCCAAATATGAGTAACGGGTGGCCTTGGCGATCCGAACGCTGGTTACGGTGGGCGAGAAAATAAACGTAGGAAGAGAACCATCGGGTAAAACTCACATCTGGATGTTCTTTGACCGGTACGTAGACCTTTTCTGTGAGTGTGGTGACATCTCCCTCGGGTTCTGGTAGCACCAGCGGTTCCTTCTTGACTCCGCTGATTTGGAAGAGGCTGGCCCTGACTTTTGCGATTTCTGCAACAAGAGGAAGTGAAAGCGATCCGTCAGTCGATGCATTCGATTATGTAAATAAAAAATTTGGTACTACAACTTATAATCTGAAACTCGCTGCCACTGCTCGAGACACCTCCTGACAAATTGTAGGAGACACCGTCGACGCGTAAAGCGATATCGACTCCAGTAAACTGTGAGAAGTAAAAACGTTGAAAGCTGTATGACCACATCGAACCAGTCATGGAAGTGAGAAGGGCAAGAAAATGAAATGACGATCATAAAAGTAACCGGCTACGGTAATCACGTATCCGTTGAGTGTTTTTTCCGCCAACGATTCCACTCGCTTGAAATTATGCACAGTTCATCTCAAATTTTAGGAACGAATAGTTCGACGAAGTGATAAATGAATCGCGTCAACTGTTCATATTGAAAAAAAACTGATAAATAAAACTCTGACTGTAAGTGAGAAATTAAGTCTTCGTGGCCTCCGAAGAGTTAATAGAGCGACGTCGATAGAGCCCATCCACTCATATGTGAATGATGCCAACTTGCGAAAAAAAAGAATACAGTCTCATCGATGCGAACGCTCCGAGAAATAAGGCAAAAATGAGTTAACGACGAGATGTAGCGAGCGTGCATCGCGAACAGGAAGGACGTCCCGTATGCTTCTCCGTACTACTCGCCTATGACCAATCTATCCTTGACACAGTGATGTAATTATACAGCTGTTCGCGGTAATCTCGCCGGGAGACAGATGTCGAGATCGTCGACGCTTCTCTCGCGCCAATTAATTAATTCACGGTTCTAGTATTTGGGCAGGTGTTTATACTGGGCCCCATGATGTGATGAAGCTGAATCGCTATTCGTGAAAAGTAAGTTTACGCTGATGCATTGCATCTTCTCGAGTGATCTCCGGTAATTTCTCGAAACCAAGAAAATGCATGCAGAGCTTCACATCAGCAACACTAAGTAAGACCAAGTAAATGTGATTGTTGTTTTAGTTCTAGGCGTGAGCCTCTACAGAGTTTCTGAATTTTCGAACAACGTCGATAATCGATGTCAGAAAGCGATCATTGACTTCAGTGGCGATTGTTTCGCTACCTACAGACATTTAACTACGCTATTGCTACTGTTTCAAAGTACAAAACTATCCGAGACCCTCGAATCCGTTGATACGTTGATGCACTTTATCGAAAGTGCATTCTAGCGCGGCTCACAAAAGATGACCACTTTACCGAAGTCGCCGTGCAATACAGGGTGGCGCTAGCGGCGAGGATTGACACGACACCGTTGCGTGGAGTCTACCAATCGTTTGAAACAGCCACGCGTCGACATAATGGGGCGGCCCCTCTTTCATCAATCAGTCCCACTGCCGTCGGCTCGCTAGTTTAATATTATATTATTGCCCGCATGGTGCATCGATCCCCTACGTCGAAACCTGGCGCCATTTATTCACCCCGCAACAATAGCCAGCACATTTCCCCCTCGACGACATTCCAAAGGGGAGCCACATACGAGGGAGGAAGGTGCGACTTGAAGACGAGTGAAATGAAACTAAGGCTTCACCTATCTATCTTCCAGGCTCAAAATCCCTAATAAAAAAGACTGCCTTCACCGCGACACGGGTCGGTGGATCAGTAACGGAGTGACGAGTCGCCCAACCCACCTCTGGACTTAATTTCGACGTGCCCAGCGACTCGAGACGAGAGGAGAGGAATCTTTGCTCCTCGGTACACACGTAGCGAGACCTGGATAGAAACGGAAGGCTCGGCGTTGTCTCAACTCGCCGTTCGGAACGCGCGAGTGTGCCACACAATGGGCGTGCATATTTGTGCGGGCGACGCACACACTCGCTTCACGTGGTGGTATTTACACGGCCGCACCATTGTATTGTAAATGGGAAGTAATGTAAATCTAACGGCCGGGCGTGGTCCAGTGGTACCAACTAACCGTAACCGCTGCGGTAACCGCAGGACGCGGATTAAATTGACGGGGATAACGATCCGGCGCTGGAACAAAACGTGATAACTACCGAAAGAGCGCGAGATTTGAGTCTATGAAAGACTTAACGCAGAACGTCGACTCGTTCTGATGATAGAAACATAAAGGGGAAACCCAAAACAGCCCAAGTCTTGCAAGTACCTCAGGAATCCTCGCCATTATTCGATTTACGACAGGATCGTTGTGAAACCCGGAACGGACGTGGGTAGTGGCTGCGTTTAAAAGGCGTTCCGATGGTATCAATCCGCGTCATTGTCCTTCGGCTCGACTGCATTCGCTATTAAGGAGGTCGGCCCGCGAAGGAAGCGCGCCGAACGACAATGGGGACCGAGTCGCACACGTTTTCGCGTTTGAACAACGCGCTGCCTCCCCCTCCTTCTCCACCACTATGTGACTCGCATACTTGGCGGCGCGCGGGTTCGAACACTGATGTCACGGGCGCACCTTGTTCCGTCCTGTATAAAATATACAGCGACTGTGCCAGCCGTCGAACTGAATAGCCGGATTTTGCCTTTAGGACGGGGCTTCTAGTTCAAATGGAAATCACGATTTACCGCCATTTCGTATTGGCGATATCGCGTGATTCGATTCTGACTGATGGACTCCCGGAAAGAGCGAACGGACCAGATGACGCGCCAATGAGTGCGACGAGTATGTGTGTCGCGGATAAACAGAGGCTAACGATAAGAATGCAATTGCTAAAAATAGAACACAATACTACAACGTCATCTGATCTAAACGAACATAGAATTAATACGACTATAGCGATTCTACGGAGATAAGTTATTCGCAATATATTGTATTTACGTGCATCTTCGACAAGATTGTCAGCGAAACCCTCAATAAATAGTCTGTAATAAGTAATAGCTCAATTTTGTAAGTAGGCCAGTTTTCAAATCCACCGCCAGATGGCTGCGTTTCGCGTAAATGCGCACGGCTGCCCGCCCCTACTTATAGGTTGTCCCACAAGCGAGAAGAGCTGGGCCCAACCCTCGAAAAACCGAAAAGAAAGCATGACATGCGATGCGATGCTGAAATTGCATCCCGAACTTCGGTTCACTCATCTTTCCCCTTATCAGCCACGCGTGAAAGTGAACGCGATACTCGTATTTAGACGCGACGACGTCAAAGCGTCTGTTTACCTCGCGCGAGCGAGCTACAATTTTCCTTTCTTTCTCGACTCGCGCAAGAGACCAAGAGGTGAACGGGGACGTACTAATTACTCGCCCTCCACTTTCTCGCGCATCCGCGCCCAAATCTGGCGGCGCGGCGGTCGCCGGCCGTTCATCAACGAGTCCGCGTCTCTACCCGACGATGGCGTAAGCGCTGTCGTCGCGGGGCAACCTGTTGCACCGCGCGAGGGGGCGAGAGAATTCCCTCCCGATATGGCGAGAACGGAAAGTTGCTCGGACCGTACTTTTCTGACACGCTTACACGGCGGGGAAGGATTCGCGGTGTTATGCAACGAACACAATGGCCCCGGCGTGGCGTTGCGCGCGAACGCGTTGCATAATGAGGATCGTACCGTGTAAATAGAGCGGTCCGAAAACCCGCAAGGTCGAGCGGCGGGTCGCGAGCGGGCGGGACGAGAGGAAGACGTTCCTCTCCGAGACGGGCGTGAGCGGTGGATGGAAACTGGGTGAGCCGCGCCATTGCCAGGAAGGAACGGCCGTGCGTGTAACTATGCCGGATGCGCGCGTGTTTCGGATTTGTTTAATCGCTGTGCTTGCGAGAAGAGAGAGAGAGAGTCATTACTTGATTTTATCTGATGATAGAAGAGAAGAGAGTAACTTTGTTAGTAGTACAAAGTGTCCAAATAAGAGAAAGTAAATACAAAAGAGTTCGTTAAGGTTGGAGCCATCATGACTGCCATTCGAAGGGCTCGATCGAATTTCAAGATGGATGTCGTATGCAAAGGCTCCATTTGACAAGAAGAAACTAGATTGTGAAATTTTACTCGACGTCCTGAAAAAGACGTTGACTTGAAGATGCGAAATCTTAATTATCTACTCGAGCGCGTAACCAACGTTTTATCGTTGAAAATATCATAAATTCTCGATGAAGATATCTCGAGAAGAAAAAAATCGTCTAACGCTATTCCAGCGAGGTTTGTCACCGCGAGCGAATAGAGCCAATGGTGAAATCTCGTATTTTTTAACCACTGTTTGCAGTCTCGTCACGACGCGCCAATCGTGGTGCGTAAGACCCGCGTCGTGTCGCTTCCTCTTGAAGAGAGAAAAAAAACAGCATCGGCGAGACGCGATTACGGACGACAAATACCGAAGGAGCTGAACGAACGATTCGGCTCTACTTTATTACACTTCCGTATTGGAAACACCTTTCTCTTTGTCGCAAATTGTCTCGAGACGAAACTGCATTGCGGACGGCGCTCCTTGACGATCTTACAGCCTCCGTGTTGCAGTTCGATCGGGTCTCCCATTTGGCTGCCCGAGCAAACTTAAATATGAACGATATATACGCGACCCAAATCAAAATGACCCTTCGAACGTTCAAAGAATCCGGTACACTGAACCCCACTGCCCTTTAGATTAATTCATAGTTTCCAGCTTCATTGGCTGGTCTGTGATTTGACGTAAAAAGACCACAATATATGTACAGTCGAATTACGCGCTAAAAGAAAAGATTGAATCATCAAATACAGCAAGGTTTAAGTTGAAGGGGGGGGGGGGGGTGTGACTAGACGAGTCCGTAGTCGACCACACGCTACAGCATTTACAGAATGGAATCCGTTCGATGAATAAATGTGTACCGACGGCGTGTGGCAGTGCGACGGGTGTGGCAATGCCGAGCCATATGTTGCTCACGCGGGGGGCAGCGGAGCGGGGGCGCCGCGGCGGTAAGGAAAGCGGTGGGGTGGGGATACGTCGTGGGGAAGGGAACGGCGGGGAGGGAAGGGGCCATCATAGCCGCTTTTAGCAGCGCAGCTCGGCAGCTCGCGCCTACATGACATCAGCTGACTGACGCTCGCTCGCTCTTGGCTCTCTCGGCTCGAAAACACACGCGACCGGTCTTATCCGACCGAAAGTCGGCTTGCCGTCGCTGCCGATTGTGACAGACACTCGCTGACTCCATCCACCCTACCTCCTCCCGCTCGTCGAGTCGACCGCTGCGCGATTAGTGCGCACTACTTATGTACGTCGTCCCAAAACCCTTGGTGAGTAGAGGGGTTACATCATTGCCGAGCCGGCCGATGATAAGCTGTTCTGCAGACGAAAGAGAGAAAGAGAGAGAGAGACAGAGAGAGAAGAAGAAGAAGAAGCGTTTATTCTGCTCTAGGGCAAGCCCTCTAAGAGCACTGAAGGAAGTACAATAATAAAGTAAATAACTAAGTAACTACTAAGTGAGTAAGGTACAAAAATAAAGTCAATAACTAACAATAAGTAAGTAACTAAAGCGATAACTATAACGGTAAAAATAAAAATAAGAATTAAAACAAAATAAAACAAAGTAATACTAAATAATAAAGATAATAATAATAATGAGTGAGTAGCAAGTAGGTAAACAGTAACAAGTAAGTAAAATTAAGAGAAACGAGCAAGTAAACGTTGAACATATAAAAACATCAGAGAGAGAGAGAGAGAGAGAGAGAGAGAGAGAGAGAGAGAGAGAGAGAGAGAGAGAGAGAGAGAGAGAGAGAGAAGATGCATCGCGTGCTCCAACGCGCGTGCGCGAGAGTTCAAGATGCATTCGCTTCAGCATCCAAAAATAGGCGCATTGGAGCACGTGCGCGCGCTGCACGTCACGAAGGCGCGATCTCGCGGGCAAGGGAATATTTTCTTCCGATTGAGTTCGTCGATTCGACTTCGCGCCGGGCCAACGGTATTTCGGAGTTCGTCGCTCGCGAGATGAATTGGAAGCGAGCGAGCGCGGGGAACTTCAACGGCGGCCATATCAGGAATCGTAATTCGGCCCGAGCATTTTGCATTCCCGATGCGAAGCCTCGAGAAGGCTCGCGAATCGCGCGATGAAGTGAGACCCGACCTCTCGGGCGAACTTGTTTTCCGGAAATAGCCGCTTGTGCGCGCTGGAGAGGCTGCGCGAGGAAAAAGTCCCGTTAGAATGCATACAACGCCGACGATCTTGGGAAAAAACGATAGTTATTACTTCAATTTGTAAAATTATGCGTCTTTCTTTCGCGTCCCGTGTAAAAAAAAAGTATGGCTAAAGTATGGCGTAGGTCTAGGACAAGTTGAACCAAAAAAGTTTACGGATCGTATCCCAGACTTTCAACTGGTAAACGATGCGCTCTTCAATTAGAGTTCAGTTGTTTGCACGAGGTTATGCTGTAATCGAGGTCTGTTCTTATCAGTTGATATTATTTCGATTTATTTTTTATTAAACTCTCAAATTATTACTAATGAACTATAGTATTCTAGTACTGAACAAGTCATTGTAGTTTTATAATGAAGAACTCGTACAACAAAATTGAATCAAAAAGGTATCTACAGGTAAGTCGAGTAAATTTTACTTTTCAGCCGATACAATACGTAGCCATACTTTTTTGGTTCCAATTGTCCCAGACTACTGCCATACTTTAGCCGTACCATTTTTACGCTGGGTATGTCACCCTAATTGCAATTTTCCCGATAATACGACCTCTTTCATTGAATATATCGAAAGGGGCCAGCCATCTTGAAATATAATTCAAATCCACATTTCGTATAATCGCATCCAACTGTACTCCTCTCTAAATTACACTCGTCTTATTGCGAGAACGAGTCTCCGGGCTACGCGGAAACCGCAACGAAACATCCGGAAGACGTTTCACCGGAGTTTCCAGGTATGTATGCGTATATCGGCTGGACCGGATAGGCGCGAACCGCAAATCTCGCGGCGTCCAGCCGCCATCTCTGGGCAAACGTCGGGACGTCCTCGCGCGCGTCTTTCCACGACCCCAAACACAATTCATAGTTCCTCGACAGCGGCCATTGTCCACGAGACATTGAAACCCCGCCAATATTTCGCATTCCGAGCGCGTAGCCTCACAACAGGTCGCGAATCGCGGCACACGACTATTTCTCGTTGCGATGACTACTTGCGACGGAGAAAAAGAATCCCGCCCCGTGCGGCTCTCTAGAGGAAACGTTCTAAAAGCGGTCCACCAATCTCAAATTCCAAAAATAAGCCGGCTGGAGCGTACCCCGCGTGTATTTTCGTCGGGGTGACGATAGTCTCGCGAGAGAAAAAGCCTCTCGGCGATGAAGTAGAGAGAGAGGGGCAATTCCGTGCCTGCGACCGCGTCGAAGGGCCCGGCTTCCTTTCTAAACTGATTCCCACACGCGAAGTTCGCTCCGTCCACGCAGCATGGGCGGCGTAGCGCGTAAATCGTTCGGATAAGCAACGTTCTTGGTTGTACGGCGACCCACCCGACGATTAGAAAGCCTCGACGATACTTAATTCTTAATTGCTCGACGCGGTTCGCCGTCGAGGAATAATATTTGTATCGATTAGGCTAGGTTAGGCACGGATTAGGTCAGGTTATAACGGACAATTATCGCCGCGCGAATGGCGGGAAATGGCGGCGATGAAAATCAAGGTGGCCGCAATTGCTTTGCGGAATCGAATCGTCACGTGACGGTCTCCGCCAATCGCAAATATCCCGTTAGCTCTTTGCACTCTGGACGATTGCGGAGACCTGAGACAATTCTTAAGTCAATGCCGATAATGACGATCTGCATTCCCACGTTATTTGGTCCCCAGAAATGGACCGTTTCCCGGGAAAAATCGAATGCTTCACTGCAGAAGTCACCGATACGCTTATGTTCCCCGGAACGACACTCGCCGTTTCCCACGGATAACGTCACAGCTGCGAGGAGACGCATCGCTATAAACGGCCATAATTGTATAACTTCGCGACCGAGTCTGACGCCTGAAGAATGTCGGCGTGTAATTGATTCATCCTGGAGCCGCAGGTGCCACCAGACTTCTCGTCGAGATAATTGCGCGCTATCCATGCAAATTCATTGATCGACAATCGATGCCGTCGTCGTTACATTCCACTTTCACGCGTTTCTCAATTTGGCCTTGAAGGAGAGCAGCGACATCCTAGGGGCCCCAATGAGGCTTCCCTGGAAGTCACCAGAAGGCTTTTAAGAATGAAGACAACGAATTATCTATCAATTATCATCACCCTGGAATGCCCTCGACGGAACCTCTCGAAAATAACGCGCGAAATCGCGAGGCAAGATCATTACTCACGGATAATCGAAGCGACGCGTCATTCGCTCGGATGCAAATGAGATTTTGAGCGTCCAGCGACTACGTCCGGACAATGATGGCGACGCCGGTGGCGGTTAAAAGCTTATCCCCGGTGAGTCGATGGGTTGCGCGCGCGCCTGAATGAGATCACCGATGCTGCGAGCGGAATTTCGAGGGAAAGAGATGAGAAGAGAATTAGAGATACGCGGTGGACAAGGTTCTGCAACTGCGCGAAGCTATTACGTCGGAGCCGAACAATGTTCCGTCGAGTATGTAAAGTAAGCGGAAGTCGGTGGGAGAAGCGCGTGTTGATGTAATCGCAAAGATGAATTATTGCTCTTCCCTTTCCGAGTCGATTGTATATAAAAAAAGATGAGACACCTTAGGGAAAAGAAATATGATACATCGGATCTAAAATCTGAAGGACGAGTCGAAGCTGTTCGAAACAATCGAATGGTACTACGAACTGTATTTTTGGTGGTCCAGTAAAATGCTCTAGGGTAGTCGCACCAGTCTTGGCCACCCCCCCCCCCCCCCCCCAGCAGTGAATGCTATCTTTACAAATAAGTATTATTAACTGAGAAAAAAAATGGAACAATAGTTCAATAATACTAACGAAAATTCGCCTATATTACCCTACTACGAATATAAATATTTCTCGAGTCTTTAAATTATTATACTCTCTCCAAGGAGTTTTATTCTTTCCAACAACCATCTGCTAGTTTCCTTAAACTTGTACACTTTTCATAAGAAACGCTCAAACAGATTTCTTTTTAAATAAAGTTTATTGAAAACGACGCTAAATTAGTTAGTTAAAATTAAAGCTAATGTTCGATAATATCGAGATAAAAGTTGCTAAATGCCTACTGGCATTTACTGACATTTTGCGGGTTATCTTGATTTTAATTGAATGTTATATACTGAAGGCCTCACAAATTTGATAATTCTCAACAATAATTAAAAGAATACCCTTATTTCTTCATATCTCAATAGTAATTCAGTTGTACTGACAGTATTAACTGTTTCTTTAAATTAATATTATCACGCGTTTGCTATGATGAAATAATTGCCATACTGAACAAAATATTTCGCTTGAATAGGAAAAACGTACGATAAATCTAATTTCTACTGATCCCGGCGTCACGTAAAGTAATTTCGTCATACACGAAAAATAATTACTTCGCAGTCTCAGCAAAACCAGGTTTTGCCGAGAACTCTGTAATGTCGTGAAAAAAATATTATTTACGGCAGCAAAAGATATGTCCAATAATGATAAATATAACTGCAATCACAGTGAACTTTTTTCGATGAAAACGTTTGCCATCCCAACAAATATTTTTACTACCATTTGACATATGTTATCGTTGCTACCGCAGATAATATTGTTGCCACGACAGCAACAAGTTCTCGACAAAATCCAGTTTTGCTGAAACTGCAAAATCATTTTTTCTCCGTGTACAAACTCGTTGGTTACTCAAGAGTTAAAGTCTAACCCCCCCCCCCCCCCAGAATTCGACTAAGTAACCGAATAATCCCCTCATCACCGATAACTAAATGCGACGCGCGAGTAAACGGCGCTATCAAAGAGAAGGTCCGTTACCGAGATAAACGAGAAAGCCGGAGACGTGGAAAAGTATTTTCCCGTGTTCGAAGATACCGCGAAAGGATGAAAGATGGAGGTCCGCGTGCGCTCGGCAGGAAGGAGCGCGCCTGTAACGTTGCAACAGTCCGTGACGTCCCGATAAGCACGATAGGTGCGAGAGTAGGTACACGCCAGGCGCATCAGTGAGATCACCAGTGTTGTAACCGCGGTCCGCGAACCGTGACACAGTTCGACTAGTCGGGCTGCCTCCCCCCCCCCTCTCCCCCTTTCTCGTGCGACAAACCACTGTTACGCGCGCGTTGCCTTGCTTTATTTTTGCACCGGCCAGGACCCAGTGATCCAATTGTGTGGCGAACCGAACTGCCATCCTCCGACGGGGCGTTTGCCGAAAGGACGACGATGCCGAGGATACAGGCGCTCGAAACCGCGCGCTCAATGTCGGATCTCGGCGTGACGTCATTAGATATCACTGAGACGCCCAACTATAACATTATCCCCGGCAGAAACAAGATCTACGTCGATTTATGTCAATTCCACGCTAAAATACGAATTTTGGGAGGTCTGTAGTTTTCCATAGTACTTATGGCATAATCGATCATAGACCTCCATAGACTTCCACAGATATTAATTGTAGTTTCAGAATTCAAAATTTGTGCATTTCTACAAAAAAAAAGAACTACGGACTACTTCAATAGACGAAATATAATAGTTTCACGCAGTTAATCATAATAATAACGGAATTCTATGTTCATCAACGGCTAACTATGGAGTATAACGTCATACTATGGAAAACTACAAATGTCTTCCGAATTTCGTACTTTAGCGTAGAATTGACATAAAGCAGCGTGGATTTTGTTTTCCGTCGGGGATTATTCTATAGAAAAAATTATTGATATCGTTTCTCTCGATTCATCTCTTTATCTCTAATTTAAATGATAAGATAATAATGCACCGAGAGAAAGAGAGAGAAAGAGAGAGAGAGAGAGAGAGAGAAAATTGCGGTGTGTCCTACCTCGAAAAGTTCACAACCTATCAAGAGACGAAGAGCGCGGATCCAACGTTATCGCTTAGAAAGGGGCAAAGATCAAGCGGCATCGTCGTATCGATTCCGCAGTCGTCGCTCTTCCTTTCTTTGGGGCTCATTACGGAGTGTCCGTCGTTTCTGCGACGAAACGGACAGCTGTATTTTCGTTCCGGAGATGAGCGAGAACGCGCGAGGTCGGCCGATCGAATTCACAGATGGCTTCTCTCTCTCTCGGAGACGTGCGCGAAGGGCTCGGTTCGACGCCTCTTGAAATACGTGAAAAATGCTGTAATGTATTTGTGATGTGAAATATCGTTGAATATGTAGTTCAATTCGTAAAAACGTTTTTCGAACATACAATCTATGATCTTATATTTCCTTTGAGATCGTCGAAAAAGGTAGGTATTATTTTCAGAGTCAGTTGAAAGCAATGAATCGAATAGGATGGTTGAGAGCTCGATTATAAAAATATCGATTTTTGCAAAAATGTCAAGGGATTTAAATACCTATTTACCAAAACTTTAAATCTCTGGAATCGCTCGCCATACCACTCTATCTTATGTATTTTTTCGCGCTGATTACGAGAAACACGGTTATTAAACTGATACCTCAAACGAAATATAAGATAGGTACCATATCGATAATTTTATACACAAACAAATTGTTTTCTCACAAGAAATGAATATCTCGATGTTCCTTTCAGATTTTCTGAATATATCCATGACTTTCACAGAATCAGCACGAAAAAGTACATCGAATGAAATTGTCGAGAGCTCGATTCTAAAAATTTCGATTTTTACCCCCTAAAACCTTAAAATAACCCCTTTAATTTCTCCAAAAATTGACATACTTGTAATTACACGGTCGGCCACTCTATCCTGTGTATTTTTGTCGCGCTGATTACGAAAAGCACAGTTATTAGGCCGATATCTCAAAGGAAATATAAGATATCGATGATTTTATGCAAAAAAATGTTCTCACTGGAAATCATCGATATCTCGATGTTCCTTTGAGATATTCTCAATATATCCATGATTTTCAGAATAAGCCTGAAAAAATACATCGATTAGGATGGTCGAGAGAGTTCGATTCTAAAAATGATGCGCAATAAGATTTTGCCAAAAAATGAAATATTTGTCATTGCTCGCTCGACTATCCTATCTTGTGTATTTTTTGCGCTGATTACGAATAGCACATTCATTAGATCAATATCTCGAGGTAAATAAAAGATATCAGTGATTGTTTTTGTATATGAGAAAATTATGTTCTTCCGACAAAACTTTAGTGTATCATTGCACCGGTCGTAAAGTCGTAAGAATTAAGATACGACGAAGGAAGAAGAAGAAGAAGCAGCCAAGCGTTAGACTCGACGTTCAGAAGCGAACGCGCTTAAGCAATTCGCTTATTTTCACACTATGACTCAATCCCTGTATTTATAATTTGGCGGCCGAGAAGTCTACCGGCAACTTCGTCTTCGTTGTCCGAAGATTCGCGTATAGTGGAAGGCATCGAAGCTGTCGAATGGCTTTTTTTTTCATTGGAAGAAACAGCGAAAAAAGGAACATCTCGATCGAAGATACCGATGTAACATACACCTCGCCGGTTTCATTAAACCAACCTGTTGCCTGCGAGCAAGACACATTTTTTTACCGACAAACGCCTGGCCGTCGAGCCGACATAAAAATTCCTAGCGAGCGCTAAAAAAGAGACGCGAGTTTTCAAAAATGCAAATTTTAAAGCAGGTACCATCATTATTGGTAAAAAAACGACGACGTATGCTACATCCACGAATTTATGACAACTCGCCGTATCCTTATTCGAGTTTATCTGAACAGGAAACGAAAAGGAAGCCGCTAGTCTTTCACTGAAAAAATTCGATTGCGTCTGTTCAATTTTTCATTGCGAAACACTAGTAACAAAATCACTCGAAAGGGCCAAAAATAAACGGGATGGTTGTTATCAACTTTACGATCGGATCCTAACAATCCTATAGCACTAACGATCAGCCAGACAAAACCCGCTACCATTCGGAAGGTCGACTATGCGTCATAGTCGAGTCGACGCACCTCCGCCGACCCCGATAATTCGACTGACCGCGAATTAATTAACTCCAATTCAAAGCTACTCGTCTTTTCAACCAGGTTCATCGAAATTTCAGGAACCCTTACCACAAAAGTCAATCATCAATTCCCACAGCGTCAGTTCTCAGAGCGATGAGTGAAATACATTTTCCGGCTCTTAGTACCCACCAATCAAAACGGCGCGAGGGAGCAGACGGAGAAAAAGAGCAAGGGCTGTGCGAGAGCGCAGTCGCAGTCGCGCAGAGAGAAGAGGGTGAACGAGGAGCGAAAGGATGAATGGCGCGGTCCCAACGAATCAGGCCGACGCACCCAGCCCCTTGGGGTATGGGGTGCTTTAAATCACATGTCGATGGGAGTAAACCCCTGTTCCCCCGAGGGGAAGAGCATATCCGCTCGAACGACCTCGGGAGGGTGGGTTAAGTGTCCCTGCCCGCGCCCAAACTAAATTCCCAGCGCATTGCCCAGCTTTCAGGTGCCACTGTCCGGCTCAACAGGTTCCATTCACCGCGCCCGACCGTGCTGCAGGCGTGAAAGCCATGTGTTTGGATTAAAACCGTACATCGGCCCGTTACGCGCCGGTAATCATAACTTGTTGGACGTTCCGACGACTATTCGAGTACAGATTTACGAGATAGTTGAACAAAATAAGTTGGGGCCAAAGGATGAGCCTTTTGGACGCATAAGATGAAGTGCTGTGTTGCATCAGTTAGGGCAAACCCAGTGCTTGGACATCTGTTCGTGTCGCAGGCCCAACTGCGTCGTCAGATATGCGCAGCAAACACGAAGTATGTGACATGAGAACAAGAACTGCATTTATGTAGCTGCAGCTAAGTTTCAATATCCCTAATTGTCGAAAGACATCAAACGACCAGTCGCCCCTCAAATCGAAGCGACATGCCGCCGCCGCCGTTGGTCTTATCTACAATCAATATGTACGCACGCTGATTTCAGACTTTACCGTTTGATCTAAGCCGTTCGCGTCTATAGACACAGTGTCGATGAAAGCTACCGTTTGTCGTGCAAACATATCGTTACCGTTATCGCCGCCGAGTGCTTCGTCCGTCCGAGAAAGGCGTCCGACTGCGTTCTCGACCGGAACGCGCTGGAAGAGATCCGGTCGGGCGGCTTTCGCAGGATAGTACGAAGGATCGACGCGATTTGGCGAAGAGGTTCGGAAATTCTTCGCAAGTTGGTTTCAGTGCGGAAGAATCGGAAGAAGTTTCGATGCAAGGATCGAGTTGGTCAACTGATGATTGGTTTTCTCGGTTAGCCAAAGATCGATCGAGACGAATCGCGTGACGTAACGAAGGCCAGCGCTGCTCGCAGCGCAAAACCATTATCACCAGTCATCGAAGGCTCGTTACGAATTCGTCGCAAGGTTAATCCGCCATCGCGTCCCTGGCCATCCTTGTCCGCTGCAGCACCCCGATCTTCGGCCCGCCGCAAAAACCCCGACCAGAACCGATCACCCGAGACCGACACGTGCGAGATCTTTTCGCAACACTCGCTGCCCGGTTTGCACGTGTCCGGGTAGGCCAACGTACCGGCCACGAGATGCCAACGCTGCGGCAACGTGATCTGGTCCTGGCTTCGTCCAAAGGCCTTATTAGCCGGGGTCCTTTGCGCGCGGGAGTACCGTTAGTCGCTGTACGACGGGGCATCGCGATGCCATGCCGTCTTGCGAGTTTTCAATAGCCGGTCAAAGTCCCCGCGGGCCCATGTGGCCCCGACTTGTTCCCTCCTTTCACGAGTTCCAACGGCGATGCGCGTCGGGAACTCATTGTCTCTCCCTACCGCCTTCGGTGGTGGATGAGATTGGAAGAGGCACGTGCTTTGGATGTCGCGGTGGAGAACCGTTTCGAAGCCTGCCCGGTGGTTTTCAATGGTAGAGCAAAGTCCGCGTGGGATGATCCTGACGTTGACCTGTTCTCAAACCAGCGCCGATGCGTTTGGATGATTTGGGTTTGCTTTTTCTTCCTCTTCTCTGGATGAAAAGATGCGAGAAGGTGGAATCATTTAAAAACTTGACTGCTTGTGGGTTTTCAATACAGAAGCAAAGTCTACGTGAGATGATGTCGACTTCAGAACCAGTTCTCCTTCCCTTCCCCCGGTACTCGAAAGCAGAACGTTGTTTACTCGTCACTAGCCGCGAGTACGAGCGAATGTTTATCTCGCTCGGCATTGTCAACGCAGAAGTTCCGTTAACCTCGCGAAGCGGTGTCACGATATACCGCCTTATAAGTCTCGGATGGGTAACCAAAGACCCCGGGTCGTCTCATCGGAGCGGCGATTCTGTCCTATTGGCAAAGAGTCTTCGGGGCACCTTTCACGAACCACAACGCCGGGACGTGATACCAGTCGTTTCCTTCTTCTGTGCCTGAAAGGTCGTCAGAAGGAAAAAAAGAGACAGCAAATCGCGGTCGTACGAAATAAGAGAGAGTTCGTCACGCGTATCTCTGTTAATTGGGGATCGGTCCTCGTGGACAATGACGCTCCTAAAAAGGAGACGCCAGGAAGGAGCCTGTATTTGGGCGAGAGAAACCGGATAAGATTTCGGTGTCTAATTTCTCCAACGAGGCACATGCCAGGAGAGCTCACCAAGTGCACGATTCTTGACTGACGGGGCCGAGATACCGGCTGAATGAACGAGTAAAAAGAAACACGAACCCAACGACCAAACACGTGTTTTGCCTAGACATTGCCGACGACACCAAGGCCTTGATATTGAATCCTATGACGTCTTGCGTCTTCATAACACGTCTCTCCCCGTCCACAAATTGCCGAAGGAAGAAGGCCCAATGATGATATCTCATCGGGTTCAACGGTGCCTCGAAAGTGCAAGTTGTGGATGCGTGCTGAGCTCTCGAATGCCACCAGAAAGGCGATCAAACCGCAGCACACGCTGGGAATACACTTTCAACGTGTTTCGTACCAGCATTACTGGAAGATGAAGACCCTAGATAGAATTTCGGGGCGTCTGGCTCTGCGGGAGTGAAGTGGCCTTGCTCGACAAGTGCAGCTACGCGCGCACGGCTGTTCGGGGGGCCACATGGGTTGATGGGGCGAGTGCAGAGCGTTACCATTTGGGGTCCTACGAGTGCAAGCATTCTCTTGATTCAACGAACCCCACGCGGGGCACGTGACATTTCACGCAAATGAATTAATCTTGATGCACCGAGGGTACAGCTGCAGGAGTTGTGAAGCCCTGGGGCACGAGCACACAAATGACCTTTGAAACGGGTTTCTCAAAGTTGCCCCGCAGTTCATAGACGCGCATCCGCCTTACGAGGCTCGAAATTCCGAGCAAGGACGTGGCCCGTCGTTTATCCCTGCCGCGACGGGGCAGGGGGTTAGCCGAGAACATTGTTTCGGACCGATCCAGCCAAAGTGGAACGAGACTAAATGGGCTTTCCTCCTTCGTTCGATTAAATCGTATCCCGCGTCAGTAAAGGTCCAACCGGTCCCCGCTGATGAAATTGGACGCACTACGGGTGCATAATTCCCGAGTTGGCCCGACGTCCGTGTCGAACTGGAGTAAGACAACATGGAAATTATTGTGGTTCGGTCTGAATCTCTCGAGGACGGTCCACGGGAGGGACGCGGCGTTGGAACGAAGGAGAGGGGGAGTGGGGGCAGAGATGAGAGAGAGGATTCCTTTCACCTCCCACCACGAAAACATAATGCCGCGGATGGAACGAAGCCGTGGCACGAGCTTCGGCCGTGGTTGGCGGGACGAAGCGAGCCGCGGGTCAGCCCGGTCATCGGCCCCCGCGAGCCCTTCGAGGACCACAACACGGACGACAGTGCGCGTCTTGCGTGAACTCTCTCGTGTATTCGTACCGAGGTAATTGCGACAAAGAGCGTTCGAAAAATTGAAATTTCTATTTCCCGCCTTGCGCATCACATTCAACATGGCGGTCCATGGCGCCAATGCGCGCGCAATCTCTCGGCGTTTTCTCCACCGCGAGTAAATATTTGTATGTCGACCACGTGAGAAGATTCAATGAATTATTTTTATTTTCAAGTAAAGACTGAGGGCTTCATTTAATTCTCGGAACATTCCGCTTACCGCACGATGGAGTTGCATTCGCGTAGCGCGACATTTAAACGTCCCTTCTATTATTCGCATCCCCCCACTCTGTCCACAGCGGCAGTTAGCATGCTGCAACGACCGAGCGATAGACAAAGGATCTAGAAAATAATGAGCACGCGCTTGCCGGCGTCAATGGCGATCCGGTACACGTGCACGCGCCATCTCGGCGTGTAAACATTTATATTTATACGTATACACGTGCGGTGACGAATGACTCATTCGCTCGAGACTTTTAAAACGAATCTTCTCATTCCGAGAGATGAAAACAATGCAGAATGCAGACTTCCCAGCTGCTTTCGTTTCATTTTAGAGGAAATAGAGGAAATCTGAGCGAAAAAAGGTGTCAATTTTAATTATAAAAGATCTACAATAAATTAGATACACGTAGTAGTTTTTAAAAAGTAACAATTTTTAAGGTGTACAATAAAACACCAATATTTATTAAACAAATGAAGGATATTTTTGTAACTTGAATCTGAATATCGTGATCTGATTTAAGGAAATGGGAATCTAGTTTCCGGTAAGAAACATTATTTCAATTAGGCTTTTATAGTTTAAACGAAATATTGATGCAGGTAGATAAAGTAGAGATTTATACTACAATTTTATTTAAAAAAAATGAAATTGACCATTTGGACCCGTTCTACATAATCCGAAACGACGAAAAGATAAACTCAACTAAGGAGCTGAATAATAGTGGTTTTAGAGAAAAAATATTGAATTATAGAGGAAAAAGGAGAAACTCGCGAGTTTTTGGGTGAAAAGGGGCACGCTTAAAAAATAGGGGAATATAGAGAAACGAGGAATATGTAGATCGATTATTTATAGATACCTATACGCGGAATAAAAAAATTCGGTAGCGTTTCCCGCCAAATATTACACATTTGAGGGGGAAACTCGCGAGTTTTAAAGTGAAAAAAGGTAAACTTAAAAAATAGGGGAATAAAGGGGAATGAGGATAATATGTAGATCGATCATTTATAAATGCGAAATCAACCAAATACTTTAGCACATCGCAAAGTTCTGAACCGGGTATATTTACAGAAAAATGTGCCGCAACTTTCGAACTCCTTCCGCGTAAACAAACCGCCACATGCATCCCCCCCACCCGTCCAGTCTACCGCCATACGCCGCGAGAGACAAATAAGAAGGATCGAGAAATGCGCGCGCACGCGCTCTCTCTCGGGAGAAAAATTCGTCGTTTCTCCAAACGCAGCGAGGCATAGGTACGCCGCGCATAAATATTCATTTCCCGGCGACTTTACGAGCGTTCGACTGGACGCGAGAAGACGCGTGGGCATTTCCTTATTTAGAAGCGGAGAAATCGCTGCGCGCGCGCGCTCGACGTGCGCGGGTCTGCCGCGCGGACGCGAATGGCGCTGGGCGGCAAATTTGAAATTGCTTCGATTGGAAAGAACGGCTATCACCGCGTTCTCCGAGTTTCCACCGTGATTATCGAAACCGCTCGTTAGATTTGAATTGTAAGCCCCGTCCGAAGAACGCTCCCACAGCCAAAGATCGTTGGCCCACGCCCGATCGATCGTGCGTTTCACACACAGTCGCACGATCCGTAATTATCGTTCCCCCTCGTTAGTCACCTGCGATCGATTTCGACGGGAGACCGGAGCGGAGAGAGATCTGTACGCGTACACGGGAGAAAAAAGAAGAGGGGAAAGGTCGTCGACACTGAGACCGCCGTCGTTCCCGAAATCCGAGAGAGAGAGAGAGAGAGAGAGAGAGAGAGAGAGAAAAGGAGAGAGGACGCGCTTAGAAATTCAACCGTGAGTTCTGTCGATTTCCTCCTGGCGGAACCCGACCACCGAATGTCGATTTGCCCGATGCGTAGGTGCGTTATTGGGCGAAGAGCTGGGGAACCGGTTTTCGTCGGGACGCATTTTCTCGGAAATATGCATTGGGACTTCCATTCGTTGCTTCTGCGTCGCCCCCTTAAATTGTCGAGGTCCTTAAAAGGGCGATCGAACGATCCCGGGTTATTATCGGGATCGGTGAGAAAAGATCTACAGTGCGATAAAAGTTTCCGAGGAGTTCCTACGAATGATTTTCAGATCGCAGGCTTCACAGCCTTCATTTATTCCATTTTAGAGGAAATAGAGGAAGTATTTATTTAAAAAAAAGGACAGTTTTCATTAAAAACAAAAAAAATCTTCCAGAAATCAGAAACGTGCAGTGGTTTAAAAATAAGTTTTTAAGATGTAGGATATTTTTGTAACTTAAAAATGTATCTTCTATTATCCAATTTAAATCTGAGTATCACAATCAAGGGACCATTTTTAAAATCTGACCTCCGCTAAGAAACATCCATTCGACTATGTCATTATATTTTAAACGAAGTATAGATACAGTTAGATAAAGTAGGAGTAGTATCGTTTTAGCAAAAAAAAAGAGAGGAAGAAAAGGAAGACTATTTTGACCTTTTTTACGTAATTTAAAACGATGGAAAGACAAACTTAACTAAAAAGCTGAAAAGTAAGTAAATTCAGAGAAAAAATATTGAATTATGAAGAAAAATCAGGAAAATCGCGGGTTTTAGAGTAAAAAAGGAGAAACTTAAAAAATAGGAAAATGAAAGGAAATAGGGGACACATCGTGAAGCCTGAAGATTGGGCCATAACAGCGAAATCCGTACGAGGGGACTTCTCTTTACGGCGTGCCGTAGAAAGATGACCCCTCGAAAATATTTGCGCGAAACTTGCCACCGACAGCTTTCGTACACTCCGTTACTTTCGAAGAAAGTTTCCCTCTTCCTCCTCCCGTACACGATACCGTAAGCCTGCATTCTGGGATCTGCATGCACCATTACGAGGAGGGGGCGTGAGCCGCTTACCGATATCGACACTAGCTACCTACACACTTCCCCAGCGAATCGATTTCTACGATCGGCCTAGAATAGCAATGAATAGCCGTCCCGAGACGGAAATTGAATAAGAGTAAAACGGCTACGAAAATCCAAGTCGATCGACCGTAAAGATCGAGACGATTATCAGCGAAATGAACGAGAAAAATGACGAGACCAAGCGTACCACTCCTCGCCGAGTAGCGCCCGATAACGTATTCACATATGCGGAGCACCACGCGCGTAGGTACAAGGTATGCGAGGTGAAATCCATATCTCCAGACGTCTACGAGCCGCGCGAGCATAACGCCGCGTGTGATAAGGCTGCTATACAGAGTGTGTCTCATTCCACAGCGTGTACCGCTACGCTGTTAAAAGGATTTATATGTAAATTTACTAGACATTTTCTATACAAAAGTACCTACTACAAAATTGCAAATCAAGCGCAATAATGTAAATCACTATGAATTATTCGTAATTTTCGAAAAGAGTTTTGAATTTTACGTTTTGGTAGATATATTTTAAGTGGTTTTGCGGTAAATTTGAATCAAATCTATAAATAGTAAATTTAAATATTTCAATCGCGTATAGTAATTTCAATGAATAAACTTATATGATAAAAACTTCATAAAAGTAACATGAAGTTTACTGCAAAAACTTTTCACAGTGAAAAGCAAGCCAAACAGAGAGAAGTTCGCTAGATGTGTGTCAACTGTTGTCACACAGTGAAGCAATCAACGCAATACCTTCCCCAAAATGTCAAGCTTATCATCTAGTATAACAGTGACCATTGTACTCCCGGCGACACGGATTCTGTCGTTGGTGACTTTTTAAAATGTCACTTTCAAACGTATCTACCAACCAATGATCAATCAATTCTCATGCTTTTTCATTAACCAGGGCAAACGTCGTCCTAGCTAACGAGAGCATGAGAATTAATTGCCCATTGGCTGGTAAGTTTATAAATATTATTTTAAAAAGTCACCAGCGACAAAATCCACGACACTAGGAGTACTCTTCTCTCCGTGCGCGCGAAAAGTGAGCCTGACTCAACTTTTAGCTCGCGGATACACGGCCGCATACCTATGCCCCGTTGGCGCATGCGCTCGCCGCTAGCCCTATTTCCTAGAACGACCCGTGTGACCCTGTTCCCGCTACGCCTACTTCTCCTGCTCCCGGCGCTACGGGTGTTAAAATCGTATGTACGCGTAAGCGGGGTGGGGGGAGGGATCAACGCGAGCAACAGAGAGGTAGGTACATGCGAGAGTCCGTCCGGCCTCTAGACAGAGACGAGGCTAGGACCGGTGCGCATCCACTTCGGGCCAAGACCGACCCGACGACTCCGAACAGTACGCGCTGTGCCCCTCCTCCCCTCCCACCGCCTCACGAAACCCCCATCCAGCGCCTCCTCGCGGCATCATCCATTCACGTCCGTATTATTGTTATCGCCGTAACGATCACCCGCGCGCGAGAGAAGATTCCCGCGGATGAAACACTATGCCACCGCGCGGCGGCGAAGAAGTCGAGAGAGTCGTGTTCTTCGTGCCTACATCCTTTTAGGGCAACCTCCGGGCCACACGGCAGAGGCGGCCCCGTCGCCGCGTAAACACAAGGGTCGACGTTTTCAGCGCGGCTCATACGGCTCCGCGTCGGAATGGAAAGCTAAAAATCACGAGAGCCGGTCGAGCGCCTCGCGGCCGGTCCCGAACGACTTCGGGCTCTCGTTGTTTACCCCCTGCCGGACCTTGGAAGTCTTCGCGTCGACGACCAATGGGCGAGCCTGCCGACGCGTATACAGATACGAGGGACGATCCGGGAGGAGATTGGCTAGAGCGTGGGCCGAAGTGTGGGCCGGGATAGAGGTCGTGCGCGTGCTCGGCACCCGATCACCACTGTCGGTCGCACCGACCAGGGGCCATCTACGTTGCTGTGCCGTTTCGGACTCAAGCGGGACCACGAAACGCGCGGCGATAGTCGCACGGAGCCGGATGACTGTCGCCGCATCGGGGGTCGATTATCCCGGAGCGCTCCGCGACTCTTGCCGCGGCAAGGGTACCTGCGCATGCGGTAGATATCGCTTGCTGAATGCAATAGTGGCACAAGTCAAAAAGAAATTAATTCTGACATTTTTTGTGGTTACTAGAGTTCATTGTTGATGAAATGTCAGAATTCTTTTTTTTTTGACTTGTGCCACTATTGCATTCAACAAGCGATATAGAGGTTCTGGTAAGGAGAGTCGGAGAGACTGGGAGTGCTCACTCAGGCTCGGTGAAGTAACCTGCGCAGCCCGAGCAGCAGCCGAAGCGGCCCGAAGCCGTTCACGAGAAGGAATGCGGCCGTATTAAAGGGCGCGAGGAAGGGGCGCGGCAAGGGGGGAGTATGAGGGTTGGAGAGGGGGTCAGAGGGGGTCGAGAGCCTACTCGAACTAGCGACGGCTTGGAACGAACAAATAACGCGTGTCTGCAGAGCGTCTGGCGTTGCGTAGCTTACAGTTCGACTAATCGACGAAAAGAAATATGTGGAGAGAATGTGAGTTCTGAAAATTCATTAACGCGTCTTGATTCGATTCTACGTTTAAACGGAGATTGAAACGTGGCGATAACCGCGCGCGTTGAATTCCTCTTTCATAGTTTCGACGAAGAGATCAGTTGGTTTGATATCGGTGATAAGACCACGTGTATCTCTCGACTGTAAACATTTACGGTTGTGAAGGGTGTCCCCGCACAGAAAAAATGATTATGCAGTCTCAGCAAAACCGAGTTTTGCTGGGAACTTTTTGCTACCATAACAGAAATATTATCTGTGGCAGCAAAAATGTTCAATAATAACAAATCAAAGTTAAATCACAGTGCAACATATATATTTTGCTGCCACACGTAATATTTTCGTCATGATAGCAAGACATTCTCAGCAAAGCCTAGTTCTGTTAAAACTGCAAAATCATTTTTTTCCGCGCGAGTATGGTAATTCGGTCTTATCATTCATTTAGTTTCCAGCAGATTCGACAAATTTAGACAAAATTATTTACCCGGTACTTTCTCATTTTTCGTTTTCGGCCTTATTTAAGCTAGAGAATGTTATTTAAAAATGCACCCACGCCATCGTCCTGTAAGACCATCTCTCTCGCACTCGTTACTTGGCATAAGTGCGTCTCTCTGGCTCTTCGATGACGTCACAATTTTGTAGAGAAACGCACTTATAACATTGCAAATAATTATTTTTTCGGGCATTTTCTCTTCCACACGTGATATTGAATATGTATATGTGGATTACGAATTATTTTTTTACGCAAATACCGAACTCGATATTCTCGCTTTCCGCACTCGTCCGATTTAAGTTTTACGAGTCGACGGGGAAACTCGATCGGGTAAAAATTTTGGTACCTCCGAAAAGCGTATTTTTTTCTCCGCCCGCCAATTAATCACGCCATTCACGTTCGCGTTCCACTTCGGGCCACGCGAGAGCGCTCCTCCCTCGAAATCGTGGCCCGCGACCCGGCGGGAGAGGACTTTCGAAACGTCCGGCGACGAAGCGTGCGCGCGCGGCCCGAGGATTCCCGAAACCGCGTAAAAATAAACCTCGACGCCCGCGCGGCTCTCGACTCGTATCGAAGGATTTTTGCAGATGCGCAGTGCGCGCGTGTGATGATGCCGAAGCCTCGAGAACGTACTCGGATGATTCACGGCACGCTGCGACAGACACCAGGTGCTACGTCAGTGTTCAGAGATCTGAGAAGATTCCCAATTCACAAACGGGGCAATTTCCTCGCGGCACTAAAATTGCCGGCACTTCCGCTCGAAATAATTGGAAGATGGTAGGTTTCAGAGGTGGACACGATCCGGTTCAATTTTCAACGAAGATTATCTCATTACCTGTGGTCTTTTGACCTGGATTGGTATAGACCTTTTTTGTAGATCGAAACGTGATCTTCAAAAAAGTATTTACCAACATAGTCCAAAAGTTCATAGGTGACGAAATAATAGCCGTCGAAGCTGATAGCTTGTAACTTAAGAGAATCAAAATCGTATGATTTCGGAACGAGGCGATTATCTCGTTATCCATGGACTTTAGCTCAAAATTGACACAATACTTTTTTGTAGATCACTTTTCGATCTACAAAAAAGGTCTATACGAAAATGTCTCGAAAGTCCACAAGTAACGAGATAATTGCATCCGAAGTGAACGCAATTTTTCCCTCTCGTCCGCGCGTACATACGAATACATGCGTGTAACGCGAGAGCGCCGAAGTCACGCTACGACGAAATGCAATATCCCCCCTCCTCCCTTCGCCCACCTCCCGTCGCGCGGCAATGCCCTGGTTTCTATTGGCTCGCCAGACATTTTTTATATAGGCTCGGTGCACCGTACGCACGTCACACGGTACACACGAACACGCGCGCGATCGTACTATACGTAGGTGCAATAAAGTTGAAAATAGCTATTCCGCCGAGCGGCGAGAAACGGAGCAGAGAGCGCTCGAAGGTTTAACGAAGGTTATGGGGGACTGCTGGATATATTATCATTAGGCACGACAATTAGCGACGCTCGGCGCGACCGTGACTTCGCGATGCCGGTCCAAGTGTCGTTAAAAATCGATCGTCGCTGTGTTAAAACTTAAACGCGAAGCGGCGAATTAATGAGAATTTTTTTAAATTTCATTTGTGTAAAGAAGTAGTGAACGTACAACGTGGCGAGTTTGCTCCTGATCGCCGTGCTTTAAAGTGGGAGTCGGGGGCCAACTTGCAATGGCCCAAGTTCGACCCACCCAATTTTGGAAGAGTTACACACACATGCGGCGTTACGCCACTGAGACTTCTTCAACCGCGCGCTGGTCAAACGTGCGTAACTGGGTTGCGTGTGATCCGCGTGGTTCGAGAAATAACCCTATCACCAGCGATCATGGGTGGCCGACGAAGAAATTATTCATCGCGCGTCGCCGGGGTTGCCACGTCTATGGGACACGCGGTTCTTCTATATGTACATATATACGTATGTATGTACGGAGTTCGCTCATGCTCGAAGTCCTGCGAATCGGGCAGGTCACGTGTGAAACGATACGGCCTAACATTTCGCTGCGTCCTTCGATACAGTTCCTATTTCGATAATGTAGAGGCTCATTAATTCCTGCTTGAAAGAATGACTTAAGATTTAAAAATCGATGCTTCTCGGAATTGTATCTCGAAACCCGAGTGAAATTCGAAAAAATCTCAAAGACGAAAGTTGTTCAACTCTAAAAGTTGAACAACTTTTGTGTTTACACTTTTTCCGTGTCTCACTCCGTTTTCGAGATAATATTTCGGAGTCCCTCCTGCTCCGAAATGACATCTCGAAAGCTGAACGAGATACGATAAAACTTTCAAAACGAAAGTTACTTGACTTCGAGAGCTGAACAACTTTTGCCTTTACACTTTTATCGTATTTCGCTCCGTTTTCGAGAAATACCATTTCAGAGACCTTTCTGCTCCAAAATTACCTAAATCTCGAAAATTGCGCGAGATACGAAAAAAGTTTAAATATAACAATTGTTTGGTTTCAAAAGCTGATAAACTTTTGGCTTTACGCTTTTACCGTATCTTGTTTCGTTCCCGAGATAACATTTCCGAGTCTCTTCTGTTCCGTAATGGTATCTCAAAAACTGAACGAGATACGATGAAACTTTCAAAACAAAAGTTGTTTGGCTTCGAGAGCTGAACAACTTTTGTCTCTACATTTTTACCGTACCTCGCTCCGTTTTCGATATATAGGGTAAAGCGAGGAGAGATGGCACAGTAGGAGAGACGGACCACCAGCGATATCTTTTGCATCGTGGCAACAAGGCCCGATCCAATCACGTTGACATAGCCGCAGTTAACAGTCGTGCTTTTAAATCCGTTTCTGCTGTTGTTTGTCATTGTTTTTGTTAGTTACAAGCGATCATTGTTTTTGACTACGCTAAAAATTTTTCTGAGGTTATTTTGTTCGTCAATTAAATCACTAAGGTAAATTTTAGCCTAATGTAGTGCAAAGTACTGGTAAGACGGGTTTTCTGGTGGACACCTAACCTTAAAACAGGCGTGTATATAGTTTCGTTTAGTAAATATTGTCCGGTCCATCTCTCCTAAGCTTTTAGGAGAGATGGACCAGCATTTGCGAGGAGAGATGAACTAAGGCTTTAGGTATGATTTCAGAAAAATGCCCAACAAGTGCAAGCAAAAACTGAACACACCTCCAAGGACTACATGGTCTGCGGATTATTTATACCTGGCAATAACATTTTAACATTTTAGCGATATGGAAAATGAATGCGTCGGGTGCAACGAAGATTATCGGCAACCAAGAAAAAGTATGACTGGCTTAAGTGCGATTTGTGTTTGAAATGGCTGCACGACGACTGCACATCTTATGAAAACATTTGTCAAACGTACGGCATTAAAGCAATCAAGAAAAAGCGTTAAAAGTTAATAGTCCATCTATCCTACCCCTAATGGTCCAACTCTCCTACACTAAGTAGGACAGATGGACCAATTTAGTATTTTACTTTTTTCTTTTTGGTGTCATTATGATAAGTGTTTTGTGTTTTTCAACTATACCAAAAGTACGCTAAAGATATTGTTAGTTTTCTGTATTATTTGGTATTTTTTAATTTTTCGTTAATAAGAAAATATTTTAAATTTTGTAAAACGTGTGCCATCTCTCCTCGCTTTACCCTACCATTTTGGAGTCCTTCTGCTCCGAAATTGTATCTCAAGAATTAAACGAGTTACGAAAAAAGTTTCAATATAAAAGTTGTTTGGCTTCGAAAGCTGATCAACTTTCACCTTTATACTTTTATTCTATCTCGCTTCGTTTTCGGCAAAGAATGTCGTTTAGTCGATTAACCCCCAAAAATCAATTAATCCCCCCTACGGCAAAATATCATCACGGCGGAACCCATACATCGCTCTCTCAATCCACGAACCTTTGCGCGAAGCCCCGGACTCTCCAATCTCGAGTCAGCAGAGCGTGCTGGCTCGCGACAATAAACCGCGACGAACACGTGACATTGACATCGAGATCGAGCCTCCCGATCGCGCGCGATTCCGTACACAATATATAACGCGTGTCTGAAGAAATTCAACGCGAATGACGCGGCGGGCTCGTGCAGCGGTATACGTTTTACGACCAATTACCGTGCTTCGCCCGAATTAATTGGGCCGGTCCCTTGGGCTACACTCTTTTACGACCGCGGAGAGAGCAAGGAGAGAACTTCGAAAATTTATCCGCTGCGTCCTAAAGTTGACGTATAAAATCACGCAGACATTTCACGGTTCGATCGCTCTTCAATATCGGCGGTAGTACGGCGAAGTAATTCGAAGCCGGAAGAAAAAAGCATAGCGGTCGACCTTCCAGGTGGACGCGCATGGGTGCGTCCGAGGCGATGCATCTCGGACGGCCACTGCAAACGCTGATAAAGAACACCGACAATCGTTACGGTTTTGACGTGGTTTCGCGCTCAGCCCTGTTTAAAAAAAACCTATAGATCCTTATAAAATCCTGTGGGAACCCCACATAATTCCTTGTGGAAATATGGTGTGTATTTGAAATAGCAATTCCATGGAATACATTTTGTCTAGCTGTTATATTACGTATTGAAATAGCAAAGATTTTATTTCTAACTGCAATAAGTTTTATATACTAGCGACAAAAATTCTACGCTACTGTTTCTTTCGTTGTAATAGTTACATCTTTCCTGCTGTTTCCGCAAACGAATTTGCTCATCTAACAAATATTTTTACTAAAATGAACTTAATTATGGCACGTGCAGAAATCTCAGTGAACCTGTAAATTATATTTGTTATTGCTGTAATCAATGTCGTTACGGTAGCAAGATTTTTTGTGCAGTTATATAATTTGTTGAAGTAGCAAAAATGTTACTCGTAATGTAAAGAATTGTATGAGATTTCTAAAGAACTTTATACGCATCTACTAGCTTCCCGCCCGCGACTTCGTCCTCGTGGATCTCGAAGTGAATAAAAATTCCCGTACAAAATTTCATCCCATTATTGTATCACTTTAAGGGACAAATTTGTAATTCTTAATTTCCAACCGAAAGGCCAAATAACAATTTTCATGGATGTAAAAAATGGGTTCGAAAAAGACGGATTTTTATACAAACTTACATCCCCTATTCTACCGCCTTAGGGGAAGAATTTCGTAAAATCCTTTCTTAGTAGGTGCTTACGTCACGAAAAAAACCAACTATCCAAATTTCATGTAATTAGCTTCAGCGGTTTCTGTTCGGCGTGGATGAATCAGTCAATCAGGATGGGTTTTTTACCTCGCAAGGGGGCGCGAGAGTGGCCTTATTTTCAAGAGCGACGAAATCCGCCGGCCGAAGTAAACACTGAATGAAAGGCACCAAAAAGTCTGCTCGGTACGACAAATAATCGCCTATCGCGCGATATTAAAGCGGCAAGCTGACGAAGTCTCGCCCGTGACGCTGCAATATTGTTGTCAAACAATCCTTACCGGTTCACGTGGCGCGATAAATGATCGCGCGAGTCTAGAGGGAACAATGACGCCTCGGCTACGAAATTGCGACACGAGTGAATATCGAGTTGCAGTTTTCTCAGAATGTTCAACGAAGCCACGATTATATCTCGAAAACGGCACACAGAGTCGCGCGGTCATTTCGACGAAAACTCCGCCAAGTCGACGATTAACGGGATGTCCGTTAATGCGCTGCCGAGTCCGAAATCGGTTTGACCGTAGTGTGAAGAAAACGGACCGAACGCGCGATCCGACGGGAAGCCACGAAATATTGCGGCAGTGACTCGATTCCGTCATTTCCGCGTAGAAGTGACACGCGATGAATGCAAAAAAAGGATAAATAATCGTCCCGCGGTATTAATTAGGCTCGTTCGTCATCTTTTTTTCGTCGAATAATCAGGGGTCGACTCTTGATGCGATTATCTCGTCAACCGCGAACTTTTCGGGCAAATGTGTAGTATACTTTTTTCAAGGTGGTACCTTGATCTACAAAAAAGTTCATTACCAATGTACGCGAAAAGTGCACGAGTGAGGAGATAATCGCCGGCGAAGCGCGCCGTTGCCGTTGCTCGAAAGCAGAAAGAGGCGCGTGGCCGAGGCTCGTCGAATATTATAAACACGCGGGATGTAACGCGCAATCGTCGCGTATTTATATGACAAAATAACATTGTCGCGAGGTCACGTCGATATATTATACCGCGTGAGTCTAAACTTCTTCGCTGGGAAGAAAACTTGAATCACTATTACCTCATAATCTATAAGCTTTTAGCTCATGTTTGTATATTTTTTTTCAATGCCATATTTATGTATAATATAGCAGTCTTATATCGATGTAGGCCAAAAGTTCATAAATATTGAGACATAGTGGCGATTCAACTGTAAAAACCAGGAAAAGTCAGGGAGTTCGGTCGGTCAGGGGAAAGTCAGAGAAATTTCAGGGAATTTTTGATAAATCCAGAGAGTTTTAGAGATTCTTCACTTCAATTATTTTATGTTAAATTCGTAGTAACTTTGATTAAAATCATTGCATCGCGTTAACCTAATCCTGGACAGTGAAAAGCTATTGAAATATAGAGAAAACGTATCGATGTATTTTAAATTTTAATATACATGTGTAATAATTTTGGTATGTCAATTGTATCCCTCACCCGATTATCAAAATATGAAATATTCCGATTGGGACAAACACGTACGCAGTTGTTTCTATATATGAACTATATTATTGTAGCCTATACATTTTTTCTTTACATCTCGTAAATTAAAGTCAGGAAAAATTAGTGATTTCAGTCAGGGAATTTTTTAAACAAAATTGAGTGGCCATCCTGTGAGATAGCAGCCATTGAAGTTTCTTTCCTAACGAGTAAATTTAGATTCATGTGATATATCCAAGAATCTCTAAACGAAAGTGCTAACCCTATTGAAAAGATCCCATAAATTTCCACAGACAATTTCTATGAGAATCTGATGTGTTTTGAACACAGCAATTCCAGATATCCATTAGAAAAATTTGAGAAGGAGGAATAGGAATTCATTGGATTCTATGTGTATCTGAGAGATGATGAATAGGGATTTACCGAATTTTATACGTATCCGTAAAAACAAGTTGAATCCCATAAAGATAATAAAGACCTCTACACACGCCGTTCCATTTGTAATTACTAATAGAACCTTGCAGGATTTTATTTGTTTCTACAGATACACATAGAATCCAATACATTCCCATTCATCTCTTTCATATTTTTGTGACAGTGTATCTGGAATTGCTGTGTCAGAAGCACATGAAATTCTCATGGGAATTCCCCGGGAATTTTACAAGTTCTCTCTATGAGAATCTAATTCTTTTTCAATAGGGAGGAGTATTCGTCGTGATCGATTCCGCCCGACCGAGAAACTCTTAGCAACGTTTTTGCTGCTGAAAGCAGAGCTCTGATACAGTGCGAAGAAGCACGGAGACTTAGCGAAAAAAAAACTGTATATGTACAATTGGTACGTCGACGACGTTGAAGGGGGAGGGGCAACGGCATCTCTCCGTATATCACCCGGTCGCGGAGTCCCACCGTTTTCGCCGGGCGCCGTCGCCAGCGGTCGAGGTCGCGCCTCTAGCGCGCGCGGTTTCCTCGAAAAATGTGGCCCGAGATGAGCCCGGCGCCACGCGCGGCCCTAGCGCGGCATGGCGCGGCCGCCGCCGTCGGATTCTGCTCACTGCTGAGTTTCACTGTATTCGCTCGCGGCGAACACGCGCGCACTCACTCGCGCACCGCGGGCCACAGTACGCGTGTACGTGTCTCCCCCCACTCCGAGAAGAGGGAACAGCACAGTCGGCACACATTCACAACCCGCGCGGCGTATACACACGCGCACGCGCGCGACCGCCCGCCGCGCCAGCCCGAATGTCACGCGTTCCCGTTCGGCCGCGGAGACGTTCTATATCGCGCGATAAAACGCGGATCGGCGAATTCCTGCTGCGACGTTGGAAAGAACACGAGGGCCGTCGATATGCCACGGATACGTGCGTGCGTCGTTTCGTAAGGCAGCACGGCGAGCACGCGTACTGTATTCCCCGTGCTTACGTTTGTTTTCGGCGACGCCATTGCGATTTTCCGAGAGGATTGCATATTTTTAGAGCCTCTCGCACACTTCATCACTGCGCAAGAACATCGGAGTTGCATAAAGTAAGAGAGAGAAAAAGAGTGACAGAGCGAGTACACCGATACACTGTTAAATGTGGCGCGCGGCGCTCATTAAGAAAACAAAAATAAAAGACATTAGCAGGAGAAACATTTAGTGGATTAATGCTTACCTTCGTCTAGGAGGCGTTCTACGTGTATGAAGACATTAGGGAAAGCAGCTAGCTGCTTCCTGTCTTTTAGTAACTGTGACAGATAGTCCGCTATGCTTTGCGTCGTCGTGTTAGTATTATCACACATTGCAAATTATTTGATTATTTTAACGTTGCGAGATCGCGAAGTTATCGAGACGATGATTATGGGACAAATTCCGCGGAGTTGCGGTGCAGGTGCGTGTCGGTGTGCGTGTAATCGTGTGTGCCGCTGGTCTGTCACTGCTGCGCGTCACCGCGTGCGTCTTCCCTCTCGCGCGCGAGGAAATACGGTATTATTAAAAGTCGAGAGAAAAAAAAAGAGAATTCTGCTGCTGCGTTGTAAGTCGCGTGCGTTTGTCTCTCTGCTCTTATTTTCACTTCCTTTGGCGTGTAAGAGATTATGTGGGTAGAAGGGGGCGGGGCGGGGGGAGAACTTGGAAGTGCGGCGAATTCTGTACACGCTGCTAGGGTGGGTGCACGTTTCTTTTAATTTTATGTCAATTATCCTCGTTTTACTCTCGTTACGCTCGTGCGAAGGTATTATTAGGTAACAACAACGTTAGAGAGAGAGCGGATCCCTCTCTCGCGTTCTGGACTCCGGTTATGGTTACAAACGGGTTGCGGATAGTCGGGTTGTAAGTAAGTACGCGCGCTACGGGACTCTCGGCTCTACTGCGCCACGCTGTATGTGCCCGGCCGAGCCAGCCGCGCGGCCACGAGCCGCGCATGCGCGGCCGACCGGCTATGGCAGGAGGGGAAGGGGAAGTGTGGCCCGGCTTCCACCATACGCCGTGCCGCCCACTACCATATACGGCCTCCGCATACGCGCGAGAATCGAGATACGCGCCATACCACGGGCGCGTGGAAGTTGGATGTGTTTCTTCTGCAATAACTACGCCCGCTTCTTAGCTCCGTCGCGAGAGAGAGCTCGGGAGAGGAGTTGCGAGTATACGCACCATACCGGTCCGTCTCTCTCTCTCTCTCTCTTCGTCTCTAACCGCACGCTGCGCCCTTCTCGCTCCTCCACCAAGTGCGATCGTGCTGCTGCTGCTCCATGCTGCGCCGCGTGCCCCTTCCTAACTACCTCGCCTGACCGACGCACACCACGCAACCCGCTCTCCACCGCCGCGCGCGGTATGATCCCTCGCAGGGTACCTAGGCTGTTGTGGCGATTACGGCACTCCGACGTACGTCGCTCTACCCCTTTCGGAGCTGCTCAAGATCGAAGAGGCGCCCCGCGCTGTGGTTTCCGGGGGAGGGGGAGCCCGTAAAGCGAATATTCGGAACTCCGTAATCGCAAAAGTTATCGCCCATATAGCACAAAAGTATTTTGAAAATAATATTAAAAAAGACTGGTGAAAGGTTTTAATATTATGGAAATATTTTTAAATATGTTTAAAACATGTTAGAAATATTTTTAAATGTAAATATGTCCGTTAAAAGACCTAGCTCTGGATGTTTAACAGTATTTTAGCAATATTTCTGAATTTGTTTTACAAAAAATAAACCCAAAACTGATTAAAAGAGTGTTTTAGGGTAATAACCCGCATAGCACAAAAATATTTTCATGAAAAATTATAATAATTGCGAAAATGGTTTAAAATATGTTTGAAGCACGTTCGAAACATTTTTCAAATATAAAAATGAACAGAAAAATCTGGTTTTGGACATTTCAGCGATATTTTACAAGTGCTCTTGAAATTTTCAGTGATTTTATTCTACACCAAGTATAATCTGTGCAATGTCAATGAAAACTTATCCGTTCATTAATTTTCTTATCACTATTCCGTTACATCATTTAAAAATTATAGTAGGTCCTCTATTAACATTATTTTATATTAACATTTGAACAAATTAGTTGCAGTGTACTCGAAAATTTCAGGTACTTATTTGCTCTGTTGTACTGTACGAATAAAACCACATAAACATTTGAAATGTAGATTTATTTATTTCTCGAAAATCGAAAGATTCATATTCATCGGTTGACAAGAGAACATGAATATATATATTTTAAACGTTTCAGCAGATATATTTCAGAAAATATATCTGGAATATTTCAAAAGTATTTGAAATAAAATATTTTGAAAAATACTTCTACAAAATATTGAAGCAATATTTCAAATACAATGAGA
Organism: Xiphydria camelus; assembly: GCA_963678675.1. Taxonomy (NCBI): domain Eukaryota; kingdom Metazoa; phylum Arthropoda; class Insecta; order Hymenoptera; family Xiphydriidae; genus Xiphydria; species Xiphydria camelus. The sequence continues at coordinate 4,285,643 of OY783200.1, forward strand.
GGGGAAATACATTTTTTCAATATTTTTGAAACTTCATATGCGAGAGGGCGATGAAAAGCAGCCACTTTGCGAATGCATAATACGTGACATCGGGTATTCAAATTGAGACGCGAGAAGAAATATTTTTTTCAGAATACAGTAGAACTTCTCGGGCGAGGATAATTCCCACTCAACAACCGCACTACATAAGTATAGACCCTCCCATTGGCCGTATGCATTACATGCTCATGCGTCGCTAACAATCTCGCTGCGGCGTGCTCCGGAATGCATAATTAATAATTCCACCTACTTAGTCTCAATCTGGTATCGCCTCAAGACTCGAGCGAAGCACAAGGTGACTCTTGTAATGTGGAACGCGGGAATGAAACGAAATTCTACCGTTATCGCTGATAATTCGGAGGTCTTTCGGACCCCTCGAACAAAGAAACGCAGAGACCAGTCGTGAATCGAATGGCATCCGAGAACTGGAAAGAAATCTCAATCATTTTTTGAAACCGAGCTCGAAACTTTCAATGGTACTCTATCGTAAATATTCCCCCCCTCCAATTTCTTGTTGTCGTTATGTTTTGCGCGTGAAAAATGACAAGTAACTGCTCGATCCGTGCGTATAGATCACTATAAAGATAGGGTGGTGGGACGTAACGACTGCTGCAGGCGGAGTAGCTAGTCCGCAGTAATCATTCGTTTTATGTTAAGGCCACGGCATTAAGATGTCTGCGGTGCTGCAGCTAGTTAGGTAGTTCCTCCGCGACGACCTCAGCCAAAAGTTACATGCCATGTTCATGTTTAAAATATTGATAATTGGTTTAATTAGTAGTAAATAAAATTAAAAACTACGCAATACTGACTCGGTACTGATAGACAATACGATGGATATCATTTATTGCCGTAAAATATATTCTATATTGTGTTTTTGATCTACCATCGCCAGTAAACTTTTTGCCGGGACTGTCCGGGTTTTGCCCCAATACACGAAATAGCTTGTATATACAGACGACGCACTCTTCTGTGCGCGTGTGAACGACGCTCGTGACTCGCTGTCCCGTTCCCCCTCCACGCACTCGTTCGCTTGCAGGCCTTGCAGATATATGCTATACGACCAAAATTGTGAGGGCTTCTCATGGTTATATCTTGGAAACTAGATGGTGAATCATTCTCATTTTTTTTCACATTATTCGTGATCTCCTACTCTACCTTATCCTCGTTTTTTATCAACTTCTTAATTTTAGTTTTGACGGTAGAATTAATGACGCACTGTTTTGCCCATCATAACGTATTTGTTACGTGTAAATCAAGTCAACTTCAAGTGTAAATATCTCAGGTTTGGGATGGTCAAACTTATTTAAATTACACAGATGTTTGGATAATGCATTAAATAACATATATGTCAAATTTCAACCATTTCTTAATTCAATGATCTCGTGGAGGTACTACCTTCGCTGTAATCGCGACACGAAGTTTGGTTCGAAGGGCCGAGTCTGTAAGGCTCCGCGTGAGGACAACACCATTCGAGCTCAGCCTCATTACCATTTCACCGTGAGTGACCACTGGCCGTCAGTCGTCACGATTTCATCGGGCTCCGTTCACACGGATCTGACGGTTCCTCGCCGATTGCCGACCCACGAATCGACCCACGTTCAACCCAGATTTTGCCTAGAAAAGGCGAGACAGGATCCCGAGAGCGCCTCGAAAATGTGCGTGGGCATCCATTTCGTGCGTCGCCGCCCGGCAGCCATGTTCTAGAGTCGAGTGATGTCGTTTCGCGCGCGTCGCTACGGGGGTTCATCCAACTTGGGATTTCGTGGTGCCGTTAATCGCGCCCACGATGGCTGGAGACTGAATTTGAAATTGCGCGTGAACTTTCGACGATGACCGAAGAGCAGTGCCGATCTAACGACTTTCCTCGTCCGGCGAAAGCCAAAGGGACTTTGCAATCCGCTCGCGTGAATCGAGATCCCCCGTGGAATTTCGCGTCGAGCCAAAAACGAAGCCGAGCTGTAAACAATCCGCGGCCAATTTACTCGGATCCGTGGCAGAGAGAAAAAAAAAAGACGAACGATGTAGGTCCACGATTATGGCCGAACGCCAACTGAACTGCCCCCGCGACTCGTGAGTCACCCCCCCCCCCCCCCGCGTAATGATAGAGACGCAAAATATTTTTTGTAATCATTACGCATACAGAGAAAGTGTCGATTAAACTGTACCATCACCCTCTGCCCTTTCCAAATTATACCCGCTTCGACACCAGATCCCAACCTATATAATTTATTTCAATTAAGGGACTATATCACATGAGGCTAAACTTACTCGCCAGGAAAGAAACTCGAATCACTATTATCGCATTATCTATGAGCTTTTGGTTCATATTTATATAATACTTTTTTGAAGATTATATTTTTATCTACCTTACATCGATGTAGGCTAAGAGTTTCTAAATAATGAGATAAGAGTGAAGTTTCTTCCCTGGCGGACAAGTTCCCGAGTCGAAATTTTAGACCAACTCTTTTAGACTTACGGTAGGTCGATTTTTCATTATATTGAAACCCTATTTTAAGCCCAAAATAGTCCGTTAGTGAACGTTTCACCAACATTAGGTTTAAAATAGGAACTTATATAGGATGAGAAGGCCAATGGTAGGCCGAATGGAGTATTAGCATCAAAGTACGAGTAGGGGTACAATTTCGACTCGTCTCATATGGTTTACATCTAGCATAAGAAAAAAAATTTGGTCTAGGAAAAAAATATTATACATCTCAAACTATATACTTTTATCTAATAGTGCTATAAATTTCATTTACAAAGAAGTCAAATTGAGGATATGTCACTCATGTATGTAAGGCAGTCTTGTTGAAAACGGTGCCCTATAAGTATATCTCAGTAACTGATGAACTGATTTTGCTGAAATTTTGCACAGACATTCTCAATAGAATTATCTAGTCCTTGTCATAGGATTTTTTATAATATATGTATGTCACAGTTTTTTTATGCATTACAAATGAGCGATACACGTAGTCAAAATCACACGTCTATATTAAAATTGTCGCCATTATGTGAGTAAATCAATATTATTAAAATCGGCTATGTCAAGGACTAGTTTTTTTATTTGGTTGAAAACAAAATTTTTGTTTTTTTTTGTTCGTTTCAGATGAATATCAATTAAAATATTCTGGGCACCGCGAAAACTGTTTTCAACATAGCGCCTTACGTACATGTGACTGTCATATCCTCAAAAAATTTGACTTATTTCTAAATAAAACTTACAGAACTGTTAGATAAAAGTATTTACCCTCTGCTTTTCCTTATTCCAAATTTATATAGCCCCTTAACCCAAATAAAAAATTTGACTTATTTTAAAATGAAACTTACAGAGCTGTTAGATAAAAGTATATAGTTTAAGATGTGTAGAATGACTTTTTCCTTAAAAAAATGTTTCCACCGAAAACAAATAGTCATAATTCACCTTGCCTTTCCTTGTTCCAGGTGCATATAGCCCCTTAACCCAGATAAAAAATTTGACATTTTTAAATGAAACTTACAAAACTGTTAGATAAAAGTATATAGTTTAAGATATGTAGAATGATTTTTTCCTTAAAAAAATGTTTCCACCGAAAACAAATAGTCATAATTCACTCTGCTTTTCCTTGTTCCCGGTGTATATAACCCCTTAATTCAAATAAAAAAGAACTTATCCCAAATTCACACACCGTCCACCCTCTGCCTTCTAACAGGTGTCACGCCGATAAAAAGCGGCGCAACCCAATTCGACCCCACCTCAGCTGAGCGACACTCGACGGAAGTTTTTAAATAGATCATCTCTCTCTGATAGAAACGGCGAGACCGGGCCGCCTGGATGCGCGGCATTCAGGGAATCGGCGCAGCGGATGGTGACGAGCCACGGACAGGAAGTCATCCTCAAGACCACGGATCGGGCGTGATACGAGTCGTCGATACGTCGACGGTTTCGCGCGTCGGCTCCTTACGCGGTACGTAATTGCATCGTTGACGTCATCGGACCGCGACCACTGCCGATGCAGCGTTCGGATGTTATCGAGGAAGCGGGAGCACACACAACAGCGAGAATCGCCTTTTACAAACCGCGATAGCGATACTTCGAGAGACAGAGACACAGAGAGAGAGAGAGAAAGAGCTGGAAAGAATGCTAAGTCGTGGCGCGCGACTCCGTCGTCTCGCCATAAAGGGAGAAACGCGTGGTCGCACGCGAGCGTCGCAGCAGCGGCGGTGACGCCGCGCGTTATTGTCCAGCGTCCGTAGCTGCGGGTTCTTGCCGCGATTTCTATCGCGACAAAACCCGAGAAGAGCGCTTCTCGCAGCGACGACGGCGGCGGAGAGATAGAAGCGAGAGCGCGGTTCTTTTTTCTTACACTCGGAAGAAGCGACCGCTGGCCTCCTTCGCGCGAACGTTCCGCGGACGTCGCGCGGTATTTGTGGCTTTTTTCTCTCCCCCTCTCCCTCGCGGAGGATGAGTTCGATGGGGGCCGTAGGAAGCGCTCTGAAGTGGCCGTATTGAAAGACGCGCGACGACGTTTTCTCTCGTGGATGATTTACGACAGTCGCGCGGTAAGTCGCCGAGTAGGAGGGCTTCGCTTTATTTTGATAGAGGGAAGCTGGAGGCTTTTCGTTTCCCATGCGTACCTCCGCGTGACGATAGGGTGGAGTGGTGCTATTCTGATCAGCTTCGATCATTGTACTGTCTCGTAATCTATGGATTTTTAAGGAAAGTTGGCGTGACACATTTTTTGAAAGTCACATTTTGATCTGCAAATAGAATTGTGTTATGATGCGCGTTAAAATTAGTGATGCGACTAGAATATGCAGCAACAGTTTAAAAATGTTCAAGGATAACAGGATTTTTCTCTTATGGGATATCTTGAGGGTGGATTTTCCATTGAGGGGGTGGAGTGAGAAAATTTTCGTTTTGAATCTGTAGAGGGAATATATAACGCGACTAAAATATGCACTAATAATTGAAGAATTCTCGAAAACGGAGGTACTTCTCTCTTATACGTGATATCGTAAGGGTGGATTTCAGACTGAAGGGATGAAGATAAAAAAACGTCGCTTTGAAACAGTGGAGAGAATAAACTACGCGACTATAATATGCAGTAATATTTGAAGAATCCTCGAAGAGAGAGGGACCTTTCTCTTGTAGTCGAAATCGAAGGGGTGGATTTCCAGTCGAAGGGGTGGAGCGAAAAAATCAGCATTTCAAATCTAAAGGGCGACTATATGACGCGACCATAATATACAATAATAGTTGAGGAATCCTCGAAGACGGAAGTACTTCTCTCTTGCAATTAATATCGTAAGAGTGGATTTCCGGCCGAAGGGGTTGAACGAGAAAATCATCATTTCAAATCTAAAGGGCGAATGTATGACGTGACTATAATATACAATAATAATTGAGAAATCCTTGAAGACGAAAGTACTTCTCTCCTGCAGTTAATATCGTAGGGGTGGATTTCCGGCCAAAGGGGTGGAACGGGGAAATCATAATTTCAAATCTAAAGAGCGAATGTATGATGCGAACATAATATATAGTAATAATTAAAGAATCCTCGAAGAGAAGGAGACTTCTCTCTTGTAGCCAATAACGCAAGGGTTAATTTTCAGCCGAAAGGGTGTGAAGCGAGAAAATCATCATTTTGAATTCCTAGAAAGAATAAACTACGCGACTAGATTACGTAGTAATAATCGAAGAATTCTCGAAAACAAAAGTACTTCTCTCTTGAAACCGATATCGCAGGGATGGATTTCCTGCTGAAGAGGTGGAGCAAGAAAGTCGCCATTTCGAATCTGTAGAAGAAATTAATCGCGCGACTACGCTATACAGTAATAGTTGAAGAATCCAAGAAGTGAGAGGGACTTCTCTCTTATAGTCGATGTCATAGGGGTGGATTTTCCGTCGAAGGAGTAAAGCGAGAAAATCGTTGATCTGAAACTATAGAGAGAATAAATCACTCGACCATAACATGCAGTAATAATCGAAGAATCCTCAAGGATAAATGTACGTCTCTCTCATAGCCGTCATCGCAAGGATAGACTTCCAGTCGAACAGATGAGGCGAAAAAATCGTAGTCTCTCAGATCCGTAAAGCGAATCGATCGCGTAAAAAGAATTATACCAAAATAGACCAAAAGTCCACAGATAACGAAATAATCGCAATTACAATAAGACCGATCGGAATAGTACCTCGTTACCCCATTGCAGGTGCCTCTAGAAGCGCTTAAAAGAAATTATTAATCGCAGAATGACACCCGAGAGTCAAAAGTCCTCGAAATGAGCTCTCGAACGCAAAAGAACATTAAAACGTCGAATGAGATTGCGTCCACGACCTGCAGCAAATCGAATTAAAGATATATCGAGGCTCCAAAAAAGAACCTTGAAAAGACCTCGAGAGTTCTCAAAATCCAAAACAGCATTAAAGACCATCGCCCGAATCCTTCCAAAGCCCAGCATAACTCGCACAAAACTCGATTGATATCCGCCAATCCGCATTGCAGCTCACAGTCCAATCCTCTTCACAGTACCTTCCAACCGAACCTTCATCATCAACCGTTCACCCGACAACGACCCTCGACGAATAAACGATCTCCCAACCGAACGAACGAGTCCATCCGGCAAATACACCCGTTCGTATCGCGCTCCGGATCCCGTTGGAATATCGATCCCCGATAATAATAATCGAGCGAACACAAAAGTGTCGGACAGGTCGGAGCGGTCGCGTCCGCGTTGCATTCCATCCGCCTAACGTGCAAGGTATCAGCTGAGCCCAACGGCTCGTAAAACCCGCCTCGACGAGCTCCCACGGGCTTCACCTTCTACGCTGTTCAGCGCCTACACGTATATTGGTTAATAGTAACGCTGACGTCACGCGGCCATACAAGGCCCGCAGTGAAATCAGGTGGGAGTCGAATTCTCATAAGTTATGCAGCTTTTTCGCATCGACGTTCTATTTCGTCGAACGTGCGATGTGCCGCTGCGGACCTCGGCGACCGGGTGCGTAAGTCGAGTAGAGAGAGAGTGGGCACGTCGTGGCCCACCTATGGACTTGGGTAAGTCCGCGCGCGACTGGAGAGAGCTTCGCTCCGAGTCGCGAGATTTATACGCGTCCAATTTATGACTTTACGGAACTCTGAACGCGGAACGTCGTCGATGGAGGCTCGGTAAATATTATGACCCTGAATTTTTAGCGAAGCTCTAACGGGCGTTATCAAGACTCTCTGAGTCGTGATTTCTTCTTGGAAAGAATAAAGTGCGATATTGGCGGAAAATTGTATTCGTCATCTGGCCCGCGGGAACGAGACGAACAGGAGGCGCGCATCTTGAGATCGCGTCGTCCCCTGAGACACTCGACGACGTCCATCGTTCGCGTATAAAGCAGACAACGTGATTCGAGAATCATAGCTTGAAATATTGCGCTATACAAATTTTGTTTATTAGTATGCTTCGACAAATGTTCTCTCTCGACATACCGTTATAAAATATTACTAATATACTGAGTGGAAAATGAAATAATAACTATAGAAATTAATGATTTTTACCATTACAAAATTGGTTGTATCGCGGGATTTTGTTGAATCAAGAGTAAAGTGAAAATTCATCAATATAACGTAGAGAAGAAGAGCAAAGGGACGATAAGTAATATTCCGCCTGTATAACCTGTAAGTTCATGACGCTAAAAATAACTTATTTCAGTAGTAGATTATAACTTTTACCAAGAGTAGGTTGAACTATTTCAAATTAGTTAAACAGTTCATCACTGAATTGTGAAAATTAATATATCGTGGCCAAATATTGCTATGATAGTTATTACTATTTACGTTATATTTTTTTCAGCGAATTGACGAAAAATTATAATTTTATCCTACAGGATAAAATCCCGAAAGATTTCAATGTTTGCAGAATTATTCACACATTTAGTAATATTCCGGAACATTATGGTTCCTTCCCCCGCAGTTTCCTGAAAAGAACTCCGCATCCGCCCGGGGTTCGGACGAGAGGATCTCCCGCGCGCGCGCGGCAGTGACATCAGTCAGAGTGTTGCGCGAACGAATTTTTATTTAGCACTGACGCCCGCCCAACGTGATTCAACTGTACAATATTAGCAGAGTGCGTATACCTGAACGCATCCCTCGCCGCGCGACACGCGTCGGTCGCACCGGTGATCGCGCCTCGGACGAAGTGTGGGCGACGGTGGTGACGCGCTCCGCGATGCCCTCCGCTGTCCTGCCCGTCGTCCGTCTCCTCCCGCGCGAGAGAGCGCGTCAGGATCGTTACCTGGCGAACTGTCGCGCGTCTTTCCCACGTTTGCCGACCTGACGGAAGGTCTTGCTGCGCTCGACCTGCCGCCCGCCGCTCGGGTTATTCATGCTCTTGAAGTAGCCGTAGCCGCCTCCGCCGAGCCTCTTTCGCGGCCGCGAGTCCTTGCTGACTCCCACTTCTGCGAGGCGCCCTCGTTAAGGAACGTATATGCGAGAAGACGGAGAAGGGGAAAAAAAAAGAAAGGGGAGCGACGTTTTCCTCTTCTGCGCGCAGCACCGGGCGCCGGAAAAGGAGAGGAGGCGAGGAAAGCAGGGCTCCCGTCCAGTCAGATGTTAAAAAATAGTAGGTTTTAATGATTCCTTGTTTGAAAAAAATTACTGAAAAATAGTCGATCTTTTTCCATTTGAGCATCATGAAGGGATAAGAAAAAGTAGTCCAATATGGCCTTTCTAATAAATTTGGTAGAGTTTCGAGGAAATAATATTGGCAGAAAATGATTGTGATGTGTAATCGAAATAATTTATCATCGTAAGAACACATCGAAATTCGAAGATAACAAATTTGATTCCTCTTTAAATACTTTGAAAAACCTTCGTAGGTACTACGAGACTTTCTCGTATTATAAAAAACGCGCGTGACGATACAAACTGTTTTTTACGCGCTATCATAACGATTTATAGAATCTGAGCATGACCGTCTCAACACTGAGAATTCATATGAATTGTTGCAGCGTTTTAGCGACGCGAAGGTAATTATTTGACGAATCAAGGAACGAAATCTTAAAAATAATTTTTAATTTTTTTGAATAAAAATTACTTTCTACTGACTCTATCGAAAAAAATGACTATGTGGGAGTCCTGGGAAAGTAGGTGGATTAGCCGAGTCTGATTAAGCGACTCTTACACAGAAACAGAATTACTTGGATCTACTGAAAATGACTTCCAGGGTCGCAAATAATTATTTATTTACACCAACAAAATCTTTTGATACATCAATTTGATATCTCTTCCTTGCAATCATGTGGAATGGTATGTGATTGCAAGAAAAAAATATCAAATTAAAATGAAAAAAGATCGAATTGATGTAAATAAATAAGTACTTGCGATCTTGCAAGTAATTATTGGTAGATCCAACCGATTCTTTTTCTCCGTTTAGCGACATTAGAACAAAGCCAGCTTCGCGTGCTTCCCGTTGATCCTGCTGGAGGTTGAACGAGATTTAACGAAAAAAAGGATACTCAGGTCCACGGCCGGCGGCACGAGGAAGCCAAAGGACTTGGCCACCTTGGCCAAGTCCAACGTCTCCACGTCGAAGATCTGCTTGAGGTGGTGGGAGTCGTAGGCCCTCACGTAAGCCTTGAAGGCCTCCTTCGCCGACATGTTGAGGAAGTAGTTCTTCGAGATCAGCTTTTCGAGCTAAAAAAGGCGACGAGAGTGAGTCCGACTGTGTCGGTTAGAAAGTCCACCGTCGCGCTGCCGTCCCGGGTCGCCGCGGTGAACTTTCTGGATTCCAGGGAAATTGCTACATGTGTATGTACGCGCGATTTCGACGCGACTTTGATTGGTCTGCGCGATTTCGGGGCGGGATAATCGAAGAAATTGCCGAGAGGAAATCCTAACGATTTTCGTCAAAATCGAAATCTCTGGAATTGATCGTTCAACTGTCTTGTTTGGTGCATATTTCGTGCTGATTCCGAGAATTATAGATTTGTTGACGAAGTCGGAAAGGAACGCCAAAATATCGATGATTTTCTGTGAAAAACATTTTTTTTCCAGCACAAAATCGTTAATATATTATATTTTTTTGAGATATTGATCTAATACAACCTCGCTTTTCGTAATCAGCGCGAAAAAATACACAAGACAGAGTGGTGAAATGCCTGGTTCCAGAGATTCCGATTTTTAACACACCCCTTGACATTTTTTCAATTTTTTCGCGAAAATCGAGACGTCCAGAATTCAACTCCCGACCAAACTCTTCCGATGTATATTTTCGTGCTGATTCCGAAAATAACAGAATTATTGCTCAAATCTCAAAGGAAATTCCAGTATCGATGATTTTCACGAAAAAAAAAAAATTTCTTCTACACAATATATCCGATATCTCAAATTTCCTTATAAATGTTGACGCAATAATCGTGCTTTTCGTAATCAGTGCGAAAAAATACGCAAGATAGTGATCGAGCGAGCAATTGAAAAGATTTTAATTTTCAATAAAATATTAAGGGGTAGATTTCCTCGATTTCTCAACTAAATTGAAGAAACCTCAAATCTAAAATAACAAATTCACCCTGACGAGTTCCCAGAATCGAGTGAATAACTGAAGTAACGAAGTAATTTCACACAATTCTTTAAACTCCAACTTTTTTCTGCGACTTTTTCGTGAGCATATAAAATTCCCCGATAATTCCAGGCTTTCCAGAATTCCCTGACCGCCGGACTTCGCGCAGGCGTGCGCACCTTGAATTGCACGCAGGAAGTGCGTTTGCATTCTGAGCGACGAATGAGCCGCGGATCGCTCGCGATGTAGGTGTCGGTATAAGTGACTCGGGAGGGGAATCCCGGAGCTCCACCTGTCGACTTGTCCTACGCGTCGGCCATTTATGTATATCGCGCGATACCTGGGCGTCCAGAGATTGGACGAGCATAGACTATGATTAAATGCTGGTGCCATTTAGGTACTTTGCGCGTCGACCTACGCGAGGGAGAGCAAGAAATGTGTACAACTCGCGGTGTACACTCGTCGAGGCCAAAAAAGGGCGAAGACAAAGTCGAAGACAATGATTAGGTTCGAACGCGACAGCGGCATTCAAACGCCAACGCTCTCTGTCGGGCCGCCTAACAAGGACGGACTGGAGAGTGTTAAATTTAAATCGGGGGGGGGGGGGGGGGGGGGGGGGATAAGCCTAGTAAATTAAAGCCAAACTCCAAGCCTTAAAAAAAATTTATCTCAGTACGTCCTAAAGAAAAAAATGATGAGTCAAGTTGACGTCCAAATGACATCAATACGACGACCTCTTAACTCAAAGCGACATCATTTGGACGTCATCCCAGACAACACGATCCAAAAAGTCATCTTGAAGTCATCCGTAATGGCAATCTAATGTCTCACTTTTTGCAAACTTTGATTTAATGTTATTCGAAAGATGGCTATTGGATAACTCAAAATTTGAATTATCAAAGAGTGAGACATCAGAACTAGACTGCCTACGGATGACTGAAAGACAGTTTTCTGGCTCTTGTCGTCTGGGCTGTCTCACTGACTCGATTTCAAAAAAGGAATCCACGCGATAAAAACCCTCGGATTAACTCAAAACCGAGCCGCGAATACCGGAATGGATCTGGACCAGAGCGCCGCGGCCAGGGAGTGGTGCGTGAATCACGCGTGTGGGCGCCACCCCCCGCGGAATATTCCCCCTCGCCATCCGGAGACGCGCGAGCGAGCGCCCAAGAGGTACGAGTAGCCTGCGACCTCCATAACGCGCGAAACGTAACAGCGCGTAAGGGAGCAACAAAAAAAACGAGAGCGAGTTCAACGCGGAAAATAACATTGATATAATTATACACTTTGGTAAACAACCCGATCCCGGGTTGGAGCCAGCGAGAGGGGTAATCTGCGCGCGCGCGCTTGATTTACAGCCGCGCGCTCAAATTGTACGCGCAGCGTCGTATCTTATGCGTCTTACGCGCATACGTTCTCTCGCGTGATATGTATTTCGCCGATTTCGTAATAACTTTTCAGAGTCGCTTGATGCGGGGCAAGCAAAAAATAACAAGGCGGCTATTCGCGAACGACGAAGAGAGAGGAGGAATAATTTATGTTCGCAACTCTGCAGGAGCTTGAGAACGGAGATTTTTTTGACGAGATATTTCTGGCTGCATCCCCTAAATACTTCTTCCGGTGTACGAGATGCGAGCACGGTTAGAGCGAGTTTTCTATTTGGTTGCATCGAGCTTGGTTCTTTCTTCACGGTGTCCAGCGAAGTGTGGAAAAAAGTTCTCTAACTTTTCTAGGACTTCCAGTCTAAAGTAATCAATTTTTCCTGATTATATTATGGGTATAGATCCAGTACGGAGTATTATGCATCAGTAATTCCATCAAATGAACAGATTAACGAATATTTATATTAAGGTTATGCCAATTGAGAAATAAGTATGAAAATAACAATATCATTTTTTTTCACTTAGCTGAACTGTCAAACCGCTACCAGCCCTGTATGTGAATGAATTATAATATTATTATATTATAATTGTGCGAAATCAAATATACGTTTAGTCGCAGCGCACTTCATATTCTTACATTGCTTCCATCAGTACTTAATCGATATTCTTACTATCGGTAAAAAGAGAGAACTGATTCATACAGGGCTGGTAGTGGTTTGAAAGAGTTCCTCATGAAAAAAGTGACCGAAAAGTGACAAAAAATAAAGTAAATATTTTTAGGAACACTGCGAATATCTTCATCGCTACATTATTGTGATTATCATCGACATCGTTAAATCATATTATTTTGATAAACTTCTTAATATCATGACAAATAGGTAAAGAAATGGCAAACATTATGTAAATAAAAAGAACACAAATTATTTAAATAATTATTTAAATTATTTATAACCACATTCTTGATTTTTTGGAAAAACATTCTGAAATGAGATGAGATTTTTTTTAAATAGATTTGCGATATTTTCCATTTCACGTATATCTTTTAGCACTTCTTTCTGTACTGTATTCACACTTTCCAACATAGTTAGCGCTAATACCTCTACTTTAACCTTTTAACGGCGGGGGTGGTCGATATATCGACCAGCCATGGGGCGATTAATATTTAATGTTTTTTCAGGAATAATTCATGCGTTCAAACGGGAAAAATAGTGGTAAAATTCCTGGAACCATTCTTTACCTTGAATGACTTTGAATCCAAAGTGGCAGATCCAATATGCCGGATGATGAATTCCAGAAATTTATCAAAACTTGAAGATGATGGCCCAAAAATTGTTACTCGGAGGTTTTCGGGGTCACTCATTACGATGCTGATGTCCAAATCGGTCTATTCTCAAGTCCAAGATATCGGATGATGAATTGCACAAGTTTATCAAAACTTGAAGATGATGGCCCAAAAATCGTTACTCGGAGATTTTCGGGGTCACTCATTACGATGCTGATGTTCAAATCGGTCTATTCTCAAATCCAAGATTCCCAAATACAAAGTGACTGTTTTGTCGTTGTTACTAGTTTGGCCTCAAAGTTGGTATGCTCATGTTTTTTGATGTGCAGAGTACGAAAAAAAAGTTATCCGCAAATCTCACCTTCAAGAATTTTCCAATATTTATCAAATAATGACATTTTCAAGCCCACCCTTAGGAAAAAGTTCCATTATTGGGACAAAGGCCAGCCACAAGGCCAGAACTTATTTAGTTGAACTCCTCTATCTTCTACCACAAGCACAACCACATCCCTGAAGATGGGCAATGGCTTCTTCAGTCCCTCTCATATGAAAATTCTGAACATCATAATGACTTTCTAAAATATTTGTTCAAAAAACTGGTGGCTTCGTTGAATTTCATGGCACGAATACTCCGGCTTTCGCTCTTAGCGTGACCCAGGATCAACAACGTGGATGTGGCGAAAATCTGATCCCTTTGGGCTGCTTGATTTTCGTGATGGAGTTTTCCGTATTTTAGTTTTTCGAAATACCTGTCTTCATGGTAATGTCGCTTGTGTGTGGTACTGTTCAAAGCATGATACTGCGCACAGAGGAATATCACAACTGGGGCATATGTACTTCGTTCGACGTGTAATCTTACGCAAAGAACAAAAGTGACACCTTCGACTTGTACCTTCCCTCGGAAAATGACGGCCGATCAATCGAGTGGGAGAACTCTCGTTGCTAGAGATTCTTTCAGTGGGATCAAGTTTCAATAATGATCTAGCAACCTCCAATCGGAACGAAGGAAACGGTGTATGCCCTTTATTTCTCATTTTATATAGAGCATGAGCATTGTATAGACATAGATCAATAAGGTGAAGAAATAACTTGCGATACCACTTCATCGTTTTTCTCACTGATTTTGTTATAGACAATTGTCTGTCTACATTATCCACACCGCCCATATTTTGATTGTAATTGTGGACACAGGTTGGCTTTGTTATGTCCTTATTTGTTAGATAATTTTTTTTCCCAGTTACACAAAACTCAAGTTCGTGCACACTTGTAAGCATATGCACACTGCGTTTATCTTCCCACTTTATTGCCATCCACACGTCATTATGAGCGACTTGTACTTCACCCCGCTCTAATTTGTTCTCTAGCTTTGGCATTCCTTTTCTATTTGCTTTAACCGTGCCGCAAATTCCTGTATCGCGATCATGCAAAAATTCCGCCAGGGTAGGAGATGTGTACCAATTGTCTACATATACAACATGGCCCTTGTAAAAATAAGGTTGCAAAAAGTGAGCAACAATATCACCAGTAATACCCAAACCGAACTTTCGAAAATCAGTGTCTGCACCAGTGTAAACAGTGAAGCCCAATATGAATCCAGTCTTGCAGTCTACTAACTCAAAAAGCTTGATACCAAAACAATTTCTCCTCGAGGGAATATATTGCTTGAATCGAAGCCTGCCTTTCCATGATAACAAACGTTCATCTATGCGCAGATTTTTGCCTGGAATAAGAACTGCCGCAAATTTACTTTGTAGGTGGTCTATTACTGGCTTTATTTTCACTAGAGGATGATCCACGATCTCTGAGCCATCCTCGTTATTGTGAAAATGTAAATAACGCAGAATGTCAATATATGTATCGCGAGACATCATTTGACCAAAAATCGGAGTGTGCACCAAAAGATCTGTAGACCAATAATTTTTCAATTCGCCTTTCTGAACACTGCCCATTACAATCGAAAGACCGAGAAACTTTTCAAGTTTATCTTTTGTGAGAGGATGCCATTCTTTCATGTGAGAACTTTCAACCTGATGATTTTGAGTTTCATAACGATTCGTCTCCTCTATAATCCTTTCAAGCAGAGGAGAATCAAAAAAATAATTGAAATAATCGATTGGACTGTTTTCCGTTATAAGGATTTTCGGATTTATTTCGGAGCTGCCTTCGAAACCTTTGATTGACGGGTAAAAATACGGGTCCTCACGAATTTTACTTATCTGCTTATAATCTACGTCTCCGAAATCAATAAGAGGAATTTCTTCATTTTCTGATTCTTGTAACTCTGGTTCGGACTCGCCACTACTCCAAGCTTTGTTTTCAGCCATTGTATTGTTGGATACTAGTTCATCAACACAAGTGTAAAGAATAGGTGGGCGAGGCAGGCTTATAGATTGCGCGGACCATTGCGTTTGCGCGAGCGAATTCCCGATATGCCACCTATAGGGCTTTCCGCGTATCGCGCGTGTGAATTCGAGCGGCTGGAAAACGTAGGCCGGTATGAAAGGAAGGTGGATAACAGCCCGGGTTCTCCCCACTTACGAGGGGTCTACATTTTTAAGAATTGCACATGAAAAATCGCACTTTGAAGACCTCTGGGAACGAAAATTGACTAGTAGAAGTAAATGTGAGTCGACTACGGATAGTAGGCCATCAGTAGACAATCCGAATGGCCCAGTCTAGGCGGTACTTTTACCTTATATGTGTGTGCAAATGAGTAGACAATTTTAGTCCTCTGCAAGAAAGGAAGAATCGCTGTTGCTAACTCGCAGGTACTAACGATAATTCTAGTAATTTTGTACCTTGAATTTACCTTGAACATTTGCTTCGCGGTACGTTGTACTTTTTTTTTCGCATTCAGCGCAGCAGAAAAGATAGGCAAGCCAATTTTCAAGCCAAAACAGCTAATCCAATTGCTATTTGGAGGTCAATTTTTTTTATTAAAAACAATTTTTTAAAATATGATGCCAAATCGCTTTTCCAACGTCAAATTTGTTTGCTGTTTTGGCTTGAAAGTTGACATATCTACCTTTTTTGATGCGCTGAATACGAAAAAAATCAGCGACCCCGAAAACCCCCGAGTAACAAGTTTCGGGCCATAATCTTCAAATTCTAAAAATTTCTGGAATTCATCATCCGGCATATTGCATTCGCTATCTTGGATTTGGGAATAAACTGATTTGGACATCAGCATCGTAATGAGCGACCCAAAAAATCCCCGAGTAATAAGTTTTGAGCGATAATCTTTCTTACCAAATTTTTTTCATTGGACTTTGCCCTGAGGTCGGGGCCTCCACATAGGAAATTCATTGATTTTATTTATGAATTCCACGTTTAATAAGAAGTCGATTTTAACTGAAATTTCCCGCTGTGTTAGAAGGTTTAAATCTTTATTTTTAATCGCTTTTTCATTTATAGTTGAGGTTTTTTTCTTGTTTTTTCTTTCCTTCTCAATCCTTTTTTCTATTTTCTTCTTCAACTTTCTTTTTCTTCTTTTCTGCCTCTTCCCTTTCAACATCATAATGTTTTCTCTTACTCTCAGCTTCTAAGTATTCCTGGTATTTATCGCAGGAAGCACTTGCCATCCCGATAAACGTTTTTGTGATTGGTACGAGATTGACTTCTTATTGTATATTTTCATAGCGCTTGAGAGTTCTCTCTAATGATGATACATGCAGAAAGAATCACGTACCATCAGACTGATAAGTATTTGATAAATTTTGATAGGCACTGAACATAATCAACAGCGCTATGAACAATTTTCAAGACGGTTCAGGCGAATAAGTGAAAAAAGTGACTGTTTCTTAGAATACGTAAAAAGGAAGTGATTTAAATGAAATAAATGACAAAAAGTGAAAAAAGTGCTCCAGTACCGCCCCTGTGTATAGGAAACTCCTACTCTCAAAATGTATGAATTTTGAATTTATAAAGCTCTTAAAAATTCCAACAAATTCTTCAATTTCCCTGACTCGCATAATTCCCTGACAATACCAAATTTTCCAGAATCCTCTGACCGCTGGACGCCACGTTCTTTCGCGCTTCCACTGCTCGCGGTGAAGAACGATTGCCGACTTTTTTTCGCCTCTTCTTCGGGTTCCCGTTAGCCGAGTGAAATGAATAAAAGAGAGAGAGAGAGAGAGAAAGAGTCGACACCGACGAGCCGTGCCTTTTTAGGCGCGATCAACCCACGCTCTCGGCACGGCTGTTAATGCGTTTATCCAATAAAAAGATCGATTCACCAATTTACGTTCCGACTCCCCCGGCCCAATTAACCGACTTCGCATCAATTAGGCGTTAATCGTTGTCTCCCTGGAAAAGGTACGGGAGATGTACGCCGCGGCGCCGACCGTCGTTACACTCGTCACGCATTTCCGCCCGTGACGAGTCAACGACCGTGAAATCGTCTTTGCGATATCATTGAATGGATGACGCGTAAAAACGCGGTAAGCGCAGCGTCCCGACGATGATCGCATTTCCCTAGTCACGCGCCCCGGGCGCGATTCTTGCACCCCGTGGTTCGGAAATTCCCGCTACCAGGGAGACCCTTCGATCGGGCGATAAAGAAGCGAAAATATTCCGAAACGAGGTACCTCGCGACGGTTGGCGGTACCTGGCGTCTCGTTTCAAGGTCTTCGGGGCTCGCTCGACGAGCCGCCTGGAAATTAGATCAATTACAACAACAAGGCGAGTGTCTGATCGCTACAGTGACTCGTAACGCCGCGCGAGTAGCGATAATTTTACGACCCTTCCCGGAACGGAGGTGCGACTCGGTTACGACTTATGCATGCGAACGGATGACGTCTGTACGTACGAACGAGCGTATCGTTAACGCATCGACGGGCGTCTATGCAAATTGTTCCATGACGAAATAATTTCTGCTGTCAGGATTAACGTAATATCATATAAGTACTACTATTCCGTCAGGGTTTGATTGCTATTATCTCGTAAACCGTGAATTTGTTGGGAAATTGATATGATACTTTTTTGAAGATCACGCTTTGATCTACAAAAAAGGTCTACACCAACATAGGTCTAAATTCCACGGATAACGAGATAATCGCGATCGAAATTGATCGGGAATAAGTTCAATCTCCGTATTATCTCGTAAACTGTGAACTTTTTGGAGAATTGGTATTATACTTTTTTGAAGATCACGCTTTGATCTGCAAAAAAGGTCTACACCAACATAGGTCTAAATTCCACGGATAACGAGATAATTGCGATCGAAATTGATCAGAAATAAGTGCAATCTCCGCGTTATCTCATAAACTGTGAACTTTTGGGAAATTGATATTATACTTTTTTGAAGATCATGCTTCAATCTACAAACAATAAGTCTAAAGTCTAGGGATAACGAGATAATCGTGATCGAAATTGATCGGAAATAAGTGCAATCTCCGTATTATCTCGTAAACAATGAACTTTTTAGAAAATTGGTATTATACTTTTTTGAAGATCACGCTTTGATCTACAAAAAAGGTCTACACCAACATAGGTCTAAATTCCACGGATAACGAGATAATCGCGATCGAAATTGATCGGGAATAAGTTCAATCTCCGTATTATCTCGTAAACTGTGAACTTTTTGGAGAATTGGTATTATACTTTTTTGAAGATCACGCTTTGATCTGCAAAAAAGGTCTACACCAACATAGGTCTAAATTCCACGGATAACGAGATAATTGCGATCGAAATTGATCAGAAATAAGTGCAATCTCCGCGTTATCTCATAAACTGTGAACTTTTGGGAAATTGATATTATACTTTTTTGAAGATCATGCTTCAATCTACAAACAATAAGTCTAAAGTCTAGGGATAACGAGATAATCGTGATCGAAATTGATCGGAAATAAGTGCAATCTCCGTATTATCTCGTAAACAATGAACTTTTTAGAAAATTGGTATTATACTTTTTTGAAGATCACGCTTTGATCTACAAAAAAGGTCTACACCAACATAGGTCTAAATTCCACGGATAACGAGATAATCGCGATCGAAATTGATCGGAAATAAGTGCAATCTTCGTATTATCTCGTAAACCGTGAACTTTTTGAAGAATTGATATCATACTTTTTTGAAGATCACGCCTTCATCTACAAAAAAGGTCTACACCAACATAGGCCTAACGTCCACGGATAACGAGATAACCGCGGTAGAAATTGATCGGGAATAAGTGCAATCGTCGCTGGCGTTTGTGACTAGGCAACCCACAAATCCGCGATGCAACCTTACCTCGCGGGTTGTCTATAGACAGGCGCGAGCGGAATTATTGCAATGTACCATATTTTTCTTCAAATATCCTACATTCGATCATTCTTAATATTCTCGGAAACAGCGCGCGCCTCGAAGAGGTATGCAGTAAAACCTCCCTTTATTTATCCAAACCACGCAGCAAAAATATTCTCTTCGTTAACTAAACTGACTTTCCATTTTTGTACTTTTAATTGTTAATTGTTAGTTGCACAATTTTGAAACTATTATTATTCCTTTTCCTTATTATTATATAATCAGTTGCAAGTATTTTTCTCTTAGTTTGTTTTCGCTGTTTTGTCACGCTTTTTGTAGTTTGGTCTCGGGGAACCCTGTCTTAGAGTTAATAAATTCTCCCTCCTTTAAAAAGCCTTCTGCGAGAGGAGTAATAATTATTTAACCAGAGAAGAGCGCCGAGTCGCAGAAAATATAAAAAAAAAGGAGGTTCTACCGCATAACACGAGACATTCGCGCGCAAATGAAAACGCAAGTAGCGGGGACGAAAAACGGGGGGCAAGAATTAACATCTCGGAGCGAGACGCGTGCTCAATTCGCGCGAACATTTTTCGGCGAAGCCCGACTCGAGCGAAACGACACGACGCACCCACCTGCAACTGTATGTCGGCGATCTTGTTCCACGAGAACTCAAACTCGTTGACGGGGACGCGAGCCTGCTTGAGGTAGCGCAGGAAGCCGAGCTCCTCCGGTCGCAGCACCATCAGCGCGTGGCCGCTGCTACCCTCGCCGCGCGCGGTCCTGCCGACTCTGTGGATGTATTCCTGAACGACACGAGCGACGCGTCCCTCGATAAACAGTTCTTTTCTCTCTGAGCGGCGAGCTAATCGACGGCCGACGCCAAACTCACCTTCGGGTCGTCCGGCGGATCGAACTGGACGATCCAGTCGACGTCGGGGATGTCCAGGCCGCGCGCCGCGACGTCCGTACAGAGCAGAATCCCGGTGGTGGCGTTGCAGAACTGGAAGAACGTCGTGGTGCGCTTCGTCTGCTTCTGCTTGCCCTGGAGCGACAACGAGCGAAGTTTTCCACGCGGCCGATCAAACGCGGGCCGGTCGAACGACGCGCGAAGACTCACGTGTATGCTCAGCACTGGCAGGTCGATGTAGTTGAGCAGCTCGTGGTGATACTTGACGGACATGCACGAGCTGAAGAAGACCATGACCTTCTTCTTCCGGTTCTTCTTCAGGAACGTGAAGAGCAGCAGGAAGCGCTTCTCGCTCGGGCACACCACGTAGCCCTGCTCGAGGCCCTCCACCGTCGCCTTCTCCTTCTCGTCGTCCACGCCCACGTAGAGCGGCTCCTTCTTCAGCGCGAGCGCCGTCAACGCCTCCGTCTTCTTCGACTGCGTTGCGCTGAACAGCATCGTCTGACGTCTCTCTGACGCGCGAGCGGGTAAACGAAAGACGGGCGTGTGGAATCAACGGCGAGTAATTTCGAGACGCCTCGCCGGCGCGCAGATTCGTCCGAAATTTAACTTATTTTAGCGACGCGCGCGATTGCAGATACACCGGGAGAAATAATTGCTGGTGTGCCGAGAGAATTTTTTCTTCGATCAACAATCTATACATATGAGGTGTAAACCGGAGTGTTTAGGAAAATCCGAATATGAAATTCTCAGATTTTTCCAGGATTTTCACGCCCGATATGCGTTTTTTTTCCCTGGCTGGTCTAAAATTATTATTTTTAGGTTACTAAAGAAATCATTTCCATGCTGGAAGAATCTATATGGAAGCAAGATTTATTTCGTGATCCACGCGGACGAATTCGCGGGCGGAGAAAGCTAGTGTGATATAATTTCAGGATCAAGCGACAGTTTTTTTCGCGCGGGAAGAATTTCTTGTCCCGGCGAAGGTATCGTCAAATCAAGAATATTATATTATTCGACCAAGAATCTGTATTTTAACAAATTTTCAAGATCACATGTTCTTATTCAAAAAATATCAGATTGCCACCAAAGTTTTGTTACACTTTTGTGACAAATTTTTCAAATTCAAGTGTGACGAAACTTTTGTGGCAGCCGAATATCTGTTCGAAACCAGCAATTATTTCTCTCAATGCGCGATAAAGCCAACAGGTACAAACGATCCTGGGGGGAAATCATCTTACAGCATCCTGCGTCTTAAACTGGACCCCGTAGACTACACGAAGACCTTCATAAAAAACGAGACGCGGCACAAGAACGGAAACCCGACACCGACTGCATTCACAATTCGTAACTTTAACCTAACGATGCGCGCAGCGCTGAAACTCACTCGGCAGGATATTGACGATCTGCTTCAGCTCCTCCTCGAAGCCGATGTCGAGGATGCGGTCGGCCTCGTCGATCACCAGGCACTGGAGGTTCTTGTAGAGGAAGTCCGCGGTGTTCTGCAGGTGATCGAGCAGCCGGCCGGGCGTCGCGACGATGATGTTCACGCCCTTGGCCAGCTTCTGCGCCTCGGTCTGCCTGTTCGCACCGCCCATCACCAGGCCGTACGTGTGGTGGTGATACTTCATCAGCTCCTTGAGCACGCCGAACGTCTGCATCGACAGCTCGCGCGTCGGCGATATCACGATGACGCCGGTGCCTGGAGCGGAGAATGTTTCCCTTTCGTTAGTTTTTTAAATTGCAGGATTGCAGAAAGTTTTGGTTTTAAAAATGCCCCGATTTTTTCGAGTTCTCCGGAGCAAACTTCGCATTTTTCCAGGCCATTCGATTGACTCGTAAAAATACTTAGTGAGAGAGAAAAAAGCATTTATTAACGATCTGAAATATAATGCAAATCATATTGCATTGTATTTCGGACTAAATGAATGCTTCCAGCTTCTCCAGCTTCTTTATAGAAACAAGCTGGAATATAAGGCGCAAACATAAAGAAAGCTGTATAAAATCTAAAAATGCAACTATGTAATTGACTTATAAAAACGCTTTGTGAAAGCGAAAGAAGCATTTATTAATGGACTGAAGTATAAATAATGCGATATAAAGAAATAAGCTGGAAGAAAGCACAAGCGTAACAAAAGCTATATAAAACATAAGAATGCAATAGAACGTACTAGCCACACGCACGGCGGGCTTCCATTCAGTCAGATGTTTAAAAATAGTGAGTTTTAAAAAAATAACGAATCTTTCCTCGTATGAACATTACAAAGGGATAAGAAAAAGCGGTTTAATGGTGTTTGTATTGTAATAAATTCGGTAGTTTTGAGGAAATAATATTGAAAGAAAATGATTGAGATTCGTAATCGAAATAATTTATTTTCATAAAAACACATCATATTGTGAGGTATGGAAGACAACAAGCTAGATCACTCTTCAACGAACAGATACCTCCACAAATTTGTTCTCATTCTACAAGAAACACGCGCAAAGGTACCGACTGCTCGTTACGCGTCATCATAACGACTTACAGAGTTTGGACACCGATAGCCTGGCCAACTCAAAATTAAGAATTCATACGCGTTTCAGTAACGGGAAGGCATCGTGAAATTATTTGACGAATCAAGAAACGAAATGTCCTATCAAATAAAAATGTTTTCTGCTGACTTGATTGAAAAAAATGACCAAATGGAAGTCCTGCGGGTTTTCTAGAGCAAAAATTGCGATTTTCCAAGCCATATTGACTATTAAAAAAATGTCGTCAGAGGGAAAGAAGCATTTATCAATGGTTTGAAATATAATGCAATACAAAGAAACGCTGGAAAAAGGCGTAAGCATAACAAAAGCTATATAAAATCTACAAATACGATTATATAATTGACTCATAAAAAACAATTCGTGAGTGCGGAAAAAGCATTTATTAATTGTCTGGAGTAAAATGCAATATAAAGAAAGAAGCTGGAAGAAGGCGCAAGCACAGCAAAAGTTATATCAAATCTAACAGTGCGACAAAACATACCAGCCATACGCAGGGCTCTCTTCCAATAAGATATTTAAATAGTAAGTTTAATTGACTCCTTATTTGAAAAAAATGACCAATCATTAAAGAAAATGACCAAGGAAGAGCCCTGCAAGTTTTCCGGAGCAAAAATCACATTTTTTCAAGTCATTTAAATTGATTCATAAAAATACCTCGTGAAAGAGAAAGAAGCATTTATCAATGGTCTGGAATGTGTAATGAAATATTTAAAAAAAATAGACTAAGAGATCGCACAAACATGACAAAAGCTACATGAAACACAAAAATGCAATGAAACATACTCGCCACATGTGCAGATCAGCGAAGAGAAGATGTTAAATACGAATTACAATTGAACAAAATTTCAACCACTTTCTTGCTAATATCGCAAAAACATCAGAGAAACTCTCTATATATTCATGCCGTCACAAAATATCGGTTAAGAATCCCTTAAAAATAATTTGTCGAAAATTAATATCACGTCGACAGCTCAATAAATCCCGAAATTGTCACTTTTTCGAGAGATTTCATTGAAATTTCCCGACTTTCCCCAATTTCCCACGCTTTTCAGGCACACGGCAATGCTGAACAAGTAGAAAGAGAAATGCTCACCATTCCGCGGCATGAATTTCAGCTTGTAGATCAGCTCGACGGCGGGAATGAGGAACGCCAGCGTCTTCCCGGAACCGGTCTTCGCCGAGCCGACGAGGTCCCTGCCTTCTAGCAACGCGGGAATGGAGCGCGCCTGTATCTCCGTCATGTTCGCGAAGCCCATGTCCTCGATCGCTTTCAGCGTGTTCTCGCACACAGCGTCGCGCAACGACGCGAACGTCGAGTCGCTCGTCACCTCCAGCCCCGTCGACGATCCTGGCACTGCGGGAAAATAAGTTCGATGATTCTCTTCACGAGACGAGCGAAGTATCGTCTCGAAGGATCGTGCTTACAATTTTGACTATCAGCAGCGGAATCTTCCGTCGAATTTTCTAAGGCTGCGTCGCCCGAGTCCTCGATCTTCTCGCGTTCGGACTTCTTCTTCCTTCGCTTTGCTGAAGCGTAAAATCAATTGTGAAGCAATGGATTTTTCGCGAGTGCAGATCAAACTCACCTTGTGTCGGCTCGCTTTCTGGAAGACGTCGCTTGGCTCCGTGTCCATTTTCGACTAACACTGTTTGTGTTTCTTCCTTCGCTGTTAATCACAGTGCTATTCTATTATCAGACTTTCACGAGCGTTGCGCGAAGCGATAGTTGAATTCGGAATTGACAAACTATCATTTGGGAAAGAATTTCACCGCTGAATATATGCGCGAACTTGCATCTACGAAAGCCGACGCACTGCTGTCGATCGTGTAAACAACGCAGGCGAGCGTAAACATCATCATCATCGACTACAAATGCGAATGTAAACACGAAGGAAAACCTATCCTGGTGAAAATGTAGTAGACGGATTTTGTTAGGGATAGTAAGACATTATGAATTCTTATAAAATTTATGAAAATTCAAAGGGATGCGGCAAATTTTTCTCGAAAAACTTCTTCCTTTCCTCTGACTAGATCTGAAAGTTTCCAAGTTTTTCTAAAGAATTTTGAGAATTTGTAGGCCATTCAGCACTTCGGAATAATTCAGAAAAATTTACAAGAATGCATAAATAATAAGAAACTATCTTTCTCTGAGGATATCTGCCTTCTCTCTGATTATTTTATTCAACTGTAGGTTAATTCAACGCTCAAGAGTAATGTAGGAAAATGAGAAAAAATTCAGAAAGACTATATTGAACGATGCTTCTCTAAAAATCTTGGCTTTTATTTCATTATTTCTGAAGATTTCTCACATCTCTAGAATTTCTCTGCAATAAATTTAAACTTCTCTAATTATGGATATATTTTTATATATTCATAACGAGTTTGTGAAAAAGCTTTTGAGCAAATGAGCTTCTGCAAAAGATTTTCTTGGCATTTAATTTATCTCTGACCGGATGTATTTAACTCGTACGACGTTATAGCTCAACAGATTTTTTTCTAATTTTTTAAATTAAGTATTGGACATTTTATAAAGAGATTTTCGGATAATTTCAGAAATCAAAAACCTTAATTTTGTGTAAATCCTACTTACGTGTCGATTATTTTCTGTAAAAAATTCTAAGCAAGTGTGATATATTATAAGAAGTGGTAAAAGTTACTTTTAGAGATTGTGAATCATTCAGAGAAATTTGTAGAGAAATATTTACAACAGGGCAATCGCTGACGTTTTCAAAAAATCTCTAGGATTGAGAAAACTTTGCCTGAGAAACTCTGATAAATTAACTTGTAAATTTCGAAAATAATTTTCAGTCTCGGTATTATAAAGAAATTTGAAGAAAATTGTTTTCAGTAGTTCGACTCCTTACATTCTCTGAGATTCTCATTGATAAGACAAATTGTTATTAGTAGAAGAAATTCAGATATTTTCAGAGAAATTCTATGTTAGAAAAATCTCTACAAAATTAATGAAACTTTACTATGACATTTCCTACTTTTCTCTAAAAACCATAGAGAAATTTTAAGAATTCTTACATTTTCAAATAAATTCAGTTGGTTGGAAAATTTAAGAATTCCAATCTTAGGTGGAAGAAATCAGAGATTTTCATAGAGAGTTCGAATTTTTTCCCTGAAAATATCAGGAAAACCTTGAAAAAATTAAAATGATAAATTTCAAATTTTCAGCCAAGGCGCTTTTGACAAAATCTGTGAAATTCTTAAAGCACATTTTCACCAGGGAAATCCGCATCTCCGATTTCTCTCTCTCTCATCTTTCACGCAGATACTTCATCAAACACAAATATATTTGCAGATGACGAAATTAATTAAATTTACCCATAAATCACGAGTTTAGCGCACGAAAACAACATTATTCCCAATTGCTCCGCGACTGCCCTAGAAAGTTAACCTAGTAAACTGACGAACAAAACGTAACTTTCCGAAATCAAAATACCCCCGTCTCTCTATCTCGAATGATAAATCAACGATAAATGCCGAAAACTCCACAAAAACCTCGACAAAATAACCCGCAAACTCGAAATTTCACATCGCCAAACGAACTTAACCTCAAAATACGCACCACTTTCTCCCGTAGCCTCCTTTTGCCTGAGAATCTTCAGCTTGTTTTTCTCCCGCTTCTTGATCTTCCGCATCAGCACCTTATCGGGCATCGACATATCTCCAAATCAACAATCCAACTCAAATACTTCAAAAAACCAACTCCCACGTGCCTGCGCGAAACACACGCTATGACAGCCGAACGCGGAATGCGCGGACACAAGAAAAGAATCGCACGCGAGTCTCCCTAACCTCAAAAAAACACTGGCAACGTGTCGAGGCGAGGAACACCAATCGGATCGGCGCCACATCGCTCGGAGAGAATGTCGGAAAAGCTGCCGGAATCGATAAACTTCGCGCGCGAGGAGGAAAAAATCCTCGCTTTATGGAAAAAACTGGACGTCTTTCAAAACTGCCTGCGTCAATCTAAAGGTAAACCGAAATACTCCTTCTACGATGGGCCGCCCTTCGCAACCGGGCTGCCGCACTACGGCCACCTCCTGGCCGGCACCATCAAGGACGTCGTGACGCGTTACGCCCACCAGAGCGGTTACCACGTGGAGCGCCGCTTCGGCTGGGACACGCACGGCCTCCCCGTGGAGTACGAGATCGACAAGGCCCTGAATATCAGGGGCCCCGAGGACGTCGCCAAGATGGGCATCGCCAGATACAACGCCGAGTGCCGGAAGATCGTCACGCGCTACGCCACCGAGTGGGAGAAGATCGTCGGGAGGATCGGACGGTGGATCGACTTTAAGAACGACTACAAGACGCTGTATCCCTGGTACATGGAGTCGATCTGGTGGGTCTTCAGCGAACTCTACAACAAGGGGCTCGTCTATCGAGGCGTCAAAGTCATGCCGTACTCGACGGGCTGTAACACGCCGCTGTCCAACTTCGAGGCCGGTCAGAATTACAAGGAGGTCGTCGATCCCTCCGTCGTGGTCGCGTTTCCCCTGACGGACGAGCCCGGAGTGTTCGTCCTCGCCTGGACCACGACGCCGTGGACGCTGCCGAGCAATCTCGCGCTCTGCTGCCATCCCGAGTTCGAGTACGTCGAGGCGAAGGACGAGGCTTCCGGGAGGCTCTACATCATCCTGGAGTCGAGTCTGGGGCTCGTCTACAAGTCGCCGGACGCGTACGTCCTGCGCGGCAGGAGGCGCGGCGCGAGTCTCCTCGGCAAGTCGTACGAGCCGCCCTTTCCCTATTTCGCCCATCTGCGCGAGCGCGGAGCCTTCAGGATCCTGAACGACACCTACGTCACGGCCGACTCCGGCACGGGCGTCGTCCACCAGGCGCCGTACTTCGGGGAGGACGATTACCGCTGCTGCCTCGCCGCGGGGATCATAGCGCGCGACCAAGAGACCGTCTGCCCGGTCGACGACTGCGGCCGCTTCACGGAGCCCGTGAGCGACTTCGCGGGCATCTACGTGAAGGAGGCGGACAAGGGCATCGTCGAGCGGCTGCGCGCGAGCGGGAGGCTCGTGCACAGCGGCACCAGCAAGCACAGTTACCCGTATTGCTGGCGCTCCGACACGCCGTTGATCTACAAGGCCGTGCCCTCGTGGTTCGTGCGGGTCGAGGCGATCAAGGAGAAGCTCATCGCCGCGAACTCCGAGACCTACTGGGTGCCGGACTACGTGAAGGAGAAGCGCTTCGGGAATTGGCTGAGGGACGCGCGGGACTGGGCGGTGAGCCGGAATCGCTACTGGGGCAATCCGCTGCCGTTGTGGGTCTCGGAGGACGGGAAGGAGGTGGTCTGCGTGGGCAGCATCGCCGAGCTGGAGGAGCTGACCGGCGTCACGATCACGGACCTGCATCGGGAGAGCATCGACCACCTGACGATCCCCTCGAAGCGTCCGGGTCAGGCGCCGCTTCGCCGGGTACCGGAGGTCTTCGACTGCTGGTTCGAGTCGGGCGCGATGCCGTACGCGCAGATGCACTACCCCTTCGAGCGCGCCAAGGACTTCGAGGAGAGCTTCCCCGCGGACTTCATCGCGGAGGGCATCGACCAGACCCGCGGCTGGTTCTACACGCTGCTCGTGATATCGACCGCCCTCTTCGGCAGGGCGCCGTACAAGAATCTCGTCGCGAACGGCCTCGTGCTCGCGTCGGACGGGCAGAAGATGTCGAAGCGCAAGAAGAACTATCCGGACCCCCTGGAGGTCGTGGATAAGTTCGGCGCGGACGCGCTGCGCCTCTACCTCATCAACTCGCCGGTGGTCCGCGCGGAGAATCTGCGCTTCAAGGAGGAGGGCGTGCGCGACGTGATAAAGGACGTCTTCCTGCCGTGGTACAACGCCTTCCGCTTTCTCGCGCAGAACATCGAGCGCTACGAGCGCGAGGAGGACGCGAAATTCGTCTACGAGGACGTGAGAGATCCCGCCGCGGTGTCCGGCAACGTGATGGACCGCTGGATCGTCTCGTTCACGCAGTCGCTGCTGCTCTTCCTGAAGCGCGAGATGCGGCAGTACCGGCTGTACACGGTGGTGCCGCGGCTCGTCGAGTACATCGACAACCTGACCAACTGGTACGTCCGCACGAACAGACGCCGCATCAAGGGCGACAGCGGCGCGGAGGAGTGCCGCGCGGCCCTCAACACCCTCTTCTCCGTCCTCTACACGATGGCGCGGACGAACGCGCCGTTCACGCCGTTCCTCGCGGAGTTCATGTTTCAGCGGCTGTCGAAGCTGCTCCCCGCGAGCCGCGAGAACCTCGACAGCGTCCACTACCAGATGATCCCCGAGCCGTGCGCGCAGCTGATCAGCGAGCGCGTCGAGCGCGCGGTCGCCTCGATGCAGGCGGTGGTCGAGCTGGGCCGCGTGGTGCGCGACCGGCGCACGATCCCCGTGAAGTACCCGCTGCCGGAGATCGTCGTGATCCACCAGGACCCCGAGGTGCTGCGGGACGTCGAGTCGCTGAAGACGTACATCCTGGAGGAGCTGAACGTCAAGGAGCTCACGCTTACGAGCGACAAGCAGCGTTACGGCGTGGCGCTGAGGGCGGAGCCCGAGCACAGGACGCTGGGCGCGCGGCTGAAGGGCGAGTTCAAGGCGGTCGCGCAGGCGATCAAGGAGCTGGGCGACGCGGAGCTCTGCGCCTTCGTCGAGACGAAGGCGATAACCGTTCGCGGTCACAAGCTCGACGAGGAGGATCTGCGGCTCATGTTCAGCTTCACGGGGCCGCGCGCCGCACAGCTCTCGGAGCGCTACGAGGCGCACGCCGAGGGCAGCGTGCTGATCCTCCTCGACGTGACGCCGGACGAGACGATGCAGCACGAGGGCGTGGCCCGGGAGATGATAAACCGCGTGCAGAAGCTGCGGAAGAAGGCGCAGCTGGTGCCGTCCGACGAGGCGGTCGTCTACTACGACATCAAGGACACCGCGAGTTCCCTGGCCAGGGTGGCGCTCAGCCATCGGCAGTTCATCGAGGCGACCACGAAGACGCCGCAGCGGGACATCTCCGAGCTGCCGAGCGCCGGCGCCGATGTGATTCTCGAGGAGACGCAGAAGGTCAAAGGAGTGGAGCTGAGACTCGTCTTGGTCCGCGGAAACGCGCCGCCCGAGCGGCGGAAGCCCGAAGCCGAGCCCTTCTACGAGTACGTCAACGTCGAGCTGGTGGACCTGGAGCCGAGGTACGGCGCCAGCGGCCGAAGCGGCACCGTCCTGGTGCGCAGCGCGAAGAGCAAGGTCGGCATAGACTACGCGCAGCTGCGACACGAGATCGACGTGATATTCGGCCTCTACGGTCGCCAGTACCAGCTGTTCGCCAACAACAGTCGCATTCACGAGGCCATCGACACCCTCTCGCTGCACAAGCGGACGATCTACGTGGTGGGCGGCGGCGGGGAATTACCGGCGTGCGCGGGTAATCGTTCGTCTCCCGTCTGCCGCTTCGTCAACGTCCGCTGCGGCGCCGACAGGGGCAGCGTTCTCCTGGAGAACCCCGCGGGCGATTTCGTCCTGGACGCCGCGACGCTGAATCAGCGACTGGGCGCGCTCTTCGGGAAGCCCCAGCCCTCCGCGAATCGCTTCGAGCGGCCGATCGAGGAGCTGAACGGTTTCACTGTGGAGATCCGTTGACGGGGTTAGCGATCTTGTAGGAGAGACTGAGTCTTGACTTTTCAATTTCTCTCGATTCTCCGCGTCGCGCGGAACTTTGGTGGAGCTTGAATAATTTATCGTTGGACGGTATTGTGTAGGCAGTGCGCGGGTTCGCGCGCTGTCGCGATCTGCTTCCCTCGAATATCGAAGATATGCGGAGGAATCGAATTATTCGTTTACGTAGGAATTCAATTGTATGTCGAAGAATAAAGTAATCAATTTTCGCAATATACCGTTTACTACCGCTTGAAGGATGGATGCAAAAACTTGATTACAAAATTCCCTGAGTTTGTTTCCTTGACGATATTAGATCAAATTTTATAAGCACAGGCTTCACAGTGTGTTCCTTAATCCCCTTTATTCCCTTATTTTTTAAGTTTGCCATTTTTCACCCTAAAAAGCTCGCGATTTTCCCCTCTTTTCTCTATAATTCAATATTTGTCGGCTTCTCAGTTGAGTTTATCCTTTTATCGTTTCGGATTACGTGGTCAAAATGGTCAATTTCTTGTTTTCTTTCTTTTATAAAATCGTACTATAATCCCTACTTCATCTAGCTGTATCAATATTTCGTTTAAAATGTAAAAGCCTAGTTGAATTAAAATTTTGTATTGGAAATTAGATTACTATTTCCTTAAATTAGATTTAAGTTACTTGACATCAGATATAAATTTGTAAGTTACAAAAACATTCTTCATTTGCTTAATAAATATTGGTTTTTCATTGTATATCTTTAAAAAATGTTATTTTTTAAAACTACTGCACGTTCCGAAATTTTTGAAGATCTTTTTTGATCAAAATTGTCCCCTTTTTTACACAAATTTTCCCCATTTCTTCTAAAACAAAATAAATCAACACAAAGCTCTAAATAATTGTAATAAATACAAAAAGCAGCGCAAACTCCAGTGTGAAATGCGTCAATGGTGAAATTTCGAGAAATTTACTCTACTTTATTTGCAGGCTTCACAGCCCCTACTTATTTCATTTCAGGGGGAATAGAGGAAATTTTTACAAAAAAGGGGGAAATTTTTAATTAAAAAAAAAGCAGATCTTTCAGAAATTAGAAACATGCAGTACTTTAAAAAGGTAACAATTTTTAAGATATACAATGAAACACTAATAATAAGCGAATGAAGGTTGTTTTGTCATTTAAAATTGTATATCTTATGTTATGCAATTTAAATCTGAGTATCATATCCTGATTTAAGGAAACGGGACCATTTGTCAAATCTAGTTTCCGGTATTATAGATTATTATAATAAATTATTGATACAGGTAGATAAATATAGGGTAGATAGTTTAGCAAAAAAAATGACCACTTTCACCGATTTCACATAATCTGAAACGAAAAGACAAACTCAACCGAGAAGCTAAATAATAGATGGTTCTAGAGGAAAAATATCGAATTATAGAGAAAAATGGGAAAAATTGCGAGTTTTAGGATGAAAAAAGGAAAACCTAAAAAATAGCCTGTATTCATTATTTCCAGTAGAAATCCAAAATTCCCTGATATTTTCCTGACGGATCAAATTCCCTGACATTTCCCCGTTTTTCAGGTCTTTAGCCACCCTGACTCGACAACCTTCACCTTCAAATCCCACAACCGCGTGCAGATTTAATTCGTTGAAAGTCGGGGATTGATGTTGAGAGTTAGAATAGAAGCTGCAGGTCGCAAGATGAAAGAGAAAATCAGGAAGAGGAACGGATGGACCATTGGATCCAAGGCAGTGACACCCTTGTTAAAAATGTCCGATAGAAAAAGGTAGATATAGCAAAACACTGATGCAAAAATACCGTAGAGCATGAAATCAATCGTTTCTGATAACTTTCATATTAAATACCATAGAAACTTATACAGATCTTATTTTTTACGATATTCAATCTGAGAATCATGAGAAACAAGAGAACTTTTCACTCTGTATTACTTTTGAATCTTTTCTACAATTTTTCCTACCATTTTCTATAGAATATTTTTAGCAGAGTCGAGAGAAATAAACGCTGCGAAGAACGGAACGAAGCTCGGGGCAAATCTAAATCGCCGTGAAATAAATAGACGTTTATTCTTGGTGCGTAAAACAATTACAACGTACTCCCATCCGACCAAAACTCCAACAAAACGAATAGAACGGTAAAACGTATTTCCAAAACGCCTCGCCCCCCCTGCGATCATTTTGAACGAAAGCTTCTCCTTATCCTCTAAAATTCCGCATATTTTACACGTACGTACATTCGCCCTATCCCGAAAGCGACTCGCCGACGCGAAGAGCCCCGTGGCGGTTCCCTCGCGCGACGCGGACTCCGCGCTCCTGCGCGTTCCTCCTCCTCCTCCTCCTCCTCCCGCTCCCGTGGAGCCGGTTCACTCGATATTCCGAATGCTGTCCTGATCGGGGAAGAAGTGACCGTAGAGCGACACGGTGAAGATCGCGGTGAGCGCGTAAAGCGCGAGAGTGGTGGTCGCGGTGAACAGCTGGGCGTAGTTGTAGCGCGAGTACCAGGCGAGGCCGAGCACGAGGGTGAGGATGCTGACCAACAATCGGCTGAGGTCCCACTCGTTGCGCACCGCGCCGAGACCGGCCGTTCCCGCGGGCAGATCTTGGAATGTCTGGTGATTGAAGTACATCGACGACGACGTCTCGGACGCGCTCGACTGCGAAGAGGCGACCGGACTCGGGTGCGACTGGTGGACGAGACAGTGGACCACGCAGTTGTTGTAGAGGCCGCAGCGCTCCAGCGTCTGGCTGTCCGGCTGGAGCACGTGGCCGTTGAAGACCAGGCGCACCAGCTTTTGCGAGTCCAGCTCCATTTGGAAGTGCCGCCTGAAACGTGACGCGCGTTCGTTATTGCGCCGCTCTCGCGGTTGAGTTTCGTTTTAGATTCGGGGGGTTTAAGGTGTTATTTGTTTACAGCTGAGAGAGCCGACAAGAGGGGTAAAGGTTATCCGGGGAAACTCACGGAAAGGCCGAACCGATCTTGGTTGCGCGCTTAACCCGGCGTGTGACGCGTGGACTTTTGTTGCGAGTTCCGACGGCTGGGGTGTGAGAAACTTCAACTTTGTAAATATTATATTTTACTAATTTCCTTCCATCTCTGGGGCTTTCTATTTTATTCGTTGTGATGTTTTAAACTCTTTTGTAGAATCAAACAAAAAAAAATTGGAAAGTATATTTTATTTTCTGCAAAAGTACACCAAAAACGCAACTTTAACAATTTTAAACAAAAACGCTAGACGATAGACAAATATACAATTACAAGCTACTGGTCGGCGCAGGCGCGAGAAACAAATTTTTAGCAAGTTTTGAATGTATTTCCTAATGCAGGGTTTCGTCACACCCTTATTCGGAATTGTGACTTCTGCGATTGGCTTTTTAAAGAATTGGAATTTGAATATCTCCTAAACCCCGATTGCCCTACGATAAAAATGTACAGGAGAGAAACTTGTCTCCGTACCGCGAGGAAGAGCTTTCGTTTGAAACTTTCTTCCCTAAAGTCGATAACTTCGGAATTACGAAGGCAAACATGTCGCGACGAGAAATTAACGAACGATAAATGAGAGATGATGTAATTAGAACTCGATTCGTGAAATACATTGAGAGAATATTCAAATTTATTAAAGCAAAATTGTCTAATATCTACAAGAGCGACGAATAAACTTTGCGAATATCTCGCGGAATTTAAACCTAAATATCTCCTAAATCGTTCATCCTACGATAAAAATGACTAGAACGAAAAACAACCTTTGTACTACGAGGAAGAACTTTCGTTCGAAACTTTTTTCCATAAAGTCGACAGCTTCGCAAATACGAAGAAAAAAGCGTAGCGATGTGGACTCAGCAAACGATTAACGGAAGGCGACGCGATCTCAACCGTAACTTTTTTCCCAAAACGCCTCGAGGTGATAAAACTTCTCTCGATGCTTTCCGAGGTGCGCGCTTCAAGAGGATCGCGCGGTGTCGCACGTACGACAAAAAAATCCCTTAACATCTACAAAGCGGCGGATCACCTTTTAAATTCGCCGAGCATCTCCTTGGGACTTCCCGTGACCAATTTCTGGTCGTCGTTGATGAACATGAGCTTTATATTAATCTGACTGTCATCGGTACTCGGTGCTTCGTCGTTCACACGCTCCGCACCGACGGCAGGTGCCGAATCCGTCGAATCGGCGCCCGCGTTCGAACCGTCCGTTTTTTTAACCGTCCTCCGTCGTAACTCGGACTCGTCCCCGTTAAACGAGTCCATCGTCTCGATGAGGACTTCCTCGGACGTCGCGGCGGTCGCCGTCGCGTTGGATTCCCCATCGGTCGTGTCTACAATCAAATTGTGGTATCATTTTCCGACTACGAGGTCCTCGCTCCCCCCTCAAACCGCTCTAATCGAAGACGTACCGATCGCGGATCGTGGCGTCGCGCTCCCTTCGCCGGCGTTCGAACTCGCCTCGATGACCTCCTCGGACAGCGACTCCAAGGTCGGCGAGAGACTCGGCGTTCTCAACGTCTGGTTCGCCCTCAGCTCGGCGATGCGCGTACGCGTGCGGTGCTGGAGGATCAGCACGGTGCGTATGAGCGGCTGATCCGCGATGCCCGTGGAGCACCACGCCAACCAACCGACAAGGAGAACGCCGACCACTATGAAGAAGTTCGTGACCTCGTCGCCGACACCCTCGATCAGCGACATCGTTTGTGCGTTTCGGGGGAATCCTGGGGAGGAGAAGGCGGGCGGTGAGGCTGCCGTCGATGCGCGCGATGGAATATTCACGAACCTACCCTGGTGAAAATGCAGTGGACAGATTTTGTTAAGAATAGTGAGATATTATGAATTCTTATAGAATTTATGGACATTTTTTTAAAGGAATATGACGAATTCTGATATATAAAAATTGTGATGACGAATTTCGACAAATTCTATCAGTTTTTAGCGATTTTCACAAACACATTTTTCTTACAGAATCTATTTGATTGTATGAGTAATTAATTAGGAATTGTCAGATACTGTTCAACTTTTTCAAACATGCTTAGTCTAATTTGGCAACAATTCAAATTCGTTTCATGAAGTAATGCAAATTATATGAAATATTGACAGATTATCGAACTGATATTATCAAGGTATGACAGATTTTCAACACGGATGATAATATCTATCAACATTGTTCAAAGTTTAATCCTCGCTATTTATTATTATAAAATTTAATTTCATCCAAATAAAATCTCTGGAATTCTTATATCGCATTTTTACCAGGGTATTGAAAATATTCCATAGATTCCCATAGACGATTTTTATGGCAACTGATGTGGTTTTGATACGACAATTCCAAATATCCATTTCAAAAATTTGAGGACAAATAGGAATTTATTGAATTCAAGGTGTATCTGAGATGATAAATAAGGATTTACAGAATTCTATTTATATGTATTCGTAAAAATGAGTAAAATCCTATAAAGATAATAAAGACCTATACATATCATTCTATTTGTAATTCCTAATAAAACCTTACCAGAGTTTATTTGTTTTTACAGATAGACATAGAATTCAAAACATTCCTACTCATCTCTCAGATTTTTACTAGTGAGTATCTGGAATTGCTGTGTCAAAGGCACATCAATTTCCTATGAAGACCGAGTAAAATTCCATAAAAATAATAAAGATCTGTACACGGCGTTCTATTTGTAATTAGAATTACGAATAGAACCTTACAAGAGTACATTTGTTCTTAAAGATACATTCAATACATTCCTACTCATCCCTCTCAGATTTTTACTAGCGGGTGTCCAGAATTGCTGTGTCAAAAGCACATCAAATTCCCATGAAGATTCTATGAGATTTTCTATGAGAATCTTTGAAAATCTATTTTTTCCAATAGGCAAGGTAACTTAACGCGGCATGAGTTTCTGCAGAAAAACCGAAGCTCGAGGCGTTGATTCGCATTTGAAGTGGATATTTCACAAGTAAACTTGCCATGGATGGAGAAAATGGAAGTTACGCTTCATACAAAAGGAATTTGGGCGTCGTTTAGCGCTAAAAACAAACTAAAGAACCGATCTGCTACGCAATTAACTAAGAAAGACACGCGGTAAAAATTCTACGGTATTAAAAATACTGCAGACGTCTAACTAATACCAACGCACACAAAATAAAGAAGCTGATACATTGACGTTGTGTTATCTTCTCGACGCCTCGTCAACTCGACACCCAAACCAAAAACAACATCAAGAAGCACAAGACAACATGGAATATTTCCAAGAGTTAAACGAATCCCTAAATGTCATCGCGACGCGTGGACATTGAACAACGTCCAAAATAAGCTCCGAACAGAGAAAAAAATGCCCCCAGCTCCAGAAATTCCATAAATAAAAAAAAAGCACAAACCAAATGCGAGCAAAAAATAATAATAGAAACATTTCTTTTAAGTTCCAACCAAAAACACACGATATTTGATAAATTCGACGATCAAATTACTCGCAAAAGCGAACGAATCGCGAAAATTTGCGCCGTCATAACAGCTGATCAGGACGAAAATCCCAGTCGCGAGAAAGTGAGGTTAGAAAAACAGAACAGCTTCGAAATCCATCAAATCGCCAATGCAATTGCTCTCTCACCCCTCCGTGGATCAACTTGTCGCTCCTCGACGCCTCGCGCGTGGCAATTCTCAGGTCGACTCGGCTTTCCGCGCGAAATCGGCAAATTCCATCGAACAACTCGCCAAGACCGCCTCAGGATATCTCCCAATTTCCTCGACAATCTTCGAATACGTAGCACTTGACACGCTCGTGCGCGCGCGCGCGAATCGTCTCGCGTTTTTTTCCCGCAAGCCGCGAATTTTCCCGAGAAATCGTCGTACCGCTCTCGATCGCCCTCCGTATTTAATTGCGTGTCGCGCTTATTTGAACAGCTCGACGAAAATATTGACGATATTGACCTCCTTACGCCCCACTCCCCCTTCTCCTTTCAGCGAGCGCGTGATACATCGGGTAATCATCAAATTGCTCAAATTTGAATCGAAAGACTGCGCGGCGGAATGACGGAGGATCAATTGTGGCGCCACGTGGCGGCGAAGCGGGAAACTCTGATGATTTAACGCATTTTCATACGCGCGGTGAGATGACGAGTTTCCTGTTGACTGCGGAGCGACCAATCGGATTGTGAATTCCAGTGGAAAGTACCGCTGGGTTTGTCTTCGTTCACGCGACGAGTCAACACTTTTCTATTGGCTGCGGAGTCTCGCTTAAGGAACCAATGAAAAGAAAACGTTCGTTTTCGCCTGAATTCGATCCAATGAAGAGTCGCCTTTTCGTCGTTGACGGTCACCTGTCAAATTGCGGGGCGACGGCACACACGACCGCACAAGACGGGCAGACGTCAAAATGGCAGAGTTGATTGCTATTCCGCTGAAAAAGCCGTCCGACGTCGACGTGATAAAACCGCTGACGAACGTGATAAGGTCGACGTACAACGTTGGCAGCGCGCAGCAGGACTACACCGAGGCGATCAGCGACTTCAGCAAGCTGCGCAACAACGCGCTATGGCGTGCCTTCGAGAAGTACGAGAGCTCGTTAGAGGTTATTTACAGGTATGAGTCATGATTATTAATCGACGGTCGAGTGCATTCGCACTCTATAGAGTGACGATTAATGACGCGGGAGCGACTTGCGATTTCGAGGACACTCGAGGCGTTTTTCTCGCTATTTCGTGCTCTGAACGGTTGCCTGTATAACGTTGTACGTTGGACGAAAGTTCCACTAATTGCTGATCCTTGACTCGAATGTTTCAGTTATTACGACCAACTTGTGGCTCTGGAGGGGAAGATACCGTCCCACGAGGTGCAGATCCCGTTCAAATGGAAGGACGCCTTCGACAGGACGATATTTGGGGGGAAACTCAGCTTGAGTATGTTGATAATCAACTTAGTGATGGAAGAGAGTATAGGAATTGTTTTGAAAACCATTCTACCGCGAATGGAAACGTTTTCGAATTTCGATGGTCATTTGAAAAGGTTTTAAAGATGCAATTGAGTGAGAGGAAGCTTGGTTTGAGTTAAATTTCAGGAGAGATATCACTTAAAATTCTATTAAAAGGAGAATACCAATTGAACAGGTGGAATGAGGAAATGGTAGTCTTGAATCTGTGGAGAGAATTAGTTTCATGACTAAAATATGTAGTAGTAGTCAAAGAATTCTTAAAGGTTGAGGTACTTTTCTCTTGTAAAGATTATCGTTAGGGTTGATTTTTTATAGAAGGGATAGGGCAAGGAAATTGTGGCTTTAAATCTGTAGAAAGAATGAATCAGCCTACTAGAATATGCAGGAACATTTGAGGATTCTTTAGAAATAGAGGTACTTCTCTTCTCTCTGTATCTGCTATCTCTAGGGTTGATTTTCGGTCGAAGGGGTGAAGTGAGCAACTCGCGGCTTTGAATATTTAAAAAGAACGAGTTGCCCTACTAGAATATGCAGTAATATCCGAAATTTCTTCAGGATTAGACGTACTTCACTCTTGTACCTGCTACTGTAATAGTTGATTTCCGGTCGAAAGGGTGGAGTGAGGAAATCGTAGCTTTGAATCTGCAAGGAAAATAAATTACCCTACCAGAATATGCAGTAATACTCAAAGATTCTTTAAAGATAGAGGTAC
Source organism: Xiphydria camelus (assembly GCA_963678675.1). Lineage (NCBI taxonomy): Eukaryota > Metazoa > Arthropoda > Insecta > Hymenoptera > Xiphydriidae > Xiphydria > Xiphydria camelus. The sequence continues at coordinate 4,324,805 of OY783200.1, forward strand.
TTCTCTCTTGTATTTGTTATCGTAAAAGTTGATTTCCGGTTGAAAGGGTGGGACGAGAAAGTCGTAGTTTTGAATCTGAGAAGAGAATGAGTCAGCCTACTAGAAAATGCAGGAACATTTGAGGATTCTTCAGAAATAGAGATACTTCTCTCTTGCGTCTGCTATTGTAAGGGTTGATTTCCGCTCAAAGGGATGAAGTGAGGAAATCCTAGCTTTGAATCTATAAGTAGAGTAAATGGCCCTACCAGAATATGCGGTAATACACAAAAATTCTTTAAGAATAGAGGTACTTCTCTCTTGTATTTGTTATCGTAAAAGTTGATTTCCGGTTAAAAGAGTGGGATGAGAAAGTCATAGTTTTGAATCTGATGAAAGAAATAGTCAGCCTACTAGAAAATGCAGGAACATTTGAGGATTCTTCAGAAATAGAGATACTTCTCTCTTGCATCTGCTATTGTAAGGGTTGATTTCCGCTCAAAGGGATGAAGTGAGGAAATCCTAGCTTTGAATCTATAAGAAGAATAAATGACCCTACCAGAATATGCAGTAATACTCAAAGATTCTTTAAAGATAGAGGTACTTCTCTCTTGTATTCGTTATCGTAAAAGTTGATTTCCGGTCGAAGGGGCGGGGCGGGAAAGTCATAACTTTGAATCTGAGGAGAGAATAAATCAGCCTATTGGAATACGCAGTAATATTCAAGAATTTTTCAGTAGTAGAAATACTTCTCTCCTATAGTCGCCATCACAAGTGTGGATTTCCGGTCGTAGTGGTGATTTTTAGACCTCATCAAATGATATTTACGACCGCACCTTCAATTTTATTTATAATTAGTGTCATTGAGAATGGCGTCTTTTATAAGATCCGTTCATTGGCATTTCTTAATTGCAGCGATCAGTACGTTATCATATGAGAAAATGTGCGTACTCTTTAACATCGCCGCCCTACAAAGTTCTGTCGCCGCGACGCAGTCATTGGACAGCGACGAGGGCCTCAAATTGGCCGCCAAATTGTTCCAGGTCAGTGCATCGATCATCTAATATATTACATAGCCTTTCTTTTCATTTAACTTCACTATCGCGAAAACAGATTCAAACGACACTCCCCCAAAGTTCAAATTCTACATTCTCTCACATCTCTTTGTGCAACCGAGAATATTTTCTACGAGTCGTAATCCCTCGATAGTTCCTCTTGCTTTCCCATTCTGTAAACTTTCCAGCACATCTTCTAATACTCTCAAATTATGATGCAATGACGCACAGAGTCGAATATCAGCGCGTCGCAATCAGTAAAAATCTCGCAATTTTAACTTAACGATTCCTCCCGAAAAACAACGATTTACCCTCTCTAAATACAACAATATACTCGAAGAAGGAGCATAACGACTGCCGAGATCGAGCCAACCCTTTGATCACCGAAACGAAACGATTTCTCCCGAAAAAACAATGATTTACCCTCTCTAAATACAACAATAAACTCGAAAAAAAGAGCGTGACGACTGCCGAGATCGAGCAAACGTTTCGATCGCCGAAACGAATGTCCAGTAAGGACAATTTTTCCCTCCCCTCGCAGCAATCGGCCGGGATCTTCAACTACCTCAAGGGAAACGTCATGCTGGCCATCCAGCAAGAACCCACCCCCGACATGAGTCCCGAAACCCTGGGCGCGCTCTCGTCCCTCATGCTGGCGCAGGCCCAAGAGATCTTCGTGCACAAGGCCATCCACGACGCGATGAAAGACGGCATCGTCGCGCGGCTCGCGTCCCAGGCCGAGGAACTGTACGCCGACGCACTGAAGCTCTTCCAGAAGGATATCTTCCGCGCGTTCTGGGACAAGGAATGGGTTCCCCTCGTAAGTGAAGCGCCCGGAAATCTGTTTCGCGAAGCCTTCGCGGAAGAGTCGAAGCACCAAAGATTTGCCCCGCTTCCAGATCGCGGGCAAGCAAGTGGGCTATCGGGCGATGGCCGAGTTTTACCAGAGCCTGGTCTGCAAGTCGAGCAAGAACATCGGCGAGGAGATCGCCAGGGTGGAAGTGAGTATTGTCGCGACAGAGGCCCAGGGAATGTCGATCGACCACGAGAGACAGTCGCTTTAAAACATTCCGAATCGTTCTTCAGCACGCGGTGGAGCTCTTCAAATCGGCTCAGCAGCGCTCCAACAAGCCCAGCTTGTTCCAGGATTACGCGAACAAGGCGCAGCGAAACCTGACCGAGGTGAAGAAGGACAACGACTTCATCTACCACGAGAGGATTCCCGACGTCAAGTCTCTGGAGCCGATCGGGAAGGCGAACGTGGCGAAGCTGCTTCCGCTGCCCGAGCGTTTCAGCGCCAACTTTAAAGGTTCGCGAGGCCCTCGCAACTCTCTTTCGCGGTCGCGGGTGTTCCGGAAGTCGCGAAGAGTTCGTCGAAGCGTTGGGAAGCTCACGAACCGCGGGGAAGACATTTTTTTCTCGCGTTTGAAAGCTTCGCCGAATTAATTCGTCGAATTCGTCGCGGAACGAACGCTGAGCGACGCTCGATGACGCTCTCCGACTCTCTTCCAGACCTCTTCGAGGAACTGTTACCGGTGACCGTGCACCAGGCGCTGTCCGCTTACGAGATCCGCCGCAACGAGGTGGTGAACGCCGAGATAACGAAGCTGCGCGAATCCACGCAGGTCCTCAACAGGTAAACGCGCGCTTACTTACAGGCTTCACAGATACGTCCCTGTAGTCTCTTGTTTGTTTAAGTCTCGCGAGACAGCGTCAATCTAATGATTTGTTTCGCGCCCAGCATCCTGGCGAGCCTGAACCTCCCGGCGGCCATCGAGGACACGAGCGGCACGGAGATACCGCAGTCGCTCCTGGACAAAGCCGCCTACGTGCGACAGAACGGCGGCTCGAGCGCCTTGCAGGCCGCGATGAACGAGTTGCCGGAGCTGCTGCAGCGCAACAAGGACATCCTCGACGAGGTATCCCCGCGCTTCGCGCTCGCTCGCCCGTGACGAAACTCGCGGCGGGACTCGATCGCTCAATCGTCCTTTGATCCCCGCAGTCCGAGAGGATGCTGCAGGAGGAGCGCGAATCCGACGATCAGCTGCGCGAGCAGTTCAAGGAGCGCTGGACCAGGACGCCCAGCGCCAGGCTCACCGAGCAGTTCACGATGAACGCGCAGAAGTACCGCGAGATAATCAACAACGCCGTCTCTTCCGACAAGGTGAGCGCGGAGAGAGAGCGCGCATAGACGATTGAGAGGCGGAACGATCTCTACATCGCGTTTCTCCCCGCAGATCGTCCGCGGGAAGTTCGAGGAGCACCGCGAGGGCTTCGAGATCCTCAGCATGGACGCGAGCGAGTTCGCGAGAGCCGTGCCCGCCGGCTCCGGCGTCCAGGAGAGCGCCGTCGTCTCCCAGTTGAGGCGACTGATGGAGGAGGTAAGTCCGAGCCGCCGCGATGATGAGGAACTCGCATGATTTTTTTTATTGGCTTAAAAAATAGTGTAAAAGATTACAATTTCAACGGTATATAAACTTATGGTGTTAACATGTCGGATACCTTCACAAATTTGAGTTAAAAATGTAGCGTTTGAAAGGGCCGCGCAAACAGCGAGGAGCAATATGTGACGTCACGCAACAGTAAAAGCGCTCTCGGCCAATCATACTGCGTTCTGGGTCGGGGCGTAAGTTGGGAGCACTCGACAGTCATTGGTTGAATTTGAGATTTAGCCGATGATCATCGAATGTGTGACGTCACGGAACAGTAAAAGCGTCTAGGCCAATCATACTGCGTTCTAGGTCGGGGCGTGGTTTAGGCGTTTAAGGCACGATTAATTAATTCTTTTTCTCTAATATAGTTACATATTATTAAAAAATACAGTGCTCCCTGGTTTTTGTAACACGATAGCTTCATTCAGTACAATTTTCAAGGAAAAAGAAATTTCATGCAAGAGTTCCTCATTACAGGCTTCACAGTGTGTCTCCTATTTCTCTTTACATTTGCCCTTTGTCACCCTAAAACTCGATTTTCTCCTTTTTCCTCTATAATTCAATATGTTTCCCCTAAAATCACGTATTATTCAGCTTCTCAGTTGAGTTTATCTTTTCATCGTTTCTCGGATTACGTGAAAAGGGTGAAAATGGTCAGTATTTCTTCTTTCTTTGTTTTTAATAAAATGGTAGTATAATCCCTACTTCATCTACCTTCGTCGATATTTCGTTTAAAATGTAAAAGCCTAATTTAATTAATGTTCCTTAGCGGAAACTAGATTCCCATTTCCTTAAATCAGATCGGGATACTCAGATTTAAGTTAGGGGCTGTTCACAAATTACGTCACACCTTGAGGGGGGGCAGGGAGTCACAAAAGTGTGACAAAATGTGACATGGGGGAGGGGAGGGGAAGCTTGTATTCATGACATCACAAGTTTTAGATAAAACGGTGTATTGTTAAAAAAAATTGCATTTTTCGCGCAAAAAATTCTTTTAAAAACTGCAGTAGTTCGTTATTTCTAAAGATTCTAATATTTCAGTCGTTGCAAAGTTATTTTGAAACAAATACAGATGAACAAATTAGTATATTATTGATATCTAATATCTCGTTTTACTTTCCCAATCACAATCACAGGAAAATAGAAGTAAATCAGGTAGATTAATTCAAGCAAATGCGAAACATCAGACATTTTTCTTTTTTAAATATAAATGGTTATATACCTACATATTCCTGTAACGTTATAGAAGGGGGCGGGTGGGAAGGTTTAATTTCTGACGAAAGGGGGAGAGGGGTGTCGAAAAAGGTCAAAAATTGTGTGACGTAATATGCGAACGGCCCCTTACTTGACATGAGATATAAATTGTTAAATTACAAAAACATCAATCGCTCAATATAATATATTAGCGTTTCATTGTATATCTTAAAAATCATCATTTTTTTAAACCACTGCATATTTCTAATTTCTGATAGATCTCTTTTAATCAAAATAGCCCCCACCTCCCCTTTTTTTTTGCTAAAATTTCCCCTATTTCCTCTAAAACCAAATAAATAAAGACCGCGAAGCCTGCGATTATTAATCGCCCCGTTCCGCGGCGCAGGTCGAGACCATAAAGGCGGAGCGCGACGTGATAGAGAGCGAATTGAAGTCAGCCGCCACCGACATGAAGACGACCTTCCTCTCGGCCCTGGCCAAGGACGGCGCCATAGACGAGCCCAATCTCTCGGTGGAGAGCATCGGCAAGAGCTACGGGATGCTGCAGAAGCAAGTGCGCGACAGTCTGGCGCGGCAGGAGACGCTGGTGGCCGAAATTCAGGTAAGCGCGACGCGATTTCGCGTCGAGACGCACCTAATGCCTTTCCGATCGCGTTCCTCGCAGGCGCGTCACGCGGAGTTCACCAGCGAGCAGTCTGGCAGCGGCAGCTCGCGCGAGACGATGCTGTGCAAGCTGGCGGCTGCCCACGACGCCTTCAAGGAGCTGAAAGGCAACCTGCAGGAGGGCGCAAAGTTCTACAACGATCTCACGCAGGTGAGCAGCGCCTCGATTCTCGCCTTTTCCTCACTTGCGCGCGAGCAGTGAACGGACTCTCGCATCCTCTCGTCGCGATTGCAGCTGCTGGTGGTGTTCCAAAACAAGATAGCCGACTTCTGCTTCGCCCGCAAGACCGAGAAGGAGGAGCTGATGAAGGACCTGACGACCAACCTGAGCCACGCCGGCCCCGCCGTCACGCCAACCATTCCGTCTCACCACGGCTGTGAGTAAAGCCTGTATTTCGCTACGTTTTCCCCGCTACAAAATCGGCCCTCGATCGTTTCACGTACATAACTCGTTTCGCAGCAGCTCAGCCCAGGCCGCAGTATAGCAACGAGGGAGGATCGCAGCTGCCGTACCCCACAGACTACCAGGGTGGCATGCCGATCCCCTACGGCGCGACGCCGGGCGCGCCTTATCCGACGTACGTCCCGCCCCCGATGCCCGCCGCTTACAATCCCTACGCGAGGATGCCGTATCCTACGCAAGGTAAGTCCTCCGCGACCTCGCGAGGATTTCGAAACCCTCGAAATACTCCCGGCGATGCGGATTCTGTCGCTGGTGACTCTTTGAAATGTCATTTTCAAACGTGCCGGCCAATGATTGATCAGTTCTCACGCTTTCATTAATCAGGGCAAACGTCATAGCTAACGAAGCCGTGAGAATTAATTCAGGGTGTCTAGCGGTCAGGGAAATCTGGAAACCCTGGAATTGTCAGGGAATCCTGAAATTTTTCTGGATTTTTTCTCCAAAGTCTTTTGAATGGCTTTTACGGAAATCGGGTTGTTGAAAATTATGAGTCGCTATATGGGCGATTCTCCACAGAGATGACTTTTTGGAAGTTGTGTTTTAAAAAATAAATAAGAACAGCAAAACTGTTGTAATTATAAAATTTCAATAAAACATCGATCAAAATGGAAAGTCTTCGAATGGAACACATTTAATTTTTAAATTTGTTGCATTTTAAAGAGATTTCTTTAAAAAGTGCATGCAGAGAAATGACTTAAGAACAGAGGAATGACGTTCTTACCAGAGGACTGATTGCTACTGTGTGACACCTTGTACTTCGGTTGATGTTTAATTGTAATGCAAAAACAGCACTACTTTGAATAAAACCAGTGACTGAATAGAAATCGACATAGAACTCTTGTCTTTCTGCATCGATATTTTAGATGCTATTGTCATCTATGAGTTTATACGGCAGGCTGTGACTTTAGCCAGAGGACTGATGATTGTATTTGGTGACATAGTTTAGCAAACCGAAGAAAAGATAAACATTTATTATTTTGGTGTCAAGGAATAGAGGGTAAATATTTTTCAACGATTTTACTAAATAAAGAAAATGAAAGTTAGGCTACATTTTCGTAAATATGGCTTTTTATCATTATAACATTTTATGCGGCTTCAGTGGTGACAGCCAGAGGACATGACGTTTTCAATATTTTAGAGTAGTTTAAAAAAAATGGGAATATTTTTTTGCAAAGTTATACACGAAATGAGTTGACAATAATAATCCCGCTTTGTAACATACATAATGAAACAATATTTATTTGTTCTATTAATGTTAAATACGCGGTGACAGCAAAAAGTAACTGTTGCAGAGAATCACCCATATCGCGTTGCTGCGTTACTATAGCTCCGATCGTTCGGAAAGTGTACGCTCTTATCGGGCCCTGGTCAGCTATATTTATGCAAAATTGCTCCAATCTTTTCCACCTGGTAATGATTGCTTCGATAGCATAAAAGAATAACTTCAGACTAGTCAGGGAAAAGTACATAATATATTGGGCCTGAAAATCCTGGAAATTTCATATTCTGATTCTGCCGAACACCCTGTAATTGTTAATTGGCTAGTAAGTATAAAAAATGATACTTTGAAAAGTCACCCGCGACAGAATCCGTGAAATACGTTTCCTCTTACGATCCTTCGCTCGCTTCCAGCTCCCTACGTGCCGTACCCGAATCAGCCGCAAGCACCTTACGGAGGCTACGCGACCTTGCCTCGCTACGGCCCCTCGCAGCACCAGCACCAGCACCAGGGACCGCCGAATCCCTGGTGAGCGTCCGCGCAGCCCTCGGCGGCGGAGCAAATCAAACGCGATATCAGCGAACAAAAAATCTAGATTTAAGAGGAGCGGGCATCGCTTAGTTACGAATCCACGATAAATCCGAGTAGGAAACTCTCTTTTATCGTGGAGCTTGTTGCGGTCGGTGAAGGGGTGGGCTCTCTGAGTGCGAAGCCGAAGACACGAGACGCCCTCGCGGAATCGTAACGCCGAGGGACTTCCCCGCGGTGCGCCTCGCTCCGTCGACTTGTGATAGCAGTCTGCCTTAGCTGAGCCGCGTGTTGAAGGAAGCATAATAAAAGAAAACCTAGCGTTCGAGGGTCTTTTGCTTGTCGACGAGTGTTTGGACGTGAACGATTATCGCTTTCTCGGCGGGAGAGCGCCGTAAGGAAACCGCGTATTTTTCGTACCAATCGCATTTAACGGACCGCGAGTCGGCGATAACGTTTACAATGGAGAGTCGTATATGAAAGTTTGAATAAATAAAGGAATATATTACGTACGAGATTAAACTCGCGATAGTTTTATCGCGAGCCTGCGAAGGAAACCCTTGCGTTATTCACGCGCACGGGAACGTCGGGGGGAGTTTCTTCAGCTCTCATCCAGTCGAGTGGACCTGATCCAACGTTGGTCGGCGAGCGGAGGGAGCTCAAGCCTCTCGTCCTCGCTCTCGCTCCTCTCGGTCCTCGCTACACCCTCCGGGCTCCTCGAAGTGGTGGGCGGGAGCGACGCTTCCCGATGCCCGGAATCCCTACGAACACGAATCGCATCCGAATTCAGTCGAGGCTCCTCGACGGCTCGTTCGTTGCTTGCCGATCATGCGACCGCTACTATCGCGACGCCCTAATCGCATTCACATTTCCATTCAGAGGGAAGAGAGGAGGGAAGCTTATCCATTCACGTGTGAATATGATGGTCGTCGTCGTTGTGGTCGTGGCAGAGGGAATGCGGCTTTTTACAGTCCAGGGGATCGTAATCGCTCTCCATCGTCTCGCCGATCATCGAGGCGCAGCGCTTCCTGCCCGCGAGATGCACGCAGGCCCACGAGATCGCCGCCGCCAAGCCGATCGCCAGGCAGAACGCCCCGAGCCACTGGCCGTTGGTGATGCTCGTCCTCGTCATCCTGGCCGAACGAAACGGCACCTGGAATCGTATCGCGCCGTCGTCATGAGCGTTCCCTCCCCGAGTAGCAGAGGATGACGATTTTCAAAAAGTTATCCGAATGTAACACGAAATGTGTACCTGAAATATGGACAATATTTATTTTTCATATATTTTAAAGATATCTTCGAGATATCCGAAATATAAATTATCTTCCAGACATTAGGTACACATTTTGTATCAACCCAGACAACACAATCCGAAAAGTCATTCTGAAGTCATCCATAGGCGGTCTGACGTCTCACTTTTTCCCGGACAGCACACGAACTAAAGAACGTCTTTAAAATCATCCTCAAGACGTCTTACGTCCTCCTACTTTCCGACGACTTTTAGTCATAATTCGTCTAAAAGACGTCTTTCAATGATAAAAGTAGTCTGAAAGTGAGTCGTAAGACGTTTTGAAGACGGCTTAAAGACGTCTTTTGGCTTTTTGCCGTCTGGGTTGTTAACTAAAATTTCGTGTTATCCAAAAGATGACTGTTGGATAACTTGAAACTTAAGTTATTAAAAAGTGAAACATTATACGGCCTATGGATGACTAAAAACAGCTTTCCGGTTTGTGCTGTCTGGGAAATTCGGATAACTTTTTGATAATCGTCATCTTGTGCTACTTGGGTCCCCAGTAAACGTTTCACGTTTAGTTACGCCAAAGACGTCTGTAGAACGACGAATGTTCGTCTATCTCTCGTCTAAAAATGCAATTATCTAAAGGATATAACTATCGGATAAACATTTCTTGATGATGAAAAATAGATGGACATTCTTCACATTCTATATGTAGATACTTTTTGGGTGCTTTTTTGAAACTATCTGTGAAATGTTTACCGGGTCTCGGGGATCCCCTTACGGGCGCGATTACCTCCTGCAGCTGTACCACTGAGCTCCCGAGGCACGGGTGCATCGCTGTAAGGAACGATTCGTAGTGAGCGCATAAATACAGATCTATATAGACATTTTCTATGAGATCTCTCCTGGTGTTTCCGAGAGATCTTCGAAGGAAAAATTTAGAAGAAAAGAGAGAGAGAGAGAGAGAGAGAGAGAGGACTCTTCTAGAGGTTCAAAATTGATCACATAGGAAATCATTATTCTGTATCGTTTCGATTGGGTATATTTTTCTTATGTCGCATCGAGAGATGAAGAGGAAAAGGAAAGAGTGCAATTCTAGCGTACTCCTCCAAGAAACTCACATTCTAACGTCGCGTCGCTATGCATTTCGTTGTGCGTCACCTAATCTTTCGGAGTCTCGAATCCCCGTGGAATCGTTCTCGATGCATTAAAACGACAAAAACTACAGAACTAAATAACCTCGTCAGTCAAATTCTGGAACGAATTGACGTTTTTGCGGGTAGTGTCGAGGGAAAGAAGAAAGAACATCTACGGGCGTTCGAAAATCGCACAGTACGAAATTCGAATAAATCTGAATAAAAGTCCAGTAAAGATTCCTACTTTGTCGATTGAAATTACCTTGTAGGTACACCCGCGGCCACGGTGTCTGTCGCTGGTGACTTTTTTAAACCTTATTTTTAAACGTACTAACCAGTGAACAATTAATTCTCATGCCCTCATTAGCTACGGTGACGTCTACTCTCGTTAATGAAAGCACGAGGATTGATTAATCATTGGTTAGTACGTTTAAAAATAACATTTAAAAAAGTCACCAGCGACAGATTCCGTGAGCCCGGGTGTACATATGTACTAACCAATGAACAATTAATTCTCATGCGCTCATCAGCTACGGTGGCGTCTACTCTCATTAATAAAAGTATGAGGATTGATTAATCATTGGTTAGTACGTTTAAAAATAACATTTTAAAAAAGTCACCAGCGACAGAATCCGAGATTGTTTCCTCCGGGGGAATACATTTTTTATTGTAATTTTTAAAATTTCAATAAATGGCGTCCAGTTTCCTGTCCTTTATGGAACGGAAATATTTTATCAACTTGGAAAATCACTTTTTATTTCCAAAAAATGCAATTACTCCGAAAAATTCCACTTTGTAAAGACGCGTGTATAAAATTAAATAGTTTCGCCATCTAGGCGAATCAATCAGCAACCAGATTCCTCAAACTAAAATTGCGTTTCAATTTCGCAGTGAAGTTACGTTTCTCGATAATACGAGGAAATCCATAACCCGTCAGTGCGGTGCACGACTTGTTTCCGCGTGAGACTAGTTCATCGGCGTTTCCCGTTCACCTTATCGCCGCACGCCAAATAATGCTGATCAAGGTGAAGGTGAGTGTCGGCCGAGCAACGCGCAGCTCGGTATCGTCACTCGTCTAACGAAACACGTCCGTCTCTCGATTTTCAGACTCTCACGGGGAAAGAGGCAAGTACTTCACGTCGTCTTTCTTCTCACTGCAATCGCCGGAAGAAATGCCGGTATCTCCGACGACGTATATCGTGCGTTGTCCCTTCGTCGAGGTCTCGGGGAGATTCGAGCTTCGGAAGCCTCACGAGGGAGGCGTAGAGATGAAGGAAACGTTCGTCGGCGAAGCCTCGTAACCAGCTTATTCGTTGAATCGTATTCGAGGCATCGATGGATCTGAAATGATCTGCGGGAAGGTTTCGCGTGTTTTCGCTGGGTTTGCGTCGTGATTTTAGGCTCCAGCGACAAAAATTGTAACGAAGGAAGGTCTAGATACGAAGGAATTAGATTCATACGCACTTCCAGGCTTGGAAATTAGTCAGCTTTTGTTTGAAGAGCGACATATTGTTGATGGCGAGTATCAAAGCTGATCCCTATTTAAAAGAACTTGTAACATTCTCATAAAGTGGACAAATATTGTGTAGGACCTCATATATTCTCATGGGGAATATATAAGGATATGAGAGACTCTATGCGGTATTTGTCCACTTTATAAGAGTTTTGTATGTTTTTCTTTTCACTAGGGATCATATAGATTCTTATGGACAATTTCTATGGGAATCTGATGTGCTTTTAACATTGCAATTCCAGATATCTGTTAGAAAAGTTTGAGCAGGAGGAATAAGAATTTATCTGAGATGATAAATGGGGATTTACCGGATTATACAGGGTGATGCATTCAAATCGAGATGCATAAGTGCCTGTAAAATAATGCATTTTAGAAGAAAAAGTTTTTCTTATTAAAGTTATTTGCTTTAGAGGGGGAAAGAGAACTATATGTTTTATTTTTCATTTGGTAGACCTTTTTAAAGTCAATCTTTTTTTCTGTAAAAATGAAGCCTGTATTTCTTTTTGACAAATTCTTAATCTACATGTAAAAAACTTTTGTCTGTGAAAGATTTTTAATTTCTTTATTTTTTTCATTTGAAGAAAAAACGACCTTAAAATAGCTTTGAAAACTTGTGTTAAATGAAAAATAAAATGTACAGTTTTCTTTCCGTCTTTAGAGCAAATAACTTACAAGAAACATGTTTTTCTAAAATGCGTTAATTATTTTACAGATATTCTCGCGCGTGTCTGAATTTAAATGCCTTACCCTGTATATGTGAGATAATAACGATTTATACGAGCTTTTTGTAATTACTAATAGAACCTTATAAGAATTTATTTGTTTTTATAGATACACATAGAATCCAATATATTCCTATTTATCCCTCAGATTTTTACTAGTGAACATCTGGATTTGCAGTGTCAAAAGCACATCAAATTCTCATGGAGATTCTATGGGATTTTTTAAAATTTTGTATGAGAATCTGGTACTTCTTTCAATCGGGATAACATTGTCTCTTCGGCCATTTATAACGTCACGCGTTCCTATTGAAGATAAAAAACTAATAAATCCTTATAAAATAAGGTCTTACAGGAATCCCACACAATTCCTTATGGAAACATGATGCGTATTTGCACCAGCAATTCCCGATACCCGCCCATAAAAATCTGAGAAGGATAAATCTGAATTTATATGGATTCTATGCGCATATGTAAGAACAAGTAAAATCTCAAAGATGAACGCCGTTCTATTGGTAATTGCCGATTGGGTAATCGCCAGTAGAACGGCATTCATTTTTATGGGATTCTATTTGTTTCTACATATGTACCATGAGGCTAAACTTACTCGCCAGGAAGGAAACTCCAAACACTATTATCTCATTATTTATGAACTTTTGACCTATGTTGATATAAGACTTTATTGTAGATAAAAATGTAAGTTTAGCCTCATATGATATGCGCATAGAATACAATAAATTTCGACTAATTCTTCTTAAATTTTAATGGAATTGCTGTATCGAATACACATCATATTTCCGTAAGGGATTGTATGGGATTTCTAAATTATTTTATACAGACCTATGGGTTTTTTACCACAGGAGTCTTACGCGATATTTTTTCAACGCAGATGCAATATTTCAAGTTCTACCAGCGCGCGCGTATGCATATGTGATGCAAGATAGCGTATGTATTTTCACGCGCGATGCAAATTATTCTGCATATGTTTATGCGCCATGCAACCCTATTTAAAAAATATCATAGATTCTCGTAGAAAACTTGTAAAAATCCCCTAGAATCTCCATGGGAATTTGATGTGTTTTCGACACAGCAATTCCAGTTACTCACCAGTAAAAATCTAAGAGGGATGAATACGAATGTATTGGATTCTATGTGTATCTGTAAACGCAAATAAACTCTTGTAAGGTTGTATTAATAACTAAAAATAGAACGGCATGTACAGGTCTTTATTTTCTTTATGAAATTTTACTGATACATATATGTAATTCTTACGGGTACATATATGTAATTCAATAAATCTCTATTTTTCATTTCAAATACACCTAGACTTCAATGAATTCCTGTTCGTCCTTATCAAACTCTTCTAATGGATATCTGAAATTGCTGCGTCAAGAGTACATTATAGGGTAATTAGCGTATGTACATTTATGCGCGCTGCTACTCTGATGGAAATATTATTCAGAATTTTTTCAGTTTACTCAAAATTTTACAGTTTCTCAAGAGTACCAAATTCTGAGAGATTGGGACAAATTCTGAGATGTTTTTACTAAAATATAAGAAATTATAATAAACTATGAAGCATTCTGAGAAATAAAGTTTCTGGAGAATTTCTGAAACCTGACTATTTGAATGTTTCTAACTAATTGTGAAAAACTTTGAGAAATTCTTAGAAAGCTTGTCATTTTAGTGTGTATGAGCAAATCTGGCAACTGCTGAAAAATGTTTGAAAAATTCTACATATTGAATCTGGAATTTTTCTACAAATTCTGACTGATTATATTTTGTATTCTTTCCTGAGAAGTTATGGATATTTCTGAGAGAGAAGAGATTTCAAGATCTTTGTGGACCACTATTTTGTATTTTTCTGAGAAATTTTAAGAAACTGTAGCATTTCGATTTTCATGAGAAAATCAGAGAAATATCGACGAAACACTGTAGCGAATCTGTATTCAGCGCATACCGCAATACTGTCTAGTTTAATTTGCTATGAGAAAATTTAGTTTGCTATTGATAGTTTAAATGTTGAGTTTTTCTGTAAAATTCTAAGTATAAAAAATACACGCTCGAAATGAATTTTCTGTCTAAATTCTGTACACATTCTAAATCCGATGTGATATAATGTTATTAATTTGCTGTTTAAATTGATCTGTAAGTGTGCAGAAGAAAAGAATGCCAACGCAAAACGTACTTTTTACGATTCTCTTGTAGCGCGCTGAATGTACATACACATATATGAATTTTAATTAAGAAATGTTTCAAAATTCGCAAGGAAATGGGGAAATATTCTAGGAAATTTTTGGAAATGTACACAAATTTCTGAGCATTTATCAAGAAATATTTTCGGAGATATTCTAGGATTCTCACAGAATCTTTCAGAAAATATACTTGGATAAATTCTGAAAAATCTGAAATATTCTTAAAAATGTTGAACATTGCGGTTTCATATTAAATATTGCGATATTCTTTCTTTCACCCACGAAGATTTTATTAAAATTTCTAGGAAATGTTTGAAATTGTATGAGAATTTCTAAAAAATATTTGACACTATCCAATGAAACTTTCTGAGAAATTTTCCGACAACTTTTGAGAAATATTTCCGCCAGGGTAGTAACTCTAAATATGCGTAACGCGACTCATTTTCGATCCCCATAACGCTCTGTTCTTAATTCCGATCGTCACATCCGCCTCCTCACTTCTACCCTACAAACTGTTACATCCGCAACTAAAAAAAAATCACGTGGATCGGCTCGGCCCGCAGATCGAGATCGACATCGAGCCCACGGACAAGGTGGAGAGGATCAAGGAACGCGTGGAGGAGAAGGAGGGCATCCCGCCGCAGCAGCAGCGACTGATCTTCTCCGGGAAACAAATGTACGTCCCATCCACCCTCTCCCGTCCCACCTCGCGCCCCCCCAGTAACGTCTCTCTGTTTCCCTCGTCGCCAGGAACGACGAGAAGACCGCGCAGGACTACAAGGTTCAAGGAGGATCCGTGCTGCATCTGGTGCTCGCGCTGAGAGGGGGCCTGTAACCGCGTCACTCGCGCGTTCCTCGTCCACGGAAGTGATCGGTCTCGCGCTGCCGGCACGCGCATCGCTAGGAGCGAGAAGACGGAAGATCCACGCAGGGAGCATGGCCCGCGAATCCGCGCGTACACCGCGCGGGCCGAGAACGGGGGTGTCCCGACGCCGCGATCGGGGCGATACGTTTATACTTAAAGTACATATTTAATAAAACAATTTAATTATAGAGAGGGGAAGCGGATTCGCTGCACTCATTTGCGCGTCCTCGAACACCTGCTACGCGCGGAGGGAATCTTTCCCCTCGCTGATCGACGGCGCGACAGTCATCGATCCGCGAGACTCCGCGGCGTATCCATCAGCCTTGGTCGGTTATTTCGAGAAGCGTAAGGCAAACAGTCGACGCGAGCGAGAATCTAAACACACGACAGGCATGTTTAAGCCATGTATCGCGTTTCGCTCGGTACTCCCTCCCTCGAAGCGATCGCGCGGAGCTACAGAGGATTTATGTCGTCCGGTTTTCTGCTCGTCGAGGCAGAAGAATGCGCGATTATTCGCCGGAATGTGGACGAAGAGACACGAGCCGGTCACGTGTAGCGGCACAGGTTTCCACGGTGTCGCTTCCCGATCGATCGGAACTGAATGCGTACGCGCGTGGGACACATTGTCCTCTGGACGACGCAATTTCGTGTGGCTGAAATTCCGAACGTTCGTTCGGAGGAAGAATTTCGACTTTAAGAGATCGAAATGTAGAGTTTATTGATTATTAGATCTATGGAGAAATGTTTGACAACTGGGCGACGATCGGAAATCAAGTAATCAATAAAGTTAACAGTGATCACGGTCTTTTAAAGTTAAAACCCTTCGTTCGAATGAACGTTCGGAACTTCAGGCGCACGCAATTTCTACGAAAAAAATAAGCCGATTATCTTCCACTCGCGCTCTATTATTCCTTAATCCGTTTATCCTCCCAAAAAGACGTGCGCGATCGATATCGACTCGTCCTGCGCGGCGCCGATCGACGGGATGAATGTATCTGAGAGCGTGGCGTCGCGCAAAGGTGATTATACGGTACCCCGGTTGCGCCAACGCGGACGTGGTGGGGGCACGGATTGAATCGGTAACGGTTACCGCGCTATAAGAGAAACGATTACGCTCGGCGAAAAGTTTAGTCAAGGCTGGGCAGTGCGATCCGTGCAACAGCTGGCTTGCTCGACATGATCGGGTCAGTAAAAATTGAGGCGATCGTCGGGCGTGCTTCTTCCTCCCGCGAACGAAAGTGGATCGCGATCGGCGCGCGGCTCGGGGAGTCGCTTCGCGTGTAAACCTCGCGTTCCGCCGCGAGGAAAGCGGTTCCTCTCGCCTTCCGCCGACGAGAAACGTCGCGTTTCGTCGAGTGCGCGTCCGCTCATCCCTCGACGCGCCGGTTTCTGCTCGCCGCGAAGGAAGACGTTTCGATCTCATCGCGAAACGGCGGTGGTTCCCCGCGCGAAACGCGACGCTTCTCGCTTTGGAAAGCCGAGCGCAGCCTCCAAACGAAAACGAGACCGAGGTTGTTGTAGAAGTCGGAAGAAAAAACAGGCTTAGGGTCGAGTCTACCGGCGTATCAGAGAGTTGTACGGTGTCCGCTGCGGTGCGTCAAGGTGGAAAAATGTTGTCCCTCTCGCGTTTGTGAGAATTACTTGCGATCCCCGTCGCCCCGCACGGAAGTTTTAGCCTTCGCAATTGGCCGTCGAGTCTTTCGAGTCTCCCGCGAAATAGCGAGAAAGGCGCGAATACGATCCGCCCCAAAAAGGCACAGAGCTAAAGGACGTCTTTAAGTCGTTTTTAAAATGTCTTGTGACCCACTTTCGGATCACTTCAACCACTGAAAGACATCTTTGAAACGAGTCACGTCTAAAAATCTTTGGAAAGTGGGACGTAAGACGTCTTTTAACTCTGTGCTGTCCGGGGTACGAGTTTCCCGCCTGACAAACATATAGTTATCCAAAAGACACCTATGGGACGATGAATGTCCATCTAATATTTTTCACCTAAAAATGCAGTTATTTAAAAGATTAATTATTTCTTAAAGATGAGAAATAGATGGACATTTGTCACATCCTACAGCATATGAGGCTAAACTTATTCGCAAAAAAAAAGAAATTCCAATAGCTATTATATCTCATTATTTATGAACTTTTAGCCTACATCGGTATGAGACAGTTGTAGATAAAAGTGTAATCTTCAAAAAAGTATTATACAAATATGAGCCAAATGCTCTTAGATAATGAGATAATAGTGATTTGAGTTTCTTTCCTGGCGAATTAGTTTAGCCTCATATGGTAGATGTCTTCTGGATGTTTTCTCGGAACTATGAATCTGTGAAATGTGTGTTTATTGGACAACTTTTCGGCGCGAAAACAAGACAATGCAAACAGTCATCCTGAAGTCATATATAGACGGTCTAATGCCTAACTTTTTGTTAGCTCAAATTTCATGTCATCAATAATATATTGATTTAAATATGACAATATATTCATTTGAGTTAAGGAAATCCTGTTTAATTCAATACTCGTTTATTCACAGCAAGTATGAGCATAATCGATGTCAGTAAATTTTAGTCATACTAAAATAATGCTGACTTGGTCCAACTGCACATAAATAGTCATATATGGCGGATTAAATATGTAAAGTTGTAGCAACTAAATATCCACTTATATTTAGTAATTAAACATATATTAAGTGTGAATGAACGGATATTGGATTGAACATAATTATCCAAATTAAGAAGATATTGAATTGCCAAAAATAATTCAAACCAAATAAATCAATTCAACTAATTCTTTTTCTCAGTATGTGGAAATATGATTTGTATTTGAAACAGTAAAGTCAGATACCCGCCCATTAAAATTTGAGAAGAACAAGTCGAAATTTATTGGATTCTATACGCATATGTAGAAACAAATAAAATCCAATAAAAATGAATACCTCTCTATTGTTAACTACCAGTTGGTTATTACCAATAGAACGGCACTCATCTTTATGGGATTCAACTTGTTCTTACACACGCGTATAGAAATCCCATAAATTCCAATCAATCCTTCTCAGATTTTACCCAGACAGCACAAAGCTGAAAGACGTCTTTAAGTCGTCTTTAGAAAGTCTTATGTCCTACTTTCGGACTACTTTTATTATTGGAAGACGTCCTTAAGACGGCTTATGATTAAAAGTCATCTAAAAATTGGACATAAGACGTCTTGAAAATGACTTAAAGTCTGTTTTAGCTCGTGTGCTGTCTGGGTAGTGGGCGGCTATCTAGAATCGCTGTTTCAAGTATACATCATGTTTCAAACATAAGGAATTGCCTAGGGTTCCTATAGGATTTTATAAGGATATATTGATCTTTTTTTTTTGTTGTCTGAGGAGCGATAAACGCTTTTGCCGAGTATTAGACAAAAAACGTCGAGCGATCGGACTCAAAAAAAAAAACGATTAATTAAAATCACCTAAATTGAATTAGGATTTCTCGACGACTGTATATCTGGGATGCTGACCCACTTTAGTCGCACTCGAACGCGAGTTCATAATATAATTCCAGTTGACATTATCCGAGCGGCATTCCGCTTATCCGGATGCGCATACGCGGTCGTTCCGATACGTCCGCCGCGTGTCTGAATGCCCATTGTTTGCGCCGTCGCTTGCGTTACAGGAATTACTCATCCGGACCCGGTTATGTTAATCTATCGGAATCCTTCGGAGAGCCGCTCATTCATCATTGACCGAACGCCGACGACTGCCTCGATTCCCACATTTATTTAACAACCGCGCGCCGAGAAGTCTCGCGATCGAATCGGATCGTTATCAACGAGTAAAGCGCATCGGCGCGAGACAAACGACATCAAAGATCGTCGGATGCGCCGCTATCTTTTCAATTAACACCGCTCAATGAAACCTTCGTTATCGAGACTCCGAACGGAGGAGAACGGGGCTCAGTTTTGAGTAAAAATTACACTCTCGAGAAAAAATGTTTATATATATAATTATAAATAATTGAATATGATTAGATCCGAAATTTGTCTCTATTTTATTATACATGAAGAACTAGATATAATCATATATGATCAAATGAGATTAAATATAATCAGATCCCAAATTTTCGACTTTATCCAGATATATGAAGACCTCAGCAGCTGTAAAACCTGTTAACTAGCATGGAACTTCATATCAGTTAACAGGTTTTACAGCCGAGGTCTTCATATATATTGATATCTGATCATATATATGATTACATAAGTTCTTCATATATAATCAGTTGGAGACTAAATGCTTTATAAATTGATCACTTAAAAGTGATCAATTATCAATCTGCTTCAGCTTTGCTATATTATACTAGTATTTTTAACTCAAATATTTAAGTACAACCTCTTATAATTCACGCTCCATTTTTCTCTGTGCGTCTTTCGTGAGCACACGGATCATCGGCGGGTTTTTCGATTCGAATTCGCGAGCGAAGGGGGGTCGCGATTCGGCTGCGATCTGGAATAGAAATCATTATCAGAACAGAACTCCGCGCATAATTGCATTCAATTAAGAGACGGAGACGAGTTAAACGACCCGCGATAAGGGCGACGCGAGTTATCAGCGTCTCGAGCGAGAGTAAAAATTGCGACGATGATGAGGCGTTGGGAGTATTCTTATCGTCGAGCGATCTCATGGAATACGCGCAAAGCGACAGAAATTCAGAGAATTCATTATCCAAGTTCTGCGTACAGATCTGAAACTTGTGTGCTTTGCGCTTTGACCCGCGATCTCGTCAAGCATTATCCGAAAAAAAAGTTGTTACATCACACGCGCGCGCGCGCGCGCGTACGGAATGTCCTTATTCGACGCCCAGACTACCAAGGTCGGGCGCGTAAAGACCGCTATAAAGATTGTAGAACGCACGACGAGCATGGGAATACCGCTTATGCAATCGCGATGAAACCATCGGGCGACTCGTAATTCGGCCCGTTCGCGAAAGTCGACGGCACTTTTTAGTCTCGCTAAACAGTCAAACGCGACGACAAGACTTCGCGTGGCACTTGCAGTCGTCTAGTGCACTCTTCCATTCTTTGTGCCGCTAATGGTGAGACGCTTTTGCGCTCGAAGAGTTGCAGATTGTACGGCTACTTCACGGAAAAGTAATCGTACGTGAATATTTAGTCGCTAGGGTGGCTGTAAACCGGGAAAATAGGAAAATGTCACACGGAAAAAAAAGGATTTTGCAGTATCAGCAAAACTAGTAAAATAGGCTTTTAGGTTTTATTTTTTTATTTATATGAGAGAATTAAATTTTCTTAAAATTATAAACAAAATTTAAAAATCAGTCAATTTTTAAATAATATACATAAATAATTAAATAAAATTAATTTTGAATTATAAATCAATTTAAAAAATCAATTAATTGTTTAATATATGGGACAATTAAATAAAATTATTTTTCAATCGTAAATCAATCCTATATTTAGTCTATATTATAACTAGGTTTAGCTGGGAACTTTTTGCTACCACGACAAAAATATTATTTGTTGCAGTGAAATATACCTAGGGTGACCTCGCCGGTTTTCGACCAGATTACATTGGTTTGGTTTTCAACAATGCGCCAGTCCAACATACCATTGCGTCTATACGCAGCTGTTTAAAGTAAAACATTTACATATCGAATTCACTGGAACTATTGTAGAATTGGCCTAAATGTTAATAATGTAGGTATCTGAATCTTTCTGAAAATTAAAAAAATATGTATAATATATAAAAGATGCTGTTTTTCCCCATTCTCGACCACCCATTAGTTTTAAACCGCAAGGGGGTGCCACCTCTTATAATTAGTGTAGTTGAATGGTGGATTTATGCAGTGGCGTAGTAAAAAATATTAAAAATGCGCTGATATTCTTATTTTCTTTAATTTTCTTTAAATCTGGTCGAAAACAAAGTGCGGTCGGCTAACCGGCGAAGTCACCCTATGTTCAGTGGCAAACGCCACACGAGACTAATTGTAAGCTCACTCGCCAGAAAAGAAACTTCAATCATTATTATCTAATGATTTATGAACCTCAGGCTTACATCGATATAAGACTTTGTCGTAGATAAAAATGTAATCTTCAAGAAAGTATTATACAAATATGAACCAAAAGCTCATAAATAATGAGATAATACCTAATGATTAGTTTTATTCCCGACGAGTAAGTTTAGCCTCATATGATGTAACTGCAAATTTTTTCGATAAAAATATCTGCCATCTCAGCAAATATTTTAAATAATATTCGACATAATTTCTACCGCCACAGATAATGTTTTTGTTATTTTAGCAAAATATTCTCAGCAAAACTCAGTTTGATAAGACTGCAACATAATTTTTTGCGTGCAGGTAATTTTGGATTTTTACTGGAAATTATAATTACCTAAAGTAGAGTTAATTTTTCGGAACATCATTGATATGTTTCACATTGGAGTTTGTGCTATGCTGTTTCAGATATTAAAATTATTTAGCTTTGTCGATCTGATTATACAAAACTCCTGATATGAACAAAAATATCAGGAAATACTAACAAAATTTGATCTAAAATAATCAAGGAAAATCAAAGAATAATCAGGGAATTCTAGGTATGATGAAGTTTTTGCAGTCACACTGAGTCGAATTCCGTAGATAATCGCATATGAAATATGTGCAATCCCTTCTTCACTTCCTGGAAGAATATTATAAAGCATCCCTCTCGGAAGCTGTGAGCGTTCTCGCGCGTGAAGTCACATCCTACGTTTCTCTTCGCTACAGGGGGAAGAAGAAAGTACTTGCCGTCGGAGCTGCCGTAGTTATAGCGATCGTTGTGATTGTAACTATCGTGGTACTCGTCAATCGCGATGCGAAACGCGGTACCGTCAGCTCTGACAAGTACGTCAGCTCTTCCTTGCTCGGGCGATACACTAAGGTAATCACTTGTGAATATTCCAGAAAGTGTAGAGTAAGTTAGCGGAATAAGACGAAATTGGCGTTAGATTGTCGGGTTGCGAATCCTATTGAAAATATATCATCGATTCTCATAGAAAACTTTTAAAAATCATGGAAATTTGATGTTCTTTTAACACAGCAATTCTAGATACCCGCTCATAAAAACCTGAGAGGAATGAATAGGGATGTATTGAATTCTATGTGTATCTCTCTGGAAACGTAAAATCTCCTTGTAAGGTATTCTGTTAGCAATTAGAAATAAAACGTCGTATACCGGTCTTTATTATCTTTATAGGATTTCATTTGTTTTTGTGGACCTGGGAAAAGTGGTTTCTATATGAGGCGCCTATATGTAAAACCAGATAATATTTTCTTTATAAGTATATAGGAAATATCTGGTTTTGCATCTAGGTGCCTCATATTATGTAATCATATACATATAATCTTGTCTAATCACGTATGATTATATAAATTTCTTCGTATATATACAATCAAATAGAAACAAATGTCGTATCTGATTATATCCAATTATATACGCATATGATCATACATGATTAGATACATATAAATAATTTTCCTCGGGTATAAAATTCGGTAAATTCCTGCTCATCATCTTTAGATACACACAGAATCAAACGAATTCCTATTCGCCCTACTCAAACTCTTCTAGCGAATATCTGGAACTGCTGTGTCTAAAGCACATCGGATTCCCGTAAGAATTGTCTATAAGAATCCATGGAATCTTTTCAGCAGGGAGACAACATGATAATTCCTAATGATCTTACACCTCGTTTCAGGGAGCGGTGACGACGAACGGACAGGAGTGCGCGCAGATCGGCTCCGATATCTTGAACAGAAATGGATCCGCCGTCGACGCGGCTATCGCCGCGCTCCTCTGCGAGGGTGTCGCCTGCCTGCACAGGTAAACGAGACCACGATGGGCTTCCACGAAGCCGAGAACGAGAGCGTACACGCGGCGCGTTAATAAGCAACTAATTCATTGCTCAAAAGCATGGGGCTGGGTGGAGGTTTCCTGATGACGATATGGGACGCGAAGACGCGAACCGCGGACTACCTGGACGCGCGCGAGGTCGCGCCGCTCGCCGCCACCGAGGACATGTTCAACGGAAGCTCAACCCTCTCCACGATCGGTAAGCGCGACTCCGTCGTCGACGCTGCGATTTCAACGTAAACTCCACGGCTCCTTCGTCGTTCCAGGCGGCTTAGCGGTCGCTGTACCGGGCGAGCTGGCGGGCTACTGGGAGGCCCACCGAAAGTACGGCAAGCTGCCGTGGGCCGAGCTCTTCGAGCCCACCATCGCCCTGTGCGCGCGAGGATCGCTCGTCACCAATTATCTCGCCGACTATTTGTCGCAGAAAGAGGCGGCGATAAAGCGCGAGCCAACGCTCGCCGCGATTCTCGTCAATCCCGCGACCAACTCGACGTGGCGGGTGAGCGACGACCGCGATTCCTCGTCGCTCTCGGTGCGACTCATCGGTGAACGATGTTGCAGATAGGCAGGAGATAGGATAAAGAGGCCGACCCTGGCGAAGACCTTGGCGAAGATCGCGACCGGCGGTGCCGAGATCTTCTACAACGGCACCATCGCCGATCAGCTGGTGTCCGAGATCCAGGCGTTCGGCGGAATCGTCACGAAGGAGGATCTCCGCGGTTACAGGTGAGCCACGGTCCACCGCGTCGATCGTCGGCGAGGCCGCGAGACGATCAATATTCTCCCCTTTCGCAGACCCAAGTGGAGGACGCCGATCACCGCGAATATCGGCAAATTCACGATACACACGGCGCCGCCGCCGGGTTCCGGGGTGCTCCTCGCGTTCATGTTGAACGTGCTGCGCGGCATCGTGCCGGCCGACGACGAGGGCGACACGTGGCAGCGCGTCATCGAGACCTTCAAGTGGGCGTACGCGCGGCGCACCGAGCTGGGCGATCCCGATTTCGTCGATATAGGTGAGCGAGAGCGAGGATCGCCGTCGTGCCGATACTTAACCGCGCGGTTCGCGCTGTTCTCCAGGTAGCGTCTTCGGCAATCTCACGTCGAGCGCGTACGCCGACGCCACGCGGCAGAGGATAAGGGACGACTGGACCAGCAACGATCCCAACTATTACGGCGCCGTGACGTCCAGAGTCAACGATTCCGGGACCGCCCACATATCGGTCCTGGCGCCCGACGGCTCCGCGGTGTCGGTCACCTCGACGATCAATCTGGTGTAAGTTCACGATCGTGAGATTCCCCGCGGTAGAATTCTCAAGTAAAGTCTGAAGAGCTCCGAAAATTACTCCGAGAGGTTCTGAAGATAACTGCAGAACATTTCGAAGTATTGGTGCACTTTTCAGAGAAGATCTCAGGAACGTGTAGAGAAATTTAAAAGTCGTCGGAAATAATATTATGTGATATTTCTCTGAAAATGTCTTCCTTTCCTCTGATTATTAGTATATCTGAAAGTTTCCAAGTTTCTCTAAAGACTTTTACGAATTCGTAGGACACATTCAGCACTTCGAAATACTTCAGAAACATTTAAAGAAATGCAGAAATAATAGCGAACGATCTTTTTCGGAGAATATCTACCTTCTCTCTGATTATTTCGGCGTATTTCTGAGTTTCTCTCTGTATAAATTTGATGAACTGTAGAAGTACTCAACGCTTAAGATTAATATAGAAATGTATGAAGAAATTCAGAAGTAATGGATTAGATAATTTTTCTCTTATTATTTCTAAAAATTGCTCACATTTCTGGAATGTCTGCAAGAAATTGAAACTTCTTGTTATGAATATATATCTATGACAAACTTCAGAGCAACTAAGCTTATGAGAAGTGGTAAAACTCATTTTTAGAGAGATTGTGAATTTTTCAGAGAAATTGGTAGAGAAATATTTACTGCAAAAAAAAACTTCGCCTAAGAGATTCTGATGAATTAACTTGTAAATTTCAAAAATAATTCCAAGTCTTTCAGTTTTTCAAAGAAATTGGCAGACACACTGTTTCAGTAGTTCGATTGTTGACATTCTCTGAGATTCTCGTTGTTAAGACAAATCGTTATTAGTAGGAATAATTTGATATATGAGAAAAATCTCTGCAAAATTAACGAAACTTTACTATGAATTTCTCTGATTTTCTCTAGAATCCATAGAGAAATTTTAATAATTCATACATTTTCAGATAAATTCAGAGTTGCGTGGAAATTTAAAAATGCCAATTTTTTATGTAGACGAAATCACAGATTTTCATAGAGAATTCGATTTTTTTGCACTGAGAGAACATCAGAAAACCCTCGAAAAAATATACTCTCATAAATTTCCGACATCTTCCGACAAATGTTTTCTTCTAGGCTCGGCGCGATGATACGTTCCACCTCGACCGGCATAATATTCAACGACCAGATGGACGACTTCAGCTCGCCGCGGATCACCAACGAGTTCGGCCTCCCGGCGTCGCCCGCCAACTACATCGCCCCCGGAAAGCGACCGCTGAGTTCGATGACGCCGACGATATTGGTAAGTGGTCCATCGAGAATCCGAGGGTGAATTTTCGAAAAATCTTCTCACTCTGCGCCCAGTTGGACGAGAACGAAGAAGTGCGGCTGGTCGTCGGCGCGGCCGGCGGCACGAAGATCACTACCGGCGTGGCGAGCACGATGATACTGAATCTCTGGTCGGGATACGACATCAAGGAGGCGATCGACGCTCGCCGGATTCACCATCAGGTAATGATCGCCGTTAACGACGCTTGAAAAATCGCGAGGTAACGACACAACGACGTTCCAGCTTTTTCCGATGACCGTCGAGAACGAAGAGGGCTTCCCGCAACCGATCCTGGACCACCTGCGCAGCGTCGGTCACAACGTCAGCATCTATGAGGGAATCGGCAGCGCCGTGACCGCAATTGCCCGCGGCAAGGACGGCAGCGTTACGGCGAACTCCGATTATCGTCGCGAGGGAAAGACCGCTGGGTTTTAGTGTAAATTTAAATATTGCGATATTAGGAAACGAGAGGGACCAAAGCGAGGAGATAAATATTCAAAGAATGTGAAAGTACGAGTTTCTTATCGCCTTCTTATTAACGCACAACTTTAGCTCCTTTTATATTACATATATTTTCGTCCAAAAGTGATTTCTGCGCGTCTTTGAACGGTACTCTGACGATTTTTTTTTTTTTATATAAATTGTACTTATACGCGCTTTGTGTGCGAAGACGTGACAGAGAGAAACTATCCACTCGAGAGTTTCTCCGTTAATAAAGTCGAGGAATAAGAAAAAACTTCGCAACTAGTTCAAAAGCCGCCGCTTTTGAAAAAGTTCGGCTTCCTTCGTCACCGTACGAGCCTTCCGCTTGGTCCTCTCTGTGCGTCCCAGGCTCCGCACGTGGAAGTAGAGCATCCTCGTCGAGTTCCACCGAAGGATTATTGCATCTTCAGTTTGTCCGTGTATTTGGAATTTTCAGTTTTTCGAGCTTCTGAAATGATATCAGTATTATTCTAGTATTTTCTTGCGAAGAGCTCTACGTTTCGTATAACGAGACGCGGTATTTAGTCGTAATTGCTTAGAAATTAGGTCACTCTTTAACGAACAAATACCCTAATAAATCTTTATTTTATCCCAGACAACAGACAAACCAGAATGCTATCTTTTAGTCATCCGTAGAAAGTTTGTCTTACTTTTTGATAACTTTGATATCGAGTTATCGAACAGTCTTACATTGGATAACATGAATTCCAAGTTAGCAAAAAGTGAGATAATAGACTGCCTACGGATGACTTGAAGACGACTTTTTGGATTGTGTTGGCTGGGATACTGCAAGAAATACGCGCAACGTTGCCGACTGCTTGTTCACTACTTGAATTTGGACACTCTGATACAGGTTTCGCAGTGGGTCTCCTGTTTCTTTTCATTCACCTATTTTTTTAAGTATCCTCTTCGTCGCTCTGAAACTCTGCGATACGATTTTCCTTCAACATTATTTCCTCAAAACTCGACCGAACTTATTACAAACGCCATCAGAACACTTTTTCTTATCCCTTCACAACTCTCAAATAAGGAAAGATCGGTTATTTTTCTCCAACAAGAAGCCATTAACCCACTGTTTGTGAAAATCTGACCGAGTTGAAGCCCTGCAGTTTGAATGAACGGAGAAGCGTCTTGGTTCGTTAAATACATCAAGGTACAGGGTGTATCAGCCAAATGGAATAAATTCGATAATAAATAAATGGGGGCGTGTTCGAAAAAACGCTCGGACACGTCGATTGGTATTTTTAGTTGCGCACTTTTTTCAACAGAAACTTTTTATACAGGGTGTGTCATTTAAAAGTGGCCAATACCAACTTTCTTATATTAAATGCAACACCCTGTATATTATTCAATTTTTGGATTCTTCAGGAAATTCTAGACATATTTCATGTACAATGTCCTATACCTATCTTCAACTGTTTCGGAAATGTTAAGTGTGTTCAGATTTATTGCAAAAATTAATATAAAAAAAGAAAATTATTTCATTACAGATATTCGCTACAACACACTCCAAAACTAATAAGTAACACTGTTTATTTATTGATAATGTAAAAAGACCAAAAAAAAAACATTAATGTCAATGTAGGAGATGTTCAAAATGCTCGCCGCGACCATCTTGGCAACATCATAATCTCTTAAATAGAAATTTCTTCTAACGTTCGCAAGCGTTAACTGCCACTGTTCGAGGCGCCGTTCTTCCCGTCGAGACTCAACAATTTGTTCGCCGGTACCCCGTTGGTGCTCTCCGGGTCGGTTTACTTGGGCTGCGCCGTCAGACCGTCCACTTCGTAGTGGACGTATCTGCGCAAATGTCGATATCGTCGAATTAGTAAATACAGTTACTAAATTTATACAGGGGATGACTGTAAAAACTTTGATTATAGAATTCCCTGACCATTCCCTGATGTTTCCCTGTTTCAGATCAAAAATTTAGCAAGTAGGTATTCCCTGATATTTTTGTTAATATCAGGAGTTTTGTATTATCAAATCAACGAAGCTATAAATAATTGTAATAAAAGAACACGAAGTTGTAAAAACGTTTATACGCTGAGAAAATGAGGTTGACGGTAGAGACCTTGTCAAGCATGAAATTTCGTGAAATTGACTGTACTTCATTTATAATTTTCAAGAAAAACCCAAAATTTCCTGCCATTTTTCTGACTTTTTCTTAACAGATCGAATTTTCCGATTTACTCGATTTTCCAGGTCGACGGCCCTGTAAATCGCCGCGCGATACGATCCACCGTTTCGAGGAGCGCGAATCAATATCGAGGCGTCACAGTGTATCCCCGATTTTGTTAGGTTTACCCCTTTTCACCCCAACTTCGCGATTTCCCCCTTTTTCTTCTATAATTCATTACTTTTCCTCTAAAACCATCTATTCATTCAGCTTTTCATCGTTTCGAATTATGTAGAAAAGGGTAAAAATGGTCAATTTCTTTTTTATAAAATAGTAAGTACCATCATTCCCATTTCCAAATATAAAAGCAAAATTAAATTAATGTTTTTTACCCGGAACTAGATTCCCATTTCCCCTTAAATCAGATCGCGATACTCAGATTTACGTTAATTAACATGAGATATACCGTAAAGTGGGGATACTTTGTGACTGGGGGGGTAACTTTGTGACAGAGCATAAAATTACAAACTTTCAAATTTGGCGCCCAAATTTTTAACAATACTTCGCCGGTACCTATTGTGTATGTAACTATACTTACTACTGTGCGCGACTGTCTTTTGTCGACGCCATTCACATCAGCATTCCAGTGCTACATGAGCTATCAAAGAGGGTTGACAAACGCACGTTGCGCCGTTTAGCGTAAACTTTGTGTTGGCAAGCGTGTTGTGCATTTTATATGTGAAATCAGGTAAGTGCATATTGAAATATGGTCTCTCTCTCTTGGGAAAGCATGGCCTGATTTTTACCTTCATTCCTTATGTTTGAAAAAAATTACGTCAAATTACATAAAGAATCAACAATATGAGGGGTTACTTTGTGACAAGCTAAAACTATATAAACTACCAGTACGAATACAAAAGTACGAATTGCAGCACATAATTTTATTTTAGTATGCCGAATTTTTTAATGTTCGTTAAGAGCTAGTAATTTAGTAGAAAACATGTTTTTGTATTGATGAAATAAAGACTTTATTTTGCATTGTCGAAAAGTGCGTAATTTTATATCCTCTGATGACTTTTTACAACTTTAAAACTCTATATGTTGTTTCTAAAAATCAGCCACAGATAATACTTTGTCATAACGCTACTTTAAACGCAACAGAATACATAATTTTACAATGTCACAAAGTAACCCCACTCCCGGGGTTAAATTGTGATGCATACTTTAATTGTTTTCTTTCAAAACTGACGATCTGACTTTAAACTTTTTAACGTTATATGAAAGAGGAAGGTTTAAACTCATGACTGGTAATTTTTGTTTTTAAATTTAAGCGATAATATTATTTCTAGGAACAAAAAACCCAAAAATTGTCACAAAGTATCCCCACTTTACGGTAGATTTTGAAGTTACAAGAAAATCCTTCATTCGCTTAATAAATATTGGCGTTTCATTGTACACCTTAAAAATTGTTATTTTTGAAAACCACTACATGTTTTTAATTTCCAGTAGATCTTTTTTGATCAAAATCGTTGCTCAAATCTCCTCCAGTTCCTCGAAAATTAAAAAAATAGGGGCTGTGAAGCGGGAAACAAAAACGGGAGGATGCGGCGTGATTATACCGTCGAAAAACAAAACGATACGTAAAAATCGGGGGATTTATCCGAAAGCTAGCAGGGAACGACTTCGTCGCAGGTGTGCGCGAGTATTTTAGAAGAAACGATATTAAATGTTGACCTCTCGCAAGGAGGGAGGAAATAGGTGCAAACTCACTCGGCTCGAGACTTCGACGTCGACGTGCGGCTGCACGCATTCGCCGTACCGTCGCCGTTGCTGTGATTGCTGGTCCTGGCCATGGAGAGTCCCTCGAAGAAGAACCCCAGCTCTC
Organism: Xiphydria camelus; assembly: GCA_963678675.1. Lineage (NCBI taxonomy): Eukaryota > Metazoa > Arthropoda > Insecta > Hymenoptera > Xiphydriidae > Xiphydria > Xiphydria camelus. The sequence continues at coordinate 4,354,975 of OY783200.1, forward strand.
CGGTTTTGCCGCTGGTGTCCACAGTGAATCTCATAGGACAGCCGATCACGCCGCCGAGGAACGCCGGCACGGAGCCCATGGAATCGCCTTGCCTCCATATGAGATCATTATCATGTGAAGACCGTCCTCCAGGAGTTCGTAGTTACACTTGTAAGTCGCCGCGTCGGCTTCGACCCAGGCGCACACTCGCAGGACCACCACCGCAGCATCGCACACACGGCACGAAGATCATTGCAGGGAGAGTCCCGTGGCGGCCGGCCAAGCACCAGATGGCGTCGCCACTTCTCGGTTCTCGCTAGCCAACATGAGCGCGGTTCCTATATAAGACCCGAACCGACCGAAATCATCGCTCCCCTGGCGGCGCCAACTTTCCCGGCGCCGCCGGGGTGTCATGATTTTTTATTTTGGCGGGATACCACCGCTATGACATAGGGCGAATTCGGCGTCACTTTTGTCTCTGCTCTTGTTGCGGCTGCCTCGTCGACGGCGGCGAAATTTGTAATCTTCAACGCTGGAGGGTCCCGTAGTACGGAACCCCAGCTCCCCGTCTTCCCCCGTAGTGTTAACGGTTATTTTTGTTGTTTGGCCTACCAGGCCGCCGAAGAACGTCGGCTTGACGCCAGAACCAGAACCTGCAGAAGCCCGGTTTACAGTTACTACGTGATGTGCGGACTGCCCGCCACACCGCACTAATAAAGTATCATGTGCTCGCCGTTCGTGTTTGGTCGATATTGGAACTTATATCGACCCTCTTCTTCTGCTTTGACCGGCCTGGAAGAAACGAGCAGGCTTGCAATTACACCGGTCAACAAAAAGAAAGTTTTTTTCTGAGTCTTGATTTTTATAACAACTTTTTGTTTCTCTATGTCGAAAAATAATAAAATCATTCATTTATTTTTGAAAAAGTTTGCTTTTGTGCCTTTCACAATGATCAATCCGTATATGATTATATAAGGAGATACATGTTTCGGGAAATAAGAGTGGGAATGAACGAGAAGAAAGCAAGTGTCATTCACTTATGTGGTCGTATTTTATAATACGTTATTAGGTTTACAAGGTCCTGTAGAAGAGCGTAATATCAAATGGGAACCAATTGTGGAGCCTAAACATATATTAATGCCTCCATTGCATATAAAATTGGGTCTTATGGAACAATTCGTAAAGGCCCTTCGTAAAGATTCTGAAGCTTTAACTATTTAATAAACTTTTTCCCTAAGTTACCCAAAGCCGAAATTAAAGCTGGTATTTTCGTCGGACCACAAATAAAGAAAAACATGCTCAGTGGCGAATTTCCACGGCTACTCAATACTTGTGAAAGAAATTCCTGGAATAGCTTTAAAGCTGTGGTCCATGGTTTTCTCGGAAACAACAGAGCAGATAATTACAAAAGACTCATCTTAAATATGCTTCGTAACTATCAACTAAAAAATATATTAAATTTTTGGCAAAGATACTTATAGGTAGATACCAAGGAATTACGTTTACAGGCGTTTTCTATTTGTATTCAAGCTTCCGAGTTTTTAAATATGTTACTTTTCATTGAAACGATAATTGGCGGTCGATAGCGAATTAACGAAGCCGATGGAATCGTCTGTTTGATCGTCTATAACGTCATCACGCTGTACTCGATATTTAGTTAACGGAGGTATGGTATTTCTAGTTTTATCAGCGCGCGTACGACACAAATTAACATACGCGCGTTTACACGCTACGAGATGAGGGATTCTGTATCGATAGAATTCTAAAATCATTGCTTTTGCGCACATTTTTTTTCGAGTATTATATAACAAAACATGCGCAACGACAGTGATTGTAGAATTCGATCGATACAGAATCCCACTCCAGGATGGCCGCTCTTAGGGAAGACGTGGAAATACGTGGACATTTTTAAGTCGTCAGGGAAATCAGGGAAGGTTCGTAAATTGAAACTTCAAAATTGTATCTAGATAAATTTATGCTTTCAATTTATTTGTCTTCAAACATCTGATAAGTGAAAGAAATATTATTTTGTTCTCGCTTATCGGAGAAACGCGTAAAACCTATCCATCCGCGAAAATCCGCGCCGTACGCGCGTATACACTAGCCTTGGCCGGTTATTTCGAGAATCCTAACACAAATAAGTACGAATGGGTTATCTGGACACAGGTGGTGATATCGCGAAAGCGTCGCGTTTCACCCTATAAGAGAAACGATTACACCTGGCGAAAAGTTAATCAAGGCTGAGCAGTGCGATCCGTGCTATCGCCAGCTTGCTCGACATGGTCAGGTCAGTAAAAAAATTGAGGCGATCGCCGAGCGCGCTTCTTCCTCCCGCGAACGACAGTGGATCGCGATCGGCGCGCGGTTCGGGGAGTCGCTTCGCGTGTAAACCTCGCGTTCCGCCGCGAAGAAAGCGGTTCCTCTCTCGCCTTCCGCCGGCGAGGAACGTCGCGTTTCTTCGGGTGCACGTCCGCTCATCCCTCGGCGCGCCGGTTTCTCCTCGCCGCGGAGGAAGACGTTTCGATCTCATCGCGAAACGGCGGGGGTTCCCCGTGCGAAACGCGACGCTTCTCTCTTTGGAAAGCCGAGCGCAGCCTCCGAACGAAATCGTGATCGAGGTTGTTGTAGAAGTCGAAAGAAAAGACAAGCTCGGGGTCGAGTGTATCGGCGTATCGGAGAGTTGTACGGCGTCCGCTGGGGTGCGTCAAGGTGGAAAAATGTTGTCCCTCGTGTCAATGATAATTACTTGCGATCCCCGTCACCACAGGGAAGTTTTAGCCTTCGCAATTGGCCGCCGAGGCCTTCGAATCTCCTGCGAAATAGCGAGAAAAGCGTGAATACGATCCGTCCCAAAAAGTACAGAGCTGAAGGACGTCTTTAAGACGTCTCACGACCAACTTTCGGACCACTTTTATCATCGAAAGTCATCTTTAAGACGAGTAACGTCCAAAAGTTGTCTGAAAATGGTACCGTATGGTGTCTTAAAGACGAATTAAAAACGTCTTTCAGCTTTGCGGTGTTTTGGCGCGAACTGCAAAGCCGATCAGAAAACACAAGCCAGAAAACTGTCTCTTAGTCATCCGTAGGTAATCTAATGTCTCACTTTTTGATAATTTCGAATTATCCCCCAGTCGTCTTTTGGATAACATGAAACTGAAGTTAACTAAAAGTGAGACATTAGACTGCCTACGAATAACTTCAAGATGATTTTTTGGATTGTATTGAACTATCGAGCGAACAAACTCGAAAAGAACGATTAATTAAGATCACCTGAATAAAATTAGAATTTTTCAACGACTCCAGACGATACACACGTGCTGTAAGGTAAAAGGCGCAAACATTGAGACCACTTTACTTACTGGTCTGAAATATATTGCAAACTGAAGTTATCAGATTTGATAATGTATGGCTAAGCAAGCCTGACTCTCTCTTTATATGTGATATAAGACAATCGGCTAAAAATCTCAATTTTTGTTTATTACATTCCAAATTGACATCAATAGGTGATTTTGTAAAGACATTAAATTATAATAGTAATTTTATTTATAAATGTGTTGGCCACTTTAAAAAGACCTGAAATACAACGATATTTCTAAAAGTTGTCTTCGTCGAAAATAGGACATGCATCACGCTCACGTGAAAACTTAACGACACCGAATCAGGTGATCATTATGAAAGCGCTGATATTCATGCGCGGCGTCAGGTGGCAGTTCATATGCGGTATTCATAAAGGTAGACAAGAACAGTATTATACAAGTCATTAGCAGAAAGTAATAAGATTCAGAAAACGTGTCAATGTTAACCCAATGTCAATGTTGGTCCGCGTTACCCTATATCTTGGATGTTGACCCACTTTAGTCACACTCGAACGCGTGCCCGCCTAATCTCCAGCGCAAACTTCTAGTCGTCTGAGGACTTTCAAGTGCACTCTTTCATCCTTCACTGGTAATGCTGAGATGCTCTCTCGCTCGATGAGTCGCAGATTGTATAGCTATTCCGAGGAAAAATGATTATACCTGATAAACACATGATTACAATCGGTCAAATTCCATACATGATCGCACATAAAACACGTACACTCTCGCCTCTTCTCTTCCCGAAAGAATATTATAAGTTGCTCCTCCGGGAAGCTGCGTGCGTTCTCGCCCGCCAAGTCGAATCCTACGTTTCTCTTCGCTACAGGGGAAAGAGAGTACTCGCCGTTGGAGCTGCTGTGGCCATAACGGTCGTCCTGGTTGCTACTATCGTTATAGCAGATAACCATCATGACCATCCCCATCATCATCAAAAACATGACAACAACGTGCAATACTCTAAGGTAACCAGCTATTTTCGAGAAAGTACAATACGTCAGCGAAGTAAAACGAGATTGCCATAATTCTTCACGTCTTATCACGACACGGCGACTCCGGATCGCGTTTCTAAAGCGACGTGAGCTCTGCCGAGAAGATAAACTTTACTTTTTATGAAGAAATTTCCCAAGATCTTGCACCCCGTTTCAGGCAGCGGTGACGGCGAACGGACAGGAGTGCGCGCAGATCGGCACCGATATCTTGAAGAAAGATGGATCCGCCGTCGACGCCGCTATCGCCACGCTCCTCTGTGAAGGTGTCGCCAATCCGCAAAGGTGAGCGACAATACCGTAATGAAGTTCCGGAAGCGGAGAACGAGACATAAGAGCGCACACGCGGAGTGTTGATAAGCAAACAATTCATTGCTCGAAAGCTGTGGGCTGGGAGGAGGTTTCCTCATGACGATATGGGACGCGAAGACGCGAACCTCGAACTACCTGGACGCGCGCGAGGTCGCGCCGCTCGCCGCCACCGAGAACATGTTCAACGGAAACTCAACCCTCTCCACGATCGGTAGGCGCGACAACGTCGTGGACGCTGCGACTTCAACGAAATCTCCATGGCTCCTTCGTCGTTCCAGGTGGCTTATCGATCGCGGTACCGGGCGAGCTGGCGGGCTACTGGGAGGCCCACCGAAAGTACGGAAAACTGCCCTGGGCAAAGCTCTTCAAGCCCGCCATCGCTGTGTGCAAGAAAGGGGCGATCGTCACGAAATATTTCGCCGACGTTTTGTCGAAGAACGAGGCGTCGATAAGGAGCGAACCCACGCTGGTCGAGATTTTAATCAATCCCGCGACTAACGCGACGTGGAAGGTGAGCGACGACCGCGATTCCTCTGCGCTCGTAACGCGACGACCGCCGATATCGCGAATTCATCAGTGAACGATGTCGCCGAATAGGTGGGAGATAGGATGAAGCGGCCGATGCTGGCGAAGACCATGGCGAAGATCGCGTCTGACGGTCCCGATATCTTGTACAAGGGCGCCATCGCCGAGCAGCTGGTGTCCGAGATCAAGGCGTTCGGTGGAATCATCACGAAGGAGGATCTCAGCGGTTACAGGTGTGCCACGGTCCGCCGCGTCGATCGTCGGCGGCGCCGCGAGAATGATCGATTCTCCCCTTTCGCAGAGCCAAGTGGAGGACGCCGATCACCGCGAAGATCGGCAAATTCACGATACACACGGCGCCGCCGCCGGGTTCCGGGGTGCTCGTCGCGTTCATGTTGAAAGTGCTGAACGGCATCGTGCCTGCCAAAAACGAGGGCGACACGTATCAGCGCATCATCGAGACCTTCAAGTGGGCGTACGCGCGGCGAACCGAGCTGGGCGATTCCGATTTCGTCGATATAGGTGAGTGAGCGAGAGCGAGGATCGCCGTCGTGCCGATATCACCGCGCGGTTCGCATTGTTCTCCAGGTGGCGTCCTCGGCAAACTAACGTCGGACGAGTACGCCAACGCCACGCGGCAGAAGATAAGGGACGACTGGACCAGCAATGATCCCGGCTATTACGGCGCCGTAACGTCCAACGTCGAGGACCACGGGACCGCCCACATATCGGTCCTGGCGCCCGACGGCTCCGCGGTGTCGGTCACCTCGACGATCAATCTGTTGTACGTTCACGATCGCGAGATTCCCACGATAAAACGCGCGCGACGCACGCACGTATGCGTAGACCCTGGCGGAAATATTTCTCTGAAGCACTCTGAAGTAAAGTCTGAAGATCTGCGAAAATAACCCTGAGAAACTGTGAAAATAACTTTTCAGAGAAGATCAGGAAAGTGTAGAGAAGTTTTAAAATCGGCTGAAATGATATGTGATATTCTCTGAAAATGTCTTCCCTTCCTCTGATTATGTCTGAAAATGTACAAGTTTCTCTGAAGAATTATATTCAGCACTTCGGAATAATTCAGAAAAGTTTAAGCAAATGCAGAAATAACAGCAAACGAGCTTTTGCTGGGAATATCTACCTTCTTTCGGATTATTTCGAAATGTTTCCGATTTTCTCCGAGATCCACAGGGAACTTTTAATGATTCATACATTTCCGGATAAATTCAAAAATTTGAAAAGTGGAGGAAATCAGAGATTTTCGCAGAGAGCTCGAATTGTTTCCCTGCCGTCGGAAAAACCCCGAAAAAAATATTCTTTCACAAATTTCAGCTTTTCAGACAAATCTTTTCCGCCGGCGTATCGATGTACTGCTCGTTTTCCAGGTTCGGTTCGCAGAGACGCTCGCGCTCGACCGGTATAATACTCAACGACGAGATGGACGACTTCAGCTCGCCGAAGATCACCAACGAATTCGGCCTCCCGTCGTCGCCCGCCAACTACATCGTCCCCGGAAAGCGACCGATGAGTTCGATGTCGCCGTCGATACTGGTAAGTCGATCCTCGAGAATCCGACGGTGAATTTTGGAAAAATCCTCTCACTGCGTCCAGTTGAACGAGAACAATGAAGTGCGGCTGATCGTCGGCGCGGCCGGCGGTTCGAAGATCACTACCAGCGTGACGCTCACGACGATACTGAATCTCTGGATGGGATACCACATCAAAGATGCGATCAACGCTCCCAGAATTCACCATCAGGTAATACGCACTGTTAACCCTTTACCTACTTCTCCTTAGTTTTTACTGGATTTCTAGTTCGCGTTGACATTCAAGTATGAAAATGCTTTTTTTTAATAAACTCTTGGGGGTGTAAGGAGTACAACTGGCACAAAAAAGTACGTGAATTGGTTAATTACTTATTAGTTACGAACAATTAAAACTCGAAAATCCCGTCTTTTTTTTACAATAAATTCGGCTGTGTCTAAACTACAAGTCCTAGAGATCTAAAATTTTTTTTGCAAATATCTTGAACATTGTACTAAACGATATATTTTCTGCAGAATTTTTCGTAGGTCAGTTTTTTCCAAAAAAATTTCCAAAATATGCAAAAATAGAGTTTTTTGTTATGTTGGTCTATAAAAAATTCTGAGAGAGACAGTAGTTACCATATTGGATCCGCCATTTTGAATTTTGCAGTACTGACGTCAGAATCGTGACGAACACAGTCGGCAAATTGAATAAATAATTTTTAATTTTGAAGTTCTAACGTCATCATCGTGCTCAGCGACCCTGAAAACCTTTATAAAGCTAAAAATAACAATAATATGAATGAAAAAAAAAAATTCGCGTCGCAAAGGGTTAACGACGGATGAGATATCGCGATCTAACGATGTAACGACGTTCCAGCTCTTTCCCATGGCGGTTCAGAATGACGACGATTTCCCGCAATCGATCCTGGACCACCTGAGGAGCATCGGTCACAACGTCACCACCTCCAATAAATTCGGCAGCACCGTGACCGCCATAGCCCGTAACAATGAGGGTAGCATCTCGGCGAGTTCGGATTATCGTCGCGAGGGAACGACCGCTGGATTTAAAAGGAAATTTAAACATCGCTGTGGGGGTGACCGACGATTCTCGAGTCCAAAGCACTGGATCGCAAAAGCACTTCGCATGACAGGCAGTCTATGACATCTCAGAGCGCGAACAAACGCAACCGTTTTCTTGATTTTTTTTCACGACTGCGTTCATCTTTACCTCCTTTTCTGCACGCACACGAGCATGCTGTGCCTTTTCTGTGCGTTAAATTTAATAAATCAACGAATCGTGCTCCTGTACTAGTCTTTCATGATTTATTTAACCCGCTTCGCTGTCGTTGTTAAAAAGAAACTGGGATACTCTGCGGGATTTTTCTCACTTCGATAACAATCGTAAATATTCGAGGAAGAAAAGATACTGTTTTTCTCTCGCATCGTGTTCGTGTCAACGCAGAATAGTTTACATCTTCTCATACAAAACTGGTGTCTCCGCACCTGTATGTACATACATTGTACTGACGCGCTTCGCGAAGACACGGCAGGGAGAAACCGTCCGCTCGAGACGGTTTCTCCGTTAATAAACTTGACGGATAAAAAAGAAACTTCACGAACAGTTCAAGAGCTGCTGCTGCTCTCGGAAAGCTCGGCCTCCTTCGTCACCTTGCGAGCCTTCCGCTTGGTCCTCTTGGTACATCCCGGGCCCCGCTTCGACTTCCTGAATACCTCGATCGCGCGGAGCTTGCTCTTCAGCGCGTTCGCCTTGTCCTTTTCTCTCTGCGGGATTCGCTCGGGCGCATATTCATCGTCTGCTCGAACTTTGACGATCTTTTGTCGATCGACACTCTTGTCCTCGCTCTCGTCTTTTTTGGCGACGCTCTCAGCCGCCGAACTCGGCTCCGCGCTGACCGCCTTCTCCTCCCGCTTCGCGGTCCTCTTCGCACCGCGACGCTTCGGCGGCTTCTTCGCGCCCGTCTCCGTCTCCGCTTCGGGAAGCTCCGGCAGCTGTCCGAAGCCCAATTGTCGCACGGCTTTCTGCACACGCTTGCTGAGGCCCGCCTCGATGGACCGCGGGACGTTCTTCACCTCGAAGAACGACTCTATGCTGCGTTGGCTCTTCACTTCCCTCTGCCGCTTCAAGATCGGCCCGAGTATGTCCTCGAGCTTCTTCCGCGTCCATCCGAACTTCTCCCTCGCGTAGTCGCCCAGCAGCACCAGGTTCGGCTTGCCCCAAGCGAAGCCTTCCTTCGACTCGTCCACCGTCGGAAAGAGGTAAGCCTGCGCGACCGCTTCGCTGGGAAATCCTGCGAGAAGACCCGCTCGCTCTCAATCTCTACCGAGAAAACTTCCCGGTCTCAAGGCTTCAGAGTGTGTTCCCTATTTCCCTTTATTCTCCTATTTTTTAAGTTCCTCTTTTTCACCCTAAAACTCGCGATTTTCCCCTCTTTCCTCTGTAATTCGATATTTTCCCTCTAAAACTACTTATTATTCAGCTTTTCAGTTGAATTCGTGTCTTTTCATCGTTTCAGATTACGAGAAACGGATCAAAATAGTCAATTCTTTTTGCTAAAATAATGTAACTCCTACTTTATCTACCTGCATCAATATTTCGTTTAGAATATAATAACTTGGTTGAATTAATGTTTCTTATCAGATTTAAGTTACATAATATAGGTAAGAAATAAATTTTTAAGTTACAAAAATATCATTCACTTGATAAACATCGGTGTTTCATTATGTATCTTAAAAATTGTTATTTTTTAAAACCGCTACACGTTTCTAATTTCTGGGAGAACTTTTTTGATCAAAATCGTCCTCTTGTTTTGTCAAAATTTCTCCTATTTCCCCTAAAGTGAAATAAATAGGGGCTGTGTGAAGCCTGCAATTTCAATAGTTCTCAGAGATCAAATACAGTAGGATTTCGACTATCCGAATCAATTGGGACCAGGCCTAGTTCGGATTAGCGAAAGTTCGGATAATAGAACAGTCCTGATGAGTGAAACAATGTTTCACAATGAACCATTCACAGGAATGTTGAAAGATAACTCAGTCTATAGGTATATATATTTTTAATTATAAACGTTTACAACAAAAATTGTAGAAATTGAATTTTTAGTTCAGAGCTTCTTTATCACAAGGCTCCCAGCAACTTAATTTCTTGAAAAAAAGTGAAAAAAGTGATATCTTAACTGAAAAAAAGGTACTAAAAGTGACTGAGATAGTCTTGATTGATACATTCTTATGAAGAAAATTTATGAGTAGGAAAAATTGTTTACCCAATATAGAAAAAAGGAATTTAAGTAACTGTTTAAGAAAAAAGGTATTTGGCTCTAAGAAAAGGATAAAACTCTTAAAAAGCGAACGACTGACAGCCCTGTTATCATGAAATCCATAATTTTTTGTCAGCGTATGACCAACGGTAATAAATAAAAATTATCGATATGCATTTATAACTGCGCGTCGCAAAGATTTAATAAAGACACAATGAGAAAAAATATACAGACGAATTAAAGTCCTAAAAGGCGATATGAACTTGGATATATTCGAACGCCGGCTTGATTTGCAACGTTGAAACACGCCTTCCAAAATTTTGAACCGACGTTCAAACACTTAATAAAAATTCCGAATGAAGCAAACCGTGGTTCAGATAATAGAACATTCGGATGGAGCAAGTTGCGTTTCGACTAGCGAAGAGTTCGAATAATCGAGGTCCTGCTGTATTTATTCAATGGATGAAGGACGTTTTTGTATCTTAAAAATGTATATCTTATGTCGTGTAACTTAAGCCCGAGTATCGCGATCTGATTTAAGAAAAAGAGACCATCTGCCGAATCTAGTTTCCGATAAGAAACATTAATTCAACCAAGTTATTAAATTTCAAACGAATTATTGATGCAGATAGATAAAGTACACTGAAAAAAAGAGTTTATTTACAGTTAATACACGTATACCGTCAGTGTCATGACAATATGTCGTATGTCGAACACTGTCACTTTTCAGGAGACACAAAAAACCGTATGAATTGTACTACGTTAAATTGTTAAACGCTGGCATTCGTGATTTGTCGTGCACGTTCAAAGGAAACTTGCCAGTTAACCAATGCGCAGCGAGATAATCTATTAGTCAGCGCGCGAATATCATTTTGAGCAAATTCGGAGATACGACATATTGTCATGACACCGATGACACTTGATTATGACGAAAGAAATAGTTCTTTGGACAGAACAGATATTCATTAATTATTACTTTATTTCTGTTTGACTGAAAGAGACACATTCTAATAATTAACATATATTTACTTGGCCCAACAAAATATCTCTTTCGCCATAATGAAGCCTACATTTGAAGAACTCGGCTGTAAAACCTGTTTAACCGACATGAAGTTCCATGCTAGTTAACCAGTTTTACAGCCGAGGTCTTCGTTTATTAATTACAAATAAATCCTTCTCTCAGAGTGCAGGAGTTATAGTAACGCGCGACGATGTATGCCTTCCTAAATTTCGGTCCGATGTTCAAATAATACAAAATCTAGCTCGAGCAAGTCGCGGCTCGGATAACAGAACATTCGGATAAAGCAATTTGTGCTTCGTACCTTTGTCCAACTCGACGTTTCGCAGCTTGTTGCGGAGAGTGGTTCTCGCGTTGCCAAAGTCCCCGTCCTTCTTAACCCAGCGGTAGAACTTTACGAGGCCGCGCAGCAGGTCGTCGCCGTCCGAGGGAAACGCGGCGAGTATTTCCAGAGCGGTGACCGGGCCGATGCCCGCGATTCCCGCGGTGTAATCGCTGCCCACCAGCAGCGCCAACTGTATGAGCTGCCGCCGCGTGAGATCTACGTGAAAAAAAAAAAAAGAAAAAAGAGTTACGCGTAAGTCTCTTCGTCTACGCGCGAGCGCTCTCAAATAAATCGTAAAACGCTTCTCTCACTAAAGTGACGCTGTATGTCCGACGAGCGGAACTGCAAGACGTGCTTGTTGCTGTTGAAGAAGTTCTTGTAGACGCACTGACCGCCAAAGAGCCATATGTCGGAGTCGTCGGTTATCGTGCCGTCGGTCAGCCTGATCGTTTCCAGGTACGCGCACTGGGCCTCGGCTTCCATCGGCGCGACGACGTAGGGAATCCCGAAGAGACGGAGGAGTTCCTGATGCCGGGGGACGATCGAATATTGATAATCTATCGGCGCTCGTTGGCAAATTCAGTTGCCGAGCAATTTTTGTTTGGTTTGAAACAATGGATCAAGCGTTCTCGCGTTGTTTAAAAAACGTCTCCAAATGCTCAATTTTATTAGAAAATAGTGCAGTTTCTGAAATTAATTCCTAAACACTGCAGAAACGATTAATCGAATGTGCGTGACCAAAAATTGTTCGGCAACTGAAAATGACCACTGAAAACTTTCGCGGACCGAAGAAGAAATGAGTTCCGACGTCTCACCTGCGCCTCCATCCGCATCTGCTCGGTGATGTCCGTAGCCTGCCTCTCCAAGCTCCCGATGCTTCTAGTCAAAGCGCTTCGCTCGCTCTCCAGTTGCGTCTACCAAACACAGAGGACAATTCTTGAAAAGGCGAACCCCGATTCCCGTTCTACGCATTCTCGAGCGACGAAGTACCTTCATCGACAGGAGTTCCTCTCTGTCGACGACCGGAGCCACGATTTCCCTCGCCAAGTCATTCGCGGAGGTCGACGGCGCCGAAAAATCGTCGATTCCATCGTTTTTCTCGCCGCGGGACTCCGGATTCGCATGATCCGTTCCCAAATTTTCCCCCGGAATCTCGATGACCGGGCGAATGATTTGACTTGCCGATGACTGCAGACGTTCCGCGCTTCTTCTCTCGCCGACGCTAGCCGCACCGATCGATTTATCGGCTTCCGCCGCGTCATCGGCGAACACATCGGCGAACAAATCCTCCCCGAGGCTGTCTTCCGGCTTGATCGTGATCTCCCAGCGCTTCTCCTCGACTGTCTTCCCGGCGAACAACGCATCCGCGATCTCCACGTCCTGGATCTCCACGAAATCGTCGGATCCGGAGTCCGAATCCAGATCGACAGCCACTACCGAAGTCTCCTTCTCGACGACTTCGCTCGGAAGCGAAATCTCGTCTTGCGGCTTTTTGGGGACCTCCGGATCCAGTCCGTCGGTCTCTTCAGTTGTTCCTCCCGGAGCTTCTTGGACTTCTACGAAATCATCAGAGCTCGAGCGAGAATCCGCGCCCTGAAAACTCCTCTCCTCGTGCTTCGAATCCGAACTGCGCTCGATTTCTGGAACGTCTTCTTCCTTCGAAGAAGACTTCACGCCGTCCGATCTTTCCTCCTCCGCGGATTCGCCCTCCTTGCCCACCTTCCCGTTAAAAATCGCGCCCAACTCGTCGTTGGAAGCTCCCGGCGTCCCTTCATCCGCGCCAGCTCGACTCCCCGGCCGCGCTTCCTCGCTCCTCGTCTCCGCATCGGACGTCTTCTCCCTCCTCTTGTTCTGCTCCATCGCGAAGCAGATCTGCTCCTCGTTGAGGCCGCTGTGCTCCAGCATGTACGCCAATGCGGGATTCATGGAAGTCTTGCCGAAGCTCTTCTTCGACGCCCACCGCTCGTCCGTCACCAGCTCGACGTCGGAGTCCCACTCGTCGTCCAGCTCGTACTCGTTCATATTCTCGACGACGGACACGAGCCTGTTGAACTCCTCCTCCGCCCGCAGCTTCGCCTTCGCCGCGGCGTTTATATCTGGCCAAATTATCCCCGCGTGGAAAAACGCTCGTCTCGGCGTACTCTATTCCGTTCGCGCGCGCTTACCGTTGATGTAGATGACCCTGGTGACGTTGTCGGAGGCGATTCTGCAGGCGCCGTCGGAATTGCTCGTGTCGATGCCCTGCTCGGTCAACAGTTTGTCGAGCTCGTCGAGCGTCAACGTCTTCCCGCCGATCTCCTTCTCCACTGCCTCCAGCGACTCCTGCACGAGTCGGCGCTTCAGCAGTCGCTTCATCTGGTACCCGGAGAACTCGTGCGTTTCCTGAGAGAGGCGGGCTTTTGTCGTCGATTTTATTTTATGAGAACGGAGTGAGAGGAGAGATTTATAGTGGGAACAGTAGATTTTTTGAGCCAGAATGGCTACAGGAACTTGATTATAGAATTTCCTGATTATTCCCTGACCTTTCCAGGTTTCTTCCTGATTTTTCCCCGACTATTTCAGGTAAAGTTGTTGGTATTCCTGATATTTTTGTTTCGTATTACGAGTTTTGTATGATCCAATCGACAAAGCTATGGATAATTGTAGCATAAGAACACGAGGTTTTAAAGAGGTTCAAATACGCAAAAAAAGTAACGTGGATGGCAGAGGCCCTAATTTTAGTCATAGCGCTTTTCATATACTAATATTGCCTTCATCGCTAATCGATATTCTTACTATTGATAAAAAGAGAAAACTGATTCATAGGAAACTTAGTACTTTCCAAATTTATGAAGGTTGAAAACTTTCGAAAATTTTAGAAAATTCTTTAATTTCCCTGACTCACATAATTCCCTGACAGTTCCAGGTTTCCAGAATTCCCTGACCGCTGGACACCGTAAGAAATAAACTTTATTTATAATTTCCAGTAAAAATCCAAAATTCCCTGACATTTCCCGGTTTTTCAGGTCTATAGCAACCTTGTAAACACTTCATACTTTCTCTGTTAAATGCTTCCTACTTCTTTCCTTTAAGAGGTACGGGGAACTTAACGAGATGAAGTAAGAGGCTGGAGAGAACAATAGGAATATTGGAGACGCTGGAAGAGGTTGAAGGAGAAAAGATTTTTCCTGACGCTTTCACTGATATTCGCGTCGAAATCAAACGAATGATTAAACGTGGTATCTAGTGAAGTCTGAAAGAGTAATATTCCCGGACTCGTTCAGGTTTTCAAATCTGAAATATCGAAGCAGTGAAGCTTTTTTTCTGAATCTCAACATAACGCGGAGCGCCAGAAATCTTGCGAGAAAATGTACGAACAATATACATAAAATATCCAGATCAATAAGTAAAGTAAGTTACATGATATAAGATATACATTTTTAAATTACAAAAATATTCTTCTATCGCTTAATAAGTTTTAGCGTTTCATTGTACACTATAATAAAAACTATTTTTTTTAAACACGGAATTTTTTAATTCCTGTGGAAGATCTCTCTTTTTTAATCAAAATTATTTCCTTTATGCCAAAATTTCCCCCGTTTCCCCTAAAATTCAATAAACAAGGACTGTAAAGCCTGGATTCCTTTTAATCTAAAGTGACAAAAATTTAGAATCAAATTCTCAAAGAAGCAGTACCATTCGGACTCACTCAGTCCACTGTACAAACAACTTTTGCTTCTAAAACTCAGTCAAACACGGCAAAGGCAGTCGGAATCCGTACATTCCGCAGTCACCGCGCCGAGCAACAATCCCCAAAAATTCTCCGCGTTCTCCATCGAAAATTCCAAAGTACTTGCTTCGGGCATTTCGTAGAGTCGTCCCCACGAGTTCTGCTTCCTGGTCTCCTTCAAATCCGTGAGTATATCGTACCGCACGTCCGGCGGCAGTTGTTTGAACTCGGCGCTGCCCACGTCGACGGAATGAATATTTCCCCTCCACTTTGTTTGCTTCCGCGGGGTCAATTCCTCCTCCTCCGAGTCCAAGTCATCCTCGTAATCTGAGGACGCCCTGCTCGTGCTTGGCTTTGCCGGCAGTTTGAACATGTTATTTGCAGCGGAGGAGGAAGTGTCCCTGGCCACGTCCCAAGAAGGACCAGAGTCCTCCGTCGCGTTCGCCTTGCCCAGCGCATCTTTCACAGCCGTACGCTTGATGAGATTTCGCATCAAGTCATATTTCATCTTCTGCGCCTTGCTCGACACTGCTGACTTTTGCTTCTTGCGAGATATCTGAAAGAGCGGGGAGAGTCAAAGAATATCGAATCGCGGGGCATGCAGAGACGGAGAGGACGATTGTGGTACGTACGATCGTATTTTTCTTTAGCAAAGGCACGTCGCCGTCGAAGACGAAGACGGGCTTGATTTTGAAGTAGAGAAGCTTGCAAATGCGGTGGAACAGACCGACGAGGTGCGCGTTGGGCACGGGGCTTCCCCGCTCGTCCTGGTAGCCCTGCAATATCTGATGTATCCATATAGAAACGTCTGTGAACTCTCGTTAAGGAATTTTCCAATCCGCCAGCTCCGCACCCTCTAGAATACGCGATAGACGCGTGAAAGGATACCGATCGCCAGAATCTTCCCCTCTAGCGATTCCACGGGTACTGGCTTCCCCGCGGCGTCCAGCAGACGCCAGAGGCCGAATACTCCCATGCTTCGCGACGCGGAACCTGCGGAGCCGCAAAATGTCAAAAAACGTGATTCTTTGACGGAGGGTTATTTCGAGTTGCGGGTCGTAAAGACGTTGAAATAAAGTGTCTTAATCTCCTGCGAAATATTCGCCACAGTATTCGCAGTCCGTAATTCGCAACATAAAAACAAATCCTAACCTCAAAATTGTCGACGAATAGCAGATATATCCGCTGCTCCTCGTCGTGAGGATCTCAACCAAAGTCGGTTTCACTGACCATTAGGACGGTGTCACTCATTGCAAATAATTTTTTCACGTGTCAAAAGAAATTAGTTCAAACAGTTTTTTTCACGCGCGAAACTGCATGAAACTGACAGAACATTCACACCGGAACACACCACTTTACCGATTCAGTTCAAGCACGCAACACATTCAAATCGCACACAGCACAGGGAGGCTTGTCCACCTTTTGTATACATTTTGCGGAAAATCACGGGTTATCCTAAGCGGATGTTTGAGTTCAACTAATTGTTGAAACGTAAGTCTTTCTTTCAATTGCTATTTTTCAAATAGACACCATTTAGAAGTTACGGATAATCCCCTTCGCGCTGCTCTAACCTACAAACGTCCCGGAATGCCACTGTAAACATTCTTGATTCGTGTTTTACATTTTCAGTTTATTGGCGTAAATGATTGAAGGGTCGCATTCTCGTGTCCACCTGTATTATACATTTTCTGGATCTGGTTTGTGTTTATCATCATGTGTTTAGATCATGCCAAAGAGGGATTCAGGGATACTGCAAAAGACGCGAAGTGAGCTATTGGAATATGCTTGATATCTAATTTTAATTGTGTAAAGTATTCCGATACTCTTCTGTTTCCAGATTCAAATGGCTAATCCGACCTTATGTGGTGCTTCAAAAGGAACATCAATGCTTAACACATTCGCTGCGGACCGCACACAACTCCTGCTTTAAAATACATACACCCTCACGGGGAAACTGCATCATCCGCAGCGAACGTGTAAAGGAAACTCTTTCAGAACTTGATAGTCAGTATACGCTCACAATGATCTTCTACTGAGAAATGTATTGTACAATGAAAAAGAAAATAGCGTTACTTTCATTGACTACGAGTACACTGCTTTTAACTGAGGCTTTTGATATATCCAATCATTTTATTGAATTTGCTGGTAATCAAATTATCCATTTACCACGAACTAATCATTTTTATAGCATGGAAGTAATACAAAATCTCTTATTTCTTTTTTCAGGTATAGATAATCCTGACTTTTCTCTATATCCGGAGGAAACATTGCAAAGGGCTTGGCTTAGAATATATCTTCGTACGTACAATGAAGCCACAGATGTATCCGAAGATACTGTTACTAAACTTTATACCAAGGTTTAAGTTTCCTCCTTTATCTCATTTCTTCCGGGGTTGCTGGGCGCTTATACAGAGTGAACATTCAAATATCGACTTTGATTTTCTGGAGTAAGTTTATTTAATTATTATTAGATTGTAATCAGGATATTTTCATTGTATAATATTCATATTTCATTTGATGATAATCGTTTTGATAATAGGTACGCTTCAGATTTAACGAACACTTCAAGATGAAGGACCAATACCTGAACATGAAGTATAAAATTTACGCCAAGACGAAATCATTCCATACAATGAAGAATTTTAATCATTCCCAACGACGTATTCTGTATGATACTATTTAATTTTACCAGCTTGTTAACTGGATTTCTCAACGAAATTATCTCCTTTTATTCAGATTCATTATAACAGCAATTGAAAAAAATTGCGAGTGAAAATACTATGATATAATAGCTTAAATCGTACAGTATTTTATATAAACAATAGGATAATATACACAATAGAATCATGTACATATTATGTTACCGAATAAAAAAACATTTTCTGTTATCCATCATGTTTTTCCCGCAATTTCTAAAACTATCTTTTGACCTTTTTTAAAGTTATCATCTGAATTAACAGGTCAGTTTTTTCTCCGTACTAGTAAACCTTTGCCAGTAAACGATATTTGATAGAGCAAGTTTACGAGTTTACGAATACGAATTTAGGTTAGTGTGCTGAAGAGGTTACTTTTCATCTGATATCTGAAGCCGGCTCGAATCGCTTTTGTGACGGTACCTATTAGAGCGGGCACTGCCAGAAACGGCTTGATACGAATCGTCCGGAAATTACTTTCGGAGAAAGGTTCGGGATCTTGGTATTTACGACCTATGTTCATCGAAATATTCGTTTCGCCTACGACGCGATTAATTCTAGTCTGCGAATTATTTGTGAAGCGACGCTCCCAGCCTTGACGGGCCTTTATACCGCAAACGCCGGTGACGCACCTTGTGATGCGTCATCGGACACGTTGCCCTATAAATTATAAATAATTCAAATGATTGTATCTTATATTTATATGAAGGGTCCAGTGGAAAAACGATGAGGTTCCATATTTCTAAAAGTTGAGAAACACGACATTTAAAGTTTCACAACGCGCAAGAGTCTACAGTGCCGCCTATTTTCAACCACAGTTTTTAGTGGAATCTCATTGTTTGTCCCCTGTAAGGTTTGGTATGTTATCACTTCATATTAAAAGCTAACAGATGCCCTTAAAATATTGATTTCGAAAAAAATGGAACCTCATCGTTTTTCCACTGGACCCTTCATACCGGGTGTTAGGCTATGTTGTGGCCATAGGACGATATGGTACGTAGCGATTTGTAGACTCTAGATTGTACGCTATTGGTCGGAGACGCAAGCACGCCGAACGATTAGCTCTGCTATCGTCGACAGACGGCAATCGTCGCAAGAGAAGTTCCCTAAGGCGTAGGCACCTAGCAGACGAGAAAGTATGGCGGTTGATAGATACGTTTGTTTACAGTGGAATTTTTCGGAGCAATTGTACTTTTTGGAAATAAAACGTGATTTTCAAAGTTAATAAAATATTTCTATTCGCGAAACGATTTCCTTCGCGTTTGTTTCGATTCTCGAACGCGCTTATTAATAAAAAGTAAAAATACAGTTAAATCGAAGTAATGAAGGAAGGGTGATAAATCTTAGGTTAAATGTAAAATAATTAACGAGTTGTAGAGACAAGTGAACCAACGTGTAAGATTACAGTGACCAGGCAGTTCTCAAGATTTTTGAGTAGGGTAAGTGTAACGATAAATCAAGAGGAATAACAAAAATGAATTGTTTTGAAGTCATTCAATTTCTTTATACTTTACAAAGGCAATAATATTACAAAAATTATTCGTAGAATTAGAGAAAGTGATGAGTTCTTCATGGAAATGACTTCGACTATGGACGAAGCAAGACAACGCTAAACCAATGGATGACGGAAGAGTTTGACGATGTGCATCAGCCTCCACGGAGAAATGTGCCGAAGACGAAGGACGATTGGTGTGCCGCTCATGAGTTTGAAATAAATGAAACGTAAGGTATTATTCATACAGAAAAAGAATGTAGTGCAGGTATTTATTTACCAGTACGACACACATTAACATCCGCTAACCAACGATATGGAATTTTTCAGCAGGTATCGATAACCAGGACCATGGTGAAGGACTTTATGTTTTGCAAGTGTGCCTGCGATCGGCAACCTGATCGAGTGCTTTGTAAGAGCCTGGGTTGGTGCATCCCGCAGTAATGTCAGATTGCTCCAAATTGAAATCCTCCCTCGTTTCACTCTGCCATTCAACAACGAGCAACAACTCCCCTGGAGGACACGAAAAGCTGTAACATCAGGAAGACCGTGAAAGGTTAATAAAATTATGGAAAACGATACCACGAATGTAAGCAAATCCTTTTCATAACATTTTGTGGAAAACTCACCGTTGCTTCATCTTTACAGGAGACGTTCTAAATGATTTCCTTGATCAGCCGAGCAATAATCCAAATGATCGTGGAATGCTGAGGTCGCAACAACGAGCATCAACTCCCCCGGAGGAGACGAAAAACTGTTACATCTATCGGCGTTAGGTTGGGCGATCGCGGCGGCAACGGTATTGGACCCATTTTCCTAACCAACGGTTGGGGAATTCCTCATCCAGGAATCGCTGGACTCGTATCGTCGAGTACGCGGGAGTGTTGAAAATACATCTGGGCTCCGATCTGTAAGTAACAGTAATTAAATTGTCGATTTTCAATAGCTTACCATGGGACTGTAATAACGTGACTGCGTTCTACTAATACTTACTTCTTCTTCGATGTTTCGAAGCGACGGTATTACTAAATATCTCAGAATATCGAGATACATCTGGCCGTTCCAATTTTCGTGAAGGAAAGCCGGCCCTGTAATTCGGTTACCGATTATTCCAACCCAGACGTTTACTTTCATGGGGTACTGGGTCCTTACATCCCACGGTATCCTGGGATTTTCCCTTGCCCAAAAAATATCTCAATTACCCTAGCTACACTTGTTCGAGAGTTGTTCTCATTTAGAACATCTCCTGTAAAGATGAAGCAACCGTGAGTTTTCCACAAAATGTTATGAAAGGATTTGCTTACATCCGTGGTATCGCTTTCCATAATTTTATTAACCTTTCACGGTCTTCCTGGTGTTACAGCTTTTCGTGTCCTCCGGGGAGTTGCTGCTCGTTGTTGCGACCTCAGCATTCCACGATCGTTTGGATTATTGCTCGGCTGAGCAAGGAAATCATTTAGAACATCTCCTGTAAAGATGAAGCAACCGTGAGTTTTCCACAAAATGTTATGAAAAGGATTTGCTTACATTCGTGGTATCGTTTTCCATAATTTTATTAACCTTTCACGGTCTTCCTGATGTTACAGCTTTCCGTGTCCTCCCGGGGAGTTGATGCTCGTTGTTGCGACCTCAGCATTCCACGATCGTTTGGATTATTGCTCAGCTGAGCAAGGAAATCATTTAGAACGTCTCCTGTAAAGATGAAGCAACGGTGAGTTTTCCACAAAATGTTATGAAAAGGATTTGCTTACATTCGTGGTATCGTTTTCCATAATTTTATTAACCTTTCACGGTCTTCCTGATGTTACAGCTTTTCGTGTCCTCCGGGGGAGTTGATGCTCGTTGTTGAATGGCAGAGTGAAACGAGGGAGGATTTCAATTTGGAGCAATCTGACATTACTGCGGGATGCACCAACCCAGGCTCTTACAAAGCACTCGATCAGGTTGCTGATCGCAGGCACACTTGCAAAACATAAAGTCCTTCACCATGGTCCTGGTTATCGATACTTGCTGAAAAATTCCATATCGTTGATTAGCGGATGGTAATGTGTGTCGTACTGGTAAATTAAATACCTGCACTCTCTCTACATTCTTTTTCTGTATGAATAATACCTTACGTTTCATTTATTTCAAACTCATGAGCGGCACACCAATCGTCCTTCGTCTTCGGCACATTTCTCCGTGGAGGCTGATGCACATCGTCGAACTCTTCCGTCATCCATTGGTTTAGCGTCGTCTTGCTTCGTCCATAGTCGAAGTCATTTCCATGAAGAACTCATCACTTTCTCTAATTCTACGAATAATTTTTGTAATATTATTGCCTTTGTAAAGTATAAAGAAATTGAATGTGACTTCAAAACAATTCATTTTTGTTATTCCTCTTGATTTATCGTTACACTTACCCTACTTAAAAATCTTGAGAACTGCCTGGTCACTGTAATCTTACACGTTGGTTCACTTGTCTCTACAACTCGTTAATTATTTTACATTTAACCTAAGATTTATCACCCCTCCTTCATTACTTCGATTTAACTGTATTTTTACTTTTTACTAATAAGCGCGTTTGAGGATCGAAATAAATGCGAAGGAAATCGTTTCGCGAATAGAAATATTTTATTAACTTTGAAAATCACGTTTTATTTCCAAAAAGTACAATTGCTCCGAAAAATTCCACTTTGTAAACAAACGTATCTGTCAACCGCCATACTTTCTCGTCTGCTAGGTGCCTACGCCTTAGGGAACTTCTCTTGCGACGATTGCCGTCTGTCGACGATAGCAGAGCCAATCGTTCGGCGTGCTTGCGTCTCCGACCAATAGCGTACAACCTAGAGTCTACAAATCGCTACGTACCATATCGTCCTATGGCCACAACATAGCCTAACACCCGGTATGTACATAAATTGGTCTTTACCTAGTAACATTTATTTTCTCCTTCTTCTGCATTGGCTCGCGTGTGAAACTAGCGAGCGTCCGCCATCTTTCAAATCGATCCAGCAATTGTTTAGAAGGTCGTCTGCTACTCTGCTGGGCCGTGACACTTCGTTTTACGTTCTTTTCGTCGCCGTGAACGCGAATAATAGACGAGCTATGAACTGAAACAATCGTTGGTCACCAGAATCTCGCAGGAGCTGACGGAAGAATGTCGACGAACGGGGTGAGTACTCGCCAGGTCGCTTCACTCTTAACGAAAAGTCGTTCGTCGGCGCCGACTGTCACTGCGGCGCGTCCTGTCAAAATTGTTTGGCGACACGCGACAGCGGAAGGAGAATTTATTACGCAAAGTCAATTCGAACGGCGATTCGTTTCTTTCGATTACGCGGATCCGTTGACGTTAATGCGATGATAAATTTTTTTGGGAAAAAAGTGTCAATCCACGTTTTTTATTTGGGGTTCAATTCCGGAACTGTCACTTTGACGTTTTCACGCATCTCTGATTTCACGTGTGATAACAATTTAATAGGTGTAATCAGATGTCTGGCGCTTTAAGGTTTTGATGTTATTTCCCTCTTCGAGAAGCGTTTCAAAGCTGCTCCGACGTTTCACAGCGTTCGCCATAGCAGCTTTTGTATCTCGCGATAATGCGGCAAATATTCGGATTTTGATCGAGCTATTTCAATCGCGCTAAACTCCAAAAGATTATAGAACCGATGTGATCCATAAGGGAGGTGCGTAAAACGCTATCACGTTATCCGTATGCTTTAGGTTCTCGTTGGTCCAATTCCTTCTCTCGGATCGCAATACGCTCTTTAAAAAAGTATTCCATCAAGTTGGTCAAAAACTTTGCGGCCATCAAGTTAACGACAATCGTATATCATATGATATAGACTAAATTTATTCACCGAAAAAGACATTTAAATCACTATATTATCTCGTTATCTGTAAGCTATCGGCTCATGTTTGTATAATACTTTCTACAAGATGATATTTTTATCTACAACAAAGTCTTATATCGATGTAGGCCTAAAGTTCATAAATAGTGAGATAATAGTGATGAAGTCCCTTTCCTGGCGAGTAAGTTTAGCCCCTTATGGTATGTCTGCTTGTCTGACTTCTCGACCTTCTAAAGTTGTTAATAAATACAAGATCCTATAGATTTCCATAGATAATTTCTATGGAAATCTGAAGTGCTTTTGATACAGCAATTCCAGATATCCGCTAGAAAAGATTGAAAAGGACGAATAGGAATTTAGTAGATTTTATGTGAGATATCTGAGATGATAAAAAAGGATTTAATGAATTTTATACCCGGGAATAAATGTTTATAGTCCTATATGACCAAATATGACTTGATATATTATAATCAGATCCAAGAGTTTAAACTTCATTTAGATCTAATTATGTATAATCATATCTGATCATACATGATTATATATGATCATACATGAATTTTCATATATGATCAGATAGAGACAAAATTCGGATTTGTGTGACTATATCCAATTATATATCATCATATATGATTATATAATATATGAACATTTTTTCTCGAGTATAATCTTATACAATGATCATATATAATTAGATACTATATATATCAGATTTGTAATTTGTCTCTATCTGATTATATACCTATGAAGAACTATACATGTATTATATGTGAGGCTAAACTTACTCTCTATAAAAATCTCTAATCACTGTTATCTCGTTATCTCTAAACTTGTGGCTCCTGTTTGTATAATACTTTCTTGAAGATTACATCTTTATCAACAACAAAGTCTCATATCGATACAGGCAAAAAGTTGACAAATAATGATATAACACTGATCGAACTTTCTTTCCCGGCGAGTAAGTTCAGCCTCACGTCTCGACTCTCTCTAAAATCGTTAACAAATACAAGACAACCGCGCGCTCTTCGCAGGACAATACGGCGGAGCTGGGCGAGCTGGAGAACGTGCGAGTCGTGGTGCGCGTGCGGCCGCTGAACGGGAAGGAGTTGGACAGTCGCTGCAAGAACGTGACCCAGGTGGACGCGCTCAATGGCGAGATCACCGTGGAGAATCCAACCGCCGCGCAGGGCGAGCCGCCGAAGGTCTTCGCGTTCGACGCCGTCTTCGACACGGACTCGACGCAGGTCGACATCTACAACGAGACCGCGAGGCCGATCGTCGACAAGGTCCTGCAGGGCTACAACGGCACGATATTCGCCTACGGCCAGACCGGTACCGGCAAAACGTACACGATGTCCGGCGCGAAAACCTCGCCGCAACTGCGCGGCATCATCCCCAACACCTTCGCTCACATTTTCGGCTACATCGCCAAGGCCGACGAGAATCAGAAGTGAGCCTCTTTCCCCGATATCCGATGGAAGAGACGCGAAATCGCGTTATCGGAAAACCGGGAAATGTCAGGGAATTTAGGATTTTTTCTGGAAATTATAAATAAAGCGGAGTGTTAATTTCTCGAAATTCTACCGTTGAAGCATTTCAGTCGGTTTCTCGTCGACTAGAATTAACGTCTCTGTCGTCAAAATACTTTTCCGAGCGTATAAACCTCTTTGCAGCTACTCTCATAATCTCAAAAGTTTGGGTTTGGTTCCAGAGTTCGTATTCTTGAATATTACTACGATTATTCATAGCTTTGTTGATTGTGCAATACTCGTAATATACTCGAAAATATTAGGGATTATTTACAAGATTTGATTTGAAATAGTGAGGGAAAAGTCGGGAAATTCTATAATCAAGTTTCTGTAGAAACTCTAATTATTACTCGCAATTATCGGCTCTCAGATTCCTGGTACGCGCGACGTATCTCGAGATCTACAACGAGGAGGTGCGCGACCTGCTGGGGAAGGATCAGAACACGCGTCTGGAGGTGAAGGAGCGGCCGGACATCGGCGTATTCGTAAAGGACCTCAGCGGCTACGTGGTGAACAACGCCGACGATCTCGACCGGATAATGACCCTGGGCAATAAGAATCGTAAGTAGGGAGAAGAGTTTTACGACGAAGAGAGAGACCAGCCAGAACCGCGTCCAACTCGTCGTTCCAACAGGCGTCGTCGGAGCGACCGCGATGAACGTCTCCAGCTCCCGCTCGCACGCGATCTTCACCATCACCGTCGAGTCCAGCCAGCTGGGCGAGGACGGCGAGCAGCACGTGAAGATGGGCAAGCTGCACCTGGTGGACCTGGCGGTGAGTGACTCCGCCACGCGAGGCTAAACTTACTCGCCAGGAGAGAAACTTCAATCGCTATTGTCTCATTATCAATGCATTTTTGGCCGGTATCGATATAAGACTTTATTGTAGATTGAAACACGTAATCTTCAAAAAAAGTATTATGCAAATATCAGCCAAAAGCCTACAGGTAATGAGATAATAGCGACCGAAGTTTCTTTCCTGACAAGTAAATTTAGCTTCATCTGGATTCACCGCCGTCTTTCTCTCCGCCAGGGATCCGAGCGACAGAGCAAGACGAAAGCGACGGGTATGCGTCTGCGCGAAGCGACGAAGATCAACCTGTCCCTGTCGACGCTGGGGAACGTCATATCCGCGCTGGTCGACGGCCAGAGCTCGCACGTGCCCTACCGAAACTCCAAGCTCACTCGCCTGCTGCAGGACTCGCTGGGCGGCAACTCGAAGACGCTGATGGTGAGCCACCCGCCTCCTCGACGCGTCGCGTCGCCCTCTCACGCCTCGCATTTCAGTGCGCCAACATCAGCCCCGCCGACATGAACTACGACGAGACCATCAGCACGCTGCGCTACGCGAACCGCGCGAAGAACATCAAGAATCGCGCGAGGATAAACGAGGACCCGAAGGACGCGCTGCTGCGCCAGTTCCAGGTGGAGATCGAGGAGCTGCGCAAGCAGCTCGAGGAGAACGCCGCGGAGCTCACGGAGTCCGAGGGCGAGACCGAGGACTCCGAGGAAAACGGTGAAACGAGGCGGGAGCGCCGGGAGCGGCACAGGCGCAGCCAGATCATGACGATGGACGAGCTGGAGGACGACGGGGACGCGGAAGCGGTCGAGAAGACCGATCGGGCCGAGAGGAGCGACAAGAGCCCCGATGACAAGGACGTCATCGAGCTCAAGAGAACGCAGTGAGTGTCTCGCGTGGGCGTCCGCTTGACCCTTGTGGCATGCCGTTTTTTTTTAAAAATAGCAATCGTTTTAAATGGAAAATGGAAATATGGGAATGAAATTTGGAAATATTCTATATTGTGCCACGGTGTGAAAACAAATTAGTTAAAATTATGTGTCAGCATAAAATCAATTCCAAATATACGGGATATCATGGGAGTTACGCGCAATAATTATTATTGTACGTAGGCACAGATTGAATTAATTTTTATTATGTTACAGAATGGCATAATAATATTACCATGAATTAAAATTACGTCCCGACGTAATAATAATTCCATGAGTTTGATTGTGTACTGATATGATATAAATTCGTATAGGATTATTACTATATCGGGCATAATTTTAATTCATCGCAATAATATTATGTCCTGTCGTCATTTTGATTTCGAATTTTTATTATGTCCCGACATAATTTTAATTCGTGAATACGCATTATGTTGGAACATAATTGTAATTGATCTCAACTTCTGAATTAGAATTACGTCACGAAATAATAAGAATTCACGAATTACAATTATGTCGAGGAGATAATTTTAATTCGTTTTTCAGGCTTCACGGTGTATCCCCCATTCCTCTTTATTCTCCTATTTTTTAAGTTTGCCCCTTTTCACCATAAAACTCGCGATTTTCCCCTTTTTCCTCTATGATTCAATATTTTTCCTCTAAAACCACTTTTTACTCAGCTTTTCAATTGAGTTTATCTTTTCATCGTTTAGAATTACGTGGAAAGGGTTGAAATGGTCAATTCCTTTTTTTTTTATATAAAATGGTACTATAATCTCTACTTTATCTACCTGCATCAATATTTCGTTTAAAATATAAAAACTTAGTTGAATTAATGTTTCTTACCGGAAACTGGATTCCCATTTCCTTAAATCAGATCGTGATACTCAGATTTAAATTACATGACATAAGATATAAATTTTCAAGTTACTTGACATAAATATTTAATTTACAAAAACATCCTTCATCCGCTTAGAAAATATTGACGTTTCATTGTATGTCTTAAAAATTGTTCCATTCAAAACCACGGCATGTTTCTAATTTTTGTCGCATCTCCTTTTCTAATTAAAATTGTCCCCCTATTTTGTGCTCAAATTTTCCCTATTTCCTCTAAAACGAAAAGAAAAAATAGGTGCGGTGAATTCTGATTTTTACAAGCCACAATTTACATTCGTCGAAATTTCTGTCCGCGCCGTTAAAAGGTAAAACGGCGTACCGCAATCCTTGACTCCCGCGTTCTCCCGCAGGAGCGAGAAGGAGGCGCTGCGCGAGAAGATGCAGAATCTGCAGAACAAGATACTGGTGGGCGGCGAGAATCTCCTGGAGAAGGCCGAGGCGCAGGAGCACCTCTTGGCGGCGAGCGCCGCGGAATTGGAGCAGCGCAAGAGCCGCGAGGAGCAGCTGAAGCGGGCGATCGAGGAGAAGGAGGCCGAGCGGATCGACATCGAGGAGAAGTACTCGTCGCTGCAGGAGGAGGCGGCGGGCAAGACGAAGAAGTTGAGCAGGGTCTACACGATGCTGATGTCCGCCAAGGCGGAGCTGTCCGACCTGCAGCAGGAGCATCAGCGCGAGATGGAGGGCCTGCTCGAGGGTGTGCGAGGCATCGGTCGCGAGCTGCAGCTCCAGGAGCTGATCCTGAACAGCTACATCCCGGTGCAGTACCAGGTACGTCGCGTGTCTCGCGCCGATTATCGAGAGCCGCAGTTTTTACGCGTCCCGCCTTTTTCTTTCGTTTCCAGATGATGATAGAGAGGTACGTCCACTGGAACGAGGACATCGGCGAGTGGCAGCTGAAATGCGTGGCGTACACCGGGAACAACATGCGTAAGGCGCAAGCGACCACCGCGACGGGAGGCAGCAAAGATGTGAGAATTCGTCGTATTTTTGTATCGCTCGCGAAAAACCGAGCGCGCGCGTCGACTGATCGTTTGCAATTTCATGCGCAGCAACACCAGCCGGACCTCTCGAACATCTACCTCTCTTACAATGCGGGCGCGGACGCCAATCTCGCGACGCAGCCGAAGAAGCCGCGGGGACGTTCCGGCGTCCCGCGACCCACCACGGCCCATCGACGAGCGCCGCATTAGTGAAATGAATTCCGGAACGCGAGACGCGTCTACTTTCGATCATCTTCGAGCTGAAGGATTCAATGCGGAGCGATTTTATGGCCGAGACGCTTAGAAGTCGGCGCTCGCACTGAGAGAAGTTTATTTATGGTTAATAAATGTATGCTTGATTATGGTGGAAGAAATATTTCGTTGGGCTCTAGGTACAAGTAAATGTGTATTAGTTGTTAGAATGTTTCCTTCATTCAAATAGAAATGGAGCAATAGCTGATATATATTTACTTGGCCACGATAGAAAAGTTTCTCTGATAAATGTTTGAAAAATGTTGATTACTTCCAACTTTCTTTAGTAATTGGAACATTTTCAGACATTTTCAAAGAAGCGTCAGAGTTTGTCGGAGAAACGTCCAAAAAAATATCAATTTTTCTCTCACGCGCAAAAACTTTTCAGAAAAAGTCTAAGAGACACTGACGGATATCCGGAGAAATCTGTTGAATTCGGCAAAATTTCTGAAAGATTCTGCACGTGTTTTTACAGAAATTACAAGTTTTGAAAATATGACGGAATTTCGGAGTCGGTTAGAAATTTTTCCGAATTTGTTAGGATTGTGTCAGATGCTCGTTTCAGTTTTCACCATTTTCACCAATTCATCGTTTCGGATTACGTGAAAAGGGTCACTTTTTTTGTTTGCTAAAATGGTACCAGAACCCCTACTTTATCTACCTGCATCGATATTTCGCTTTAAATATGATAACCTGGTTCAATTAATGTTTCTTACCGGAAACTAGATTTGACAAATAGTCCCGTTTCCCAAAATCAGATTGCGATGTTCAGATTTAAGTTGAATAACATAATGTATAAATTTTCACGTTACAAAAACATCCTTCATTCGCTTAATGAATATTGATGTTTCGTTGTATATCTTAAAAATGTTTTTTTTAACCACTGCACGTCTCCAATTTCTGGAAGATCTCCTTTTTAGAATCAAAATTGTTCCACTTTTTGCCAAAATTTGTCCTATTTCCCCTAAAGTCAAATAAATAAGAGCTGTAAAGCCTGAACTCTGATGCTTCCTTGAAAATGTCGGAAAATGTTTCACTTACCACAGAAAGTCGAAAAAAAGCCGAAATATCTCTTAGTTTTTCAGAAATTCGTTAGAGAAATGTTTACATTCGGGGCTCAAATAAACGTTTCTTTCTAACTACAAAAAAACGACTTTTTTAATAACGAAAAAAACTTTTCTCAGTGCAGAGACCAACGCACGCGAGAGAGATGCTAGAAATCGATTTTAATCGCGCGCTACGTTAATTATACTCTTATTTTTACCTTGCGAATCTTTATCCCCGCGATATCCGCGTCACGAAGGAAGCTACCTTCCGTATAGCGTCAACGAGAGTCATTACTTTATCGTATGCCCGTGCCGGGAACGAGAGTGGATCATTGTTTTGTATGCATTTTACAGATTTTTCATTGAGCGTAGAATAGTCGAACGGGAGTGTCGTACCGAGAGTGCACGCAATATTTATTGTATTTATGATTTCGTAAATAAACTTGTACATTACGCGAGCATCGCACAATTAGAGTACTTCGCCGAAATGTTCTCAAGTTTTCTGTAGCATTTCGGTAATTGCCGAGAAATTATCGTCGATAAAGTCAGCGAAAACCGCCGGTTTGACCGCCGCGAAGGGGGAGAACTACGATCAATCATCCCCCGTCGGGGTACAATTTCCCTAATTACAGCATCGCGACGCGTCGCGCTCGAGCGTCCTGCCAATTACATCGATTTCGCCGGCGGCCTTCTCGCCTTACAACGAGCAATTTCTTATTTCTCGATCCGATCGATGGGAATCGCAAGGTTCAAAGTGAACTCGGTTCGCGAACGCTTCGCTTCCGCTGAAGAAACTCCGCGAAGAGGATTCGAATCGCGTGACGCGCGGGAAAATTTCGGAAGAGCAGCAGCGTGATGTCCGCGTTCCGACCGACGCGCGTCGCCCCGAATTTCGCGATGAACGACTTCATGGGCGGCGGACTCGTGCCGCGGATGGCCTTCGGCGATCGTTTCGAGAATCTGGAGAAGAGGTTCGCCCAGCCGACGCACATCGCCGTGAACGGGAAGAAGATCGACAAGGGGAAGGCCGATACCATTTACGAGAACATGAAGCCGGTGGTGACGTTAATTCGGATCATGGGCGCGATGCCCCTTACGAGAGGACCGACGGGTACGTATGTCCTCCCCGAGGAAGCAAAGGATCACGAAGAATTACGGAGACTTTCACTGAAATCGAAACTTTTCGAATTGATCGGATAACTCTATCTTCTGTATTTTTTCATGCTCATTTTAGAAAAATCATCGATTTATCGAAGAAATCTAAGAGGAACACACCCGAGATATCGAAACATTTCCGTGAAAAAATAATGTTTTCGTGGACGAATTCGCTGGTATCTTCTATTTCCTCGGCGATAGCGATTCATCGACATTGCTTTTCGGGGAATCGGCGCAAAATAATACGAAAAATTCCGGAGATTTCGATTTCGCGAAAATGTAAAGGGGTCGTCAACTCACCCTTTCCGTTTCAGGAGTAACGAAGTTCAAACTGGCGTCGAACGCGATGATATACTCGGCGATAGTATACCTGGCGATGACCGCCCTCGTCCTCTACGTGGCCTGGGACCGGATAAAGATTGTGCACTCCGTTGAGGGACGCTTCGAGGAAGCCGTCATAGCGTACCTCTTCCTGGTGTACCTCCTCCCGAATTTCCTCATCCCCGTCCTCTGGTACGAGATGCCGAAGTGCACGGCGTGCTTCAATCACTGGAAGGACTTTCAGGTAACGCGAGCTTTCGGGAAATGCTAGCAGCCCCTATTTATTTCATTTTCGAGGAAATAGGGGACAATTTTGATTAAAAAAGGAGATCTTCCAAAAATTGGAAACATGTCGTGGTTTTGAAAAATAACCATTTTTAAGATACACAATGAAGTACTAATATTTATTAAGCGAATGAAGGATGTTTTTATAACTTCAAAATTTATACGATTTCATGTGAAGTACCTTAAATCTGAGTATTGCAATCTGATTTAAGGAAATGGGAATCTAGTTTCCGGCAAGAGAAACCTTAATTCAACCAGGCTTTTATACTTTAAACGAAATATTGATGCAGGTAGATGAAGTAGGGATTATAGTATAATACTATCTTATTAGGTGTACAGCTTTGCTTTCGCAATTTTCCTAACGTAATAGATAGCAAAAAAAAACGGCGGAAGCAAAGTGGTACACCTATTATAAAAAAAAAAGAAATGGACCATTTTGACGATTTCCGCGTAATCTTAAACGATGAAAAGCTGAATAACAGGTGGTTTCAGAAGAAAAATATCGAGTTATACCTAGAGGAAAGAGGGGAAACTCAAAAAAATAGGGGACTATAGGGGACACATTGCGAATCCTGGAATTATTCATCTCCGCGCATCGCGAAGAACCAAAGCAACGAACAAGAACATCTCATTTCTTCCCAGATGTTCTACGAGAGCGTCACAACCAGATTCCTCCCGGTGGACCTCAAGAGGCGAGCGACCTGGATCGCCATCCTCGTCCCCTCCGTGTCGGTCGCCTGCGTGGCGGGCACGCATTTCACGATGATCCACATCTCCATCCTGCAAGTGAGTTTCCGACGCGCGCCGTTAATCGAAACCCTCGAACTCCACGATCACCTCGTTCCAGATCATCCCCTACATCTACGTGACGATCTACATAAACATGATGGGCGCCTACTGGTACATGCACTGCGCGCAGATCTCGAAGTCGGCCAACGTCCTCGCCCAGGATTTCAAGCACGTGAGTCGCTCGCGCTTCTCCGTCAAAGCGGTAACGCGTTACGACGACGAAACGTTCCTGGCAGGCGCTCAGGAGCAACGTGCAGGCGACGACGGTGGCGGAATACCGCGCCCTGTGGCTTCACCTGAACCGCATCACCCGGGAGATCGGCGTGGCGACGTGCTACTCCTTCACCATCCTCACCCTGTACCTCTTCTTCTCGATCACCCTCTCCATATACGGCCTCTTCTCGCAGCTGCAGGACGGCCTGAGTATAAAGGACATCGGCCTCACCGTCTCCGCCTTCTCCAACATCGTGCTGCTCCACGTGATCTGCGACCAGGCGCACTTGGCGTCGCAGCACGTGAGTGAATCGAGCGCGCGACCGGGAAATTCCGTCGAACCGAGCGGTACGAGCGATCTTTCGATGTTTCAGGTGAGGGTGCACTTTCAGAAGAAGCTGCTGCTGGTGGAGCTCTCCGATCTCAATCCCGACTCGCAGACAGAGGTGATGAGAGTAGGGAAAACAGGGAAGTGTTTTTTCGAAATCGGGACGAAATAAAGTACATATATCAAGAATAATAAAATAATCATCTCTCAAAATATGGGAAACGTATGCCTATTATACAAATAATCTCAAAAATAAGATCAACCAAGTTTCTCTTATTTTGTCTGTATAATATACATTGTTTATACCTCTTTTCTGTGAAGTAGTCGAACAACAATTTGGTTTAGACATGACTTATAAATTTGAAAAATAACGGAAGCAGAGAGATATGCTGCAGTAATAGTTTCCAAAAAAACTAACTTTTTTTATTGCAACGAGAATAATTTTTGTATACGTAAATGTAAAATATTGCGTTGTACATTTCATAACAATATCGAACTGTGCTTAATTCTATCAGAACAAATGAGATCAACTCGGTTAGTAGAAAATTAAACACAGTTCAACTTCGTGGATATAAGGCTATCCTTACATCCGTGTTCAATATTTGGAATAAGGTGCTTTTCGGAACATTTGAGAGTATTTTTTGAATGTATAATTTCTCTAGGAAAAATCCAAAACCCCCTGACTTTTCGCGGTTTTCCAGGTCAGCAGCCACCCTGAAATCGGAGTGAAAATCCCACGTTTTGTCGTTTCAGATAAACATGTTCCTGCGAGCGACCGAGATGAATCCGTCGGACGTCAGCCTGGGCGGCTTCTTCGACGTTAATCGAAACCTATTCAAGTCGGTGAGCTTAAAATTTCCCTCCGATTCAAGATTTTGAAACGTTCCGCCAATCTAAACCTTTGTGGAAATAAATGAAACTTCCCCGAGGACGATTCTCACAACTTCCACCCTTGCAGCTCCTGGGAACGATGGTGACTTATCTCGTCGTGCTGCTGCAGTTTCAAATCAGTTTACCGGAGGGCAGCGCGCCCGAGAACTCGACGGCGAGCGATTAGCGCGGCGACGCTGGGCGTAAAGACGAAATACACCTTGGAATGTTCATAAATATTATTCTTCTGTATATACATATAGTTGCAAAAGGCAAGGAGTACGAGTCACGCTTCCCAACGGCGAACAGCCTTTCGAAAGCGCGACGAGGTGCTCGTAAATATGCGTATAAAATGGAAATACATGGTTTCTCTTGCGTAAGGATGTGCGCGCGATAAACTCTTGTGAATTTGCACGGTGGTAATAAATAATAACAATAAACATCGATACCGCGTCGTGCGCGTCTCCCGCACACCGCGTTTCGCGCTCTCGACGAAACTCTATATGTACACGATAATTTTAAACACGCTTTTTACAGGAATCGGGATATCACGCATCGTATGCAATTATTATGCTCTCGATTCTCGCGAAGGACGCGACTTTCGAGAAAGGGAAATCACCCGTTCGCGTCACACGCGAACGATACTTTTTGGAACAGAACGGTCAATGTATCACAACCGTGTGGCGAAGACACTCTAAAGTGATCGCGACCGGTTCGTTGCGTCGAAGCTTGGCTGGCTCGGTTAATTGACTTGCCACTGAAACAGACAAAAATAACGAAGTCGGTGTACTTTCGGCGACGTGTCGGCGCTCCGAGGAACTTTGCGAGCGGGCTGAACGGTGCGGAAAGCAGAAACTTAGGGATTCGTTGCCAGAAAGACGCAGCTTAAGCTTAAGAAGCGCGATAAGCAATGATCAGCCGCGGGAATCTTCTTTCGATCGATTCGTTGACTGTATTAATTCGCCCGCTTTCGTTGGATCTTCACGAGCGAATCCGCAGGCTTCATAGTCCCTATTTATTTGATTTTAGGGGAAATAGAGGACATTTTTACAAAAAAAAAAACGGGGACAACTTTGATTTAAAAAGATCTTTCAGAAATAAGATTTTCCAAAAACGTGCAGTTGTTTTAAGAATACAGATTTTTACGCGGCTTCACAGCCACTATTTATTGTATTTTAAGGGAAATGGGGGAAATTTTAACGAAAAAATAGAGAAAATTTTGATTAAAAAAGGGAGATTTTTCAGAAATTAAATCTTCTAGAAACATGCAGTGGTTTAAAAGATAGACAATTTTAAGGCACAGAACGAGCCATCAATATTTATTAAGCGAATGAAGGATGGTCTTGCCACTTAAAAATGTATATCTTACGTTATGCAACTTAAATCGGAATCATATTTGTCAAATTTATTTACCGATAAGACACATTAATTCGTGAAGGCTATAATATTTGAAACGAAATATTGATGCAGCTAGATAAAATAAGGATTCTAGTAGTATTTTAGCAAAAAAATTAAGACCTTTTTCACCTCCATCACGTAATCCGAAAAAATAAAAAAAAACAAACTCAACCGCGAAGTTTAATGATAGGTGATTTTAGAGAAAAAATTTCGAATTTTAGGGAAAAATGGCGAGTTTAAAAAAAAAGGAGAACAATGAGGAATAAAGAATACACTGCGAAGGCTGGAATCCGCGTTCCTGCGAAAAGACACAAGAACGACCGACGATCTTCAAAAAAAAGCGTGAATAAACGAATGAGTTTCTCAAACACGAATCCCGCCCAACAAAAATCACGGATTATGCGGCGAAAAAGCTATTTTGGGTAAGAAAATCCAGCTCTGATGAATAGAATCCATACAGAGGGAAGGGAAAAACTAAGTCGCATTTAAAGGAACGTGCAGTGGTAATAAACGATGTTTAGCCCCGATCTTGATTAAAAGCAATGCCACGCGAAGAGTGAAACGAAAATCAATTGAGCATCGAATACGAACGTTCCCAGAAACCTCTGAAACGTTCGAATTCGCGCCTCGATCTCTGGAAAAGTCCTCACAGCTGGAATCAACTTCCTGGAAATGATAGACTGGCCAAACAAGTTAACGCGCAAAAAACGGCTCCCTCTCTAGTTAATCAGCGCAGCACAGCAGATGCGAATTCGTAGCTTTATACAGACCTTGAGTCCGACGTCTCGATCGTTTATCTCAACGTCGCGCCTGGCAAGGCTCTCGGCTTTCAGCTGCTGTCGCCGGACAGCGTCGACATTCTTGATGCCGCGACGCTCGTCCTCCACTCGCCTCCTCTCGGCCGCCTCCATTTGCTGCCGTCTTCGCATCTCCTGAAATGCAACAATTACGTTTAAAATAATTCCTGCACGTGGTATAAATAACAAAGCTTTAAATATTACATGAAAACAAAAATTAAATTAAAAAAATGTATCGATATTTTCATTCTTATTATCAAACCGATCAAACCCAACTTTCTTAATGTTGATGAAGCAATAATTTTTCAAAACGTTCATAAATTACTTTCATCGCGTGTTTTTCCAACTAGGCGTGATAAAAATCGCGATATATTCTATCTCTTCGAATTTCCGCGGTTCGTTTCTTCGGAATTTTCAAGAGAAAGCGATAATACTCGCGCTTTGTTCAAGTACTGCGTCGTATTTACATCGAAGACGGATGAGATAGACAGTTTACATAACCTATAAATCATCTCTGTTTCGCATTTTAGGTCAGCTCTCGAGCGGGGAAAAAATACTTTAACAAATCGCATAGCTCACCAAGTCCGGCATCATGTCTTCGTATGCGTCGGGTTGCTTGGAACAGCAACAGGAGAAAAGAAAGGACATTTTTGCTGCACCAAAAGTCCTTATGTCAAAATCTGTCCAAACGACCACACAAGACTGACCGGACTGACAGTAACATTGGCGGCCATTTGCTTTTCGCTTATGAAGGTTTAGAGTGCGGCCGCTGAGAGGACGCCACGATCGCGTTCGAAATCTCGCGGTATTCCCGCGAATTCACGGATTTTTGGCCGGTAGAACGGAGGATTCACGAGGAAATCTTTATGCGCGGTAATAAAAATGTCTTATCAGTTGATAGGAACTGCGAGAAAGCGTTTCTTTCTTCCGGAAAACCACAACGAACCGTTTGCACGACTGTCGGCGCATTTGCTTCGATCGTACTGACGGCCATCTTCTTTCCTTCTCTCGGCTACTTCCGGTTGTAGATAATTCCACGCGCTGCCACAGAGAGCACAGCGATTACGAGCGCGCGCTCGATTTGAAAGGGAAAATCATCCATTGCCGTAAGTAATTTCTGTAATTTTTTTTCATGTCGAATTTCAGATGACTTTTGTAAGTTCCAAAAATAGTTCTTATTTCTATTCATCTTCTTCTATACATGGCAATTTTTTAAATTTTGAAAATCAAATGGAATCCCTGCCGAAAGAATTTCTAAAGCAATTTTTATTCGGAATATTGAGTTTGCAGTGATATTTTCTATGAGAATCTTAAAAATCTCTTGGAATTATAAAACGAACCAGTTATCTCCGTGCATTATTATCGATTAAATCGTTTCACACCGTCGCAGTGTGCTTCGCGTGCCAATTCTAAACTTTGAAGCACGATTATCGACTTATAATGGATCCTGAAAATTGGTAGGTATATAAGTGGAAAATAACGCCGTAACGCGCCTCTATCCACGACGCAAAATATCGAGCGCTCGCAACGCGCAAGCTCCGTCGAAGCGACGTGCTTTTTCACGCGGAGCGACTGCGTCTCCCGCACAGTTCCCGAAATTCGTCGCGCTGATAAAAAAGGATGGAATCGTCGTAAAGGGTACCGACGACGATGTAAATTCACTTCGATAATTAAAATCCAGAGCCTCTCCGCGTCATTTTCCGTTCTCCAGGATCCATCGATATGTCGACGATCGGCACCGTAAGTGCGGCACCACGTACCCTATGAAAGAAGCCGTTCCGCGTTCAGTCCCGAGCATTATCGCCTCGTCGAAGATCTTGAAGCGAGACAAAATCGTGGGAGATGAAGACGGGCGTCGCGATAAGGTCCCGAGGCGCCCTTCGAAGGTCGGTATCCCATCGCTGCGTTCGCGATAAAACTTCCACGGCTCCGCGACGTGATATACGGGGTGGGATGTTTAAATTGAAACGCACGAATATCTGTAAAAAAACGCATTTTAGGAAAAAAATGTTTTTTTTTTTATAAAAGTTTTTCGCTTCAGAGGGAGGAAGAAAAAACTGCGTGTTTTTATTTTTATTTCGTAGAAGTTTTCATGTCCATTTTAAGATTAACGTTTTTTTTAAGTGCCATAATCATATATTATTTTTTGCAATTTAAGGAAAAAACGAGCTTAAGATGGTCTTGAAAACGTTTACGAAATGAAGAATAAAACGTACAGTTCTCTTTCACCCTCTAAAGCAAATAAATGTTACAAGAAACATTTTTTCCTAAAACGCGTTAATTATTTTACAGATAGGTATTCACGTGTCTCAACTCAAACGCCTCATCCCGTATCTCTCTCTCTCTCGCTTCCAGAGGATGGTGTATCCGATGCAGCTGCGACTGAACGGGACGACGAACCGCGCCAGAATGGGATCGTGGTGCGACGGGGAATTCACTACCCACCAGCGCTCCGATCACACGCTGGAAACTTCTAACGAAGGTAACGCGCTCGAAGTCTTCTTCTGTGAGAAACACTTGCGGAGATTATTACATATAGCGATATTGCAAACGCAGAGATCTCCGGAATGACCGACAAGGCGGAGACGGGCTTCGGGAAGTTGGAACGCGGTATTCGGCGCGACAAGATCACGAGAGTGGTCACCACCACCGCCTTTCCCGACTTTTGCGGCAACAATAACGGACACGCGTCGCGGTAAGATGAGAGTTTCGCGGCGTTCGCGCGCGGGGAATCTCTATTAAAACGTGTCACAGATTCTTATAGAAAACTTGTAAAATGCCCATAGAAGGCCCATGGGAGTTTGATGTGCTTTTGGCATAGATACTCCGGATATTCCAACCCGGACAACACAAACCAGAAATTTTAGTCATCCGTAGGCAGTCTACCCTGATTGCAAAATTTCTCTAGCAAATTTCTGAAAAACTGCGGCATTTCGATTTTCGTCTGACTTTGTAGTAATTAGACAATTTTCAGACATTTTCAGAGAAGTATCAAAGTTTGTCGGAGGAAGCCAGACAAATGTCCAAAAATATCCATTTTTCTTTCACGCATAAAAACTTTTCTAATAATTCTGATAAACTCAGATAAATATCTAACAAATTCTGAAAATCTTCTGACCAGCTCAGAAATTCGGTCATTTTTGGAAAATGTATCATTTCTGTAAAAATACACAGACATTTTCAGAAAATTTGAAGAATCTTAGAGATTATTTCAGATGTGTTTGTCAGTATAAGTGGACTTCGGAAAAATTTTTGCGCATGAAAGAAAAATAGATATTTTTAGAAACTGACTTCCTCTGATAAACTGATAGTTCCTTGAAAAAGTCTGCAAACTTTACAATTATTAGAAGTCAGTTTCTCAGAAATTCGTCCGAGAAATTTTTCCGTCAGGGAATCTTATCGGCGCTTGATAAATATTTTCTGCCGGTGCAATACTTGGCTATGATTTTTGTTGGATTAATACATATATTCACATTTTTTATAGGTCTTACGTACAATTTAAATTTCAAAAAAGACAAATTAGTTTGTTTTTTTTTAATTTATAATTTCTATAAAAATACACATTTTTAGAAGTTTTGCAGAATTTTATAGATTTTTCCAGATATTTATCGGTGTCCGTTAGAGTTTTTTAGAAAAGTATTTACGCATGAAAAAGAGAAATAAATAGTTTTGGACATTTCTGATTTTCTCGTACAAGCTGATACTTTCTTGAAAATGTCTAAAAATGTTCAAATTACTAGTCAGTTTTTTAGAAATTTCTTGGAAAAATTTTCCATTGCGGTAATATTGTTTGATAATTTAAATTTCGAGTTATCCAACAGTCATCTTTTGGATAACATGAAATTTAAGTTAACAAACAGTGACGTTAGAGTGCCTATGGATGACTTCAAGATGACCTTGATGAAAAAATGTTTCTAACAAATTTCTGACGAACTTTTTCTGACTGTATTAATTGGAACATTTTCATACGTTTTCAAGGAAGCATCAGAAGAGAGTTTATCAGAGGAAGTCAGAGAACTTTCAAAAAATATCTATTTTTCTTTCATGTACAAAAACTTCTGGAAGTAATAAACGCTGGCAAACGGCTGGAAAAATTTGTAAATTTCCGCAAAATTGTTGAAAATTTCTGAAATGATCCATACGTATACATTTTTACAAAAATTATAAATTTTGAAAAAATGACCGAATTTTAGTTCGTCAGAAATTTTACGGAATTTGTCTGAGTTAATCAGTTTTTTTAGAAAAGTTCTTACGCGTGAAAAAAATGGATATTTTTGGACATTTCTCTTCCTCTGAAAAACTGATACCTACTTTCTCGAAAACGCCTACAAATGTTCTCTGAAGAAAAAAAAATGGCAACAGCACGCGGTGTTCCCAAGCGGTCACCCATCCAAGTACTAACCGCGCCCAATGCTGCTTAACTTTGGTGATCAGACGAGAACCTTTTTTTTTTATAAAAAAACATTTATTTACAGTGACAACATATGTACAAGTATGCATGTATATATAATAAACGCATAAATTGCATCTTCGAATATTTTCGTACTTGTAGTTCCTGCACTCTTGAGCTTAACCTACACGTTTGTTCCTTTTATGTATACGCTATGTACACTTATACGTTATGCGATATCTAACTATCCATCCCCTTCCCCAACCGCCACGGTGCCCACAGTACGTGGTCTCCGTACCGATTAAGGGTTGGGTTGGTGAATTAGATACGTGTGGATCACGGATTTGGTACTACTTATCTTATATAATATTATTGCTATATAGGAAAGGCCGGCTTGGCAAAAACCTATTTTTAGAAATTGAAAGTTTACGAGATCTTGTTTTCTCGTATGTTTCTTTTTTTCTCGTTTCCTTGTTTTATTTGGAGAAAATTTGTAATGCTTGATACGGGAGCTTATGCTTTAAAGGAAAAGGTAAATTGTGTTCCCTCACGCTAGTTAGGTCTTTAAGTAATGGATTGTCGTTTAGTTGGTGCTCGTAGAATTTATCACCTAGTTGTCTGATATAGTTTGATATATATTGTAAGTCAGCAGCCTCATGAAGATCTGTGATTCTAGTATACCTATTGGCTGAGGTAATTAGTCTTAGGCACTTATTTTGGTATAATTGGAGTAGTTTAATGTTTGTCGCTGCAGCACTACACCACACTGGTGCCGCATATAATACTATCGGTCTTAGTAACATTTTGTAAATTAGTCTTTTATTGTGCATGGACAAAGGTGAGTTCTTAACCAATGGCGGATATACCTTTCTCTGGACGGCATAAGCTTTGCGAAGTGACTGTTTAATGTGATTTCTGAAAGTTAATTTCGGATCAAGATGCACACCTAGATATCTGACAGATTTGGTAGTTGCTATGCTATGTCCGTAGACTTTGATTGGTTGCGTTATTTTGATTTGGCTTGTTTTCTTTGCGAATACTATTGCTTCAGTTTTGGATGCATTTAGAGATATTTTCCACATTGCGTAAAATGGTTCCAGAAAACTCATATGAATTTGTATTTGTTTGGCCGCGACGATGGCACTGAATGAGTGAGAGTACACAGCCGTATCGTCAGCGAATAATGCAGTCTGAGTTTTCGGAAAAGTAGGGAGATCATTGAGATATATATTGAATAGGTTAGGTCCTAGGACCGATCCTTGAGGTACACGAGAACCAGTGTATTCAGCATGGTATGGCCGTTGCCTATAATATAAGTAAGTCTCCAAAAATATAAATGTAATGTAAAAGATAAAGAATGCGTAAGATATTATGATGCTTGAAATAAAATACAATGCTCAGATCGTTTTGGTGCTATTTCCGCGTAAAAACAAAATATTATTTTCTATCAATTCTAAAGGAGAAAAAAGACGGCAACAGCACGCGGTGCTCCCAAGCGGCCACCCATCCAAGTACTAACCGCACCCAATGCTGCGAGTTTTTCAGAAATTCGTTAGAGAAATTTTTCCATCGCAACTAGAAGTTGTCTATAAGAATCTACGGGGTCTTTTCAACAGAAATGAGAACGACAATCCTTGCAGAATACCCTGCAACGGACACCTATTCATCCAGGAGAGGCTGCATCACTTGGTGCGCTCCTTCAGGGAGCGAGCCTTGCAGTTCCGACGACACCTGGACGTGTCGCCGACCCCGTCCAGCACCAGCGACGAGGAGGGTGCGCTTTCGAGCCGCAAATTTTCCAAGACTCATAATTAAGCACCAACCAACAGAGTTCGCAAAAGATTCCCTTCCTACCCTGTTGTTCGCAGCAGACGAGGGTAACGCGGCAGCCGTGCCGTCGCGATCGACGATCCTGATGAGCGAGGAGCAATCGTCGCCGCTGGCCGACCGCGTCGACGAGAATCCCCGCTGGAAGCCGATGCGCGTTGACTGGAAGGCGTGTTTCGATCCGCAAAGTGAGTACGAGAACGCTTCCTCTACCACATGATGTACACGGAGAAAAAGAATTACAGTTGGAACTCTCTACTGAAAATTACTTGCGGGGTCGAAAGTAATAGGCATTTTGACTAGTTTGAAAATACATTACAAATTGTTATCATCTCTCTTTATTGCTATCTAATTAAACTTATTTCAGTAAAATAACGAAAATATATAAATGTTTAATATTAAAAACCTTAACTTCAAAAGTTGTCTTTTTAAAATGCGGCCATTTAATTAGAAACGATACGTGATTGGCTAACGGTTAGTGTGACGTCACATATGTAATTGTAAACAAACAGTTCACAACAACTTTTAGGTTAGGTTTGCTTTAGAATCGTTTTGTTTTGAGATTATTATTGGCACTGCACACCACTTGTAGTTCATTGTTGTTTAACAATTTGGTTTATTTTCAAAGAGAACAACTAATTCTGACAGCTGCTGCTTGACGTTCATTTGTGTTTACAATTATGTGACGTCAGAGGGATCACGTGATTAGAGAGGCCGCTAGCTTGCCGTTTTTGGCGCCTTTTTAGCTATTTAAATTTGTTCCTCGATTTTTAGTGAATATATTGCTTATTTCATTAGAAATATTCATACAGCTTGTATACAAAATTATATAATAAACCATTTCTGGTGGTTTCTCAATAGTAGTCAAATAGCCTCTTATTTGTTTAGATCAATTTATTAATTTTTTCAGTATTAATTAAATTTCTTCCTTTCAATCACACGGTATTAAACACGATCGTAAGAAAGAGATATCAAATTAACACACACACTAGAACTACCGCAACCGGTCAATTTGACCGGTGTCTATTCAGAGTTCCATTCAACCTCAATTATTTCGTGACCCGTGAGGTTTTTGTCAAAATTGGTAAAATACTTTTTTGTAGAGCACATTTCGGTCTACAAAAAAGTTCTATAGTAGTATGAACGAAAAATCCACGGATAACGATATAATCACCCGCCAAAACGACCATCTTATAAAGCGCGACCTTTCGGTAGTTCTAGTGTTAATGCACTACAAAATTTCATTGATGTAATGAAATAATTACTTTGAACCCCGCAATTTTCAATAGATCCAATCGACTCTTTTTTTCTCTGTGTACGAAGAAAAATTTAACGGATGCAAATAAATAATTACTTGCGACCCCGCAAGTAATTATCAGTAGATTCGACTAATTCTTTTTCTCTGTGCATGAAAACGCAACGGTCATTTCTTTCAACAGGTCGAATATACATTTACTGGCTGCTGATGGTGACGCTGTGCTTCGTGTACAACTGCTGCGTGATTCCCCTGCGAAGCACGTTCTCCTACCAGACCGCGGAGAACACCTACGCCTGGTTCGCCTGCGACTACATCGCCGACGTCTTTTACCTCGTGGACATGCTCTTCGTGCGCCCGCGCGTCAAGTACCTCGAGGACGGCTTCTGGGTGGAGGATCCCAAGCTCATGCGACGGAACTACATGAAGAGATGGCAGTTTAAGGTGGTAACATCGTCGCTTTAATCGGATCTTTCCTCAAATTTGAAACGAAACTGATTACAGATGGACATATTATCGCTCCTGCCGCTCGACATATTGTACTACAAATACGGATACTTCCAGGCGCTGTTGAGGCTGCCGCGCTTCTTTAAGGTGAGCCATCCTGAATTATCGACGTTTAAAAATTGTACGTATAAGACCTATAACATATAATGTTTGGATATATTAATCCAACAAAAATCATATCCAAGTATATTGCACCTGCAGAAAATATTTATCAAGCGCCGATAACGAGATTCTCTGACGAATTTCTGAGAAGCTCTGACTTTTCTAGTAATTGGAACGTTTGCAGACATTTTCAAGGAAGTATCAGAGTTTATCAGAGGAAGTCAGAGAAATTTCCAAAAATATCCATTTTTCTTTCATGCGCAAAAACTTTTC
Organism: Xiphydria camelus; assembly: GCA_963678675.1. Taxonomy (NCBI): domain Eukaryota; kingdom Metazoa; phylum Arthropoda; class Insecta; order Hymenoptera; family Xiphydriidae; genus Xiphydria; species Xiphydria camelus. The sequence goes on from OY783200.1 coordinate 4,398,942, forward strand.
TGAAAAGTTCAATTATACTGACACAAATATCTGAAATAATCTCTAAAACTTCTTCAAATTTTCGGAAAATTTCTGAAAATGTGTATTTTTACAGAAATTATACATTTTCAAAAAATGGCCGAATTTCTGAGCTAGTCTGAGTTTATCAGAATTTTTAGAAAAGTTTTTATGCGTGAAAGAAAAATTGATATTTTTTGACATTTGTCTGGCTTTCTCCGATAAACTGATACTTCCCTGAAAGTGTCTGAAAATATTTCAATTATTATATAGGTCAGAATTTTGTTAGAGAAATTTTTCCATCAGGGTTACTGCTACACATTCTTGTCCTTCCTCATCAAAAACTGATAAAAAAACGAATCAAAATTCCATCCGAATGTATTAGATTTGAAAATGTTATACTGCGTACTCAATTTGGATATGATTTTTATCCGCTTTTATCAGTTTTTAACAGAAATGTAGGACAGGACAAAGCGCGAATGTCTCCAAAAGGAGAAAACTGAGTTCTCCCTGCTGAAAAAATATCAGATTCTCACGAAAAACTCGTAAAAATCCCATAAAATCCCCATGGGAATATGATGTGCTGCTTTTGACACAGCAAATCGAGATACCCACTGGTAAAAATCTTAGAGGGATGAATATGAATCTATTGAATTCTACAGTATACGTATCGGTAAAAACAAATGAAATTCTCTAAAGTTCTATTAGTACAAATAGAACGACGTTTACGGGTCTTTATCTTTATGGGATTTTACTCGTTTTTACGGATACATGTAAAATTTGGCAAATTCCTATCTATCATTTCAGATATACATAGAATCCAATGAATTCCCATTCGTCCTTCTCAGACTTTACTAGTGCACCGAGAGAAATAATTGCTAGTGTCAAAAAATTGTCTTGAATTAACACGTTCAGTGTCGATGACGCATCTGATGCGTCATGCGGCTTATACCGCGAAAGCCGGTGACGCATCATGTGCGTCGTCGGGCACGTTGCCTAATGCGGCTCAGTATCGAGTCGGCTTTCTAGAGGGGTGGTTGTGCTTTTATCGACCGCTCAGGTAAAGTCCGCGGGGTATAGGTATTTGCAGTTTTGGTTTTGGGTTGTTGCTGCTTTAAATAAAAGAATGGATGACCAAACGCCAGGACCGTCTAGGCCAAAAAGAACATGCGGAATAAGTGACATAAAAAGGCCACTGACTGAAAAAGAATTAGAAGAACTTACAGAAGGTTTCAGTGACAGTGAAAGTGACTCCATACCTTCCGGTTTGGACTCTGATGCGAATACTTCGGACATTGAAAGTGATGCAGATGTAAATATACCAGCTAGTCCTGAACCGCATATTTCTGCTTCACGAGATGTGGAGGTGAAAATACCCGTGTGGAGTGACATTCCAAATATGAGAGTTTTTCCATTTTCTGGAAATTCTGGACTATTAGTTCCTTTACCTGGAAATGAACCTCATCATTTTTTCCATTTATTAGTAACGGACGATTTTTTGATGCGTATAGTGGAACAGACAAACGTGTATGCAGAAGCAGTATTTCTAAGTGAGAATGCAAAAGAAAAATTGCGCATAGCCACATGGAAACCACTGGATTTGTCCGAATTCAAGGTTTTCCTTGGATTGCTGTTTCATATGGACAACATTCAAATAAATCGCATCCAAGATTACTGGGAAACAGACGAGTTATTCAATATACCGTGTTTCCACAATCACATGGGCAAAAATCGTTTTCTGCTTATTCTTCGATGCCTTCATTTCAATCAGAATCTACCTAAAAATGAAGCAGCTCTTCGTGATCGTCTGCAAAACATAAGATCTGTCCAGGAATATTTCAACTCGAAAATGGCCGAAGTGTATTATCCGCAAAAAGATATTGTTATACTTAGGCAGTACATAAAAGGAAAAAAACTCTATTTACTAGCTGAACCAAATGGATTGGTGTTGCGTGTTAGATTATACACTGGAGCTGAAGGAGATTTATCTGGAAAATCTCATGCGGAAAATGTAGTTTTATCACTTATGAATGGATTGGAAGAGAAAGGCCACGCTCTCTATATGGATAATTACTACAACAGCTGTTCATTATCTCAAAAGCTATTGGATAAAGGTATATACGTAACAGGAACTTTGAGAAAACATCGAAAAGGAAATCCTACAGACGTTGTCGCTTCTAAGCTAAGAAAAGGCGAAGTCATTACCAAATATTCGAACGAGGTTGCTGTTAGTAAATGGCACGATAAGCGGGATGTTATATTTATCTCAACAGAATTTCCACACGAAATGAAAGAAGTGCTGCGAAGAACTGGCGATGCAATGGAGAAGCCACATGCGATACTTAAATATATCGAAAATATGTCCGGCATCGACATGCACGACCAGATGCTGGCATATTACCCCAGTGAAAGAAAACCGCTAAGGTGGTACAAAAAACTGGTGGTGCATTTGTTGTCCATGTTGCTCCTCAATAGTTTCAATTTATATGATAGTGTTTCTCCCAATAAATTAAGTTTCTATGATTTTCGCCTAACAATTATAAGGAAACTTTTATCTGAGAAACCAGCAAAACCTCATTCTGCCAGTAGAGATAACGCGGATATTCCAACAAGCCACCGCTTACAAAAAAACCCGAAACATTTGAGAAAAAGGTGCAAAGTCTGCTATTCCAACAAAATTCGAAAGGACACGCCATATTACTGTGCCGATTGTCCTGAAGCACCTGGACTTTGCTTGGGAGACTGTTTTCGAGATTTCCACACAAAATAATTATTTTGAATAGGTGAGAGTGTTTTCATTTTTCTTTTTTGTGAGTAGAGATCTATATTTGTGTTTTCGGATATGATTTGATCATTTGGTATTTTGATCTGTTTTTTCTTTTAATAAAAGCATTACATCTCTTTATTTGTTTTGTCATTACCAAATAGAACGGCTTGACGCACCATGTGCGTCGTCGGCAACGTAAATATACTCATTTTTCTGTTTTAACAATTTTACTGACCCCAAAAACACCAATGCTGAGTAAAAGTTAAAAAAAAACATAACTGGCTGCTCAGGGCATATATATTTTTAAGACGGCAGTCAATGTGTTAAGAACATGTTACGATCTTACAAATTTTCAAGAATACAGATTCTTGGTCGAAAAATATAGATTCTTGATTCAAGAATCCCTTCGTTAGTGCAAGAAATTCTTTCTGCGCAAGAAACAAAGTAATAACTCGAGCCTTTAAAATATTTTCTTGTACAAAGAGTAACCATGGCTTCATCCTGGAATTGTATCATGTTTTTGATTGAAGAAAACATTTTTTGGCACCGGCAATTATTTCTCTCAGATTGGACACCTGCAACTGCCGTATCAAAGGAACATCAGATTCCCATAGAAATTGTCCATGGGAATCTATGGGACCTTTTCAACAGGGCTCACACCGAACCGTGATTCGCCCACAGGTCCAGACCTTCTGGGAGCTGTGCAATCGCATGGACAGCATCCTCTCGAATCCGTACGTGGTGCGGATAGCGCGAACCCTGTCGTACATGCTGTACCTGATACACGTGAACGCGTGCGCCTACTACGCGTTTTCCGCGTGGGAAGGCCTGGGCAGCAACGGCTGGGTGTTCAACGGGATCGGCAATGCGTGAGTTTCTCAATTATGAAGCATTTTATCATCTTCCCGATCTTATGACTCGTCGTGCGACGTTTTCAGATACATTCGCTGCTTCTACTTCGCCACGAAGACGGCCACTTCCATCGGCAAGAATCCCAAGCCGGAGAACGAGTACGAGTATCTCTTCATGACGGCTAGCTGGCTGATGGGAGTTTTTGTTTTCGCCCTGTTAATCGGACAGGTAATGTTCGCACGTCGATTGAGAGAAATAATTGCTGGAGCTAAAGAAATGTTTTCTTCGCTCAAAAACATGATACACTGAGAAAAAAATTGCAGCCATGACAATAACATTTTTTTCTTCAGTACATTTTGTCGATTCTACCGAAAGAGTTTGTTAACTTATACAGGTATGCTCGGTTCTGAATGCAAAATTACCGGTCATCTCGATGGCGCAATTTTTACTCTGACGACAAAATAATAGTTAAAAATTATTTCACAACCAGAAGAAAGTAATTTTATTAACTCTATTTGGTTTGAATCCACATGAGATTTTGTTATTTTAACGAAGCACGTCATGTTTACTTATTTCGCTGGAATAACAAAATGACTATAATGCGAGAAAAAAGAATTGTTATACCAGCGTACAAAATCATTTTGATGGAATGAACAATGATTTCTTCACCAAAAAAAAAAACCGACTGATATCGCATCAGTATATTTATCCGTATTATTTTGTCGAGCCAACCAAGGATCCAGTCATGGTTTTCTTCGTGTGAGAAAATATTTGAGTTTTTCCCCCACAGGAAGAATTCTTATTCCAACGAAGGCACCCACACTTGAATCAAGAATACAGATTCTTCGACCAAGAATCAGCATTCTTACAAATGTGTAAGATCGCACGTTCTTGATTCAAGACACACTTTTTTGACACTAGCAACTATTCGTCTCAGTGCACCTCGAGTATCGTCCACGATTACAAATCTCCGTCGCTTCCCAGATCCGCGACATAATCACCACGGCGACCTACACGAGAACAGAGTACAGAAAGCTCATGGACGAGACTCTCGAGTACATGCGTCGCTTGAGCCTCCCGCAGGAGCTCCTCGAGCGAGTGAAGCTCTGGTTCACCTTCACGTGGGAGCAGCAGCACACGCTCGGTAAGTCGTCGCGGGGCAAATTGTCGAGATTACGCGCTATAAGAGTCCCCTTTCAGATGAGCGACGCATCCTGGACTCCCTGCCGATCAAAATGAAGACGGACGTCGCGATAAACGTCCACGTGCAGACGCTCAACAAGGTGCAGCTGTTCCACGACTGCGACGAGGCGCTACTTCGCGAGCTGGTGCTCAAATTGCGCCCGGCTATATACCTCCCGGGCGACACCATCTGTCGCAAGGTCGCGCGATGCTGATCTGAACAGAAAACGGAGCGAGATACGTGAAAATTGCCGCTGACTTTGACGCGTGTTCCTCCAGGGCGAGGTCGGCAAGGAGATGTACATCGTCAAGACCGGCCAGGTGCAGGTGCTCGGTGGCCCCGACGGCAACGTCGTGCTGGCCACGCTCGCGGAGGGCTCGGTCTTCGGGGAGATCAGCCTGCTCGCGCTGAACGGCGGCAATCGGCGAACCGCGGATGTCCGCTCGCTGGGCTTCTCGAATCTCTTCGTGCTGAGCAAGTCGGACCTGAACGAGGCGATCGAGCACTATCCCGATGCGCAGGAGCTGCTGAAGATGAAGGCCAGGTAACGCGGCGGATCGCGAGCTCGGCGGCGTCGCGAATGATAGCTGACGCGAGGGGTGACTTTCAGACACTTGATACGAAGAAACGCCGCCCAGGAGAAGGCCATCGCCGGGCCGAGAAACGCGGCAGTTGCGACGACCAGGAGAAGGCTTTCACCGGGCCGTGAAACGATGCTGTTGCGACGAAGGAAGAACTCTCTCCGAAGTATTTAGATTACCGAGAAAAACTGTACGTCGTTGCCCGTTCGTAAATAAACTGTATTTGTGTACCGTTCGGATTATTCGTGCACTGAAAAAAAAAAAGTTACAGCCGTGACAAAAACATTATTTTGATTCCGCCAAAAGATCTTGTAATTTATGTATATGCTTGGTTCTGAATCCAAAATTATCAGTCATTTTGATAGCGCGACAAAGTGTTTCGTTCATTGAAACAAATTTTTCGCTCCGACAATAAAATAGAAATTATTTTGTTACCGGGAGAAAGGAGTTTTATTAGCTGTATTTGCTTAAAATTCGCACGTATATTTCTCCATTTGCTTAAAATTCGCAAGCACAATTTTAACGAAACGTCATGCCATGTTTGCTTATTTTGTTGGGATAACAAAATAATTTTGATGCGAGAAAAAAGAATATTATACGCGAACAAAATCATTTTGATGAAATAACAAAATGATTTTTTCACCACAAGAGAAGAAACAATTTTGATATCGTATCAAAAGTCTTCACTGATATATCAAAGAACTTTTAAGGAAACTATTTTGTTTAAACAAAAAAACATTTGGTTGGTTCGTATTTATCCGTATTATTTTGCCGAGCCAACCAAGAGTTGGCTGGTTGAGCAAATCTTTTTTCTCAGTGTGGCTTTTTCTCGTCCTCTCTCGATCCTTCAAAAGTCCCGATCGCAGATCGAGAAAAGAGAATAACACGGGCGATTCGGTCTTACAAGTAAAGTTTGATAAGTTCGTCACTGACGGCGGACGGAGTCAAAATCCCTATATCCGTGAACAGGAGGCTGATGAAGTGGGGCGGCGTGTAATCGACCAGCGGATGCTCCTCCTGCAGGTTCCTCCTCAGCGTGCTCGCCGTGTACTTGCAATCGAGAAGAAGATCAATTCGTGGTTGGTTTTCTCAACCGCGTCTTGCTTACCTTGAACTCGTCGGGTAAATCCACTTGATTCAGCGGATATATCCTGGAAAACTTGAAGCTCTCGGTGAGCACGTAGAAGGGCTTCTTCACCTCGCGCGCGCATATCGCCATCGTGTACGTCCCGAGCTGCGAGGCGATATAAACCGCGTTAAAGCCGCGCCTACTCTTTAGCGAGGCTGTTTTTCTACCTTGTTGATCACCCCGCCGCTCTCGGCGACCCCCTCGGCGCCGACCATCACCATGTCCACCTGCTCCATCATGTAGCCGACCGCAGAGTCGAGGATCAGCGTGCAGGAGACGCCCAGTCGCGTGAGATCGCGACACATCTCCTCTCTGTTCCGGCGTGAGGAGAAAAAGCGATGATGAGGGGACATTTTCGCGGGCTTCATAGCCCCTATTCGTGTATTTCAGTGTTTAAGGAAATAGGGGAAATATTGGCAAAAAAAAAAGAGGACAATTTTGGTTAACAAAAAAGGGGGATCTTCCAGAAATTAGAAACGTGTAGTGGTTTTAAAAAATAATCTTTTAGAGATAGGTATATCGATTTAATTTAAAACTGAGTATTACAATCTGATTCAAGGAAAAGGGACCATTTGTCGAATGGAGTTTCTGATAAGAGAAACATTAATTCAACTAGGTTATTATATTTTAAACGAAATATTGATGCAAGTAGATAAAGTAGGAGCTATACCTATGTATTATTTTAGCACCAAAAAAATTGACCATTTTGATCTATATCACGTAAATTGAAACGATGAAAAGACAAATTCAATCGAAAAGCTGAATAATAAGTGATTTTAGAAGGAAATTATCGAGTTATAGGAGAAGGGGAAACTTTAAAAAAATAGGAGAATAAAAGGGAATAAGGGACACACTGTGTGGTGGGTTACAGACAACGGAATACTTGATCCTGATTGGTCACTTATCACCCCAAAGTTTCGTGGACTATCCACGAGGTCGCGCGCGCGTCAATAATTTGAGATACTTGCCTAGCCTTATTTTAGCTTTTATCAAAATTGATGAATCTTAAATATTCATACCCTTATTAAAATTAATAGAAGGAAAATATTTTTTATGTGGTTTCACGGTGAAAAATTGAAAGATAATTCTGGTGAAAATGTGGTGTAAAAATTTCACAGATTTTGTCAAAATAGAGCATTAAATTTTGGAAAATTTTGACAGAAATTATCATTCGTGTTGAAAATCGGTCATACTTTGATAATATCAATTCGATAATATGTCAATATTTGACATAATTTGCATTATTTCATAAAACAAATTTCTTACAATTACTGACAAATTATATTTAAAATGTTTGAAAAAGTTTAACGGTATTTGACAATTCCTAATTAATTTCTCATAAAATGATAAATTCTGTTAAAAAATGTGTGAAAATCGCGAAAAATTGATAGAATTTATTAAAATTTTTCATTATAATTTTTATAGAATTTGTCATATTTCTTTGAATTTCATAAATTGCATAAGAATTCATATCTTATTATTCTAAAAAAAATCTACTACATTTTCACCAAAGCCAGTCATGCTAATAACAAATGGTAAAGTTAATTTCACAAAAATTAGGAAAAGAAACTCGCGCAAAAAGCCCTGAAAGCATACAAACGATCATGCAAATCGTGTTCGCGATTAAAGCAAGCTTCGAAACGACATCCTACCCGCTGTTGTCCGGCGACGACGTCGTGACGTAGACTTTGAATATCTTATGGCTGGCGGCCGCGTCCTTCATCGCCTGCAGGACCACCCTCGACTTTGAGAGCGTCAGGATCCTCTGCAAAAATTCCAAATTGCTGCTACTTACCCCGAACGTGATTTGCAGTTGATATAGCGTTTAAAAAATTCACGAAACACCTCGACATACTCACCGCGCCGTCTGTAATGAATTGCGCAGCCACCTTTGCCACCTTGCCCCGAGCGGCGACCAGTTTCTCGTAAAAGACTTTGCCCCTGTTCAGCATGATTCCTTTGCACTCTGCGAATGACTGCAATGAAATCAAAAGTATGAACGAGAGACGTTAACGCTTCAAATCGCGCCTCGCACTTCTCCCAGACTTACCGGCGTGTCCAGCGTCGCCAGAGTGATGAAGCGGAGGAACAGCTCGCTCCCGGAGGCGATCACAGTCACCGGATGGTCCATGGAGCGCATCACGTCCACCGCATTTTGCAGGCAGATCCGCAGCTCCTGCACCGTCTCCGCTGGACGCGAGAACGGACGGGCGGTGAGATATCTACGGCGCGAGATACCGAAGGATCGGATCGCGCGATTCGAGGAGGCGGGGTGGTGAGTACTTACACTTTGAGTGTTCGAGCACCTTCAGCAGCGTCCGGATGGCTGCCATGCCCGCGGAGACGTCCTTCTCGTTGCCGACAATGCCGTTGAAGTAGCGACGAATCTCTGAAAAGTCGATCGTCATTTGTGAGAATCGTGGTGAATTGCTTCAGGGCGTTTTGTGTAGCGATTATTTACCTTTCTCGTCCATGTTGCTCACGTTAATCTTCACTCCGAAGATTGAGAGATGATTAAATTCTTATAAATATGGGAAACCGCGGTCACGGCCTGTCGAGAAATTTGAATTTTCTAGGTTAGATTTCACGTTAGGTTAGGTTAAGTTAAATGACGTACTTGGTTTGACCACTCGCAGCGTCGAAACGTGCACGTATCCTTGTATTATTTCGCGGCAAAATAAAATTTCTGATGAGTTTAAAGAAGTGTTAATTGAAATAGAAGAAAATATGGGCGAAGGTGAATAAAAGGAAATGGCTGATGGACGATATAATTCATAGTATTAAATGATAAAGTAAGTAGTAAATAGTGGAAGTCATATTAGTGAAGGAATATGGCAGATTTAAGCAAAATAATCGAACAAGTGATGTTACACGTTGTGGAAGAAGTGGAAAACGCAACCCAACAGCCACAAAGAAGAATGTTTAGAAGAGAAATCAATTTTCTATTGTCTCCAAACATCTATTGCCGTAACAAATCTCTCCAACAACATGACTTTTTGCCTTTTCAGGTCTTCAACGGTTTCATAATGATTTTTACGCAGTTTTCGTGTTTACATATTTATATTATATTCTAAAATTCGAGGAGGCAATACAAAATTATAACTTTCCCTTACTGCAGAAATGTTATTGTTTACATCATCAATTTCTTACATTGATATAGAAAGAAAATTCGGCGCTTCGCGTCTTTTCTTCTTTTCTGGGTGCTTATACGTATGTACATATTGTATTTGGTGTGCGTCGCTTATTAATTCTAAAATAGATATTCTCTACATTAATAAACGTCATATGCTTTGGACACTATTAGCTTCACGCAATTGGCTCTCTTATGCTGAAAAACATTCAAACTCCGTCATAGGTATATCCAAACTATGTGAAAAAGGTTGTTTCACGCACATAGCCTTATCTGCTTAAAAGTTATCGCATACAAATTTTGAACTTTTGTAGATAACATCTAAAAAAATTATCTAATCAGGATCAAATTCAATAGCGTATAAAGTAACAAAGTTATACTCCATTTATTTTTACAGACTTTCAAATAAAATGGATAAAATCCTTTCGACAGTAATATAATATAGCAGGAAATAAAAAAATAGTCGAAAATTATAAAGAAAGTGATTAAATTATTAAAATGTGAATGTTTTTAAAATAAATTGTTAACGGACGGTCGGACGGACAAGCAAGTATTATACCTAAGTATCCAAAGGACACTAATAGAAATATATTTATATTTATATGTGTTTCGTGTGATACGTAATAAGGAAGTATTCAAAACTGCGCGCTAAAAGTACGTCATAAGAAGTAAACCAATGTATTCTGAAAATTTAATATCATCTACTCCATATTTATTCCACTGTTAGTACATTCTACAACGTTGCCAAGAGCGTTAACATGTAGCTTCAACGCGCATTTATGAGGGAATCCCGGTCAGGCTACGCGCGCTGCTTATAAGTGCGTATTGCGGTACTGTGGTATAGCAATGACAAGCTCACTTGTAAGATTCAAATTTACTTGATGTAGGTGTGTAAATATATTAGGGCCATTGTATCTTATCGTAGTATAGAATTACGTGAAATTATTTAAAAGTTATAAAAACAATGTAATTTTTTTGTTTCATATCACATTTTATACATATTGTCATGACTGTCACCGGTGACTGACGCGGCCTGAACAGAAAGTTCAGTGTCAGTCATCGGTGACTGACGTGACAGCTAACGTGTTAAGCATTCGTAAAATAAACGTATGCCTTTCCCGCGCCATTTTTTAATAATTCGTCATACGTGGATGACAGTTCACCACTTATGTTACAACCTCAAACCTATTAAAGTGAATAACCTGTCTAATCTTCTATAATCAGATGTTGGCCCAAGAAAAGTTAAAACATCTTTAACGCTTTTGTTTTTAATTATTTCTTTCAAAGACATCATTTTTCTCCTCTTAGAGCAATTTGCAATTATTGTTCATTTGCATGTTGTAAAGCATCATCTGTATAAAGCGGCTGTTGTTTTTCATTTATTTTATAATCTTCTAATGTTGCTGTGTGTGCGTTATTCCAAACAGATTGCCGCTCATGAATGCTTTGTGGGGTTTCTCCATCTTTAATTCCTAAATTTCTATATCTTTCAAGCTCTCGAATTTCATGGGTATAAAAACGCTTATCAATGTCCGTAACAGTAATTTTACCATCAATAATTTTTTCTAATCGCTCAATCATCACTTTATTTTCTGGCGATTCACCGAAGCGCCCTGCATGCAGTTTCACCTTATCCACCCCTTTACGGTCAATTTTTGCTGTACGCCAGTCTAGATCAAGAATTGGGCCACCTGCCTTATCTGTGTGGAAGTCACGTCCGCTGTATTTACCTCTGGCGTTGGTTTCTCCATACGGCGAGTTAAACATCACATAGATCGGCTGGTAGTTGGTTTCCAGCGGCGGTACTGCTATCACTGCGTCGATGTCTGGCTGTACTGGATTAGGATACACTCTGACTATCGGTGTTTTAATTGGTGCGTTATTCCCGGTATTCAGAATAACGATCTGCCGTCCTTCGGGGTGTAGCAGATGCCCCAGCCCATCAGCTCCCGGAGCTTTTACCGGACTGACCAGTACGGTTCTGCCTTGTGTGCCCTGTTCATCTTCCGGTAGGGTAATGCCGTAAAGCCCTGTAGCCGGGTCTATCACGCTCTCAACAAGCCAGGCTCGCACCGATTTGCCGCTACGGTCGATTTCTGTCTCCCAGTGGCCCGCTTTATAGGTCTCCATACGCCCGGTTTTTGGGTTCCACTCGTACAGCGTTTCTCCTTTTGCGTCCGTCCAGCGGAATTTGTTTCCTTTGCCATCTTCGTCTGGTGTTCTCGCACGGGTTTCCAGCAACCCGGGATAATCTGTCAGTGATTTTGTGGATGGTGTGGGATGATAATGTTCTCTGGCCTCTTTGAGGCTTTGCTCCGACACTTGCGGTGGGCGCTGCACGATTTCCAGCTTTCCTGTCTCGCTGTTCCATTCATATATCGAACCATTAACGGTACTCTGCCAACGGCCTTTCATCCCTTTTCCGGTTTTCGACGGAGTAACTGATTTGACTCTGATCAGTCCTTCTGGCTCGGCTATTTCTTCGGTCAACGGCTCTGGATGATATTGGCGTCCTGCTTTGGCTATGTTCTGAGCTTCTGGCTCGAACATCACGTAGACTGGTTTCATATTCGACGATTCAGGATAAACGGTTATCACGTCATGAAATCGCATTGTTTTAGTTACGGGAACCGGTGTCGATTGTGTTTTTTGTGCTGAACCGCTCAAAGCATTGACCGATACCTGTACTGGCGGCAATGAAGCAATTAATGGCGGCTGCCCCGGTAATGCTGATGTGCTGATAGTGGCTGTAACCAGTTTCAGCCCGCTTATTCCGGTATCGGGGATGGCATGAACATAAAGGCCTGTATTTTTATCATAGGTGGCTTCAATCACCCGTACAGCCTGGCGTTCTGCCGTTCTGATGACTTTGATTTCTACTTTCTCTTCGGTAACTGCCAGCTTTCCTCTTACTGGCATTTTCATCATACCGGAGGTTTCAGCCGCTTTTCGGAGTTCATCGGTATTTGATAATCCCATGACTTGTGCTGGAACGGCTAGTGAGAGAAAATTTTCAGGAGTACGCCCCGGTACACGATCACTCCCTTCGCCAGCTTTGGGAATATGGAATATGGTTGCTATAGCATAACCAACTGGTGTTCGTCGAAGGACGCTTGCTCCCAGCGATATTAGATCATTAAGCGTCTTGCGTAATTCGCCCAGTAACTGATCTCCTGTGGTATCTGTAAGCGCAATACTTCCCGTGCCAGTGACGGAGAATACCGGAGCCATTTGTCGTGATGGGGTTGATGTTGCACTGATTACTGCTAGCGAACCAGGCTGAGCAAACGCATCACGTGCCCGATTCTCTTTGGAAATTATTGCTTCTCTTGCTTCTGCTTCGGCTTTTGCTTTTGCTCTTGCTTCTGCTTCGGCTTTTGCTTTTGCTTCTGCTTCGGCTTTTGCTTTTGCTTCTGCTTCGGCTTTTGCTTTTGCTCTTGCTTCTGCTTCGGCTTTTGCTTTTGCTCTTGCTTCTGCTTTGGCTTTTGCTTTTGCTTCTGCTTTTGCTCTTGCTTCTGCTCTTGCTCTTGCTTCTGCTTCGGCTCTCGCCTTGGCTTCTTTCTGATGCTGGTTTAAAGCACTCTGTATGTCACTGGATACTTGGTGGATCGCCTTTGCTAATCGTTTTTTTGCTTGGTTTGGTCTAGTGGTTCTGACCGTTCCCCCATTTTTACCGCCTCTATCGCTATATGTGGTGACTTTGTCATTCATGGCATCATGTGCACGCTGCCAGGCTCGATTTATCTGATCGCGCGCAGCTGGTTGCTGATCTAATGGCAATCTATCAAAGGTGGTTCGCATTGCATGGTAAGCAGATGAAGTTGTTGCTGAATCGATATCTTTTGCCTTTGAAATCGCCGTATTAATCAATGTGACATCTATCGGTCCTTTCTCTGCAAAGCTGCCCCCAGCAAGATAGTTTTCTACAGCAATTTGTACAGTAGGTTTATTACCTCTGTTGACTTTTAACGTTGGCGTTTTATGTATTAATGAGTTTAAAACTCGGACGTAGCCGCCAGACAGATCGTCCACCATTGATGAGTTAAGCGCTGTCATCACGATCCCGTTCATGGTTGGATGCCCCTTGGCGTTAATAATAATCTTGCCCCATGGCGTGGTGTATGATTCTCCGGGTTTGGCTATACTCACACTTATTCCAGAATAAGCGTTATTACTGCGGTCACCACCATGGCCTTGGTGGCCGCCGCCCGGGTTAGGAACACTACCTCTTTCTCTACTCCAGCTGGTACCATCTCCCATTCCATTACCAAAACCTTGACTGGCGGCCACTAACGCTGCCGGGTTAAAGTACATTATCTGTACTGTACCTGCCAACGTGGCAGTCAACGTGTTAAATCCTAGCATGGACATTTCCTTTAAACGTCTTCTTGTTCGTTCCACTTGTCTTACAGAGGATGCAGTTTATTGCTCTGCAACCATACAGAATTCTATTATTTTCTTTAATATTGCGGTAAACTTCAAGGATGGGTTCCTTGGATGAAAATAAGAAAAAAAGTTCGTATGAACACATGGGTCCGGAAACGCTGAGATTTGGAATTGCATTTTTAAATGCCTTATCAAAAAAATATATCTCAAACGCAATGACGCATCCCTTCTGAAATGATATTTAATACTCTTAAGACTCTATTACAAAAAATAAATAACATATACTTCCTATTATTAGTATAGAAAATTTGTATAAAAATGAACACCCTGTTTCTCCGAAATTCAGCGTTTCCGAACCATGTTCATCGGAACTTTTTTACTTATTTTCATGCAAGGACCCCGTCCTTGAAGTTTGTCGCAATATTAAAGAATCACCCGATATATAACTGCATATAAATACAGTATTTCGCATATTACGCGGGAAAAATAATCTGGTCAATAGTATATCAGTGCAGTAAACTTGTTTTTAATAAAATACTGATTTGTACTCAATTAACGTGTTGATTTTTAAATATTTTATAATGAGTTTTATTACTCATTGACTGTTACTAACCGGATAAGTTTTCCTGCGTACTTCGTGATTGCGTACTGATTTTCTTCTACGATGTTCTGAAATTCAGCTAGCCAAAGTTTACAGAAGAAAAATGATGTTTTGGTGCGAACCTCGATGCGAACCAACCCCTTCTAACGTGCCCAAAAATCCCACGTATCCCCGTCAAATCTCGATAAATTATCAGAGTGATATGCCAGCCAAACACAAAGCAATTCCTTGTCCAGTGTGAGGCGATGGTCGGTTTGCCTGGCTAAGCCATAAGCCGAGTCTTTTATGTCTCTGTTATCTGTGGCTGAGTCATAGGGCCAGTTGTTCCAACTTTTAAGTAAAATGTATCCTCCCGGAAAAACGCTTACCCACTAATCTAATTGGTGGATAAGCGTTTTACCGGGAGGATAAATTTTACGTTATTTGTGGCTTTTATCGCACCGCACCTATGTACATATGTACATACAATTCGGGGACATCTGGCAGCGGCGCGGCGTTAAAATTGTTTAATTTTAGGCTGTTGTGCAAGAGTTTACACACGAGAGATATTTTATTTATAAGCAGTCTAAGCAATGACGAGCTTAAAAATGTAAGTCATACGGTGTAATGGACGGGTCAGATGGGAGCGTTATTAGCACTAGAACTACCGCAGGCAGTCAATTTGACTGGTGTCTTATTCAGAGTTCCATTCAACCTCGATTATTTCGTAACGCGTGAGGTTTTTGTCGAAATCGCTACAATACTTTTTTGTAGAATACATTTTGATCTACAAAAAAATTCTATAACAGTGTAGTCGAAAAATCCACGGATAACGAGATAATCACCCGGGAAAACGACCGTCTTACAACGCGCGACCGTTCGGTAGTTCTAGTGTTAGTCAGAACTACCCCAAAAGTGTTTAAAAAATGGGGTCTGTGCAATTGTTTAAACATTGCTGAATTTTGGTACAGTGTTAGACCAGTAAATGTAGTTCATGACCCAAGCAGGACCTCAAATTTCAGGGACCGACCTAGTCAGCAGGCACAATAGAAGTATGCAGAAAATGCGCGTGGATTCAAACATCATAGTCTCGTTTCAACTGCTCCGCGCGGTTTTTCGAATTGGTTGCGAGTTGACTCGTGTCGGTAAATGGAAAGCACCCAATCGGTCAACCAGCAGCGAGAAACCCATTGGTCAAAAACCAGAGAAACCGCATGCGAATCTACCCTAAATACGAGTCGAATTCACCGAGTTTACGAACACGCGCTCCTCCGATCTGTCAAAATATGTTTTCACTCCGTCCACCGGGACCATAAAACGCGCACAATTTTTCACGTGGGCGTCCGCACGCTCCCGCAATCACGACGCAACGCCAGCGTCCGTCAAACAAGTCGAAAATCGGCTTTTCACGCACCGCGCCGTCATTCGCAGCGAACCTAACCAAACGTCGCAATGGTCTTGAACGACTGCCCGGACCCGGAGAGCTTCGGCTGCGGGTTCAACGCCTTCAAGGAGCACGAGGAGGCGAAGTCGCTCGTGGCGGCGCTCAAGGACTCCGCGTCCGAGCCGCGGCTCGTCGAGAAGAACCGCGACCGCTTCAACTTCATCCTCACGCAGTATCAGGACCAGCCGCACCTCCTCGATCCCTACCTCGAGGAGATGATCAGCGCCATGCTCGCGATCGTGCGCGACGAGGCCGTCGCTGATAGCGTTAAGCACAACACCTTCAAGTACCTCTTCGTGCTCATGTCCGTCGAGACGTACAAGAAGATCGTCAATTACCTGCCGCACGAGGTCTCCGACCTCCTGCCGGTGCTGCGCATGCTCGAGCGGCAGGATCCCAACGACGTCGAGACCTGGGAGACGCGTTACGTCCTCCTCGTCTGGCTGTCGATCATCTCCAAGATCCCCTTCCCGCTCTCCCGCCTCGAGATCTCCGACGAGATCGCTCTGGAACGCACGATAGTATATCGCATCCTAAAAATCTGCAAGCTCTATTGCCTCTCCAAAGACGCCTGCTCGGTAGCCGCGGTTTTCCTCGTCGCCAGCTTCCTGGCGCGCTCCGACGTGAAGAAGGCGCACCTCGAGGGCACCATAATGTGGTGCGTGGAGAGCATGCGAGCGGACACGACGCGGCACGGCCCGCTGGCGGTGCTGTCGTCGATACTGAAGCACTGCGCGCGCGAGGATCTCAAGCCCTACGGTCAGATGCTGCTCGAGGAGGTGCTCAAGCTGCGCCTGAACGAGAGCGCGGCCGTGCTCGTGCGCAAGTATCGGATGAAGGTCGTGCAGCGCGTGGGGTACGTGCTGCTGAGGACGCAACTCGCGAGCTGGCGGTACCAGAGGGCGAGCCGGCCGATAAGTCTGCTGCCGAGCGTCGCGAGGAGCGTCGCTGCGGAGAGCGCGGGTGACGCCAACGACGAGGCGCTCGCCGGCGACGGCGAGGAGCAGGATGTGCCGCCCGCGATCGAGGATATCGTCGAGCAGCTCGTCCAGGGACTGCGCGACAAAGCGATCACGATCAGGTGGTCCGCCGCCAAGGGAATCGGCCGGATCACGGCGCGTCTGCCGGTCGAGCTCGCGGACGACGTCGTGGGGTTCGTCCTGGATCTGTTCTCCGGCCGCGAGTCCGACTCGGCGTGGCACGGCGGCTGCCTGGCACTGGCGGAACTAGGTGATCGGCGTCTATTCCCCTTTATTCTCTTTTTTTATCCTAGACTCGCGGTTTTCCCCTTCTTCCTCTGTAATTCAATATCGCGTGTCTGACACCAAAAGTGCGTAAGCGTCGTAAAAGTCGATTGAAATGCGAAAAGGACGTTATGCATAGTGTAATTTGTCGAAAAAATTGAGCAATCGGTATAAATAGTATATAACAAAATCAAAAACTAAAAGTAAAAGGGCATATATGACGGCGGATACGTCCTTTTGGCATTATCTTTGTTGAAATTTCATATTTACCAAAATTAAAAGGACGTTTTCCCCTAAAAATTGATTTTATCAACTGGCGATGGCTTGGGCGGTCTTTAAAAATTAAAAATGAATTCTATGCAGTTCAGAACGACATGATATAGCATGGTCTAGTGAATATCATTAAAAAATTATTCCGTAGACACACATGGAACGTTATTTCGCACTAACAACAAACTGTAGGTATTTTGCTAATATTCTAACAATTGTTTTATCGCGGGTGATCAAATTACATTGCAATTAACAGCCACTAATGCCATGCGTTGTGTTACATAGACTTTTTAAAGATTAATTCGATTAGTAGAGATTTTTCGACATTGGCTGATACGCCCTTCTGGCATTAGTAAATATAAAATTTTGCAAAAGCTAATGCTGATAAGGATAACTTCCACTTTTTTAATTTTAGCAGTTTTGGCCGTTTTTTACCTTTCATAATCGAATCAAAAAAAAATTATACGTCTTTTTTTGGCTTCTGCAATGTCAAAAGGGCGTAAAAGAGTTGCTTACGTCTTTTTGGCATTAGTAGATGTAAAATTAATAAAGTAATATGAATTAAATTTCTAATTTAGATAATTAATGATTAAAACACATTTTCATTTGTTTTTGAATAATTTGAATTAAAACATTTTCATTATAAACATAATTATATTTTATAATATACTTAATTTATAAAAATAATTTTTTAAAGGAGCGTAAAAGTTTCACTTACGCCTTTTTGGCATCAGACACGCGATATTTTTCCTCTAAAACCACGAATTGTTCAACTTCTCAGTTGATTTTATCTTTTCATTGTTTCGGATTAAGCAGAAAGGGTCAAAATTGTTTTTCTTTTTCCTTTTATAAAAGGTACTATAATCCCTACTTCATCTACCTGCATCAATATTTAATTTCGTTTTATATATAACGTTTGTATATTAAACGAATATCAATATTCGTTTAATATGTAAAAATCTAGTTGAATTAATATTTCTCGCCGGAAACTAGACTCCCATTTCCTTAAATCAGATCGCAATTCTCAGATTTAAGATACTCAACATGAGATATCAATTTTTAATTTACAAAAACATCTTTCATTCGCTTAACAAATATTGGTGTTTCATTGTTTATCTTAAAAATTGTTACTCTTTAAAGCCACTTCACGTTTCTAATGTGTTTGATAGATCTCCCTTTTTTAATCAAAGTTATTCCCTCTTTTTTTACTCAAATCTCTCCGATTTCCTCTAAAATCAAATAAACAGGGGCTGTGAAGCCCGCAATGCTTTTTCCCCGCGGTTCGATAATTGGCATCGTCAAATTCCCATTTTCTCAGGCAGGAGAGGCCTTCTGCTGCCGCATCGATTGGGCGACGTTATCCCGCTGATCATGCAGGCGCTGATATTCGACGAGACGCGCGCCTACGGCTCCGTGGGCTCGATCATCCGCGACGCGGCCTGCTACGTGTGCTGGTCCTTCGCGCGCGCCTTCGAGCCGGCCGTCTTCCAGCCCTACGTGCAGGACGTCGCCGCGACGCTGCTGATAGTCACCGTCTTCGACAGAGAGGTACGTGTGCTCGGGCGAGTGACGAGCGAGCGGGATCGTTGACGGAAAAAACGTGTTAATTGCAGATAAATTGTCGTAGAGCGGCATCGGCGGCCTTCCAGGAGAACGTGGGGCGGCAGGGCAACTTTCCGCACGGCATCGACATACTAACGGTCGCCGATTACTTCGAGGTCGGCGTGCGGAGCAACGCCTACCTCAAGATTAGGTGAGTTGCGCGCGACGCGATGAGACGTTTGCAGGCGTCACAGTGTAGGGGCAAAGCGGTTTTCGGGAAATGAGGACGTAATTTCACAGAAAATACGGACTTTTAGGGACCACGATCAAAGCGCTCGTAGCCATAAAAATTCATACGGCAGATTTTACTCAGGGTTCTTACCAGTGACACTTCTTTTATACGTCCTTAATTTATTGATGATTTTTTTCTACTGATCCTTTTTGTTCTATTCAATAATTTGAATTACGCTTAAATACGTCCGGCTACTAGGACGTGTCCTGGGACAGTTACTTTACATATCAAATCTGTTACTGATTAATTGCTGTCGCAAAATCTGCAGCGCTCATCGAGTAAGGCTTACCGCCGTAAAGCTACTTCAGTCTTCCGTACTTCATTGATAAAATATCGAAATATACTAATACAGAAATATCATAAGAATCTATATGAATCTACATAACATCTGTATAAATGAGTAGCGGTTAGAAAAAGTGTAGATATTTCGAAGTACTTTGAAGGTTCGTTTCAATTTTAATTTCTTCTGCAAAACTTGATCCACTGCACTGCAATATTTTGCCTCTTTCAATTTCCTGCAACGTCTCCAGTGTAATTCTTTCGTAGTCTTTCTGAACCACTTTACATCTCCTAAAGTATACACGTCCTTGCGATCTATTTTTCCTTCGCGACACTTTATTACCTTGTTAATTTCTATTTGCACTGCTTCTGAAGCGTCGATATCATTTTTATAGGATCGTTGCACAACTCTTTCAACCTATTTTTCATTTTCTTAACTGTCCGATTTTCCTTACCTAAACTCAAATGTACTGCATTTTATAAGCTGTATGTAGAAATGACTTTCAGGGTCGAGTTGTCAATTTTAGGGAGTTTTAGGAACTTCGAAAAAAAAAATAGAGACTATAGAGACACACCCGTGAAGCCCGCGCTTGTTTTCGCGAACGTCGCGTTTCAGCGTCCACATAGCGCAGTACGAGGAGTACACGAAGCCGCTGATCGATCACCTGGTGGCGAGGAAGGTGACGCACTGGGACACCGCGATCAGGGAGCTCGCGGCGAAGGTTTTTGCGCATTTTTCTCAATTCCTAACAAGAGCAGCGCGTCGCTTCAAAGCCAAGTCGATCGACGAGTGAATTCCTTCAAGGCTCTCTACAACCTGACGCCGAAGGATCCGCGCTACGTGGTGGAAGCGGTGCTGCCGACTCTCATAGACTCGCTGAGCTCCATTGACCTGAACGTGCGTCACGGCGCGGTGCTGGCCATCGCCGAGATCCTGGAAGCCCTGCGCGTCCACTTCGACGATAAGATCGAGAGCATAATCGGTAAGACTCGAAGGCTGGCGCGTTTTTCCTTCCACGTCGTCTTCTTTTCTACCGCATTTACACAGGAAGACCCGCGGTCGTCGCGATAGAGGGCATAGTGTCCAAGTTCAGAGCTCGCGGGCAGTTCAAGGGCCTGGGGGGAGAGTTGATGAAGCAGGCCTGCTCGACGTTGATCAAGAAGTGCTCCCTCGTACGGTTTCCCGTTCACCTGACGGACGTAGTGGGTGAGTTGCGGGTTTTACAGTATTTCCCTTATTCCTCTCTTTCTTAAGTTTCCCTTTTTTTCACCTTAAAATTGGCTATTTTCCCTTATAACTCGAAATTTATCCTCTAAAACAATCTATTATTCAGCTTCCCAGTTGAGCGCGTCTTTTCGTCGTTTCGGATTACGTGAAAAGGGTTGAAATGGTCAATTGTTTATTCCCTCAACAGAATATTTAAAAATCGCATCCCGTTTCAGACGATTGGCAGAGCGTGCTGGAGGAGTGCCTGAACCACGAAGTCGCTGCGGTCCGACTGAAAGCCGCCGAGGCCCACGCGGAGTTCTTCAAGGAGTACTACATGATCGCCGACTTCCCCGTCGCTTCCCGCGACGCCATAATCGATCGCTACCTGGACAGTCTACAGTCCGGCAACCAGATCGTCCGGATAGGATTCGCGCAAGCCATCGGTAAGTCGCCGATATTTCCTTCCCCTTGAGTTCCCCCTTCATCCGCGTTGCCGCGCGCAGGTCACTTTCCGCTCGGCGTGCTGCGCGAGAGAGCGGAGAACATCGTGCGGGCCCTCGTCAAGTGCACGCACGTGACCGACGACACGCTCAAGTGGGCGGAGAGCCGGAAGGAGGCCTTCCACTCGCTGACGATGGTCTGCCAGACCCTGGGCGTTAAGGAAGCGCGTGAGTTTTTCAAAATCGAGCCCCGAACGCACCTCGAAGCTCGCTCGAAACGCCCGACGATCACGCAGGTACCTGGGAGCCGTACACGCGCGAGCTCTACGACTGCTATTTGCTGGCGCTGCAGGAGTACACGACCGACAGCCGCGGCGACATCGGCGCCTGGGTGCGCGAAGCTGCGATGTGCGGATTGCACGTAAGAATTCTCTCCCCGGTATTCGCGAGAAACCGCGTCAAACGCTCCAAAACGCGACGCCACGACGCTCGTTCCAGGTGCTGACTAACCTGGTGTCGCGCGCAAACCTGACATCGTTGCTGAGCGAGACGCTGATGGCGAGCATCGTCGGCGGCGTCGCTCAGCAGGCCGTCGAGAGGATCGACAGGATTCGCGCGCAGGCCGGATCCGTCTTCAGTCGGCTCATACACAGGTGGGATTGAGAAGCGTCCACTTTCCGGGAACCCGGACGAAATAATCGCTCGTAACTTTGTCGCAGCGATCCGGAGCTGCCGAATATTCCCTATCGCGACGAACTGAGGACGATCTTCCCCCTCGACGAGTGCAGGGACAGTATAGACTGGAAGATGGAGTCCGTGACGTTCCCACGCTTCGTGAAGATGCTCTCGTTCCCGCCGTACACCATGAATCTCTTGCGGGGCATCATCTACAGCGTGGGCGGGATAAGCGAGTCGTTGGTGAGTCTCGATTGCAGAGTTCACGGCCGCCGTGTAGTAAACGAATCTTAGCTATGATTCTTTGCACTCCGCGTGCCTCGTCAAAGTTTAAGAAAAATCGCTTCATTTGTCGGGCGTCGCTTTCAATTGCATTGCTTTGAAGTGTACGAAGATTTTGAAGCCCCGGGAAAAGATTCTGGAAGCAGAAACTCCAGCCTTTAAAAGGCTCCGTCGGCGATCGAGATTGTGCCATTTTTTGATAAGGATACGGCCGGTTTAAAAGGGTCTTGCTTTTTGCGGAATATAAGCGATTCTTTAATTCTTTTGCAAAGTGTGATAACCTTGTTGAATTAATGTTTCTTGTCAGAAACTGGACTTTGCCAAATTTTTCTCTTTTCCTTCAATCAGATTGCGATACTCAGATTAACGTGATATATAGATTTTTAAGTTACAAAAAAACATCCTTCATTGACGTCTGATTATATGTATATCTTAAAAATAATTATTTTCTAAAATCATCATACGTTTCTAATTTCTGAAAAATCTCCCTTTTTAATCAAAATCATTCTTTTTTTTTTTTGTAAAATTTCCCCTATTTCCTCTAAAAATAGGCGGGGAAAATAGCGAGTTTTAGGAATAAAGAGAAATAGGAAACACACTGCGAATCCCGAGATTGTCGCCCAGATATCGGAATAACACTTTCGCGTCGACTCCCTTTATCCGATCGCAGGTGAAGCACTCGAGCACGTCGCTGTTCACCTACCTGACGGAGCTCGACGAGAAGAGCCTGCGCGAGCTGTGCGACCGAATCCTGGACGTGTTCGACGAGAGCCACAAGAACGACCGCATGATCACGTCGATCCTGGCCTTCCTCGAGCGACTGCTCAGCTCCGGCTGCATTCAGAACGTGCTGGACGACGCGGACAACGAAGACGTGGCGCAGCGCATCCTGACGCTGCTGAAGCGCGAGCTCAAGCACATCAACAACACGAAACTCCTGACCAGCAGCATAGAGGTCTTCTGCCAGCTCCTGCAGGTGAGTCGTTCGTCGCCGCGTCGATCGACACGCGGTCACCGTCGGCTCCGCTTTTTCAGGTGAAGGGCTCCGTGAGCAAAAAGGCGTTCGTCCAGCTCGGCATATTCCTGTGCAACAGGTACAAGTGCGTGCGAAAAGTCACCGCGCTGCGCACTTACGAGGCGCTCACGCTCTACGGCGAGGACATGGACCTCGGCGAGGAGAATCTCGCGAGTCTCCTGACCGAGCTCAACGCCACCGACTGGGAGCTGTCGGTCGCCGAGCTGCGCCCCGTGAGGAATCGCCTCTGCGCGCTGATGGGCGTGCCCGCTCCCGTGGTGCAGAAAAAAGCGGCGAATTGACGCCTCGTCTTCTCGGACGCTTTCATCGCGAAGGAACGCGACCCGCTGCCGTCGCGAGTCTCCTCGAGGTACGCGAAGCGTCCCCGAGGGAGACGTCAAAATTCATTCCGCGAAGCGTGCGCCGCGATGGCGCTTCGAAGATCATCGATACGGATCGTCCACGAATGCGCGCGCGCGCGCGCTCTCTGCATTCGATCGTATTTCATCAATTCAACTGAGTAAAGGAACATTTTACGTCGTTCTTTGTTAATCGAACGCCGATATCCGGCGCTCTAAAACTTGGAAACTATTATACAAAAGTATCTCGTTAAATTTTTACAATAAAAAAACACCACGCATCAGCACCCGTTATCGAAATACATCCGTACTTTACGCTCGTCGAATTGTCGGGCGTCGATCGCGCCGCCACCCGACGACACGTGCCGCGCGAGGAGCTCGGCGGCGCACTTTTCCATCCTCCACTGGTCGACCCACCAATTCTCGCGGTCGATCCTCCCCGTGAGCGGACTCACGGGCACCGGACAGTCGTAATGCCTCCTCGTGACGATCCTCGCGCTCGCGCCCTCGTGAACGCGCTCGCACGCGAGGCACTGGAACGCGCGGACGTGGTCGGCGAAGTCGTTGGCGGCTCTGCGCGTCAGCGCGTCCGCGAGTCGCGCGTTGGCGATGCGCTCGCTCGGCGCGGCTAGCTTGTGGGCCAGGTGTCGGTGGTAACGCGCGTCGTCGCTCGCGAGGTCGAGGAGAAATCGCGCCAACTCCGCGGGGCTCGCGAAGTCCGACACCGAAATCGCCGATGAGTTCGTCGGCAGCCAGTCCTGGGGACGGAGAATTGAGTCAAGGTGTGTATCCCCTATTTTCCTTTATATCCCTATTTTTTTAAGTTTGCCCTTTGTCACCCTAAAACTCGTGTTTTTCTCCTTTGTATTATACTTTGTCATTCAATGTTTTTCCTCTAAAAAAGCATCTATTTTTCGGCTTTGGAGTGTCTAACGATCGTGGAAAAATCTCCTTTTTTAATGAAAATTACCCCCTTTAATTGCTCAAATCTCCCCTATTTCTTTTAAAATTAAACGAACAAGGGCTGTGAAGTCTCTAAGTTCGCCTCTGATGTCAACGCCGCGCGATTTCCTTACCGCGAAGCTGGGCGAGCCGTAGTAAACCGGCACCGAGCCGACCACCAGCGGCCTCCAGAGTTTCTCGGTGATGTAATCCTCGCAGACGGCGTTCTCGAAGGCCAGGGTGAACTTGTACCGGGCAACGAAGCGCAGGAACTCGTCGCTATCCAGAACCTCTACATGGTTGTCGCTTAATCTGCGGCGTTATTCCTCCGTTTACCACGTAAATCGTTTCCTACGGACGACGCGAGATCGCCGAAACGCTACCTCCGCGACAGCCGCCGATTGTTGAGGCACGGGCCGTACGAGTCGACCCTCACGTGCTTCATGAGTTCCGCCACGTAGGAGTCGCGGTCGCTCGCGGTGTTGCAGTCCGACTGGATGTACAAAAGCGGCGCGATGTCCTCCTCGATCGCCAGTTTGGTCTTCTGCTCGGCGCGCAGGAAATACTCGGTACCTGCGAGGAGAATATTAATGAAAACAACGTTTCTCTGCAGTTCTGCGCGCACAATTCGGTCTTATCGTGAAACAATAATCATATTTTTTAATTTCATCTGTAATTGTATTAAGTTCGCCTGTTCGCAAAAGTTCAAATGTTGTGTTTAACGATTTATAGTTTTAAAAATAAATAACATTTATAGTCGATTCTTGGTTTATCAGAGTTCACAATGAAATTGAAGTACTTTTCAAGGACTTTTTAAAGAATTTTTTCAGGATTTTCAAGCATGTGAAATGATAAATGTTAAGTCATACGCGAGAGATATATTGATTCGTGATAAGCGAATAAAATGATCCATACAATGAAACAAGAATATTTATTAAGTAAACAAACGTGAAGCTCCTATTCGCCCGCTACACTTTAAAAAATTCAGTGATTCTCTTTAAAATGGACGAGAAATAAAATTTCCAAGGTTCT
The DNA here is from genome assembly GCA_963678675.1 of Xiphydria camelus. Lineage (NCBI taxonomy): Eukaryota > Metazoa > Arthropoda > Insecta > Hymenoptera > Xiphydriidae > Xiphydria > Xiphydria camelus. The sequence goes on from OY783200.1 coordinate 4,424,573, forward strand.
GCAAGAAAATTCAAGTCTATTTCCAGGACTTTATGAGGACAAGCAAAGTTCAAGTACTTTTCAAGTACTTTGAGGATTTCAAGGATCACTGGATACTCTGTATATTATTGTTAAAACTCTAATTACTCATTTGAGAGTTTCTTAAATGATAACATATAATGACTGATGAATGGTGGCTTTCAGTTACTATTTTAGTCACTATCCTCACAACTTTCGTCACTTGTATCATTATTGTAATCATGCTACTGCGCTGAGAGCCCTAGTTTTACCCGAGGATGCAGCTGCATTCCAAATATCGTTTTCCATCTCAAATAAAACGTAGAAAGAGAAAGATGAAAAAATACGAGGAAAAGAATTTTCTTAAAATTTTTCGAATCTGCAATCAACGAAATATTAGTAGACGATCACCTATCAAGCGCTCCGTGCTGGGCAGGTCGACGAGGGTGAGCGGCACGTCGCTGTGTCGGCTGAACGTCGCGGAGTAATTGAACAGATTGAGCGCCTTCTCGTGCACCAGGATGGGATTGTTCCTGGGCGACTCCTCGTGCAGCAGGCCCCACTTAACATGCTCTGGTCTCGGCAGCGGCAAATCGTCGACGCGCACGGAACTGCCGTAGAAAAGAATCGCCTACGATTCAAGGATACGTCTTCAGGCTCTAGCCGTTGACGAGCTCGTTTCGAACTATGAAATTCCATGCGAGCGCCTACCTCGAGACGAGGATCAGACACGAAGCGTCGATCCTGCGTGAAGAGGCATCGGACGGACCCGCATTTCTCACGGTGCTCGCCGTCGCTGATAAAGGGCGTCCACCACAGGATCACGGGGATCGTCGAATCTGAAATGAAGCTCTGAGCAACTCAGTTTCTCGAAAGAAGGAAAAAAGTGATATACTAATAAAAAACAAGGTACTAAAAGTGACTGGGAGAGAAAAGCAAGGGTATATTTTCTCTAAACCGAAAGTAAACGTACCATCGAACCCGTAATCGTCGATGAACCACAACTACAAACAAAAAGAATAAAATTGCAGCGGCACTGCTTCACACCGTGTATCGCGTAAAGCAGGTATGTTTACATACCTGCAGAAACACCAAGACGATCCCGCAGATCGTCAGGACCAGGAATATCGCGTGTATTCGAAGCATCGCAACTGACGGAAGCACGACGAAAGCCTCAAACTCATTTTACAGCGGAGCAATATTAAGATACAATTCTATAAGCATTTGCGGAGAGTAAACCGGACGGAAACGAGACACGCGAGACACTTATCGCCACGTATCGCGCGACCCACGCTCATTTTTCAAGGACTCGCGATAAAAGTTTCGAAGCCGAAACATCGAAGAGGAAAAAACGGCCGATGATAAAATTACGAGTTTTCCGCATAATTCGCTCTCAATTACTGTTATTAATCATTTTAAACTCACATTCGCGCAAAACGATTTGTATTTACGAATGAAACTTCAAACTTTTTCAGAAAAAGCGGGACTGTGAATCTCCGCTTTTTAATATAAAGAACGTAGCCGTGACGCCATCTAGGCAAATATAAGCAAAATAAATCGAAGTTCCCTTATATTCCGCAGAGAGGCGTCACTAATCCCCGCTACCTTTCGATAAGCTTTGGAACGCGCGCGCGTTCCGGTGAACGTTCCTTCCCCTTATCGTCCTTGCGAAAGGGGGAAAAAAAGGAGTCATTGTCCCGCAGCACGTCCAGCCTCGGGCGGAGATAGCAACGAGATCAACGTAGCGTGCGTTTCGTCTGTCGATACGGAACACGAGAAGAGACCCCCGGGTCGCACCATGCTCTCGACGGTGGACAACGCGTGCAATTGCCCCGGAAACGGCGGCGACACGGGAGACGCTTTCGGATACGGCAGGTAAGGGCAGCGCGAGTCGTCACCCCGATATCATCGCCGCGGCTCCTTTGTCTCTCCGGGGGAACACGCCCCCTTTTCGCTTTCGCGATCAAGAAACTCCGCCGAATTTTGCGCCGAATACATTCACGCAAAGTTTTCATAGAATTTCACCCTGCCGAAGGAACAATGCGAGCCCCTTCATCGGGCCGCTGCACAACGCGCCGACCCAGCGCTACGCCTCGCACTACAACATGACCCACCCGAAGCGCGGCACGGCGATCATATTCAACCACGAGTTCTTCACGACAAACAACCTCAAGCCGCGGGCCGGCACTAACGTCGACTGCGAGAACCTCGCCAAAACACTGAAGGACCTCGGCTTCGAGGTCAACGATTTTCACAACCTCACGCACAAGGACATCATGAAGAATCTGGAGAGAGGTGAGCGTGCGGCGCGAGATTCGTTGGCGCGTCGACGTCTACAACTTGATTTCTCCTTCAGTCGCGGAGGCCGATCACTCGCAGCACGACTGCCTGCTCGTGGCGGTGCTGAGCCACGGCGAGCTGGGCTTGCTCTACGCCCACGACACGCCCTACAAGGCGGATTCCATCTGGTCGCACTTCACGTCGGACAAGTGCCCCAGTCTCGCCGGCAAGCCCAAGCTGTTCTTCATCCAGGCCTGCCAGGGCGACCGCCTCGACGGCGGCACCACGCTCAAGGATCGTACGGAGACGGACGGCCAGCCCACCGCGACCTTTCGCATACCCACGCACGCGGATTTCCTCATCGCCTACTCAACGATACCAGGTGAGCGGCGAGTGATGCGCTTGAAAAAACGCTGACAGACTTCACAGCGTGTCTCCTATTCCCCTATTTTTCTCAAGTCTCCCCCTTTTCATTCTAAAACACGCGATTTTCCTGAAATGTTCCCCTGTAATTCATTATTTTCCCTCCAAAATCACTTATTCGGCTTCTCAGCTGAGTTCGTCTTTTCATCGTTTCAGATTGAGATCAAATTTTTCAAATCAAAATTGTCCCCTTTTCCCTCAAAATATCCCCTATTTCCCCTGAAGTAAAATAAAAATAGAAGCCGTGAAGCCTGCGCGTAATGACGGCGGACGTGGATCACGCGGTCGGATCGCTTCGCAGGTTTCTACTCCTGGCGCAACACCTCGCGCGGCTCGTGGTTCATCCAGGCGCTCTGCTTGGAGCTGAAGGAGAACGGCGCGCGGCTGGACATACTGACGCTGCTGACCTTCGTGAGCCAGCGCGTCGCCCTGGACTTCGAGTCGAACACGCCCGACAACGTGACGATGCATCAGCAGAAGCAAATCCCGTGCATTACCTCGATGCTGACGCGCCTCGTGCGATTCGGCAGCACCAGCAACGGGGCGGCCAATTGACCGACGCGGCTGAGAGATATTTATTTATTTGAGTCCCTTAACCGCGCCACTCGGTGCTCGTTCGACGCGTTTCTAACTCTATTAATTTAAGTAGGTCAATAGCCGCGGCGATCTCGGCGCTGCGGAAGCTCGGTGTTATTTTTTTTCCAGTGGCGTGCCACGACGCCTCGGTGAAGATGTACGTTCCCAGATGACACCGAGTCGTCCGAAAAGACGTCCCCAAAAAGTCACGGATGTATCGTCGTATCCCAGATAGCGCGACGCTGAAAGACGTCTTCAGGACGTTTTATGGCCCACTTTCGGACTACTTTATTGAAGGACGACTTGTGACTCGTCTAAAAGTAGGACATAAGGTGTCTAAGTAATTTTCAAGACGTCTTATATCCCAATTTCAGACGAATATTAGTCACAAGTCGTCTTAAAGATATCTAATAATAAAAGTAGTCCGAAAGTGAGTCATAAGACGTCCTAAAGACAACTTAAAGGCGTCTTTTAGTTTTGTGCTATCTTGGATATCTCGGCTTCTCCGGCGTGTCCGTGAATTGTCTTTTAGACAACTCCTTCGGGACGTCCAAGAGGCGTCTTGTAATCGCAGCTAAAAGTTGTCTTTTGGACAGGCGAAAAAGATATCTTTTAGACTTCTCCGGTGCGTCCGTAAGTTGTCTTTCAGATGATTCCTTTGGGACGTCCAAAAGGCGTCTTTTAAGCAATTTTTTCGTACGTCCGTAAATCCAGACAACGCAAGACCGAACGACTTCTTTACGTTGTCTTCAGAACGGCTTATGACTCACTTTCGGACTACTTTTTATCACCGGAAGACGTCTTTTAGACGACTTGTGACTAAAAGTCGTCTGAAAGTCGGTCATAAGACGTCTTGAAGATGACAAAGTCGTTTTTTTTAGCTCGTATATTTTCTGGGATAAGGTGTTTCAAAGTAGACATCGCTCCGATGACTCCAAATAGTCATCTTTTTGCGGTATCCCAAAGTAGATGTCCTTTAGACGCCTTTAAAACCCAGACAGCACAAAGCTAAAAGACGTCTTTGAGCCGTCCTCAGAACGTCTTATGGCCCACTTTCGGACTACTTTCATTACCGGAAGACGTCCTCAGCGACGACTTCTGACTAACCTTTAGAGTCCGGGGAAATTTCAGTTAAAATCGACTTTTTTTTAGACGTGAAATTTATAAATAAAATCAATAAATTTCCTATTTGGAGGTCCCGACCTGACTGCTGGTCGATTTATCGACCACGCCCGGACTCTAAACGTTAAAAGTCGTCTGAAAGCGGGACATAAGATGTCTCGAAGATGACTTAAAGACGTTTTTAGCTCGTGTGCGTGCTGTCCGGGAACAGGCGTGTTATCCGGGTCACCAAATTTGGTGACGCGTAGCGCGCAGATACGGTCGTACCCGTATTTAAGGAATACCATAAGCGGTCTTATTAGTTCAAGCGCCCGCCGAGTCTTTCACGAAATCTAACGGAGCTTTAGATTCGACGTAGGATAACGATGAACCGTTTCACGGGTACTGGCCTCGATTGAGACATTCCCCCGGGACCCCGATGACGAAGCGTCGGCGTTTCCAGGATCGAGAGCCTTCGCGGTATTTCGACGGAGCTCGCCCCGCCTTCGCGCGAGTGTGATTTTTTACGCGAAAGCTGTATTTATCTTTTTATATACGCAATACTCTCGTAAAATGTTAGACTTCTATATTCCCGCGTGTGTGTCGTTCGGTGCAATTTGATCTCGAAAGTAAGCACGGCATTTGTAAGACTTTTTGTCAATAAAAGACATTCATACGGAACCCCTCGAGTGAGCGAGATTGTTCCAGAGAACATGATCACTTTTCTTTATTGATTATCGCCGCTCAATCGGACCGCGCGCTGACGGAACGATTCCGACCGAAGCGTACATCATTCCTAAGATAGCTCGCGATTAATTGAACGATTATTCGCGCGACAAATTGCACGACTTCGCGGCGTTTCCGGCAATTTAAATGAAACACCGTCTCGGCGATCGGCGCGATTGATCGAAAGCTGCAAAGCGCGCGCGCTACGCCGATATAACGTTCCGTAAATGCTTAATTTCTAAATACATCCGACAGCCGCTCTCGCGCGATACACTTTCTTTACACTGTACAACGAGCCGCTGTCACACAGAGCTCGCCGAACGTTCGATCTACGCGCCGGCGGACCGCTTACAGAGCCTGCGACAGCGTCTCGACGACCGTGTATATCTGATCGAAGTGGGGCCTCTTCTCCGGCTCGTACTCCCAGCAGCGCAGCATCAGCCGGTACATCTCGTCGGGCGTGCCCTCGGGCGCCGGCATCCGGTAACCTGCGCCAAGCAATTTCCGTTATACACTGCTGATGCCAAAACAAAAAATGTTTTCTTCGATCAAAAGCATTAGCCGTGGTTTTCTTCGCGCAAGAAAATATTTGACGGGGTCGAGTAATTGTTTCTTTTTTTTTTCGCGCAGAAAGAATTTCTCGTTCCAACTAAAGTATTCTTAAATCTGGAATACTTAATATATATATTCTTCGAACGAAAATTTGTAAGATCATATGTCCTCGATTCAAGATATTTTTTTTGACACTAGCAATTATTTCGCCCAATGTTCAACTCGCCCGATCGCGCGAAGCGAGTCTAATTACCTCCGTCGATCTTCTCCCGCGCCTGGGAGTTCGACATCCCGCTGTAAGGGGTGCCGCCCTTCGAGAATATCTCCCAGATGAGCACGCCGTAGCTCCAGACGTCGCAGAGGGACGTGTACTTTCCTGCAAGCGCGACCAATAGAGTTTTTCGAGCACCGAAACGCGAACGAAGGAGTATTCGGTATTTAAATTGTTCCGAGACAAAGTCTCCTGAGAGCAAGACTACACGGACGTCTACAAAGGTCACAAATTAATTCAACGCGGGAAAGAGATAATATAGTAGACATACATTGAATTGAATGGTAAAACTAGAAAAGATAAACAATAAGAAACAAAAGTTATATACACTTCGTAGAAGAATGAAGGGATCACTCATATTCCGCAAAAAGAAGACTAAAGTTTTAGTGTCCAGAATCTTTTCTCGGATTTTCAAGATCTTTGTTGATTTCAAAATTACGTAATTGAAATCGGAACCCGGGAGATAAAACGATTTGACTTCAACTTTGGCAAGGCGCATGGAGTGCAAGAAAAATCATAGCTAAGTTTCGTTTGTTGCATTAGAAAGCATAATTTTTCCGCTTAAATTTGATATTTTACGAATCATTCTACGATTTTTTTTCTTCATTGAGTTATTCAGCGCAGAAGCAGAAACCCCCCTCGCAAATTCGGACGCTTATTAGAAGATAACTAATTATCATACAAATTTCGGGAAAAAAATGGAATTTGCCCTTTGTAACGCACTTACTACTTTCGAGAGAGAGATGGCATATAATATCCATTTTAAGAGATAACTTAAAACATTTCATATTTCCCGTTTTTCATTTTACTTGATGTAACTCTACGAAAAATTATCGAAACCGTTCAAACTTAATGGCATATCAAAGTGTAGTTTCTCCCGATTAAAATGAGTTCCTGAGAAAGTGCCCAGGATTTTTATTTCGATACGTTCTACTTGCTTGAATCGACCAAAATGGAAAAACGAATGAAGAAATCTCGTCCTTCCGCAGTGGATGACTGTTACTTTTCTTTGTGCCCACTACTTGTCATTACGGAATTATTTCAACCCAAAATTCAATAGATACCGCAGGAATCAGCATTACACTACGAGGAGGTCACACGATCTGATTTATACTTTGGCACTGAATAACTCGGTGAAAAGAAAAATCGTAGAATGATTCGCAAAATAGAGAATTAAAGAAGAAAAACTATGCTTTACAACACGGTAAACGAGACTTGGCTATGATTTCTTTTTGGCACTCCAAAGTTGAAGAAAACTCATTTCATTTGTCGAGTATCGCTTTTCAATTACATACATTTGAAACCGATGAAGATTTTGAACATCTAAGGTTCTGGAAGCGGAAATGTTAACTTTGAAAATGCTCTATTATTTTTGACAAGGATTCACAACCAGTTTAAAATAGCCTTTTTTTCGCGGAATATAAGTAATCCCCTAATTCTTTTCCAGAGTGTATTATTAACCCTTTCACTGTGCGGCGCGATCTCGGAGTAATCCATCAGTAGGATCTCGTATATATCGAAAGACTCGTGTGAGAGCGTATACGCCTTTCATAGTCAAAGGGTTAATAGTTAAATCGCAACAGCAACGAAAGGATAGTTACCAAAGTTCAACGCTTCCGGCGCGGTCCACTTGATCGGAATCTGCTTCAAGCCGTCCGACACGATGTACACGTGCTCCTCGCGCGACATCCCGAAGTCTGAGATCTTCACTATCGACTCGTAACCTAGCAGAAAAAAAAACGCGAGGGCGTGTGAGAGGCACGGCGAACGTTGAAAAATCACGATCCTCTCTCCACTCACCGACTAGACAATTCCTCGCGGCCAGATCGCGGTGGATGCAGTTCTTGGACTCGAGGTAGCGCATCCCGGCCGCGGCGTCCTTGCACATGCAGAGCTGCTCGCGCTGCGTTATCGTGCCGGAGTTCTTCCGCAGGTAGGTCAGCAACGATCCGCCGGGAACGAGCTCCATGACGATCATGATCGGCTGCTTCTGCACGCAGATGCCGATCAGCTTGACCACGTTCGGATGGTCGTACTGCTTCAAGATTCTGCCCTCCTGCAAGAACTTCTTCTTCTGCTCCTCCGGCAGCGTCACCTTGCACGTCTTCACCGCCACCTCAGTCTTACAGGTTTTCAGCTGCGCCTTATATACATCGCCGAAATTGCCCTGCGATTCGACGGGAGTTTCGATGAGTTACTCGGATTTTCGCGCGTATTTTTCCCCCGTCTTCCCCTCTAATTACCCGGCCCACTTTCTCGAGGAGTACGACGTCGTCGTTGTTGAGCTCCCAGCGTTCCCGGAAGATCGGCGACTTGAGTATCGCGCCGGATCGGCTGGTCACCGGCAGGCCGGACTGCAACTGGTGCGCGATCAGCTCCGGGATCGAGGGAAACGTCGGTCCCTCGAATCGATAGTGGCCCTGAAACACGAAGGGATCAATCTTTTCACTTTCTGTCTGTTCTGTTGGAAGCTGGTAAAATTGGCTCAAATTAGTAGCCACCTAGAAAATAAGAGGAAGAAGAAAATAAGGAAAGGATTGAGAGGAAAAGAAAAATGTATACGATCGAAGAGAAGAAAAACTAAAGTATAAGTGAAAAGAGGAAGAGGAAAACAGAGTTAGAACCGAACAATTAATTGAAGAGGTAAATGCTCGCGTAAAAATATGATTAAAAATAAGGATTTGTGTGAAAGAGGTATTAGTGCAAACTCCGCTGGAAAGTATAAATACAGTTCAAAAAGAAGTACTGGAAGATACAGGGCTTTCGTGCAGTTATCTAACAATCTATTTAAAAACAGTGGATTTTAATTACTCTTTTTTCGAAAAAAAAGTGACTAAAAAATGATCTAACTTTCCTCACTTGAGATAATTTGAGGATAAGAAAAAACGGTCAAATGGTGTTTGTAATAAATTCGATACAGTTTTGAGAAAATAATATCGCAAGAAAATTATTGAAATTTATAATCGAAATAATTTATTCTTATGAGAACACATCAAATTAGATTGTTATTTAACAAATAAGTACCTTGACAAATCTTTTCTCATACTGCAAGAAACACGCGCAACGATATCGACTGCTCCTTACACGTAATCATAACGATACTACAGAATTTGGGCACTCTCTGATAACATGACCATTTCGACACTGAGAATTCATACGAATCGTTCCAGCATTTTAGCGGCCGGAAGGTGTCGCGAAATTATTCGACGAATCAAGAGACGAAATCTTAAAAATAATGACTTTTAGTGACTTTTAAATGTAAAAAGGACTCTACCGACTTGATTAAAAAAATGACCAAGTAGGAGCCATAAAGATATGTGCGAGACTGAAAACATCACATAATCCGTTGAAAAACGAAAATTCAATTTGATTCCAGAATGTTTTTCCAAAAAATCAAGAATGTAGTTATATATCTTCCATTTATTTAAACAATTTACGTTCTTTCTATTTCAATAACGCTTGGCGTTTCATTCTTTGTTACGATATTAAGAAGTTTATCAAAATAACGTGATATAACGACGTCGATGATAAGTACAATAATGCAGTAATGAAGATATTGGCATCGCTCCTAAAAATATTTACTTCAGTACGTTTTGCCACCGTTCGATCACTTTTTTCATTCATCTAGAATGATCAAACCGCAACGAACCCCGAACACAATCAGCAGCATTCAACGGTCGCTCAGCGCGTGCGAATCGTGTTTTACGCTCACCTCCGGCGTCGTCTGGACGATGAAATGCTTGTGACCGTCCCAGCAGACGGACAGGACGATCTGGCACTCGTCGTTCCTCGTGGTCTCGCGCACCAGGTAATCGCCCTTGTTCACGAGGAGCCGCACGACCTCTTCACGCGGCAGCACCCCGTGGAACCACTCCTCGTCCATCAGCGCGCCGCTTCCGTTCGTCTTTTGATTGTTGGTCGAGTTCGAGACGCCGCGGAGTGGCACCTGAGAAAATTCGGCGTCAGACTCTCAGCTACGACGAAGGAGCTGAAAGACGAGACTCGTTCCTCGCACCTCGTCGAAAGCGAAACTTAAAAATGCAGCGGAATCACGTCGCTCTGTCTATTCTGAATTCAGTGAAATAAATCCGTTCGTTCGAATGTGTCGTTAGAGGCCCGGAAAATAAGAAGACAAAAACACACGCCACGTGCAACTGCATGCGAGCACAAAGCAAATCGCCAATATCTACAGCGCTGCTCGTGCAACGCGAAGCAGGATGTCTAGCAGAGAATCGGAATTTGAAATTCCCTGACTTTTCCACGATTTCCTCTGGCCCGAGATGTATGTATTTTTCCCTGACTAGTCTAACGTTATTCTTTTGTGTCATTCCCAGGTGGAAAAGATCTATATGTGTGTGGATTGTATATATTTTCTATACACAGAACAGTATAAATTTGAGCTCATTTAGTTTATATACAAACCATTTATTGTTTATATATGAGGTATTCCATGCCAAATCGTGGACCTCAACTTTTTTGATTTAGCTCATTTTTTTTATAACATATTTATTATTTGTATGTACCCTCCAGAGGAGTACTAGGAAAATTATTTCAAATTTCTATTCCCAATCGTTTTCGAATCGAACATTTTCATACAATCGTAATTATCAACTTATTAGATCATGATATTAATAAAAACGAATAGATGAAAATGTTTGTTTCGAAACGACCTAAAATATACCAATATTACGAAAGTTTAAAAATTTGAAATAATCCTGTTTTTAATGTTTTTTGTTTTCATTTAAACACGACTGCCATTGTTTATTTCGCTCGTTTTTTTTTTAATTGCTTTGCTTATTACTAATTTTTTGAACCACGAAATTTAATAAGCTCAAATTTATATATTTTCTATATACAAAATAAATACACACACATAATCCATATAGATCTTTTTCACCTAGGTTGTGAGTTCGGATTTTAAACTCAATGATTGATCCGTTATAATAAATTGAAAATCGTCTAAAGTGTAAAGCAAGACGGATTCAGCAACGTGTGCTGCACTCTCAACGTCTCGACAGATAAGTCGACGAAACATTATTGTACGCCCTGCGTAGAAGTGAGTTAATCGGAGCAATTCTGTAGCTGTACACTTTCAGAACGATCAGAATTATAGTAACGCAGCAACGCGATACAGCAGACTCGTGATCTTCAAAACGACCCGATTTCCGTAAAAGCCATTCTAAAGAGACTTCCGCGGAAAAATCCAGGAAAATTTCAGGATCCCCCCCGACAATTCCCGGATTTGTCCCGAAATAATCAAATTCCCCGAGAACCCCGGCTTTTCCAGACTCCCCCGACCGCTAGACTCCCTCTAGAAGCTTTCCACGCAGAAAACACACGACCGCGGGGAAACGTACGACTGGCGGCGCGTCGACCGGCTTCGCCGTCGGGCCCTCGCTACTCGCCCGAACGACCCCGTTTTTCACGTCGGTAATCGAGGGCAACGACTTGAAGGGCGACCTCAGCAGCGTCATGAACCGCTGATTGCGTCGCAGCGTGAACAGCCCGTTATCTGGAACCGTATTCTTCTGGTAGTGCGGTACGCTCGCGGAGCACGCGTACCTCGCGTGCCCGATTCGTCTCTGCAGTGTGCGACGCGCATCGATGAGTCATTAACGATTCCACGAGACGGTCGTCCTCGCGCGCCGCAGCGATACGAGGCGCTGAAGGCGACGGGGAAGGGGCGTGGCTCACCTTGATCGCGGGCGGCGGCTCGACGAAGGTGCCCTCCATCGAGAGGTCGCAGCCCGACGGCAGCTCCTCGCAGCCGAGCTCGTTGAGCGCGCCGCGGATGACTTCGGCTTGCCGCTGCAGCTTCTTCTCCTGGCAGCGCAGCCGCAGCTCCTCGCGCTCGCGCGAGTAGTCCAGCACCGACGTTCTGTTCGCGGCGGCGGGGGAAAAAAAACGGCGCGATGATCGTTCGAGAATCCACGCGGCGGCGTACTTTCTTTCCTCACTCACTTCGAGTCGGCATTGTTCTCCGGCTGGGAGGCCTGTCGATTCTGCTGGGTCGTCTTCAGCGAGGTCTCCAGCTCGCTCAGCCTGCTCCGCAGCCAGTCTATCGTCAGGTTGTCGACCGTCAGCTTGTTGGGATGCAGCTTGCCGGAGATGTCGGCCACGAGATTCTCGTCGAAGGTGAACCTGATCGGCGAGGCCGGTCTCGTTCTGCGAGGAGGAATCGTTATCGTAGGTGGCGCGCTTCGAGACGAAGATCGCGTTTCGAATGCGCACCTGTGCTTCCCGATGAAATCGCGGTACTCCTCGATCGGCTTGATCGACTCGACGGCCTTCTGCATCCGCGTGTGTATCTCGAGAAACTTGTCGGTCGTGAAGTCGGAATACTTGACGATCTCCTGCAGAATGTTCTTCCTGCGATGAGAAGAGTTTCCGGTTGGAAAATCATTGACGTTTGAACGCGCTTCGACGTATCGCTGATCAGTGGCCACGACTTTTACTCTCGCTACTTACTCGCTCGTTCCTCAGCGCGGTGCTGGCGTCCAGCGAAAGACACGACAAACGAGTTACGGGGGCGAGAATCTTTGCAGGCCTCACGGCATCCCTGAACTTTATTTGAGGGGAAACGGGGTATTTCTTTTTTCGAATTTTTTCAAAGCATGAAAACGTATATCTATTGTGTACAAACAGACCTAAAATAAGTTGATCTCATTTTTAGGCTTGATTGTATAATATACATGTCTTATACTTTCTTTTTACAGAGTTGTCTAATACAGTTTAGTTTCAAGATAACTTGTACTTTTAACAGGGACATGAAATAACGGAATTGAAGGTACACTGTAGTACAAAAAAAAACTCAGTTGAAACTCAGTTGATAATAGTTAAACGTAATTGAACCTCATGAATGTATGAAAATCTCAGACAGCACAGAGCTAGAGTCTTCTTTAAGATATGTTTAAGACGAGTCGTGTCTGCATATACATAAGATAACCTGAAGATATTTAAAGACTTCTTTTAGCTCATTTACAGTCTGGATATCCTTACATCCTCGTTCAGATTATTTAAACACGGTGTCTAGCAAAATGTGAGAAAGAAACTCCCTGACTTTTCCAGGCTTTCCAGTCTGATCACTTTCAGGGTAGAAATCACTTTTCGTCAAATGAACAAATTAACTAATATTCGAAGATCGGATTAATATGGCAATTGAAAAATAAACATTAAAATAATTCAATTTTGCCAAATCACGTTATTTAATTGCTTCTTTTAGAACGAGAAAAAAACATACATATACACCGATAAAACTTTTCTAGATTTCTATATAAATTCCTCAACATTTTAAAAGACTGGAAGTCAAAGCTATTTGTGACATTTGAGTGTGACAATTGATAGATATACATTAAAATAATTAAATTCTGTCAAATCATATGATATTATTATTTAATGATTTTATTTTTAGACAAGAAAGAACTTTGACACATACACGCGTAGTCACAAATGGAACACTTTTTTAGATTTCTATATAAATTCTTACAAATTTTAACAGTCTGGAAGAGTCAAGCTTTTTGTGAGATTTGAGGATTTTCGAAGAATTCCAGAAAACTCTTCATTTTCTCTGTCCCGCACAATATCCTGACAATTCCAGGTTTTCCAGAATTCCATCACCGCTTGACACCGTGTTAAAGTAGGGTGCTTTCAGGAACGTTTTACGATATCAGGATACTTTTAGGGTATGATTCGAAAACAGGGCATATTTAGAGTAAATAGGAACACACTGTGAGGCCTGCCTCAGTTTCAACCGAAGCAAACGAAGCGCGCGCTTGCCGGATACGTCGAATCAAAGAGAAGCGAGACGCGAGCTCACCACGCCGCTATAAACTCCTGGTGTATCGCCTCCTGGCGCTGCAGGAGACTCGGCAGGTAGCACGTCCTCAGATCGTTCTCGCACTCGGTGACGGCGCCGAGCAGCAGCACGTACTCGTTGTGCGTCAGGTGGAGCTTGCGGCACGCCTTCTGATATTTCTCCCGCACGTCGTCCAACTTCCTACCGCCGCGGCCGGCTGTGAACGCGCGCAGGAGAGTCTTTATAATCCGACCGTCCTTTCATCCCGTCCCGTGTGTCGAACAGGATCAAAAAGCCGGTAAAGAGCAAGGAGAAAGAGATTCCGGACGCGGCGAGGTGACGCGTCGCCGCGGGGGAAAGTCGGGAAGCCCCGGCGCCGCGGGTGCATCCGGCAGTGACGACGCGTGAAAGCGATAGGAATTGCGTCACTCGCCGCGTCCTTTCCACTCATCCGCGATGCGGCGGTCTAAATGCAACTCACACTTGATGTAATGCTCCTCGAATTTCGACCTCATGAGCTTGTAGACCTCCAGATTCTTCTGATACTCCGTCTTCTTTCGCGCGACGTCGTCGGTCAGCTGCAAAGAAACGTTCCTTGAGATATTTCGGCGCGTGAGAATGCGTGAGTTTGGTGCGCGGGATTTTCAAGGCCTCAATCGACCTGCTGGAATTGATTGTTCAACCACGACTGCTCCTCCTGGTAGAACTTCCTCGCTCGTCTCCTCTCCGAGTGCAGAGTCGTTACGTGGTCCACGACGGCGCTCTCCATCAGGTCCGCCTGCTGCTTGATGAGCTTGGCCGTCTGGTCGATGGACTCCATGATATCGCGCCAGCTCTGAAACGAGTACCGCGGTTTGTTAAGTGCTGTTCTTTTCACTGAGGAGGGTACTGCCGCGGAGGGTGGCGCGGATTCCTTAACTCCGTTGCCAGATAGGGTTGCCACAAATTATGATACTAAGAATTCCCCGACTTTTCCAGCTTTTCTACACTTCAAAAGAGTGAAAGGTGAATTTACTAATGATCTAGAATATAATACAATATAAAGGAGTATAAGCTCGAAGAAGGCGTGAGCATAATACAAACTATACAAAATCTAACAAGTTAGGGGATTATACAGACTGGACCAGAAAGGCCGGCCTGAAAATACATAGATTGAAATAAAAATAGGAAGGAATCGTTAGATACGATTGGCGCTTTTCAGAAAATTAGAGAAGGGATGTGAGTTTTTGAGCACGGTTCTCAAACTACCACCTGAAAGAGCTGAATCAGATTTTTTTATCTCTGTTACTGATGCTTGCTCTAAAAATTACATACCTCGTCTAATCCTCTGAAAACTGCCAATCGTATTCAATGATTTCTTCCTATTTTTATTTCAATTTACTTTTTGGACAGCATGTCTGGTCCGGTCTGTACACACTTAGTACAAGAAAAAGCGGGGTGAATTATGACTATTTGTTTTTGGTGGAGACATTTTTTTGTTAGGACAAAATCATTATAACACATCTTAAGCTATATACTTTTATCTAACAGTTCTGCAAGTTTCATTTATTATAGAAATAAGTCAATTTGAGGATATGACAATCACGTACGAAAGGCTGAATATATCTCAGTAACTGATGGGCCGATTTTGCTGAAATTTTGCAGACTCTCGGTAAAATTATCTAGTCCTTCTCATAGGATTTTTATAATATACGTTATAGTTCATTTTTTATATACTACAAACGAACGATTTATGCAGTCAAGATCACGCGTCTATATTAAAATTATCGCCATTATGCAAGAAATCAATATTACTAAAATCGACTACGTCAAGGACTAGTTTTTTTTTATCCAGTTAAGAACAAAATTTTCGTTTCTTGTTTCAGATTAACACCAGTGAATATATTCGGGACACCGCGAAAACTGTTTTCAACAAGACCGTTTTACGTAAATGACTGTCATATCCTCAATTTGACTTATTTTTAAATGAAACTTACAGAACTTTTAGATAAAAGTATATGGTTTAAGATGTGTATAATGATTTTTTCCTAAAAAAATGCTTCAATCAAAAACAAATAGTCATTATTCACCCTGCTTTTCCTTGTTCCAGGTGTATATAGCCCCTTAACTCCATTGACTGATAGGATTGCCAAAAATTTTGAATTTAAAAATTCCCTGACTTTTCCAGGCTTTTCAGAGCTCTATCTATCATTTACTCATAAAAACACTTTAAAAGAGTGAAAGAAGAATTTATTAACAATATCTGTAATACGATATAAAGAAGCACAAGCTCAAAGGAGGTGCAAGCATAACAAAAACTATACAAAATCTAACAAGTTAATAAGACATACTCGCTGCATGGACGGATCGGTGAAAAGAAAGAGATATTAAATACGAATCGTATTTTAACCAAATTTAGACTATATTACTTCTATAGTTCTATGCATATTTATGCCATGTTACGAAACGTGGTTACATTTTCTTCAAGAATACTGTATTGAAAAAATCAATAGCTTAACAAATGCCGCACTATTCTCTTTTCAAGAGATTTTATCGAAATTCCCTGACTTTTCTAGGTTTTCCATACCCTAAAAAACATCCCCTAACTTTTCCCAGATTCCCAAGATTTTCAGGTCTGTGGCAACTCTGTCTGTTCTCTGTAATCAGAGCCTAAGGCGAACTGTGAGGGCTCTGAAGCTGATAATCCACAAATCGAACAATCCTCGAAAGCTTCTCCTAGCCAAATGAGAACTACATCTCGTTGCAACGCTCGAAAGAGCGCCTCGATCGCTCCTCAGCGCTCAAATTCCCCCCACAATTTTGAGCATCCTTCCTAAAAGCTCCGATCAATAATTATGAAATCGCAAACATAAAGCAAAGCTAGGAGAATATCAAATACGTCGTCCTGCCGAACAAGAATCGCATCTCGATCAAATCCCCTCCTCGACTCGGCGCATCCTTCCCTGCGGCTCTCATCGACGACTATACAGTCGCAAATATATGCATAGCGAAGCGAAGATCGTACATCGACCGCATCTCCTCAGCGATTACCTGCGCGACGGAGCTGCCGACGAGGTCCTCGCAGCGCTCGACCTTCTTCCCCTGCGCGCTAAGCGACGAAATAGTCGAGGCGTACTCGCGGTCCGACTTGACCTTATTGGTGAGGCATCGGCGCATGGTGTCCAGGAGCTTGATCTCGGCGTCCTGCCTGCCGAGGAGGGCCTCGTGGGAGGCCTGGCCCTGGAGGCTCGTCGAGAAGCCCATCCTCTCTCTTCCGCGCCCGGATCACGACGTCAGTTCGCGCGCGCGCGACACCGCGCTCGCATCTCCGTGCGCGCAACGCGCCCCGATTCACTGCAGTCCTGGATTCACTCGCGGATCGTCGTCCCGCAAGGACCGGGCGCACGGCGCATGCTATAAACGATTTATCGCATCATCCGACGCGCGCGCGCACGCTCACGCTACGTGCCCCGCACACGACTGAGATCAACATTTATATTTATACGCGACGCGACATCCTCGACCAGCTTTTCGACTTTTCTGCACTGCGCGAATTCCACCACGGACTGAGAGGTGCGACCCTTTAAAAAAAACGTCGGGGAGCTGTCAGGTGGGACCGCCGAGTTGGAGTCGCACATATAGTGGCGCTGCGTCGCGGAATTTTGTGGAACTCGGCGAAGTGGACGCCACCTGTGCGAATATCGGCAAACTATTTCGATTGAACGGGGCGCTATTTTGAAGACGCGGCTTGAGAGGTTTAGTTCCGGTATATTATGTTAGATGACGCCACTGTGTTATTCTATTCTCTACACAAATTTACCTTCACTCGATTTGTTTCAACCATTATTTTGGTACTGACCAAAACTACAAAGCTTCTCAATTTAATTAAAAAAATATACCGTATGTCCAATGGCTAGTCGAGCAGGTGCAGCGACCTGAATTTTCCTGAAATTTGACTTCGACAGTGTTTTAGTTAGAGTTGGCTTTGGAAGATGGCGTTACGTACGAGCGAAATATTTGAAATGGTAAAAGCGGGAGGTAGATAAATGCGGGAGATCGAAGTGTAACCTCAAAATTGTGAATGTTTAAATAATGGTGAGTAATTGTTTGAAATGATAAGACATAATAATTATGGTTTCTTTTCGATGTTCAACCAAATAACACGACTGATACCTAATTGCAGAGAGAAACTGATGCGACTGGCAGTCGTGGAGGAAGGGGCTACCGTCAACGTGGTCCTCGTCAGAGTGGTCGAGCTGTGCCTCGGCGACGAAAGGTGCAATTGAAATGAAATTAAAGTCTGAGCAAGGTGAAAATTGGAAGGCATGGAAAGAAAACGCGGCAGAGTCGTTGACAGAAGGAGTGAGTGAAGTGCGAAAGAAAAGTGCAGTGACGCCAAAAAACCATGTGGAAGACGGTGACGAACAGCAGCAGCAGCTGGTCGATACTGCTCAATTCCGCACCAGCTCCTGAATGATATCTCGCCGATCGCGATACGCAGCCGCTCCTGTGGGCAATGATTCCAGATACTCGAGTCGTAGTCGCAGCAAGGACAGCAGCAGCAGCAGCAGCATCGACGGCAGGGGCACTATTGAAAAGCGAAGACAGTCCAAGACCGACCCGGATAGCTGTAAGAGAAAGACGCATCGGCGGAAGCAAGACTTGCAATGAGAGTGTAGTAAAAGGAAGAAGAAAAATAACAGAGACGAGACGATGAGACGGAGGAGGAAGTCGTCACCACGAAGAGTTCCTGAAACGGTACCAGTACTAGCAACGTGCGAAGAGTTCAAGAGAACGGGCCATCTACACCCAGTCGCAAATCATGCCGAGTTCATGTGACACCCGACAGCGGCATCACGTCAGGAGTATGAACGGTGGAGAAGAACGGGAGCCTTGCTGAAAAAGGAAGGAGCAGTGTTGGCGGTGGCGGTGACAGCCCGGATCATGAGCCAAGGCTGAAGAACCTTGAGCGTTTTGGATAAAAAGTGGACGTGACTCGAAGCAGTTATCGTAATCGATTTACGCCGACACTGGTGCCGCAGCTAATCTCGATCACAATGAATTCTTCCAACTAGAGGCGGTTTCTGTATCATTCGTCGCCGTTGATACTTTCCCTCTTAATCCTTGTACATAATGCAGCTGTAATTCCTTGAAGTATATTTTTATAATATTAAGTTTGATCTGCAACCCTTTCATCTTTCCTATTGTAACACTCTCGTAACCATACGATCCGATTATTTTATATTCATAAGGTTTTATCAGCTTTACGTTATTCCTCGTTATTTTCGTTATTTAACCTTGCATTTATAAATTATTACTGATGGATTATTAATAAATTAATTAATGAAACTGACTCTACTGGCTTGTGCTATTTTTCTCGTCTCGTATTTCCTTCCGTAAGATATTTTAATAAATGTACCCCTTCGATCTTTAAGAGTTTAGTTGAAATAAGCAAGACGGATAGTGGACAGAGTTTAGGCATTAGGAGGCATACTCTTAGACCTCGATGTCGAATAACATAATAACAGAATGAACGAAATCGGCGAGATACATCTGAAACGGTTTTAAAGCTAATTTTAGGAATGAAGAAATTCTAATAAATCATGATTACACGAATTCCTGTCCCGCTGATTGTGACATCTTTTATGCCTCCTAATGCCTAGACTTTGTCCACTATCCGTCTTGCTTATTCCAACTAAACTCTTAAAGATCGAAGGGGAACATTTATTAAAATATCTTACGGAAGGAAATATGAGACGAAAAATAGCGCAAGCCAGTAGAGTCACTTTCATTAATTAATTTATTAATAATCCATCAGTAATAATTTATAAATGCAAGGTTAAATAACGAAAATAACGAGGAATAACGTAAAGCTGATAAAACCTTATGAATATAAAATAATCGGATCGTATGGTTACGAGAGTGTTACAATAGGAAAGATGAAAGGGTTTCAGAGATCAAACTTAATATTATAAAAATTTACTTCAAGGAATCACAGATGCATTATGTACAAGGATTAAGAGGAAAAGGATCAACGGCGACGAGTGATACAGAAACCACCTCTAGTTGGAAGAATTCATTGTGATCGAGAATAGCTGCGGCACCAGTGTCGGCGTAAATCGATTACGATAACTGCTTCGAGTCACGTCCACTTTTTATCCAAAACGCTCAAGGTTCTTCAGCCTTTGCTCATGATCCGGGCTGTCACCGCCACCGCCAACACTGCTCCTTCCTTTTTCAGCGAGGCTCCCGTTCTTCTCCACCGTTCATACTCCTGACGTGATGGCGCTGTCGGGTGTTACATGAACTCGGCATGATTTGAGACTGGGTGTAGACGGCCCGTTCTCTTGAACTCTTCGCAAGTTGCTAGTACTGGTAACGTTTCAGGAACTCTTCGTGGTGACGACTTCCTCCTCCGTCTCATCGTCTCGTCTCTGTTATTTTTCTTCTTCCTTTTACTACACTCTCATTGCAAGTCTTGCTTCCGCCGATGCGTCTTTCTCTTACAGCTATCCGGGTCGGTCTTGGACTGCCTTCGCTTTACAATAGTGCCCCTGCCGTCGATGCTGCTGCTGCTGCTGCTGCTGTCCTTGCTGCGACTACGACTCGAGTATCTGGAATCATTGCCCACAGGAGCGGCTGCGTATCGCGATCGGCGAGATATCATTCAGGAGCTGGTGCGGAATTGAGCAGTGTCGTCCAGCTGCTACTGCTGTTCGTCACTGTCTTCCACATGGTTTTTTGGCGTCACTGCACTTTTCTTTCGCACTTCACTCACTCCTTCTATCAACGACTCTGCCGCGTTTTCTTTCCATGCCTTCCAATTTTCACCTTGCTCAGACTTTAATTTCATTTCAATTGCACCTTTCGTCGCCGAGGCACAGCTCGACCACTCTGGCGAGGACCACGTTGACGGTAGCCCCTTCCTCAACGACTGCCAGTCGCATCAGTTTCTCTCTGCAATTAGGTATCAGTCGTGTTATTTGGTTGAACATCGAAAAGAAACCATAATTATTATGTCTTATCGTTTCAAACAATTACTCACCATTATTTAAACATTCACAATTTTGAGGTTACACTTCGATCTCCCGCATTTATCTACTTCCCGCTTTTACCATTTCAAATATTTCGCTCATACGTAGCGCCATCTTCCAAAGCCAACTCTAACTAAAACACTGCCGAAGTCAAATTTCAGGAAAATTCAGGTCGCTGCACCTGCTCGACTAGCCATTGGACATACGGTATACGGGATGAGACATTTAAATTGAAGCACATAAATATCTAGAAAGCAATTAATGCATTTTAGAAAAAAATGTTTTTCACAAGTTATTTGCTTTAGAAAAGAAAACTGTATGTTTCATTTATCATTTAGTAACCGTTCAAGGCCACTTTAAAATCGTTTTGTTTTCTTTAAATGGAAAAAAGGAATAAAAACTTTTCAGATAAACGTGTGAATTAAAAATTTGCTGAACAAAATATTGGCTTCCATTTAAAGAAAAACCGTTGATCTTAAAATGACCTGGAAAACGTCTACTAAGTGAAAAATAAAACATACAGCTCTCTTTCCCCCTCTAAAGCAAATTACTTTTATGAGAAACATTTTTTTTAAGGCATTATTTTACTGATTTTCATATATGCCACAATTTAAATGCCTCATATTGTATACAGGATGGAGAAAAAGTAGGGAAACTCCTGAATAACTTTGAGGAATTACATTTCTGTAAAAAATATAGGAACCGGAAAGTAATGTACCTAGTTTCCTTTTAAAATTCTTAAGTTGACCTTCAAATAACATTGAAGTCTAGGCCAAATTCAAGGTCACCGTTAGATACCTCCCTCAAAACCCTACAACTTCCGTTTCAAATATTTCTTCACAAAAACTTCATCCTTCAGTTATTCAGGGATTTCCATACTTTTTCCCCCATCCTGTACATATATATTTTTTTTAAATACCTTCGATAATTTCATTTCTTCGGGAATGATTGATTCAAAAAACGAGTCGACTCCGACACGACGCACCGCGCCAAAAATGTAATCGATCTCCTTTTTATTACCGCCGTGATAAATACAAATGATCGTTCCGCGGCCCCGAAACTCTACGCAAAACGGCTCTATTTAAATCCATTTCCGCACACGGCCGAAAGCCGCACGCCGGCAGTCCGGACACTCGCGAAATCGCGCACTTCCCTTGTCCCGCGCGGCGTTCTATCGTGCGCTGCGCAATCGGTAACATCATCATCCCCCATTCCCTTTCCTAGAAAAGAGCGGATCGTCGAAACTCCCGTAAAAAAATATCGCGGCGCGAAGAAATCGAAAGAGCCGCCGCGCGATCCTCGCGATTCCGCGAGCAGGAATGTTCCGCGAAAGTTTCCGAGGAGGAACTTCCTCCTCCGGCTGTGATCAGTCGTCGAATTATCGCCGACGCGACCGCGACCTTCCTTCTCATCCGCAAGGCGTCCGACGATCGAGAACACGATCACGGGAGTCAACCGACGATCCGCGGGCGCGTCGCCGCCTCCTACTCCTTGGAGCGCTGACTGCTGGAGCTGGAGGAGCGCGATCGCCGCTTGAACTTGGCTTGCGACAGGCCCTCGGCCTTCGCGTCCGATTCCGCCTTCGGCGGCTGCTGCTGCGCCTCGGACGCGCTGTTGCTCGCCGGCTGCTTCCTCTCGTCGTTCCGGCGCTCGTGGCGGCCCCGGCTGTCCCTGTCGTGCTTGCCGGACCGCGCCGCGGCGTCCTGTCGACGCGGCGAGTGGTAGCGCCTGCTGCCCCGGCGATCGCGACTGCCGCGACGGTCGTAGCCCCGGTCGCGCGAACGTCGACGATCCCTCGACCGGGAGCGCCCGCCCCGCCGGCGTCCACCACCTCCGCCGTCGTCGCGCGAATCGCGCCGCGAGAAGCGCTCGCCGTACGAGCGATTCGCGCCGCGCCTCTCCCCTCGCGCGTCCCGGCGCCGCGCGTCGCTCCTGTCGTGGTGGTGCGTCGACGTGCCGTTCTTCTCCGTGTCCGCGTTGCGCGCCTTCTCGGACGGGAGCGGCGGCGTCCCGATCTCGTTCGCCGCCGCTGCCGCGGCGAGCTTCGCCTCGGCGGCGCCGTCGAACGCCGCCGTCTCGTCGTCGGCGGGTTTGCCGCGACTCGCGTCGTCCTCGCCGTCCTGCTGCTGCTGCTGGTCCGCCTCCTTGCCGCCCTCGTGTTCGCCGAACTTCTTCCGGCGCTCGGCCTCGCGCCTCTTCAACTCCTCCTCCTTCTTCAGCCGGTCCCTCTCCAGCTTCTGCAAGACGAAGACGCGTCACGCTTACCGCGGTCTCGTTTCGCGCGCCGAGAGCGGACGCGCGCGCGCGCACGCTTACCTGAAACTCGTGCAGCTTGATCGTGCGATTCTGCGCCTGCTTCCAGTGCGGCGGCGTCACGCTTCTAGAGCGGCTGCGCGAGGGCGTGTGGTACCTCTGAAAGAGACGCGCAACGTGTGAGCGGCGATTTTCTCGTCGTCGAGCGCGAGAGTTTCGAGACGGAGATCGGCGAAAACGTACGAATATTCCTCGGCCCTTGAAGACGCGACCGGTTTTGCGGTGGCTGCGCATCCGATCGCGGCCGTAGTGCTGCCGAAACTCCTTCTGATTGGCGTTGTTGGTGGAGCCCGCGCGGTAGAGAAACTTGTTCGCCGGCACCTCCGGGATCTCGTCGGGATCGATCTTCGTCACCGACACGAGCGGATGCGGCTTGCCGCTCTCGTCCTCCTCCTCCGTGTCGTGCACCTCGCCCTCCTCGGACTTGGCCCGCTTCTTGCTGCGCGGAAAGAGCGACAAAACCGCGTTAATCGCAGCAGTGCAACTGCGCGATCGTTTCGGCGTACCTTTTCCTGCTCTTCTTCTTCTTCTTGCTCTTCGCGCTGTAGGAATCGGAGTCCGACGCCGACTCCTCGCTGTTCTTGGCCGCCTCTCGCTTTTTCGCTGAAAGATCGAGGGAGGAGACAATTCGTTATCGGAGCGCGCGTGTGACGACTGACTGACGAGAGACGCGCGACGTACCTTTGCCTTTCACCTTCAGCACGAGCTCGCCGCAATTGACGACTTTAGCATCCTGCAACGGACGCGACATGCGGTCGACCGGGAGACCCTCGATGTGCGAGACTACCTCCTGGCCGGATACAACTTCTCCGAAAACCACGTGCACACTGCGAAGGAGCGTCAATTGAAGTTACGTTCGCGAGGCTTAGAACATGGTGTCCAGCGAAGTATGACAAAAAATTCCCTGGCTTTTTTCCAGGGTTTCCAGGGTTCAATAAGTTTTCCTCGACAGTTATGGGCATGAATTCAGTACGGAGTATTCTGCATGAGTCATTCCGTCAAACGAACAAATTAACGACTATTCATATAACGGGTGTGCCAATTGAGAAATAAGTATGAGGGCACACTCCGCAAAAGTATTAAGGAATCACTTATATTCCGCAAGAAAGAAAGCCGTTTTAAGCTGGCAGTATCTTTGTTAAAAATGATACAATCTCGATCGTCGATTGAGCTTTTTTTAAAGCCTGTTTCAGCGACCAGAATCTTTTCTTGGATTTTCAAAATCTTTATCCATTTCAAATTCATGTAAATGAAAAGCGAGACCTGATAAATGAAACAATTTTTCTTCAACTTTGGCGAGGCACACGGAAAGCAAAAAAAATCATAGCTAAGTTTTGTTTACCGCTTTTCTGCTTTAATTTGCTCTTTTTCGAATCATTCGACGATTTTTTTTTATTCAGTTATTCAGAAACCGTTCTCGCAAATTTGGACGCTTATCACGAGATAGAATATATAGTACGAATTTCGGTGATTGGTCATTCAAGAGATTAGAATTTCCCCTTTATAACGCACTTACTGTTTTTTAATTTATACCGATTTTGAAGGCGTAATATCCATTTTAAGATTGCGTTAAAAATTGCATATTTCCCGTTTTTCGTTCTACTTCATGTAACCTTACGAAATATTATCGCAACCTTTCAAACTCAACGGCAGCTTAAAGTGTAGATTCTCCCAATTAAAATTAGTAATTGAGAAAGTATCTTGGATTTTTATTTCGATATGTTCTACTTGTTTGAATCGACTAAAATGAAAAAACGAATGAAGGGATCTTGTTCTTCCACAATGGAGGATGTAGATAGTACGCTACTATTTTTTTTTGTAGATACCCGCTACTTTTACCCGTCATTACGGAATTGTTTCAATCTAAAATTCAGTAGATACCGCCGGTATTAGCATTACCCAAGGTATACCACGAGGAGGTTACACGGTCTCATTTATACTTCGGCACTGAATAACTCTAGGAAAAAAAATCGTAGAACGATTCATAAAATGAAAAGACTAGCGGAGGACAGGAAAAGATGGAGAATGGTATCAAAGCAGTCTTAGGACTGATAACTTTATGATGATTCATAAAATAGAAAATTAAAGAAGAAAAACTACGCTTCAAAACGCAGTAAACGAAACTTAGTTACGACTTCTGTTACGCTCCATGTGCCTTGCCAAAATAGAAGAAAAATCGTTTCATTTGCCGTGTGTCGCTTTTCAATTACATAACTTTGAAATAAATAAAGATTTTGTAAATCTTAAAACAGATTCTGGAAGGAGAAACTTTAGTCTTCAAAAAACGGCCTTCTTTTTCACAGAATTTAAGTGATCCCTTAATTCTTTGCAGAACATAATTTATTATAATTTTGCGAAATCACATTATTACTGTTTAATCGATACTTTTACTATCGGTAAAAAAATTAATTCATAGGACATTTCTACTTTAAAACTTTATGAAGTTTGAGTATTTTTTGAAATTCTAAAAAATTCCTTAATTTCCTTGACGTTTTTCATTATTTAATTCATCAATTAATTCTTAGTTTAATGAGAAACTGATTAAAACAATTAATTATCAAAAATAAAATTAGAAAATCAATTAATTTTTTGGTTAATAGAAAAACTGACTTTTAAAAATTAATTACAAAAGACCAAATTAAAAAATCAATTAATTTTTACTTTAATTTCTTAATGTCAATTCTTAGTTTTTTAGTTCTTTGACACCCATAATTCCCTGATAATTCCAGGTTTTCCAGAATTCCCGGACCTCTGGACACCATGTTAGAAGTACAAAGAGGAGCAGAACGTACGAGAAAACCTCTCGAAACGAGCAATCCGCGTCTTTTATACTCACTTGTCGAGGTGAGGCGCTGGTTGCGTTGTACTACAACAACAAAACATGATTAAGGGGATGAGTGGCGAACAGAAAGAGCCAGCTTTCAGAGGTCATTGTGCTGTAGCAGCGGCGTGCGGACCCCTCCCTCGCGACTACACAGAAACAGCGCTAAGTTATTCATTCCTCCAGCGTTCGTTTTCGCACCCTACAAACACGTCGATGCGTTTCCGCGAGGGTATCCTCTCGATACCCGAAAGTTCCCGTAATTCAACCGCGATCATCTCGCGTCCCGTGAACTTTTCGCGCAAATCGGAGCAATCCTTTTTCGCGGCTTATTTTTCGCTCTGCAAAAAAGCTCATAGCCGCCACAAGCGTAAAGTTCACGAATCGCGAGATAATCGCGGCCGCGACTGGATTCGCGTGTCTTTCTACCGAGGATCACCCCGGGAAGGTCTGCGGCGGCTGAAATAATATCGTATTAGATGCGGCGCGCTCGCCGCGCTATCTCTCAGCCACTCGACGGGGGACGGGGAAATCGCCAACCCGGAGAATCTCGTCGCGTGAAACTCGTCTCCCCTTGGATTCCTGCTCTCCCTCCGAACGAACTCGTCGCTATCGTTAAAACGCTCGGCGTCGGACCGAATACTCACATGAAGAACTGCGAGCCGTTCGTGTCTTTGCCGCGATTGGCCATCGACAACAAGAACGGCTTGACGTGCTTCAAGTCGAAGTTCTCGTCTGCGAAACAAAACGCGCAGCCGATTAGCGATATTGTCAGATTTAGGCGTACGAAGGGCGCCTCACGCCGATCACCTGCGAAAGTCCCGCCGTAGATGGACTCTCCGCCCGTGCCGTTGCCGACGGAGAAGTCGCCGCCCTGAATCATGAAGTCCTTGACGACCCTGTGAAAGACTATGCCCTTGTAGTGCAGCGGCTTGGCGGTGGTGGCGCCCAGCCCCTTCTCGCCGGTGCAGAGCGCGCGAAAGTTCTCGCACGTTATCGGACACGTGTCCGCGTAGAGCTCGAAGATCACGCGACCCATCGGCAAGCCGCCGACCTCGATGTCGAAGAACACCCTCGGATTGACCGCGGCCATGATCCGCGCTGCTGCGTTCTGCAATTGTCGAGAGGTTGTGAGAGAAGCTCGTCGAATACTCGCGATTTTAACGCTAAATGTGAAGAGAAAACTGCATTCTCTTCTTTCCCGAGAAAGACTAACATTGGATTTTGAGAATTCTCGAACTCGCGACATTTAGTGGAAATTACGAGAAGAACAACAGAACTCTGGTAATTTTCACTAAATGTCGGGCGTGAGAAAGTTCTCACAAATCCAAGAATCGGGACGAGAAACGCGAGACGTTGAAGAAATTCGCGCATGCAGATCGGCTCGCTTACCTTCGCTTATCGATGGAAAACAGAACAGCGCGTTATCATGGGAAAACGGCACTGTTTCGCGCGGACGATAACCAACCAGAAATCGTATCACATCGACAATAAATCGCGATATCCCGCACGGAACGCTACGCGCAAACTTTGGAGCGGAAAAAATTTTAGTCTAGGTTAGGTTCGTCTCGCACGAGCGTTCGCAAAATCATCGTATTTTATCGACGTTCGCGCCCTCTGTTCGAATCTCAAAGTTAGAGCTAAGTACGGTGACGTGCTCGCTGATTGGTGGAAAATATCCTCAGACAACAATAGCGGCAGCTCTCCGCCAATCGGCGAGTTGCGATGGCCGCTTCTCGCCCAGAGTTGTCTCCCCATCTTTCGGCGTACGAGTGAACTACTACAGAATTTCAACGCAAAGTGCCATCTTGTATTGCAATAGTCCATGGCCGAGCGCCCGCCCTTTTTTTAAGATGGCGCCAGCGTACACAGTTCAAATCGAAAAGACGTTATTTACGTGCTTCCCGACCGCGAGCGTGCTCCGAAATTTGATCGCGCGCGATGGAGCGGCAGTAATTTCGCTCGAGAAACTTTCCGTCGTCGTTTCCGCTCAATAATAAACCATTAAAATCGTTTCGCTCGTGTCTCCTCCCAATCAAACGCGCTTTCCAACCTCTCCCTCGTCTCGCGTCGAAATGCCATTCGCGTTGACATCGCGCTAGGTGGAAAAGTGCGGATATCCGAAGAAAAAAAGCAAGCAAGACTCGAGCGTCCCTACGAATCATCCGATATCACGAAGAATCGCTCCACGATGGACGGCTGGTCAGGCAAGGACATCGAGAACATCATTGCGAAGAACTGCAAGGACTTTCGCGACTACTACGCGAACTTCAAGCAGCTGACCGACAACCTCCTCGTCGAGACGATAACGTACATGCGCGGCCTCCGCGACAATCCCTCGGAATTGATACCCTCCGTGTCGTCGGTCGAAAGAGCGCCGAGGCAGTCGCGCAAGAAGCGCGTCACCCGCATCGAGACGATCGTCGAGGACGACAGCGAGCTGGAGAGCGGTAGTTCCTCTGCGACCAGGCGTCTCGCTCGGGAGGAAGTCGACGAGGAGGATGAGGAAGAGAAGCAATTGGACGCTCCGCCGACGAGGTCCAGGAGAGTGGCGTCATTGCGCGCCGCGAATAATATCAAGAAGCAGCAGACGTCGGCGCTCAACGTCAAGCTGCGTAGGCCGTCAGAGAGCGAGGATGTGACCCTGGCAGTGAAGGAGAAGGACGCCAAGCCGAGGAAACGAACGGATACGAGTCCGCAAAAGGAGGAGGAGGAGGAGGAGAAAGATAGCCAGCAGTTAGTTCCGAGGATCGTGGTGACGCGCGAGCGCTCCTCAAAGCGAGCGAAAGCCTCGTCGAACGGCTTCGACGAGGAGGAGGAAGAAGAGGGACGGCGGCCCTCCAAGCGGAGCAGGAGGGAGCGAAAGCAGCAACGCAGCGGACGCAAAGGAAACGAGGACGTCGTCGACGCTGAGTCGAGGTCGCCGGCGACGAAGCGCAAGCTCGAGGAGGAGAGAGCCTCGTCGCGTGGCGGCGCGTCCGCCGCGAAGAAGGCGAACCGCGCGGCGGCCAGCGAGACGCCGAAGGCTTCGGACGCAACCTTCGACCTTTCGCTGAACGACGCGACGCTCGGGCGGCCCACGCCGATCTCCAGCTCGACACTGAAGTGCGCCAACAGCACGATCGTCCTCGGGCGCAACGCTAATCTCACGTACTGCCTGGAGAAGGACGCGACGATGACGCTGGCGACGGCGAGCGCCGCGGAGGCGAACGCGACGATGACACTGGCGACGGCGAGCGCCGCGGATGCGAACGCGACGATGACGATAGCGACGGCGAGCGGCGCCGCGGAGGCGAACGCGACGATCGTCCTGGAGTCGCAGCTGCGTCAGCTGCGTATGAACCAGACGGTCGTGCTCGAGAAGAGGTCGCTGGCGAGGCCGTCGGACTCGCTCATCACGGAGGACGACTCCTCGCCGGAGCGCAAGACGGTCCGTAAGCCGCGCTCGGCGAAGAAGAAGCAGCAGCAAGCGGCGAGGAACGCCGCTGCGAGGAGGACGTCGTCGAGCGAGGAGGACGTGCCCGTGACGCCGAGTGTCTCGCGGCAGCCGCCGCGTATGCTCAAGGACGGGAAGAACGCCGCGTACAAGCCGAGCGCGCTGTTCAGCCCCTACGCGAAGGACTCGGTGCGGAAGCGCGTCCAGGCCTTCGAGCAGGTCGGCATGAACAGCCCCAAGTCGGTGGAGGTGGAGGCGCCAATGCGGCTGACGAGGACGAAGACGCGCGCCCTCGCCGCGGCGGAGGCCGGCGCGAACGTCGCGGCGCAGAAGGCCGCGAGGAAGTCGCTCGCCAAGGCGAAGAAGATCTCACTGGCGCGGCAGATGAGGGACGACGGCGGCGAGGAGGCGAAGGAGGTGAGCGCGCGTCGTATTCTCAGAGAGGAATTTGGTCGTTGAATTTCCGTTTCTCGGCCAGAATCAGGAGCTCGGCCCGGCGCAGAGGTTCAACCGAGCCGTGGCCGCGAATGAGAAGTTGCTCGCGAAACAGCAGCAGCAGCGGATCACGCCGGTGGGAAAGAGCCGGATACTGATGCCCGCGTCGTCGAGCCGCATTCCGCGCACTCCGGCCATGTCGCAGCTCTTCCCCAACGTAAGTTTCTCCCTCTCTCTCTCTCTCTGAGGCGGTTTGATGCGTCCACTCAAACGACGCCGTTACGACGCTCCGGTATTGAAACTCCCTGTTTATTTCCCTTTGCACTCTAGAGACACTTCCGGTCGCCGGTCGGAAGCAACGGCAATGCTTTTTTTTACACTGTTAAAAAGGATTTGTAAATTTGCTATACATTTTTTATACAAAAGTATTATAAAACTGCAAGTGAAACGTAGTAACTTGATTCTTTGTAATTTTCAAAGGAATCTTAAAGTTTCAAAGGAATTTTACAGTTTTTGTGTGTGTGCTGGGAAGATGCTGCAATTTTGGTACATTTAAAATGATTTTGGGATAAATTTAAGTCAAATCTGTAAATATAACTTTTAACCGCGTATTGTAATTTTAATAGATAAATTTGTATGATAAAAACTAGGTAACACAAAAAGTTTACTAGAAAATCTTTTCATAGTGTGCATTAGATGTTCGCGATATTCGCGAAATCGTCTCGAGTTCCTGGTTCGCCCGTGCGAAAAAGGCATCGAGTGCGAAGGGATAAGTTGCCGGGAGCCTTGGAATTATAAATAAAGTGGAGTTCATTTCTCGATATTTCATCATTGATGCATTTCACGATGCAGTTTGCGCTGCTGCTTCAGATGTCTTCAATAGTAGCGCACGTGTGTCCCATTAATTAACTGTACCATCCACGTTACTTTCTTAGCGCATAAACCTCTTTGCAACCTCGTGTCCTTGTATTGCGATTATTTGTAGTTTTGTTGATTTGTTTACACGAAACTCTTGAAGATGAACGAAAAATATCAGGAAGACTTACAATTTTATCTGAAAAAATCAGGAAAAAAACCTGGGAAACTCGGGGAATTCTATAATCAAATTTCTGTGGCTACCCTGTACAAAAAATTGAGGGAGATTCGCGGCGCGTGGCTTTTCCAGAATCTGAAGGCGATGTCGGCGACGCGTCCGAACATCGTGACGCACGTCGAGTCATTCCTGCCGCTGGTGCGGCCGCTTCGGAAGTCAAACTCAGCCGACAAGACGGAAGAGAAGAAGCGGCGCGTGTACGACGAGGACGCGCGCAAGAAGCGCGAGGAGGCGTTGCGCGCAAAAACAGAGGAGAAGAGGAGGTGAGGGGATCTTGCTCGCCCGCAAGCTCGACGCGGAAGTGATAACGCGCGCGCGTGCGTTACTTTTTCCCTGCTTTTTTTTCCAGGAAACGCGAGGAGAAGGAACTGAAGAACAAATTGGCGCGCGAGGCGAAGGAGAAGCAGGATATGGAGAAGCGGATGAAGGCGGAGCAGGAGCGCGAGGAGAAGGCGAGGTTGGCGCTGTTGATGCAGGAGCGACAGCGTGAGGAGGCCGAGAAACGGCGAATGATACAGCAGCAGCGTGCTCAGGTCAGTTGGCGACTCCTTTATCAAATGGAGAGGCAAAAGGGAGTATAGCGCGAGATACACAAACGCTTTTAGGCTTCACGGTCCTTATTTATTTAATTTGAGAGAAAATAGCGGAAATTTTAATTGAAAGGGAAGATTTCTCAAAAACAAGAAACACGTAGTGGTTTTTAAGAAAATAGCAATTTTTAAGACACGTCATGAGACTAAACTTACTCGCCAGGAAAGAAACTGTAATTACTATTATCTCATTACCTATGAGCTTTTGGCTCTTTTGAAGATTACACTTTCATCTATAACAAATTCTTATATCGATGTAGACCAAAAAGTTCATAAATAATGAGAATAAAAGCGTAGCAACGCGTGCAATTTTCAACAACTCGATTTCCGTAAAAGTCATTTCAAAGACTTCAGGAGAAAATCCAGAAAAATTTCATGATTCCCTGATTTTTCCAGAAATATCAGATTCCTTGACTTTCTAGATTTCTCTGACCGCTGGACATCCTGATCTCATTATCTATGAGTTTTTGACTCATATTTGTATAACACTTTTTTGATTATTAGGTACGTTTTTATCTGCAATAAAGTCTTATATCGATATAGGCCAAAAGTTCATAAATAATGAGTTAATAATGATTAAACTTTCCTTCTTGGCGAGCAAGTTTAGCCTAATAATGATACAATGAAACACTAATATTCATTAGATGAACGAAGGAATTTTTGTGTAACTTATAAATTTATGTCTCATGTTATGTAACATAAAACCGAGTATCGCAATCTAATTTAAGAAAAAGACACCATTTTTGGAACCGAGTTTCTGATAAAAAACACTAATTCAACCAGGCTATCATATTTCAAACGAAATATCGATGCAGGTAGATAAAGTAGGAGTTATATTATTTTAGAGAAAAAAATCGACCAATATCACATAATCCGAAACGATGAAAAGACAAATTCAACTAAGAAGCTGAATAATAACTAGTTTTAACGGGAAAATATCGAATTAAAGGGACAAGGGGGGGTGGAAAATCACGAATTTTAGGGTGAAAAAAGGGAGTAGGGAACACACTGCGAAACCTGTGTGACAAACACCTCCTATATCGAATCGTTCCGCGCAGGAAAAGGAGGAGAGACGAAGACAAGAGGAGCAGCTGCGGGCGCAGCGTTTGCGCGAGCAGGAGGAGGCGGAGCGGCAGCTCGCGGAGCAGCGGCGGCGCGAGCAGGAGGCCGAGAAGCGTCGGCTGATCGAGGCGCGGGCCCAGCAGCAGGCGGCGGCCGAGGCGACCCGCCTGAAGGCTCAGTATCTCGTCGCCCAGGCGAAGGAGAAGCAGCAGCAAGCGATGAACAGTAAGAAGCCGGAGCCGACAAACTACATCATAGACACCGATCCGAGCGACGCCGAGACCGACGACGAGTCCAGGCCGAAGCACGAGATTCCCTTCTGGGCGAAATGTGAGGCTCGGTGTTGTTTGTCGACTTTTCCCCGTAAAAAAAACAACATCCCGTTACCGCTTCTTTCTCATCGCAGCGAACGTGCGCCGGCAACACCTAGCGATGCAGAAGTACGCGCCGATCGACGCGGTCCACAAGTTCTTCGGCAGCAGGAAGTGCACGCCGGATCTCAGAGAGCTCTTCGTCGGCATCGACACGGGCTCGCTCAAGCGCACGTCGAGCGCGATTTGGAAGACGCCGCCGCGCTTCTCCATGATGGAGGATGAATAAAAGCGCTCTCGCGTTCCGGAATCGCGGAAAGACTTAATCGCGCGCGTCGGCGCGCCGCCGAATCACGGGGACGTCGGGGAGAGAAAAAAGAGAAGAGGAGGAGCCGCCCTCGCCGCCGCTATACTGGCTCTTATCGCGCGATCCACCGCCTCGACGCTTTCCTGTAAATTGTAAGAATGTTTGTTACGAGCACACTCGAGGATTTCGCGGTATTGTCGGCCGTGAAGACCTCCACTGCTCCCCCGTTTCCTCGCGTTGTGAACGAACGATGAATTAGATTTTCGAGGGAGACGGGGATATTGTGTTTTACGTGAATGAAAATAAATGATATTCGTAGCGACTGACGTCGAAACGTTTCGTTTCCTTTTCACTCCGTCATCGGCGTCTCGCGTCCGTTTGGGGAAGATCTCCAGGTCGCAAATCACAGCGATCGGAGGGCGAGAAACGACCGGCAATGCTGCGTTAAAAGGCACAATTGGTAGAAGCGTGTATTTATAGATGAGTTTGAACTGAATTATCATAAAATCTAAATTGCGAAATCCGCACAGCGTCGCCAGATCTCGACGTCTGCCTGTTTACGAGGGCGGAGTGAAAAGTCCGATGCTTTTCTAGTCTCCTAGATGGTGCGATCGCGAAGATGAGTATACGCCCCCATTTTGCGAAAAAAAAAAGTGCTGTTCCACCGCGATAATGCACCTGCCCGTTCGTCTGCCGTTGCAACGGCGAAATTGGTCGATTTTCGGAGTTCGAATTGCTGCCGTATCCACCTTATTCGCCGAATTTGGCTATTTTACAGAGTTAGAAAAAAATTACTTTTTGGAGGGTTTACAAAATTGGAACATCTCGTTGGACGAGGTGTATTGAGTGGAAAGGCGACTATGTTGACGAATAAATGAACAATTCATAAAAAAAGAAAGGAATTGATTTAAAAAGTATCGGACTTTTCACTCTGCCCTCGTAATAATGACTGGAATCATTAAAATCGATTAAAATACACCGTCGTCGCGTTGCGATGGAGTGGCTAGTCCCCCAGTCATCGAGAAGCAGCGCGGCGGCGGCTTCCAGATCGCGCTCGACGTGCGCTTCAGTCGTCTCGGGTCGATGCCGACGAACATCACGGTCAGGTCCGGCGTGCACGCCTGGCTGCGGAAGAACCGCTGAATCGCCGCCGTGGGAACGTGTCGCTGCATCGCCAGATGCGCACGGCGGACGTTCACTGCAAAGGGAACGACGTGATAAGAACGCGGCGGTAAAAGCAATTTCAGGCTTCGCAGCCCCTTTCTATTTGATTTTAGGAGGAATAGGAAAAGCTTTGGCAAAAAAGAGGGGACAATTTTGATTGAAGAATGAGATCTTCCAGAAATTAGAAACACGTAGTGGTTTTAAAAGAGAACAATTCTTAAGATACACGGGGTGAGGCATTCGAATTGAGAAACATGAATATCTGTAGAACAATTAACGTATTGTAGAAAAAAATGTTTCCTATAAAAGTTATTTGCTTTAAAGGGGCAAAGAGAAAAGCATGTTTTATTCTTCATTTAGTAGATGTTTTCAAGGGCATTTTAAAGTCAACGTTTTTTTCTTAAATGGAAGAAAAGTAAAGAAATAAAAAAACCTTTCAGAAGAAAGTTGTCTGTTTTTACGTGTGGATTGAAAATTTGTTGAAAAAGATACACGTGCTTCCATTTAATGAAAAAAAATATATATATATTGACCTTAAAATGGCCTGGAAAATGTCTACTAAATGGAAAATGAAACATACAATCCTCTCCTTCTTGAAATTCAATTTTGTATGAACAATTTTCTAGATGGCTCAGATGAATAAGTGACAAAAAAAGTGATTTCATCGAAATAAGTGATAAAAAGTGAAAAAGAAAACTATGATCCGCTACCACCGCTGTACACCGTAAAGCCTGTAATTCGCGAACGATGCGTCAGATTGCTTACATTTCGCCCAGGTGGGAATCTCGTACTTCGGCCGAGCCTCGTCGTCGGAGTCCTCATCGTCCGGGTCGTTGTCTATAACGTAGTTCGTCACTGCCGGCGGCTTCTTGGCCGACGGCATTTGTTGCTTCTTCTGAAACGACGTGCATCTCAGTCAAAAAATCGACGATTCAGACAAGCTCTCTTACCTTCGCTTTCGCTCTCGCAGCTTCAGCGGCGGCGGCAGCGGCAGCGGCTTGCTGTTGAGCCCTCGCCTCGGCGAGCCTGCGTCTCTCCACTTCTTGCTCCTCCTTGCGCTTCCGCTCTTGCTCCTCCTTGCGCTTCCGTTCTTGCTCCTCCTTGCGCTTCCGCTCTTGCTCTTCCCGCTCGCGCAATCGTTGCTGCTCCTCGCGCAATCGCTTCTCCTCGATCTCCTGCGGGGAGGGGGGAAAAGAATTCAACGATCATCGCACGCCGACGAACGCGAGGAAGAGAATCGTACCCGAAGCTGCGCCAGACGCTTCCTCTCCGCCTCCTGTCGCTGCTCCTCTTGCAACGCCGCCAATCGCTCCTTCTCCTTCCTCTCCTGCTCGGCTTTCGCTCTCTTCTCCACTTCCCGCCTCTCCTTCGCTTCCCGAGCCAGCTTCGTCTTCCGCTGCTGCTCCTCCCGTTTCCTGCGAAGCGACAAGAGGCGCGTGAAAAATCGCACGTCGAGCAGAAGGACTCCCCCTCACCTTTTCTTTTCTTCGGCCCCGACCTGCGCCGCCTTCCCGCGCTTGTCTTCCTCGTTCACGCGACGCTTCTTCCCGTCCGTCCCGTCGATCGAGCCGGTTCCCCGAATCGTCACTGGACGCTGCGGACACGAAAATCGCGTTAATTTCTCTCGCATTTCTCCGCGCAGAAGCGGCGATTAGTCGAGACCAGCGGGGCAAATCGTAAGTAGGAGAAGAAGCTCACTTTGGAAAGGAACCGCGCAAAGGTCGGGGTGAGTGGGATTCGGCTGAGGGGTCGCGCGCGACCCCCACCCACCGGAGTTGCCCGCTTTTGTTGACTCTGCAGCGACTCGTCGCGCGACGGAGGGACCGCGCCGCGACTCTGAAAATGTTATTTTCGCGTTCCGGAGAGTGTGTTAGGAGCGAGCAACGAGCAATCACGGTGTCCAGCAAAATGTGGAAAAGAAATTTCCTGACTTTTTTCCCAGGTTTACCAGTCTGAAGTAGTCAAGTTTCTCTGAACGCTATGGGTATAAAGTGTTGCGCATCGATCATTTTATATCGAATGAACGAGTTAATTAAAATTTATAGAACCGATTATAACGACTGAGAAATAAACGTTAAAATATTATAATTTAGTCGAATCATACTATTACTTAATGGCTTTTTTTTTAAGAAGATGGGAGAATTAAAATACATACATATTATGCATATATGACACTTTTTTTTCAAATTTCTATATAAATTCTTAAACATTTTTACAAACTAGAAGTCAAGCTATTTGCAAGATTTGAATATTTTCGAAACAGTCCAGAAAATTCTTGATTTTTCCTCACTTTTCCCAGACCCGCATAATTCCCTGAAAATTCCCAAACAGAGAATACTAATGCCTCTTCGAAAATAATTATTTATTTACATCAATTAAATCTTTTTTTCACATCAACTAAACATTTCTTCCCTGCAATCACATACTATTCCACATGATTGCAACAAAGAAATATCAAATTGACGCATTAAAAGATTTCATCGATATAAATAATTACTTGCAACCCCCCGCAAGTCATTTTCAGCAGCTCCAACTAATTCTCTTTCCCTCAGCAGATTTTCCCAGAATTCCCCGACTGCTGGACACCGTGGCAACGAAGATGTTACCTTCCCCGCCGCACTCACCTCCTCGCCCGTCCCGATTTCCCCCGTCGCTCCGTCCGCAGTTGCCGCGGCGGCCAAGGCGCGCGTCTTCGTCCTGGTGACCCTCTTCACCTCGGGAGTCCCGACCCTCGGACTGCTCGCCGCCCCGACCTTCTCGAACGCCTCGACGCGCCGCCTCACCGAGGCCATCGCGTAGGGACTGAACAAAATCGCGTTCCTCCTGGCGTTCCTCGCCTCCGGAGTGCAAGGTATCTCCTCCTCGCTGGACGGGTCGCGAGCGACGATCCTCTTCTGCCCCGCGACGGCGGGCCTCCGCGCAGCTTCCGCCTCGCTCGAAGTGCTCGACCGAATGATCCTCCTCCTTCCTCCGGCAACGCGCTTCGCTCTGCCCGGTTTCCTCCTTTTTCTCTCCACTTCCGGCGTGGACTCGTCGTCGGTCATGAGCTCCTCCAAGCTCACCCGCAGCGTGCGACAGGCGCGAGCCTCCGCCGGCCCGTTCTTCTCCACGACGAAGGTCGAGTCCGCGGCGCTGCGCCTCGACGTCTCCTCGTAGCTCGGGCGATTGACGGTCGAGTAGAAGCTGGGCGAGGTCTCGGCCACGGCGTCCTCGTAGAGCGAGGCTTCCAGCGTGTCGCTGGAGGTCGACACGACTTGGGAGTCGTCGTCATCGGGCTTCGAGTTCCGCTTCGCCGCGAGCTGCCGGTTTTTCTCGCTGTTTTCCGGCGGAGCGTCGAGTTTGGCCTCGTTTCGTTTCGCTCTTTTCCTCGGCTGGCTCTGCTCCCTTTTGACCCTCTTTGAGTCATTCCCCCCCTGCTCCTCCTCCTCTTCCGAGGACGATCTGCTCTTCCTCGTCTTGGCGGCTCTGGCGAGCCGCGTCTGCTGTCGCTTGACGACGACGCAGGTCCTCTTGGAAGCGCGACTCCGCGTTCGAATCTGCGGCGCTTTCTCGTCGCTCCCGCGCGGTGGCTGGGCTTCGTCGTCGTCCTCCGGGATCGTCTCGATGCGATTTATCCTCCTGCCGCGGGTCGCGCTCGGCGTCGCGGCGATCAGCAGCGGGAACTGATTGGCCAGCGAGCGCAGGTAGTCCAGCGTCTCCGTCAAGCTGTCCCGCGTCATGCGGCGAAAGGTCTCCACGTGGCTTCGGAAGTCGACGAAGGTCCTCTCGACGATGTCGTCGATCCCCCTGCTCGACCAGCCGTTCATCTCGTTCTGTGCGATCGAATGTTCGCTTATGGCGTTTGCCGAAACTCACGAATAACTTTCGGATTTCAAAGCTCTTTAATTTTGGAGAAAATAAGGGAAATTTGAGAGAAGAAAGGGACCATTTTGATTAAACGAACATCTAGCAGAAATTAGAAACGTACAGTCGTTTTAAAAAATAACAATTTTGAAGATAAACAACGAGATACAGATATTTATTAGGCAAAGTTTTTTGGAATTTAAAAATATCTCATTTCGTATAACTTAAATCTGAATATTTTGCCATCTGATTTAAGAAATTGAGAAACGTTAATTCAAATAGGCTTTTATATTTTAAGCAAAATACTAATGTAGATTAAGCAAAGATTATAGTACCTATCATTTTATAGGGAAAAAATTGACAATTTTGACCCTTTCCACGTAATCCAAACGACAAGATAAACTCAACTGAGAAGCTCAATAAAAAGTGGTTAAAGAGGAAAACCGCGAGTTTTAGAGCTAAAAAGAGGATACTTAAAAAACTGGAATAAGAAACACACTGTGAAGCTTGAAGTTCGGATATTTGCTAGGAAAAAGTGTCGAAAAGAGCGAAACGCTGAAACATGTCTCGATAGACGAGTCGAAGAGATAAAATTTACATTCATAAAGAGAACGAATAATAAAGAGCATGGACTGATGAAAGACGAAAAGTTATCTCGAGAGATCGCATTGTTGACAAAATAGAAGAGAAGGGGGGCGTAACCCACCTGTTGATTGCCGGTAGTCAAAGTGCCCATTGTCGGTCGCTACTCTCCGAACGAACGCGCGATTTCTATAAAAAACGAAGAGCGGCCACACGAGGACGCAAGTGACATTCGGAACCGAGTCGTTTCACTTCATCTTCGCCGATATTATCCTTCTTTTCCTGACTCGTAAAAACTCGCGCGTACACAAACAACGTTTTGGGATTCGAACCGCACGTGTTTTTGGCAATATTTGATTCGTTTGCGAACTCGCGGAATTTAGATAGCGGTGCCATCTGGTAGAATACTACTGAAGCTCATAGCTAAAGATGGCGCCACTATATCACAAAACTTGTCCAGAATCATTTCTAAATTGCCATTTCGTCCTCTCGAATGTGATCTAGTCTA
The DNA here is from genome assembly GCA_963678675.1 of Xiphydria camelus. Taxonomy (NCBI): domain Eukaryota; kingdom Metazoa; phylum Arthropoda; class Insecta; order Hymenoptera; family Xiphydriidae; genus Xiphydria; species Xiphydria camelus. The sequence goes on from OY783200.1 coordinate 4,463,772, forward strand.
CGGCAGAGATAAAGCAGAGCCCTGTGCAAGCAGCGAACCGAAAATCGCCCGACCATTCGCGGAATCGCGACCAGATGGGACGGCAGTCGTTCGCCGACGACCACCAGCGAGCAGCGGGCTCCGATCCTAATCGCCTACGTCGACTCCCTACAGTTTTACCGTCGTCACCGACTCGATAATAATCCTCGGGAAAATTCTCGCGGACGTACCGACGATCCCGCAGAATCGTCGCGCACCACGCGCGATCGCACGACGTCGCCGACGTCGATATGCGCCGCGCGACGCCGCCCGTGTCACGGCGGCCCTGAGAGCGAGGAGAATGCGCTTTTCGCCTGCGAGTCCGACGTGCTGAGGAAATCGTCGTCGTCGTCGGGGGGCGGGGGATAGTCACACCTCGAGGCGCGTCTCCGAAGCGAACTCCAAGGTAGGTGCGACTTCGCGATTCGTCACCGATCGACGACTTCCCCTCGCACTTTGCTTCGTGACTCACCGCGCTTGTCACTCTTCAATCACTCGATTTCTCAGTCAGCTGAGTCAGCACGCGCGTTCCCAGGGAGACGGACGGAACCGCGCCGCGGAGGGATTCCGAGGCCAAGTAGAAAACGGAGTCGACCGATCGCGTGGAAGAAGCGCGGAGAATGGAGGGCGACAACAGCGCCAACGAGGTCTGGCGCAAGGAGAAGACGGAGGACCGAGGCGAGCAGCTCTTCGACGCCGACGCGGCCACCGGCAGTGCCGGCGGCGGCTCCATGGACGGCACTTCCGCCTCGCTCGCAGACATATTCGACACGGCCTTCACATCGACGGTGGATCCCGCGCCGCAGTCGCGTTTCCCGCCTGGGAACGACATGGAGTACGAGCACCTCTTCGCAGACAGCGATCCGGACGAGATCGAGGTCGTGAGGATCGAGCCGTTCCCCGGCCAGCCGCGCCGACGCGCGGTGCTCGAGAACAACTGCGTGTTCGGGCCGTACGCGCCGCCGCCGCCACCGCCGCCGCCGGTGATTCCCCTCAGGTTCTTCCCCGGCGGCCGACCGAGCTGCACCCGACGGCAGGGCCGTCCGGAGCGCGTCTCGCGGAAGGACCCGGTCGCGGCGGCCGCAGGCGGCGCCGCCGGCCACGGGGGGCTCTACGAGTACTTCTGCAGGAAGCGAGTTTTGCTGGACATAGACCCGCCCGCGGCGAGGCACAAGGCGAAGAAGGGCGGCCAGTCGTACGAGAGTTTGAGCGTGGCCGGGCCGTCGAGACTCGCGGCGGATCGCCCGGTCGATTACAGGTCGGTATAACGGCGCGCGCGAGGGGGAAGAGGCGACGTGATGTTAACGGTTCTCCGCGTCTGCGTAGCATGAGCGGCCCGGCGAGCCACGCGCGGAGCGACGCGTCCACGAGGGACGGCACTGGATTCGCGACGGATCCGCCGTGCTTCCTGCGCAGCGCCAGCGGGACCGACGCGCTGTTTTCGCCCGAGCGACTGCCGGCCGTGACGAATCCCCGGGAAGCCACGGCGTCGAGCACGATCAGACGTATGCGGCGGGATCGATCGAGAATCGGATCGAGTGATTCTTAGCTTTTTAGACTGGTCAGGGAAACATACAAATATCGGGCCTGGAAAAGTCAGGGAGTTTCAAATTCTGATTCTGCTGGATACCCTGTTTCGACTACGGGATCGCGTGCAATCTTAACAAATGTGTAAGAAACGCCTCTGATCCGGTTTTTGATCTGCTATGAATTTCGAATAAATAGTTCAAAGTTCATGAAGGTGTTTGCAATGAAAACGATCTAACAAGGAAACCGAACAACTTTCGTGTACGAAATAGCCGAAAGTCATTTCACTTTTAAAACTGAACAATTTTTATTAAGCTTTCTTCGTATCTAAAATAGTTTTATTTTCAAGATAGCCTTCAGAGTGTTAAGTTTTGGAAAATTGTACGCTTGTAGAAAAGAAGGAAGGGTTCATCTTTTCCGATGAACTCCGAATTAACGCAATAGGTAGCATCAAAATCGGAGACAACGTAGTATTTTCTTTTTAGGTCGTTTTCGTTGCGAACACCTTCATGAAATTGCACTATTTATACGAAATTCATAACGGATCGAGAACCGGATCAGGCGTATCTTATACGTTTTTTAACACTGAATGCGATCCCCTAATCAAAATTAGCCGATATCGTCTAGTACTACAGATATTTCCAGTTAAATTTTCCAAAAAATACTGTTTTTGCGACATTCCCTTTGAATTTTCTTTAAAATCTGACACGACAGCCAAATTCTACAAGCGAGATCATTTTTAGCGTCAATAAAATCTATAAGAATCACTCTGCCCGGCTTTTGATCCAGATTCAGTGCAGGACGGTGTAATCAGCGCGATTTATACGGTCGCTTTTATCTTATTCATCATTTCCCGTTGAAGGAAACGACGACACACCGTCGGCGCCCGATCTGCAGCTGGACTGGTCCTCGAGCAGCGACAGCGGCGACGAGGACGAGCCGATCGAGGTGCTGAAGACGGTCAACCGCAGCAACAAGGTGCGACTTTCTCCGCGGTGAAAATTACTCGTCGTTCGTTCGCGACGGTGAAGAGAACTTCTCGCTTTTGTGCAGGAACCGCAGCCGACGCCGCCGCAGCCGCAGGAGCAGCAGTCCGAGGATCAGCGCCACAGGACGGTCACCGTGGTCGACTTGACCTCCGAGTCCGACGAGGAGCACATGCCCATGGCGCCCGATCCGGCCGCGCAGACGTCCGGCGATCACGTTTATCGGTAAGCATGATATCGCCGTCGGATAGCGAACTTACGCAAGATTTACGCGATCGCGATTAACGACGCGCTTCCAGGGCCAACTCCTGCTGCATGCACGACCCCGGGGAGTACGCCAGGCCGCACGTCTATCACCACCGGATCCCGCTGTTCCATCAGGGCTACGCACCCTTCGCCAGTGAGTAGCTCGCTTCTTTCGAACGACGAGATCCTCGCGTGTTGAGGGGCGTCTTTCAATTCTGGGGATTTTGAAAATACAGGGTGTCTAGCGAACATGGAATTTTGTTTAAATATGAAAATATCATGGAACTATGGAACAAGTTATTGGTTTAATAAGATTTATATAATATGATCTCAGGATATCGGAGACGTGATAATTTTATCATGTCTTTAATCGAAGAAAACATTCTTTGGTGCCAGCAATTATTTCTCCCGGTGTAACGTATCCGCATCCCAAGATCATGTAATAATTTGTTCCATGGTACACAAATAAATTATTGATGCCTGTCAAATCTAACTAAAATTACGTCAGCTTTCAGTTCATCGCCTGTGATTTTCTAAAAATTGAATAATATATTTTTAGACTATTAAATTTAAAAAATTACATGATAGCGGCACGTAAATAATTAAAAAAAAGGACCGTTTAAAATTTATTTCAATGGATAAAAATAATCAGAGACGGAGAGATATTACGAGCCAATTAACTCGAGTAAATTTGTTCGACAAAGCTAAAAGCCGCACCCTAACGTTCACGCCGTAGATTCGTCCGCGCGGATGGCCGCACCGATCGGTCCCCAGCTGCACCCGATGCAGGAGCGGCTCTGGAGGATGCAGCAGCGCATCCAGGAGATGCACCGTCGGCGGCTGTACGTGCGATCGCCCGCTCATCACGGGTGAGAAACAAACTCCCTCGCGAATCAGAGTCGCGCGATTCTAATGACGCGAACCCGATCTTCGATCCGCAGCTGCGTACCGCCGAACGCACAGCCGGCGCACGAACCGGCGCAACAACACGTCTGCAGCGGCAACGGCGGTTCCACCGCAGCCTGTTGCAACGGCCGAAGCGGCGGCGCGGCTTACGCGGACAACTCGCTGCTGCCGCCGCCGCCGCTGCCGCCGCCGCAGCAGCCGACCGTCTACAGCCATCCGGAAGTCCGCGGGCCGCCCAACTTCGCCGCTCCCTGTCCGCAGCAGCCGCCGCCGCCCGTCGCGGTGGATTCGCCCGCCGCGGATCTCGCGCGCAACGCGACCCATCGACACGCCATGGATGAATTCCCGATGCATCCGCTGATGAGCAACGTGGAGGAGATGGACTCGGCGCCGCCGCCGCCGCCGCCCCCGGAGATGGCGAATTCCGCGCCGGTGCATCAGCACGTGCACCACCACATGTACCACTACAACTCGCATCCGCCGCCGCGACTGCCGCATCACATGCACCACCTGCACATCAGCTTCTCGCCGCACGTGGTAAGTGAAACGAGACGCGATTCGCGCGAGCGAACGACTCCTGATGCGCTGTTTTTCCTCGTTCGCGAAGCAGCAGGGATCCGGAGGACACGACCTGAGCTACGCGCCGCTGGCGCTGCCCGATCTGGTGCTCCAGCAGGCAAGGCAATCGTCGCTGAGGCTGGAGACCTTCCAGGCGTCACCCGCGCTCGAGCCTTATCGCTCCCACGTGCGTCTCATGTTCATCGCGAACATGAGACGCGGGCCGCGATTGTGGTGCGGCGGCGCCACCCAGGAGACCATCGAAAGTCATACATTCCCTCACAAGTATAAACGGGTGAGTCTTGATTTTCTGCTCGATTTGATTCTTCCTCGCGCACGATTCCTCGTCTCTTCCGTTATTTTTTCGCGTGACATTCTATTTCTTTTGTATAACTTCTCTTTGCGCGCGATTCTTCCTTTTCATCTTCGCGTATTGTTTTGCTTCTCTTTTGTCCTTCGCCCGCGATTCCTTCTCTGTTTTATTATTTTTCGCGCGTGATTCTTTCTCTTTCTTATTGCTCTTCTCCCGTGATTCTTCTTTTCCATCTTCTTCGCGTGGGATTTTTCTTCTTTTCCATTCATCGCGCGGGATTCCTTCTTTTTTTTAAATTATTTCTTTGCAGGCGATTCTTCTTCTTTTCAATCTTCTTTACGAGCGATTCCTTCTCTTTTCCATTATTTTTTCGCACGAGATTCCTCTTCTGTTCTGTAACCTCTTCGCGCGCGATTCTTCTCTTGCCTCATCTTTTTCGCAACAATTCCGCTTCTGTTTCATTTTTCTCCGCGCGTGATTTCTTCTCTGTTATCTTCCTCGCGTGCGTTCTTCTTTTTAATCTTCTTCGTGTAGGATTTTTCTTCTTTTTCATTCTCCTTCAGGCGCGATTCCTCTTCTTTTTTATTACTTTTTCAAGCGTGATTCTTCTTCTTTTCAATCGTCTTCGCAAGCGATTCTTCTTCTTTCTTAACTCATTCTCGAATTATTCTTTTTCTCTTCCACAACTTTTTCGCGCGTAATTCTTCTTTTCAATCTTCTTCGCGCGCGATTCTTCTTCTTTTTCATCTTCTCCGTACCTGATTCTTCTTTTCCATCTTCTTCGCGCACGATTCTTCTTCTTTACCATCATCCTCGCGCGCGCGCTTCGCCTTCTCGAAACCGAGCAGCTCCGATCTTCGCGGTAACCGATCGACGCGTCACTTCCAGGTAAAGAAGGTCGAGAACGGCGAGGACTCCATGGAGAAATGTACGATATGCCTATCGGAGTTCGCCGACAGCGAGAGCGTGAGGTAAGCAAACCGCTTTAAAAAAAACCAATCCGCGCTACCCAATTCCATGATAATATCGCGAGAATTCCGGGAAAACTCGCGCAAAATGACGATTAATCCCGACCGATCAACGGACGATCGGTCCGCAACCTCAACGCGAGTCCCGGAGTCGCGCGTCAAGACGTATCGAGACTAACGCAGCGTCTTCTCATTCCCCTGCAGGAGGCTTCCGTGCATGCATTTGTTCCACATAGACTGCATCGACCGTTGGCTCGGCACCAGGAAGCTCTGCCCGATATGCCGCGTAGACATCGAAACGATCCTCCACAAGGAGATCGCCACTACCGCGTAGCTTAAACGTAATTCCGCTTAGAGCACCTGCCGCGTCTCGCGCCTTCGACCGTCGGGACGCGGTGGGGAACAAAGGGAAGAGAGCTGCAGACGACGGGGGCCGACGACGCACTCTTCGTTGGCTGTAGTTAGTAACGAATGTGTGTAAATAACGCGGGATGCGAATACGAGTTCGTTGTTTCGGTTCTTTGAAGCGTGCGACGAGGAACACTGAGGCAGTTTCCTTCGGCGGTCGTTCCTAGATTTTCCTGTTTTTTCGTTTCTCTCTTCGACCGATGCGGATTTCGAAATTCCACGAGTCGTAACGTTTGTTTTTTCGAGCGCACGCGCTTGCCTCTTCGTACTGACAGAAATTCGTACGTGGTGCTATACTGAAAGAATTTAGTCGTAAGATTTCGCGTCCAGCGCCGAGAGAGGGAACGATCATCGCGCCGGGGGCGCCGATTCGATCGCCGTCGACGCGCGCGTCTTCGCGCCGCACCGCGGCGACGAGAAAAGCACACTCGTCGCAAAAACCACGATTTATCTTGATTTTCCATTTCAATTCCGCGAGGAGCGAGACGCTTTCATTTTCCTTCCGCGGGGAGACGCGCGCGAATTCGATCTCCAGCGTGCGAGCTCTCAAGATATAATCAATCTATCGTATGAAATATTAAAAAAGCAGAAAGAATCGCGCCAAAACTTCGTCCGGTCGTAATCGACACAATTCGCGTAGGAATTAAAACGACTTTTTACATTATCCGACTGATCGATGGATTCGGCGAAAGTTGCTTCGAGGGACGCGTCGAACTGTCGCTGATATTTAAGAACGATCGGGAGCCAATTAGCGATTAAAAGTGCGGCGGTGGGAGATACGGGGATGATTGATTTCCCCTTCGTCGCAGCGTCCAGCGGACCCCTCCGCCGACGATCTCCTCATCGGCGGAACGGTTTCTATTTTTCCTAGGGGGTTTCTACCGCGCGCGCGCGACGCGCGTACGGAATTCGTCACTTGCGGTACTCGAGCGATGCGAGCCTCCGCGACGAACAGAGAAGTTATCGTCGACCCGATAATCAAAACGATACCGCGTCCGATTATAATTATCGACGACGCGCGAAGAAAATATTCGATTGCCAGCTCGACGATACTTTCTTTCTTTGTCCAATTTCGCGTTGTACGCGATAAGAGAAGGAGGAGGAGGAGGACTACGATACAATATCAATATCGTTCAGCGTACGCGGTGTCTGTATAATATATATGAAGTCGCAGTCTGTTTTGAGCATTGTATATACTCTAATTTTTAATCAATTAAAATTAATGGACTTTGCGGATTTGCGACGAACTTTTATAATCGTTGGATTTATGTCGGTTATAGAAAAAAAAAAAAAGAATAAAGGAAGTTAAAGTGATAGTTATTGTGTGTACTTTATTCGGCGTTAATTCATGGTGACGCTCGACGCTTATTTTTAGTGTTAAACAAGTCATGCCAATGGTCGAGACAATTCGAAAATAAGTAGTTAATGTTTGGCGAAATTAATTTTTGAAAATTTGCGTCATTCAAATAATAAAATGCGCGTAAAACATCAATTGCTTATTTATGAATAATGGTCATCACGTTGGTGAACCTCATTTGACTGGTGATATACGCTCCCCCCATTCTTAGCATTCCTGTCACGTCTTTGTACAGATCCTGTATGTCATGCCTGCACCAGGACCTTGTACGTTCCTTCACCGCCGTGAAGAAGTTGACGAGGAACATCCTACTACGTTTATGCACCATCCTAACTGTCATGTGAACACTGTCCTCGAAGACCCCCCCCCCCCCCACCCCCCTCAAAGTTCACTCCCCTCACACGTGTGGGGTGGTAGCCTATACTTCCGCACGATTGCTTAGCCAATTACTCCGTACTCGGTTGATCTTCACCGACATTGTGAGTGGCGGTAGACGTAGCGTTAAAAGTGGAAAGTGCGTATGTAGACATGGATAATCTTATATCGTTAGTGAAAGAAAGGCTCGCAATCTGGGACAAAACAAGAGACACGTGTAAAGACAGAAACGAAACAAGAAATGCGGTTGCAGACTGACTTTGTCGTTGGGCTGTCCTCTGCCTTGGCGCTCGCTCTCTCTCTCTCTCTGTCCCGCACCCCTCTTACAACCCCTTCTACTTTTCCACGGCATCCCTTCCCCCGTGTCTGAAGGCCATCACACACAAAATTCCGTAAGGCCGTAAGACGTAAGCATAAGCGAATAAACCAATCAGGATCAAGTATTCCGTTGTTCGTAACCCCACCACAACGGAATACTTGATCCTGATTGATCTATTCGCTTACGCTTACGTCTTACGGCCTTACGGAATTTTGTGTGTGATGGCCTTGAGTAGCGGTATTTTTTTAGGAAGTGTCTTATGGGCGGAGCTAAAATTAATATGGCGGCTTTAAAAGTGCAGGTTCAATGTATTTCAATGGGTTAAAAGTAGTCTTTACGTAAAATATGATTAACATTAATTAAATTTGCCTGTGGGTGAATACAAAACTGGGTAATAGGAACTTCTTTGAAGGGGAACGCGTTTTAAAATCTCTTGGAAGCTGGAACATCTGAAGAATAACTATTTTGGAGCAAACATTTAGGTTAAGCATGTACATGCATAGGCAACGGAAATATAATCAGCACTCGAAAAATGACGCTAATACACTTTGACATACGGCGTAACTGATTTTATTTTTAATATTATCATCCACTTTTCTAAAAATCGATTTTTTCTAAATTTCCAAACGCGTCTGGAGTGTACACGAAGCGTTTGCCCGGCTTTGGAAAATGATGGAAAGACACGTCGTCTTTATTTAAACGACTTTGACAGCCAGGAACGTAGCAAAGAAGTCTACCTTTCGATTTCACTGGTGGTTTTAAGAAGTCTGACGTCATTTTGCGAAAAAATTAATTATTATGTGCACTCTCCTATTCTAATACATTGCTAAGCTCCAAAACTGCAATCTAAAACTAGTTTGTTTTTTCGCCGCCAGAGGTTATATCGCCCTAAGGGCCGGTTGTACAACATGCCGATAGTGTTATTCCTGCCGACAAGTCCGCTTTACGCTATAGTCAAAATACGTCAAAAGCGGACTTGTCGGCAGGATAACACTATCGGGCAGTATATCGGCATGTTGTACAACCGGGCCTAAAGGGACATTTGCACGGTGATAGTTTCTGCGATAGTTGCTGTCATGATAGCCTGTAAATAACCCGAAAGTAAATGTCATGTTGACGCGACAGTACTCTCGCGCTATCTCGTCAAGCTAGATAGCGCGAGAGTACTGTCGCGTCAGCATGACAGTTACTTTCGGGTTATTTACATGGTGATAGTTCATGTGATAATGGCTATCATAACAGCAACTATCGCAGAAACTATCACCGTGCAAACAGCCCTTAAGACATGTGGCAGGTCTGTGCCGCGTTCCAGGGCCGACTCTAGAGGAGGTGCACCGATCGCGTTAGGCGCTTGTTACGCCTTCTTTTCTTCCTTTTGTCATTCAGCTATTCTGTTATTCGAGTTCTTGACTACGGACTGTTCGACACGGCCGCGATCGGTTTCCGCCTTTTTCCTTTCCCTGCTTTCACGAAGGCAATAAAGAGTTATTCTGTATTGCTTGCGAGTGATTTCATTGGCACTGGGATTCGATCTTCGCGCGTAGATATCGAGGGTGTGGTACGTGACCCACAGGCACATTAAAGCCTGAGATGGCCCACCGTACACCCCGCCTCGTACCCCTAATTGGTTCACACCGGGGTCCCCGCGCCAACCAGGTCCCTGACACCATACAATTGGCCTGTAAGACGCCCGTCAGCATGTTGGAAATTGCGATGGTGACGTAGCTCCCAAGGTCCCAACGCCTGAGGTGCGTGTATAGCCCCCAGCCTAGGGCCTGATCTTCCTCTGAGTCCAAGTCCCAATCCCAGCCCGCGCTCCGGAAAAGTCCTCCCACTCTCCCGCTCTCCATCCTCCAAGCGAAGGATCTGCATTCATGGTTGTGTGGCCACGTCCTGTAGCTCACCTCTGGGTGGTATACCCTCACGTTTATGTGCATGAGGGCCTGCTCGTAGCGGTGCTCCCGTTCTGCCACCGTAGATGCGGCCCACATCCCGTAACGCCAGCCCGATATGTTGATGGGCGAGACTCTGCCGTCTGTGAGGGCGTTGATCGACAACCCCTTCCACTCGTTGGTCGTGTAGGTATTCTTCCAGTGATCGGAGGTGGTCCTGATCCCCGTGTACGTGCTCAGCTTCTTCTCTCTCTGGCTGCTCTCCCAGCTCCACTCCACCTTCATCGTGAGGAGGTATTTGGCCATGTACGTTGCACACGCGCCATCCTCACCCTCCCGGGTGAGCTGCACCCAGCAGTTTTCCATTCCCGCGTAGGCGTCGGGGCTCACGATCTCATCCCTGATCCCCATCTCTCGCTTCCACTCCTCGAAGGCTACCCGCGCATAACTGTTACGTAGGAGTCGGTCCCAGCCTCCGGCCCACATCCGGTCGAGCATCATCTCCCTGTTCTCGACGTTTCCGATCACGCAGCGCCCCAACCTCAGGTAGACCGCAATCTCTGCTTCGAGAGACCACGATCCTATGCGAAGCACGGGGCTTCTTTGGGCCGTGCTCCGCTCCACGACCGGGTGGTCGAAGGCGAGGACGGCGTCCTTGTGATACAGCGTGACCGCCCGATCCAGGGACCGAAGTTCCAGCGCGTCCCCGTTGTCCCTGTAATACTCTTCGGCGAAGGCCGGAACCCACTCGTACCTTACCTCCCCGGACTCGTCCTTCACGGCCTCCGGCTGCGCGACCCATCTGACGCTGAGGTACGAGCAAAGCTGCTCTATCTCGAGCCAATCCAATTCGCCCTCGAAGTAGTCCTTGGTGTACCGGGTATAGTTGTCCTTGAGACTGGTGCGTGAGCCGAGGGCTTTACTGACGATGCTCTCGAGGCCCTGGTCGAAGTCTAGGATTTCAGGTCGTTCAGTGCTCATCGTCAAGGGGTACCTGACATTCCCTAGTTCGACTGCGCTCGTGCCCGGCACGACGAACACTATCCTGCGCTCGGCCCTTTCAAAGCTGACCAGACCACTATTCCGTAGGAAGAAGTCCGTCCGGCTCCCGCTGGCCCCGAGGAAGTTCATCCTTATGGTCTCCCCTATCCCCACGAGAGGGTAGGTGAGGTGCCCAAGGACCCAGGCTTCCATGCCAGCTAGGCAGGTACCGCAGGATTCCAGGAATATGAGGATCGTTTGTCCGTCACCAATCCTCCAGTCTTCCGCGACCTTGACACGTCCTTCTCCCTGCCCTTGCCACTTATCTACGGCCAGCCTCCTGCCTTCCTTCAGAGCCTTATCCAAGTAACAGGAGGTGCAGAAGACTGCTTCATAACCCCACTTATCACCCCATTCCCGCGACCATACCACCTCCCGTCCCCATGATTCTTTCCTGGCGACGGCCCACTCCACGCCGGAAGGCTGGGTGAACCTCCGCTCCCTCAGATCATCGTACAGAGCTATTTTCAGGCCGTGTTCCCGCCAGTCCGCACTGGCCCCGTTCTGGATCGCCCATATCCCCACTCCCTGCAGGTGCTGCGACTGCGTCAGCCCGACACACCCCAACAGCTCACGCCACTCTTTCTCATCCCGGTTGGGTTTCAGCAGCCCCGACCGCAAGAGGCCCGTGTTCCCGCCAATACCCACTCCCACCCATTTCATGTTCTTGCGAAGACCATACGTCGGATTATCGGTCCTTATCAGTCTGCGAATCATGCCCGTCTCTGGCTCACCGACCACGCCGTCGACGCCGCAGCCCGCATCCGCCAGCGCGCGTTCAGCCTGATCAAGGAAGTCGCAATTGCAGGCCCCCGGGCAGGGGCATTTCCCGTTCAGCACATCCCTGCAGAACTCCCGGGCCTGCGCATCATCCGCAGGCCTGTTAACCCAGCCAATGTGACAGTGTAGCGTTCCCGTGGCAGCGGGGTGCCGTTTGCCGCAGTGGTCGTCACCTTGGAAAACCCTTATCTGTTGACACATAACGGCGTTTTGTGTGAGTTTGTCGAACTCCTCTCGATCCATTCTCTCTATCACCCCACTGTCCCAGAATTCGGTGCGCATCCGGCTCATAAAGGAGGCGATCGTTTCGTTTGGGTCTCGCTCAGTGTCTATATTTCCATTGACGCAGTGCATCTCCTGATTGTGGCGCCTTGCCGCCGCTTCCAAGTCGCCCACGTGCTGCTGTGCCATTAGTTTGTTGAAAAATACGTCATCCAACGCGAACATTCTACCCCACGCCAATTTCTGCGCGCAACAGATCTGACAACAACGAGGAATATATATCTGGACGAAACTGGCTACCACAAGCAGGGCAAGAACGGTCTGCTCCTGGCGCTGTTCGACCTTATACGCCCAGAACCGGACTAGGTTCAGTATCATTCTGCAGTCCGTCCGACTTTCCTCGTCTGGTCCCATATGTTGTGCTGCTCGCTAGAAAGGACGGCCAGAGCGAAGCCTCTTTACTCCCGCCTCCCAAACGTGCCCTGTGAGAGTACATCCAACACTCTCACCGGCTGCCCCGCGAACTCTAATCCCACGACAGTCATGCGGGAGGCCTCGGACTCTTTCTTGGAGTCGGTGAACACCCGCGTCGCCCGGTCACCCCCCTCCTGGTCTGCCCTGGTCTGCTCGTCGATCCAGTGGCCTCCGTACTGGCCTATCGATAGTAAGGCAGCCTTCCGGAGATCAACCTCATCAAACTCCCCAACCTCCCTCACTCCCACGTACTGTCTCAGCCAAAAGATGTACATCTGCTAACGCTTACGCGACAGCAGCATCCCCTGCCCTTCGTCGGAACTCTCGCTCCCAAGCGAGTTCGCATCGGAAGCCTCCCGCACAATCCCAGAGTCCCTATCCTCCCTGGGGTGACCGTTCGCCCCCTCCTCCTCCTCCTTCGCTCCCCTCTGCGCGCGGGCTTCCTGCTGTAGCACCTCCTCAGCTAGTGCGGCCAACTCGCCCTCCAGGTTATCGAGTCTTAAACTGTCCCCGCTGCGCGTCCACTGTACGTCTTCGGGCGGCGTGTCCGCCTCCTCTCGATCCCGTAGGATCCGTTCGTTGTACACCCTCAACTCTTCGATCGTAGTCATGGCTGAGAAACACCTCTGTCATAACAGATAGAAACCCTGTAGAAAATCCTTAGTCTTTTAATACGGCTATTCAGGAGAAGCAAATGAAACAAAGGAAAAGCAGTCAACACTTATTTGAGAGCTCGTTTGCCTACTCAGGCCTCACTTCTATGTTTTACCCGATAGCATCACTGTGAGAGAACAGTTTATAGATAATAGACAATGCAGCAAAAGAAATATATCATTGAGCTAAATAAATATATGTTAAATATTAGAAGAATTATTTCATTCGACATGAAAAAACTAGTAGTTAACGAATATTTGCTTAGCCCAACAAAACATTTCTTTCACCATAATCAAGTACCGTTTATTAACTAGAACTGTTCTCTCTCTGAAAGAGAAATAAACTATTCTCTCTTGATAATTATTATAAATCCCTCTTATATGTTTCGAGTTCAGATCTCTTGTAGTGCCCCTTGTTAAACCTCGTTATTTCTAAGTCTTAAGCCGGCATTGGTCGCTATATGAGATTTTCTCTCACGTTTATACGCGACCGCCGGTGTGAAGCTACTTCTAGCGACCAATGCCGGGTTAAGACATTTAGGTTATTTTGAATTAGGTTGTAAATCAGGATAATTATGTTACTGAACCTAGCTCTTATTGGTGTAATAGAAGCATTATTATTATTATTATTATTATTATTGTTGTTGTTGTTGTTGTGGTATGTATTACCTTTGTTGTAGGTAGATCGCGATACACACACAGGTTCTAATTCACATTCTTCATTATTTGTCTTCTTGATCAACTTCTTCCACTGGAACTACTCCGAGAATCCAACAGAAACCACGAATGATGCAATCGAACCGCGAAATTTGTCCAAATCAACACCGAACAGTCGACGAAAAGGTTATGTTGACGACGATCAACAAGAATAACTGTCATCCTAGGCAATCAAACATGATTCTCGCTCGTATATTCTGAATATTTACTCCCAAAGTTCTTTCGCATAAAGAGAAAATGGCGAGGGCGTTGGAAGGACGACAAAACTCAGCGAATCTCATCGAAAGTAACTTCCATGGCTGCGATTCCGAGGTAACCGCGATTTTTAGGTTAGGTTAAGTTCACAATCTCGACATCGCGTACGTCGTTTAACATCGAAATCTCCTGAAATTCACGCCCGAAAGTTCGGTAATCGTCGTCAATTCTCGTCTGAGCCGATAAAAATCCTCGAGATTTCGGCGTCAAATCACCGTCGAAGATGACGACAATGACGAAGTCCAGTGTCGCTTGGTTTTGAAGCAAGACGTCAAGAGTTTAGAAATTATTGCACGACAGAACATGATGCTGAGCGAGAAGTTGCGAATGAAATCCGATGCCCTTCTCGTGCTCGGCCGGGAGCTGGATCAGTGCCGAGCTCAGCGGGACCACTTTAAACAGCTGACGGAGCAGCTGCGGGAACAATTTCGACGCTCAAAGACGCCAGTGACGGAGCAGAGGGGAACAAATAGGTGAGCGACACTTGTTTTTTCTTTCACAGCTTCTTAACTTCATACGAAGCGCCACCTTGGATCATTTTATATCTTGTCTCAATTCTCCGAGAGCTGGGGAATGTTTTCCATCTCCTCGATCACGAGTCGACGCCTTGTTCTTTCGTCGAGCACTCGTTATCTCCTTTACCGATACAAAGTTTGATTATTTATAATCACAAGATTCGCAGCAGATCCCAGTTTACTCTAACACTATAATCTAAAAGTAGTCTAATACTGTAAAATGTCGCAAAGAGCACCCTTTTTTAAATGCATAATTTGAACATGTATGCAACGATAATCTTACATCCAGAAAATTGAACTACGTTTCATTACTGTTAACTCGGTTAATCTTATTCGTACTAATTGTATCAAGCATAATGTGATATTCTTTGGAATGTATATTTTATAATTCTCGTTACCGTAAAAATTGTTTATTGCATTTTTTTAACTACAATATTACTACAGTCTAGTATCTGTAGTTCCTTTATTTTAGATTCATATTAAATGTAGGGTGCATGGAAAATAATGAAACAATCACCTTTCTGAGTATAAGAAATGTATTTAAAAAAAACGTATATTATAATATACAAACAAGCCAAAAAGAAAGGTAAACTTATTTTCTACTTACAAGTTATGTGTTTCAACTGAACCGCATTTAACTACTCTGTAGAAGCGAAATATAAAAAATTGGCTAAAAATAAGATCAACTTAGTTTCTACTAAAAAGGTATATTATACAAACAAGCCTCAGAATGAAGATAAACTTAGTAGAAGTAGTGGAAAGATGGTTATTTCATTATTTTCAATACATCATATTTTGTTCCTGTTTAATAAAAAATGTACCTTACTTCCCCTAAAACAAAGATCAGGGACACCATGAGGCTTGTAATCGATATCTTCTCCCCTCAACACATCGTCATAATATTCCATAGAGTTTCTATGTAAAAAAAATCCTCGTCCTAAGCCCGAAACCCCATTGCAGCTCTTATCGTCCAAACGACGACTTCGGGACGCTGGACTTGCTGGCCGAGGTGCGGGAGCAGAACAAGTGTCTGCGGCTGCAGGTGGAGACGCTGCGGCAGAAGCTCGGCGACGCCCAGGGCGACATCAAGGCGCTCCGGACGAGCAATCGCAACGCCGGCGAGCGGCCGGACGTGCGGCTCGCGCCCGCCGTGCACCAACGAGAGGAGATGATCGAGCAGCTGGAGAAGCTCAACGTCAAAGTGGAGTAGAGTTCCATATTTGTTTTCGCGGCTTTACTCCGTTTCGGCGTTTTCCCCTCCTCTCCCTCGTGTTTCGCCGGCGTTCTCAAGGGAGTTTCTTCGTTGCTCGCGCAGTGCGCGCAGCTGCAGACGGATCTGCAGACGCTGCTGGACGAGAAGCACGAGCTGGAGATCGAGCGGGACGCGTTCAAGTGCAAGGCGCATCGCTTGAATTACGAGCTGTCCAAGGCCCTCGGCGCCGCGAAGCCCGTCGACCTGGACGCGCTCATCAACGAGAACAGGTAACTCGGTCGCGCCTTCTTTCCCTTGGCGAGTTTAACCGCGGCCGACGCGATCCGCAGGTACCTCCAGGAACGACTGCAGCAGTTGCTCGAGGAGAAGGAACTCGCTCGGCAGTCCCTCTCGAAGTACAAGGTAAGCCGAGAGCTTTTTACTCTCTCGCTCGGCGCGTTCCGCGAAACTGAAGTCGGCGAACTGCGCTTCCCTCCAGAGCATGCTCGACAGCAAACGGATCAAGGGGACCGTCAAACTGGGGGGCAACTCGGCAGCCGGGACCATAATGACTCATAAGCAAGGTTCGATACTTTCTCGTTCGCTAATCGCCTTTGCATGGCTATTCTCTCGTCCAGGCTTCACGGTGTGTTCACTATTTTTTTAAGTTTCCTCTTTTTCATCGTAAGACTCGCGATTCCTGCGAGCCGATATTTTACCTCTAAAATCACCTATTGTTCAGCTTCTCAGTTAAATTTGTTTTTTTCATTGTTCCGGATTACGCGAAAAGGGTGAAAATGGTAATTTTTTTGCTAAAATTAATTTTTATATTTATATTTACAATTTATCGCATACAAATTAACTCGTATTATTACGTATAAATTGGCCCCCCCCCCCTCCTTTTTTTTGTCAAAGCTTCACCTATTTCCCTTAAAATGAAATAAACAGTTAAGCCTTTTCGTCGTAAACCTCGTCGAACCGCCTTCGCATGGGTATTTCTTCGTCGTAAGACAATCCCCGTTCGTCGTACCCTTCCCACGCTTTTATTTCTTCATTTTTTCGTCCTACGGGCATCGTTATCCCCGTCGCTCGTTGCTCTAGAACTCTGCTTCGCGCTATTCACTTCGTAAACCGAAATTGCATCGCCCTTTTCTTCATTCGCGGCTTCTGGGGCGAGGAAGATACAATCTCCAAGAGTTAATCACCTTCGCAGTGGAACAGTTGCTCCGGCAAGGATCTCAGGTCTCCTCGCAGCGTTCCGCGGCCGCCCTCTCCGACCTCCGCTGCCTGTGCGCCGCGCTCCTCGACGCCCTCAACGACAAGACCCTCGCTCTGGCCCACCAGAAAAAAGCGAACAAGTTAGCGCTCTTCCTTTTTCCAGTCCGTCCATCACGATAACTCGCACGCAACCAACGCGAAACTTCTCTCCTTCCGACAGAATCCTGGCGCTGAGGATCTGCGAGCTGGACAGCGCGGTGCAGTCGCCCACGACGAAGCTGCTCGAGGGATACGCCGGGGCGGACGTCGACGCGAAGGGTGAGCAGATATGTACTCCGACGAAGTCGGGGCGCGAGCGAGACTTGAACTCGCTTCGGCTTCCCTCAGGTGTCGACGACTTCGACGAGGCCGCGTTCGATGCGTCGCCGCCGGGGAACGGGAGCACCTCGCCGGCGGCTCGAGACGTCGTCGAGGAAAACGCCGCGTGCTTCGTCGAGCGAACGAATTCATTGACGACGACGACGACGACGACGACGCCACCACTTCCCGAGAATCTGGACGCCTTGGTGCGAAAGGCTCTGGGCGAACTGCGGGTCGGCGAGAAGGACGAGTCGTAACGACGAGTGATTCGCGCTCGGTTGTTTTCTTTCATCGCGCGTGTGTGACCAGGGTGTCTGGCGGTTCTCGAAAGTTTGAGGTACTTGAATTTTTCTTGTCCTTAAAAAGTCCCGGAAATGTACTTGAATTTTTAGTAGATCCTTGAAAATTTTATTTTTCGTTCGTTTTGCACGAAATCACTGAGTTTCTTAAAGAGTGAATTTTAACGCGAGCTGGGCGTATCGAATTTTTAAGTTACAACAAAATTCCTCCATTCACTTAATGAATATCGGTGTTTCATTATAACATTTGGGGCTAAACTTATGTGCTCGCCAGAAAAGAAGCTTCAATCACTATTATCTCGTTATCAATGAATTTTTGGCCTATATCGATATGAGACTTTATTGTAGATTGAAACGTAATCTTCAAAAAAGTATTATAGAAATATCAGCCAAAAGCTCATGGGTAATGAGATAATAGTGATTCAACTTATTCACCAGAAAAGAAGCTTCAGTCACTATTATCTCATTATCAATGAATTTTTGGCCTATATCGATATAAGACTTTATTGTAGATTGAAACGTAATCTTCAAAAAAGTATTATACAAATATATCAGCCAAAAGCTTATAGATAATGAGATAATAGTGATTGAAGTTTCTTTCCTGTCGAGAGAAATTTAGCCTCACATATGGTATGAATATTTTCATTCTTTCATTGTATGGATAATTTCATTCGCTTGTCACGAATCAACACACCTTTCATATAACTTAACACTGATCATTTCACATTCTTGAAAATCCTGCAAAAAATTCTTGAAAAGTCCTTGAAAAGTACTCAAATTTCATTGCAAACCCGTACTAGACACCCTGGCGGCGTTACTTTCTAGTCAGCGGTTCAATGGAGAATCTCTTCTCCTTCGCGGTATTTTCTTCCTGACATTCCTCTACAGTAAGTCGATATATCGATATCATATCTGAACCGATAAACGAAGCATGATTTACGAATGGCGACGTCTGATTTATTTCGTGTACAAAGCAGCCGAGCCGTAATACGCCGGTTGACAGTAGAAAGAACGAACGCGGTGGCGTCTCTCCCGCAAGTACTTCTCGTGCAACACGCAGTCCAGTTGATCGAGCCACGAGTTGAAGGTCGTATCGATATCCCGCTGGACATTTCCGAGCTGCTCCGATTGCAGCCGTCGCTGACAGCCGCGCTGCGCGCCGCTGCTGATCGAGAAATTGAATCGTTGAAGCGCGGAAACCTCGAATGTTGTCCTTACCGCGCGTACATTCTCCTCCGTCTCGATTCTTCGTCCTTTTGTCGTTTCCAGGTGTCAAAGGCAAGCGCGTTCGCCGCGCGCCGTTCTTCCGCTTTCCTCGCCGCTTCGGCGGCAGCTTCTTCCGTCGCTTTCTTCCTCGCGTAATGCAGCTTCCGCTCCGGCTCTCGCTGCTTCCGCCAGCTCTGATGTTCCTGAAACGAGTCTCCGAATTATGTTGAAAATCGCGTCTCTCGAGAATACAAAAGACGACGACGACGAACCTCTCGCGCGGCCCTTTGCTTCTCTTCCAATGCGCTCCTCTCCATCGATTCCTGCTCTCTCTTCCTCCGCTCCTCTCTCAGCAACTCGTTGTACATCCTCGTCTTCTCCTTCTTCCAAGCGTCGAAGGCGACGTCGCCGCGGTTGTTCAGCTCCTCGGGAATTCCTTCTTCCCGCTCGGCAGCGGAAACTGATTCCAGCTTGCTCGGCTTCTTCGTCTTCCGTAACCGCGCTTGGTGGGTGATGCTTTTCTCTTCTTCCGGCGATTTATCTCGCTGAATAGTCACGATGTCGTCTTCCCTGATATTCTGCGTGGTAGAAAATTGATAAAATGGAATCGCAAGTTCAGTATTCTCAGGAGATTCGTGGAAATCACCCCTTCGACAGCTTCTTCCCTAGCCGGAGAAGGTTCGGTAACATTCGTAAAAGATCGATCTTGATGCAACGACTGCAGGGAGTCTTTCGGCGAAATGTGTACTTCGGCTTGCTTTGTCTTCCGCAGTCTTTTATTCTGCTTCTTCCGGCACAGTGTGTGCATTATCGGGAGATCGAATGCCTACCGCCGATAAACATTCGTATAACAATGAAGATTTCCTAAATATCGAACGAGAAAGTGAAGAGAAAAGCTGCCTTTACTTCACTGGAGTCTTTCGTAGAAACGATATCCGTTCTCCTCCGAGCCTCACCGACGGAATCCTTCGATTCGCAGACATTACCAGCCTCTTTGCAATCCGTGGAAGTCGTAGGAAGATTCGAAAGCTCTTCCGAGCGCTCGTTGCGATCTTCTTGATCAGTTTTTACGTAGCAACTCGAATCCCTCTTCCTCTCGCTCAAATTTACGTCATTCGTCAGAATGGAAGTGGAAGAAACTTGCGAGCAACTGTTTATCGAAGTTCCCCAAGTGGAGATCCCCGCGGACGAAGTGTTCTCCAAAACTCTGTGCTTCCTGCTCGTCTTCCTTCTTCGCACCTTGTGGACGATTCCGGAAACGGACGCGTCCTCCTGCATTCAAAGCTTTCATCAGTCGATCAGCTTCGTCATTTCCTCATCTCCGGATGGAAACGATAACCACCACCGTCGCCTCGCCGGCGTTCTCCCCCTTCTTCGCCGCCCTCAGCTCACTCATCTTCTTGAAGTACCACTCCTCGTAGACCGCCCGGTGCAGCTTGGCGACCTGTTCTGAAGAAAAGGCGTTTCTCGCGTGAGGCGAAATTCTAATCGTCCTTCGCGGTGCTAACCGGTATCTTCCAACGCCCCGTCGATCATCTGCTTGACGATGCTGCCAAGATCCTCCACCGAGACGCTTCGCGATTTCAGCCTCGTGCTCATCGTTCCCCTGCGCGTTCCGCGAGGCGTGATAATAGCGTGTATAGTTATCGTAACATGCGAAAAAGAAGCTCAGGGCTGGTAATGATTTACTCTGTTCAATGAAGTAATTTTAGTAACTCTGTAGTCAGAAAAAGTGACTAAAAAGTGACTACGAAGATAGACCCTTATTAGATATGATCAGAGTGGCTAACAAGGAGCGAATTATCAACTGGCGGTTTTATGTAACTCTAATTCATTCGTCCGAATCTGAATAGTGATGGATTATATCTATGTATTCAAGCTGTATCCTAAAACCGTATTAGAGTTTATAATATGGCTAGGTGCTTTACTGCAAAAATGCAAACGAAAAGGCGAAAAAGTGATAAGAGTTCCGACACCTCTAAAAAAAAAAAGCGACTAAAAGTGAGAAAAGTGACCCACTACCAGCCCTGGAAGTTCTACTTGTTTCGCGCGGCAGATATCGCGGAAGGCTTAGCTTCTTCTTTCTCTTCTTCGTCGCTGCTTCGCTTGAGCATCCCTTCAATGTCGATGCCTATAGATCTCAAGCTCTTCTTGTACTTCAGCAAGTCGCGCAGCGACGATCGCTTCTCTTCCGATCTTTTCGCGAAAGAGACGGTCGCTTTGACGGGCTCCGCGATGTCTTCCGAGTGATATTCGCTGGAGGAGCATCGATGCGTCAGTCTACCCGGCGGAGACGAGAGAGAGTCTGTCGTTAATTTCGAGGGGAAAGAGAGAGCCGGAGTCTTCAAAATCGATCGGATACCTGCTGTCGCTCGAGAGGAACGTCACCCAGGTCGCGCTCGTAACGCTTCCTTCGCTCTCTGTCATTTATACGCGGGTTTGCCGGTCCGAAGAGTTTTCCGCGTCTACTTTCTCCCGTTTTACGCGACTTCTTCCCTCCTCGAGACGACAGGAGAGTTGCGAACTTATCGATTTTACGTCCGAAATGAACCGTGTGGGTGGTGCGAGATCGACGAAATAAAAGAGAGAAGAGTCGGAACCGATCGTATCTGCCGCGAGAAAGTCCTTCGTTTGTCTTCGCGATCTTCCTCTCGCTTGGGATCTCAATTCGAGGAGCAGAGTCGACGGGATTTCTGTGAAACAAGTTTATTTGTCGACACGCAGTTGCATCATCATCCTTCAGTTATATTTACATATTCATAACGCAGCGTCGCCTACGCAATCCTAACTTAATATTCGCGTACGACGTGGATGTTAGAGTTAAATAAGTTAAATCCTCCGACGAATGTTACCGCGTAATGTCATACATTGCAAATCACGAAATCTGAAAGACGGAGCGAACCGTTTCCGATCCCAGGATTCGAGCGACTCGCCGTGAGTCGAGGTCACCGTTGCAAGGATCGTCCCGACCGCAAAGCATCGTAGATTTGACCTATTCTGCCGGATAAATTGCGACGAAACGAGTGCGCGCGCGAGAGAAGCTTCTAAATATTTATAATCCACGATTCTCCGTTTCGGGGCGAGGAGATGCAACGGGACGAGCGCGCCGCGCGCGGTTTCGAATCGTCCGAGCTTTCCTTCGACGATCGACGGGATAAAGATCGACAGCGACTCCCGGAGGCACCTCAGGTATCGGCCTGCTTGTTCTTTATCCAGTCGACGTACTCGCTGACCCGCGTGTAAACGCCAGGATAGCCGGGCTCGCCGCATTTGTTTCCGAAGGAGACTATGCCGATTTGCATCCACCGTCCTTCGGCCCGCAGCATCAGCGGGCCGCCCGAGTCGCCTTGGCACGCGTCCTTGCCGCCCTGGCTGTAACCGGCGCAGAGAAAGTTGCTCCTGATCGGCTGGAAGTACGCCGCGTTGCAGTCCTCGTTCCTCCAGACCGGCAGCACGGCTTGCCGCTGGACGGTGCTTTCCTTGCCACCTGTTAACATTTTCCGGTTATTCCCTCAATCTTCTTTCATAAGGTTTTCGTCCTGAAATAGAACTGGGGAAGGGCGTCTTCCGTTTTGGGCAATGAAACGGCGATTCTGCATTCTGGTAAGCCGAATTATCAACTAATATTGATCGTATACCACGCGAGGCTAAACTTACTCGCCAGAAGAGAAATTTCAGTCACTATTGTCTCATTACCTGTGAGCTTTTGACTCATATTTGTATGACACTTTTTTGACGATTATATTTTATCTACGATAAAGTCTTATATCGATGTGGGCTAAAAGTTCATAAATAATGAGATCATAGTGATTGAAGTTTCGTATGGGTGATCCCTTAATTCTTTTGCGGAGTGTATAATCTTATATATAAAATTGCGAGTTAAGCGAAGTAACGTGAATCACTATGAATTATTTGTAATTTTCGAGAGGAGTCTTGAATTTTACAGTTTTCGCTGGAAAGATGCTTCGATTTTGATACATTTAAAGTGGTTTTGTAGTAAATTCAAATCAAATATGTAGTAAATTTAATTGTTTCAATCGCGTATAGCAATTTGAATGGAGGAACTTGCATGATAAAAACTTCATAAAAGTAACATGAAGTTCACTACAAAAAATTTTCGCAGTGTACACGGTTAAAAGCATATTTATATTTGTTATAAATTTTCTATACAAAAATATAAAATTGCAAGTCAAGCGCAGTAATGTGAATCGCTACTTATTACTTGTAACTTTCGAGAAGAGTCTTCAATTTTACAGTTTTCGCTGGAAAGATGCATCAATTTTGACACATTTAAATTGGTTTTGCAGTAAATTTAAATGAAATCTCTAGTAAATTTAGTTATTTCAATCGTGTATAGTAATTTTAACAGATAAACTTGTACGATAAAGTTTACTACACAAATTTTTCACAGTGTAATTGAAGGTATCACTGATTCAATTCGATGGAGTGGTAAATGCGGAAGAAAAGAATACGAAGAAGCACGCGAGAGAAATCCCAACGAAGAAGAAGAAGAAGAAGAAGAAAATATCTCACCGTAATAAGTCGTCCCCCACCCAACGACAGTCGGCCGAGCGCCGACGAAGAGCTCGTTGCGGAAGCGAGCCTGGGGAAGGCAGATGGGAATGACGTACGGCGTCTTCCTCACTGGCCTGTTCAGCTCCAGCACCGCGATGTCGTTGTAAAAACCGACGCGCGAGAATTGCGGATGCGCGCGGATGTCCTTCACTGCGTACGTCTCCGGCGAGGAGGGCTCGTCGTCCCTCTCGAGGTCGATGTCGCCCAGACGCACTGTGAACTGCCTGGCCGCGAATCTGCGAGGCAAAATGACCCAGTGACGTGTCGCATTCGACCTTATCCAGAGCGATGACGAACTTACGGACGCTGACGCTGATCGCGCGTGCAATGCGCCGCGGTCAGCACGTGGCGAGGCCCGATCAACGATCCGCCGCACCAGAACTCGGTGCGCCGCGAGCCGTGAAGGAAGATCGCCGCCATCCACGGCCATCGACCCGGCAGCGCTTCCTCGCCGCCCACCACGCGGTACTTCCCCGAATTTCTCACACCGCACTCTGAACAAGAAGAAGATGCGTTTATTGACTCGTGCTCCGAGACGAGATCTTCTAGGAGCGCAATATGCAATGAAATGAGGAGAGAAAAACCAAAGAAAATTATATAATAATTGTAAAAAATTTGAAAGAACGAAAATAAAAAATAGAAACCGAGTAAAGGAAGACTGAGATGAAGCCTAAGGAACAGATCACTTCACGCGGCAACGCCAACAAAACCAAGTAAAATTAACTCTTTGAGACGACCGCAATGAAACTAGTGTTCGAATCAGAAAACCAATAACATATTCGTGATCAGGGGCCTCCTAATAGGGTAAATCTGCTGAGTTTGAATTTTTTTTTTTCGAAGTGAACTCAAAAAAGGAGATTTCAGTCCATATTTGTGGCGGTAGGTCTACAAAAGTTGAGTTCTAATTCTCGGAAGACCTTTTTAAACAAAATTGTCCCCTTTTTTTGTGTCAAAATTTCCCCATTTTCCCCTAAAATGAAATAAATAGGGAAACCTGCTAAGGGAACGCAGCAACCCATCATGCAACCTCCTTCGAAAGGAGGGAAGCGATGGAAGGAGTGGATAAAAGGAAAGTGTGGGAGAAAACTGGTGTTTCCTCTCGATATAAGCGGTAACAATACCCTCGTCGTCCTGGATGAAGTTATTGTCGATGCTGTCGATGGTCTCGAGGCTGCTCGAGTTGTCGGACGTCGGGTCCGGTATCAGCGGGATCTCCACCTCGGGCCTCGTCGTCGTCGTCGACACGGGGAACAAGGGGATCGGACGGGGAGTCGCCGGTTTCGTCGGTCGATACGGCGGCCTCGTGGGACGCTGCGGACGCGGCGGCGGCGGACGCACGTCCGTCGTTCCCGGATAAACGCTGCCATCCAGCGGGCTGGAAAGAATGGAGAACGAGTTAGATATTTCCTTTCTTCCAGGCTCGCTCTACATCCGTCCTAGAAGAGGACGAAGAAGAAGAAGATGATGATGACGAAGAAGAAGAAGATGATGAAGATGAAGATGAAGAAGATGATGCAGAAGAAGAAGAAGAAGAAGAAGAAGAAGAAGAAGATGATGAAGAAGAAGAAGAAAAGTATCCCCGAAGGCCAACACACCCCGATACGCCGGGAGCAACGCCGATCTTGTCCACCGGGCAGCAGACGCCCGGCACGAAGAGGCTCTTGAAGCACAGCGACTGGCGCAGCTTCGTCAGGTCCAGCAGCAGCTGCGGGCAATTGCTCAGGTCCTGGCACCTGCCCGGGCCGCCGTCGGCGGTCGTGCACGAGGACACGGACGACTCCTTGTCGCGATTACTCAGATCCTCGCCGCCGGCGATCGGCGTCTCCGTGGTGGCGGTGGGTCGCAGTGGCAGAG
Source organism: Xiphydria camelus (assembly GCA_963678675.1). NCBI lineage: Eukaryota > Metazoa > Arthropoda > Insecta > Hymenoptera > Xiphydriidae > Xiphydria > Xiphydria camelus. Next base: position 4,489,006 of record OY783200.1, read on the forward strand.
CGACGCCGCGCACCAGCGGCGCGATGCTGTCAGTGACGTTTCTGCCGAGGATGTTCTTCGATATGGTGTACAGCGCCGACGGCAGCTCCTTCGGCGGCGTGTCGGAGCTCTCCACGCCGCGCGTCATGTTGACGATGTAGCTGCCGACGGTGTTCAGCGCGCCCAGCGTCTCGCTGATCGTCGCCAGCGGGTCCGTCTGCTCCGAGGCGTCGCTGATCTTCACGTAGTGAGGATAGGGACGGTCCTGCGTGTCCCGACGGTAGAGGGGACCGCGCCGCGGCCCGCCGTCCCAGGTCTCCGTCCACCTGCGCACCGGGGTGGCGAACTGCGGCGGCCGATACGACCGGAAACCCTGGCCTGCTTCTAGGGAGAACGAGATTGTAACTTGAGAATGCCGGGGCGCGGCTTCGGCAAGCTCCTGCGTACTCACGGGCGTTGTAGTGGTTGAGGACCTCATCGGCGCACGTCAGACTACCCGCGAGGATCGTCCACGTCACGCAGAATCCTGGAAGGGAGCGAGAGCGGACGATTTAGTCCCGGAATCGGAAGTGTCTTGAAACCGCGAAATGATGGAAAGCGCGACGAACGGATTCCTGACTAGAATTTCGATCGGCTGATATCGGCATTCGATTTTGGGCTAAGCTTCTAAATGATGACGCGCTATCGTTCATTAGCCAATGTCGGTTTCTGGCGTTTAAGCCGATATTAATATTTTGATATGGACCAAGCTCGGAAATTTAAATTGGCAAGAGTTTATTTTGGTTACCAAGTGGTTTCTTGTTTCGCGATTAGAATGAATGGCAAGTTTGGAAATATTTCTGACCATTCCAGGCTACTTCAAACACCCGAAAATGAATATTTCCCAAAAAAATGTCTAAAGAGTAAGTCATACGAGTGCAATTCCGTCGGGTTGCAAATCGATCCTCCTATAAATATCGCGGAGTAATCATATCTTCTAATTTCTATTTTTCAACTTGAGGGCAAAACTCTATAAGTGCTACCTTTTTTTCTTCATATTCAACAAGTTGAAAGAAAATTTCGTTCAACTATAAAAGTTCCATGATGTAACTTTGCATGAATTTTTTCTTTCAACTTGTCAAGTATGACAAAAATGTACCCTCAATTCGAAAAATAAAAATAAAAATACACAATTACTTCGCGATTTATAGGAATCATGGAAACCTTCATATAGATACTGGAGAATTTAATGGAACGCCAATGAACGCCATTATTGGACTGATGTCAAAATAAAGTTCAATTTTTATTTGAAGTATTTATATTGACCGATGATTCTAAAACTATCAGCAGCCATTGATTGGATTGCTAATGACGGCCAACATTTTCCTGATATTAATATTCAACAACGGGCCAAAATATTCGTCCAAGTTTTGGTCAAGTCGTATAAAATATACCCATGGCAAGCCATTGGACAATTATACTGGAACATAGTTGTTCAGCAATTCAGAACTAATCATATATTCTGCAAAAGAATTAAGGGATTAGGTACTTATATTCTGCGAAAAAGAAGGCCGTTTTAAACTGGCCGTATCCTTGTCAAAAGTGATACAATCTCGATCGCTGACGGAGCATTTTGAAAGCTAAAGTTTGTGATTTCCAAATCTTTTCTCAGATTTTCAAAAGTTTGATTGATTTGAAAGTTATGTCATTGAAAAGTGACACCCGTCAGATAAAAAGTAATACCAGTATCACCTACATCCTCCACTGCGGAAGAGCAAGATCCTTTCATTTCTTTTTCCATTTGGGTCGATTCATGCAAATAGAACATGACAAAATAAAAATCCTAGACATTTTCTCAGGTACTCATTTTAATCGGGAGAGTCTATACTTTAAAATGCCGTTGAGCTTGAAAGGTTTCGATAAGTTTTCGTAAAATTACATCAAGTAGAACGAAAAACAGGAAATATGAAATTTTTAACGTAACTTTGAAATAGATATTACGCCGTCAAAATTGGTTTAAATTAAAAAACAGTAAGTGCGTTATAAAGCGCAAGTTCCAGTCTTTCGATTGACGGGTAACCGAAATTCGTGCGATAATTAGTTATCTTGTAATAAGCGTCCAAATTTGCGAGGACGATTTTTGCGTCAGCACTGAATAACTCAATGAAAAAAAAATCATAGAATGATTCGCAAAATGGTAAATTAAAGCAGAAAAACTGCTTTATAACGCAACAAACGAAACCCAGCTGTGATTTTTCTTACATTCCGTGTGCCTTGCCTCAATTTGAAGAAAAATCGTCTCATTTATCGGATTTCGCTTTTTAATTACATAACTTTAAAATCAATAAAGATTTTGAAAGTCCGGGGAAAGATTCTGGACGCTAAAACTTCAGCCTTCAAAACGCTCCATCGGCGATCGAGTTTGTATCATTTTTTATTACAGCCAGTTTTTAAAAGGATCCTCTTTATTACATAAGTGGTCCCTTAATTTTTTTGCGGAGTATATAATCGGTTCTGAATTAGCGAACATCAACATCCATTGGAACGTTCGCCGATATCAGTCCAACGATGACCATCGACCAGCCTATTCCAATTTCTACTCGAATCATCTCTGGCGCCTCAAAAACCCGCTACCGGAATGCCAGCAGCCTGCGTCACGTTCGGAGCGTCTCTCCCGACGACTTGCGTGAAAGAGGTGCAAACCGGAAGCGGGTTATCGCGCGGCGTCACATCGGAACCGGCCACCAGGATGCGGCGGGACATCTTGCGCCATCCGGACATCGCGCGTCACGTATTACAGCGGCCGCCGCCGAATGCTCTTGCGCGCGCCCGGACTTTCCAATCTTCGCAGAATCCGTCTAATACCGGAACGTCGTCGCGGCGGCGGGCGGGGGACGCGCCGTATGTATAATAGTAAAGCAGAGCCAAAACTTACGGGCAGCGGCGCCTGCCATCGATGGTGAAAGTTCCCCGGCGAGAAAGTGTGCCTCTCGCGCGACGAAACGCTCACACTGATTCACCGCGCCGACGTCGTCGAACGCGCTCGAAGGCGATCGTTCCGGGTCCGGGGGACGAGCGATCGCGCCCTTGCACATCCGCCGAGACCCTTCGCGAAGAAACGGGGAAGACTCGTTGGCCGCCCGGGGGAAAAACAAGCGCGAGACCGCTTTGTTTACGACGAGGAGCAAGGGAAAGCTCGCGTCGTAGGAAATTACGTGCGCGACTTTCGATACGCTTCTCGATTAACCGGGCGCGATGGGGTACAAAGGATCAGAGATCGCCGGAACGAGGTCAACGCCGATGTTTGCGCAAAACACGATGCCGGAAGCGGATCTTTCGCACGCACCGCTTCCTTCCGTCGACGACATCTCTTTCGGGAGAAGAGGAGGCGAGAGTCGCATCACGATCACGGCTAAACTGTCGGGCGAATGGGAGGAATAGAAGCGCGCGCGCGCGCAGTATCGAGGGCGTTGCACCGCTGGAGAAAGTGCGTCGAATTTGAAAAAATTTCGATCTTTCACCGCTCGACGAAATCCAGGGCTGGCTGGCCGCTACGCGCGTGCATGCAACGAGCTGACCTTGCAGGGTCAATCGGCTTTCTCGTCGGAGTCTCAGAAAGCGCCGCGTTCTCCGGAACTCGGTCCGGCAAGGAAGGCGCGCGCGCGTTAAAAATAGCAAAACGAGCTTCCGCAAGGCGCACGTGACGCCGTAGCGGCGCGCGAAAGAGTCACTCTTCCGGCGTGGAAACGCGTTAATTGCACCGTAATTGTTCGCGCCGATTCAGAGTCAAGGCTGCGCCGCCGTGAGCCGTATCGGCGTCGACACGGATTCCGCTTATCAGTCCGCGCGAGTTGGGAATCCCCGGAGAAAGCCTCGCCGAACGAAGGACAGGTATCCGACACTTTACCTCCTCTCGACGTTTGATCCCTGAAGGATTTCTCACCCTCTCGACGAAATCGTAACGCTTACCCAGTGCTGCCGACGCCACCCTCATTGTGCCAAGGAAGAAATCAACACTCGTCCACTGACATTCCACCGGACACTCTTTTGTCACCGTTAAAACGCACCCAATCCGGGGTAGCGGACCGCGGAGGAAGCGCGCGGACGGTCAGCGTCGGCGCCGGGGCAGAGGATCGCTCGGCGATTTTATCTCAACGCGACGAGCCGTCGTGCATCGTACGTCGACGCAGGAGTAAAAAAATAGCGGGTGACCGAAGAGCGGGGCAGTCGCGCGCCGTTGCGTAGCTGCGGAACGGTCTCGACTACGACGACTGTCCGTGAAAAGACCTCGACATACTTAGCGGCGGCGGCGGTTACTCTCTCCTTTCCGCCGCGCGGAGGTGCCATCCCTCACTTCGGGCTTCGCTCGACCAAGGGAAAGTGGTTCCCTACTCTTCTCCACCTTTCGATGATTCGTCACGGCGAATTGGTACGCGCGCGCGCACCCACACACGCCGGGGACGCCGACGCGGATGTATGCAGGCGCGCCCGCATCGTCCCCGCCGCGCGCACGGACGGATCCTGTTCGGGAAACAGGGAGACGCGCGCGCTCTCCGCTCGCGTTCTTTGTGGTCCCCGCCGCCGCGGAAGCGGGGAGGGATGCTGCCGGTTCAAGGGCGCTTCCGGGAACTTGACCTCGAGCGCTCTCGCGCGGCTCCGCTTCGTCGAGAGCTGCTGGAGAATTTTGTATCGACGCGTAAAAAACGAGGGGAAAAGGCGGAAGGTGAACCACAAGCGAATACTCACACCTCGGCTTTCCTAACACTACAGATTTATTGGAGTCAATAATGTACTTCGATTATGTCTTACAGCGCTGTAGCATCGCGCGCGCGCGCGCGCGCGTGCAATTATCAAGGTGGAGGATGTACTTGAATCGTCGTTCTTTTGATGTACAACACTTTGAAAAAGTAATATACAGCTCGAATGTGTTATTCACAGTAGAGATTGCGCGGGGGACGCGAGTGGAGCGAGTCGCGCCTGCGATTGGCGAGGCTCGCGATCGAAACGCGGCTCTTGGAAGCGCCGCGACGAGGAGTGCCGAAACACCCTGCGGTCGCCTTCTCGCGAATCATTGAAACACTGCAGCGAAGTGGCTGGATGCTGTCGGGATTAAGAAAAAATGCGAGATTCGTGAACGATTTTTGCGGCGAATCTAAAAGTCATTCTAAAAGAGTGAAAAATGGAAGGGGCTGAACGCCTTGATCGAGGGCTCGAACCCACTCCCTTTCGCGTTACGATCGCCCGGCCGCGATCTCTTTTCTTTCCTTTACGTTGCTTATACAAAAACTCAGAGAAGCGAGAAATACACGATTCGTTTCTTCGGTGTCCCGCGGCCGCGGCGGAGAGCCGGGCGCGGGCGCCTCTTCGGCCTCTCTCGCGATCGCGGTTCCATTCCGCGCTCGCGCTTCAGTACTTCCTCATGCTGGGCATCGACGACTTGTAGGGATCGAAGCGATCGTAGGACGGCCCGGTGCCCGGCGCGGTCAAGCCGATGGACTGTATCGGGCCTCCTTGGTAGATCGGCGGACCCGGGTGTCGCATCGTGCTGCCTATGCTGCTAGAGTTGCTCCACCTGTTCGGGAAAGCGTTCTGAGATTGCCGTTTTCCGGCTTCGAAAAACCCCCTATTTATTTCGTTTCAGGAGGAATTGGAGAGATTTGAGAGAAGGAGGGAATTTTGATTGAAAAATATCTACTGGAAATGTTAAACGCGCGTTAAGATGTACAATGAGACACTGATATTTATTAAGGAGCTGTATACACCTGGAACAAGGAAAAACGGTTGAGTTTTTATTATAGATTTATCGATTTTTACGTCCAGCGTCGTATCAACTATATGCTTTTCAGAATCAGCCGGAAACCCTGTGACTTGTACCGCGTGTAGTTGGTATGCCGCTGGACGTGGAAATTAATAAGTCTGTAACAAAGAGCTTAACTCGACTATTTGTTTTTGGTGGAAACATTGTTTTTAGGAAAAAAAAATCATTATGAACATCTTAAACTGTATACTTTTATCTAACAGTTTCTAAGTTTCAGTTTAAAATAAGTCAAATTGAGGCTATTACAGTCATGTACGTAATGCCTCGTACATCTCAGTAACTAATGGACCGATTTTGCTGAAATTTTGCACAGACATTCTCGACAAAACTATCTAGTCCTTATCGTAGGATTTTTATACAGAGTATCCAGTACAATTCCATACTTTCCAAGGATTTTTTCAGGATTTTCTATAACGTGAAACGATCAATGATAACTTATATGAAAGGTACGTTATTAAGAATATTTATTAAATGAACAAACATGCTGTGCCTATTCGCTCATTAGTCGCTGCTCGCTGCTCGTTGCGCTCAGTCCAAATTAGACTTTACTTTTTTAAAAATTCAGCGCTTTGAAACGAACAAAAAATACATTTTCAAGGATCTACATAAAAATGCAAGTACATTTCCAGGACTTTTTCAGGACAAGCAAAATCCAAGTATTCAAGTACTTTAAGGATTTCAAGGACCGCCGGATACCCTGTTATAATATACGTCATAATTCATTTCACGTCTATATTAAAATTATCGCTATTATACAAGAAATCAATATTGTTAAAATCGGCCACGTTAAGGACTAGTTTTTTTTGTCAGATGAATACCACTGAAGGTATCCGTGAAAACTGTTTTCAACAAAGCCGTCTTACGTACATTACTGTCATATCTTCAATTTGACTTATTTTTAAATGGAACTTGTAGAACTATTAGATAAAAGTATATAGTTTAAGATGTGTGATTTTTTTCTAAAAAAAAAAATGTTTCGACTAAAAACAAATAGTCACAATTCATCCGGCTTTTCCTTATTCCAAGGATGTTTGTGTAACTTAAAAATTTATATCTCACGTCAAAAGTAACTGGAATTTGAGTATCGCGATCTGATTTAAGAAAATGGGAATTTCATTTCTGATAAGAAATGTTAATTGTGAACTGGGTTTTTATATTTTAAACGCTATATTGATACAGGTAGATAAAATAGGAATTATAGTATCATTTTATAAAAAAAAAAAGAAACAATTTATCCCTTTTGACTCTTTCCACGTAATCCGAAGGGATGAAAAGATGAAACTCAACTTAGAAGCTGAATAACAGGTAGTTTCGGAGGAAAAATCGCAAATTTTATGTTGAAAAAAGAGCCGACTTAAAAAATAGGGAAATAAAGGAAAACAGGGGACGCAAATTGGGAGCGCAAAGTCGGCAATTCTGACCTGTTCACGTTCTCCGACGACCGGCTGCTCCAACTGGACGCCTCGCTGCGGGGATCGCGGGGACCGGCGCTCGGCACCGAGTTGAAGGACTTCGCGGACGGCGGCCCGGAGTGCCAGCCGCCTGGCGTGCGGGTGCTTATCGTGTATCGGCTCTCACCTGCGCAAAGAGAGACACGTTTGCGTGCGGAAAGTAAATCGTGGATTCGCCGTTGCGTAACGACACTTACGAGGCGCGCTGGATCCGGGCGGCTTCGAGCTTTCGGCGTACCGCGTGTGGCTGTCGCGTGTGCTTCGATGTGACTCGGGCTCCGATCTCCGCACCTCGCGGTCTCGCCCGTAGGAAGTCGTGCTCGGTCGCTCGTACCTGCGCGCGACAACGAGCGAAACGTTTCAACGGACGCCAGGAAAATGGTACATCAGTCGCGACCTCATGGAAAAGCCGGAAAAGCTCACCTCTCCTTCACTTGTCGCGGATCCAACGAAGAAGTCTGGGTGGAGAGCGGCTCCCGGCGGACGATCACCTCCCGGCCGCGCGTCACTTCGAACGTCTCTCGCGCGGTTCTCTTGAACTCCTTCTTCAGTCCCAGATCCTGGCTCGATCTGCGAACATTAACGTTTCCTCGTCGATACGCCACGTCATCCTCTTGCTGATTGCAAGCTCCGCAGTTCTTATTTGTTTTGTTTTAAGGGAAACAGGGGAAATTGTAACGAAATGTTGGAACAATTTTGATGAAAAAAAAGATGTTTCGGAAACGAGAAACGTGCAATGGCTTAAGAAATAACAATTTTTAAGATATACCACGAAATATCAATGGTTATTAAGCGATTGTTAACGATTTACATCTCGTGTTAAGTCGACTTAAATCTGAGCCTCGCAAGCTGATTTAAGGAAACGAGACCATTTGTCAAATCTAGTTTCCGGTAAGTAACTTTTCGAGAAAACAGTAGAAGAGATTTTTCTCTAAGAAAAAAGGACCAAACCCTTAAAAATAAACGACTGGGAGCTCTGCCTGGTGGAAATATTTCTCAGAATTTTAAATACAATGGTTTCTTGAGAGTATAAAATTCTGAGAGATTGTGACAAATTCTGATGTGTTTCTAGGAAATTCTAAAGTATTATGAAAAACTATGAAAAGGGGTCTGAGTAATAAAGTTTTTGGAGAATTTTTAAAGCATGACAATTTTAGTTTTTTTTTAAGTAATTATGAAAAACTGTGAAACAGGATGAAAGAGGATTTATGAATAAGAAAAATTGTTCATCCAATACAGAAATAGGGAATTCAAGTAACTTTTTAAAAGAAAGAAGCGAAAAAAAAGATATTCTGCACCAAAAAAAAACCAAACCCTTAAAAAGTGAACGACTGTATATTTCGAACGAAATATTGATGAAGACAGGATAGAGTAAGTTATATAACTTTAGTTAAAAAAAAAAACATTTTTTCTCTTCATATAATTAGAAACGATAAAAAAACACATTCAACAAAGAAGCTGAATAATAGGGAGTTTTAGGATGAAAAAGGGGAAGCTTATCAAAATCGAGGAATCCCCAGGGGACACCGCGAGGCCTGAAATGGTCTCTTCACCTGCTCGTTTCGTATCTGGTCGGCGGGGACGGATCCAGTCGTCTGTCGGACACCCGCTCGAGGATATCCGCGCGTCTCTCGGTGACCCGCGCCTCGGGGCTGTGCCTGCGGCTGTGTTCGGTGGCGATGCGCTTCCTCTCGGGTTCCACGTACAAGTCGCGCGGGTCCCGCCGATCGCTGGACGTCCGCTTGATGGACGGCGGCGGCGGCGGTCGTCGGCTCTCCTCCAGCCGCATCTGCTGCCTCTTCAGCTCGAGCCTCTCGTGCTCCAGCTTCTCGCGCTCCAGCTTCTGCCGCTCGCGCTCGAGACGCAGCAGCTCCGCCTTCTCCTGCTCGATCCGCTCGCGCTCGCGGCGCAGCTTCTCCCGCTCGCGCTCGAGACGCGCCGCCTCCTCGCGCTGCCGCCGCTCGATCTCCCGCTGCCGCTCCATGTCCTCTCGCCGTCGGCGCTCCTCCTCGCGCAGCATCCTCTCGCGCTCGCGGAGCCGCTGCCGCTCGCGCTCCTCCTGCGATCGTTCGTAGACACCGATGATTCTAGCCCGCCCGTGGCGGCGTTGCGCGCGCGAAACTAACCCTTATCTTCGCGAACGTGAGCACGTCGTCGCGACGGCGACGCTCCCGGCTGCGTGAGCGCGTGTGCGAGCGATGGTGGTCCCACGAGCGGAGACGCTGCTTCTCGTCGCGGCGGCCGCGCTCGCTCTCCGGCTTCTTGCTGGTCGACTTCGTCGAGCGCGCGTCCGACTCCTTCGCGTCGTCCTTCTTCTCCGCCGCGTCCGCCGTCTTCTTCTCCTCGGACGTCTCGGTCTTCTCGTCGGACTTTTTCTCTGCGAGGGAGGACACCCGGGGGAGTTTTCGTTGTACGACGTTTCGCGAAGCGACTCCCGGAGGGGGGACGGAATTACTCACTCGACTCCGAGCCTTTCTCTTCCGCGTCCTTCTTCGTCTCCTTCTCCTTGCGGTCGTTCGACGACTCGGAGCCGTCCTTCGACTTGTCCTTCTCCTCCTTCTTGTCCGACTTGCCGCTGGTCGAGTCGCGCTTGCGAATGTGGCTCTGCTGCGTGTCGCCCTTCGCCTGGAGGGCAATAAATAGTTCAGTTCCTCTCGCGCGCTCCGCCGCGACTTCGGTTCTCGGCATCGGCGGAGAACGCCCGCGCACCTTCTCCACGGATATCACGCGCCCGTGCAGCTCGGTCCTGTGCAGGTGCTGTATGCACTTGGCCGCGTCCTCGCTGGTCGACATGGTCACGTATCCGTAGCATCGCGCGCCGGGCGTACGCGCGTTTGTCACCACTTTGGCGCCGATCACTTTGCCGTATTTCGAGAAGATCTGCTTCAGGTCGGTGGCGCGAGTCGTGGAGGACAGGCCGGATACCCAGAGGTTCCTGCTGCTCGCGTTGACCGGGCTGATGGGCGAGATCTTCTTGTCTGCGGGGATGAAGAGGGATTTTTTCGGCGCGTTTTATTTCGCGGCTTTCGCGGAAAATAGCGTTCGCGAATCGCGACGAGGAACACTGGTTCGCGAAAGAGGAAATGCTGTGAACAGACTTCACAGCTCTTGTGTTTACTTCATTTTAGAGGAAATTTGAGCGAAAAAAGGAGCAATGTTGATTGAACAGCGAGATCTGCCAGAAATTCAAAACATGCAGTGGTTAAACAAATTTTTTTTTAAGGCGTGCAACATTAAGCGAATGAAGGATTTTGTTCTAATTTAGAAATTTATACCTCATGTTAAGTAACTTAAATCTGAGTATTGCAATCGGATTTAAGGAAATGGGAATCTAGTTTCCGGTAAGAAACATTAATTCAACTAAGCTTCTGTAATTTAAACGACATATTGATGTGTGTATATAAATAAAATAGATAAAGTGAGGATAAAAAAGAACAAAATTTACCACTTTACAAATTTATATCTCACATTAAGTAACTTAAATCTCCGAGTATCGCGATCTGATTTAAGGAAATTGAAACCTATAGTTTCCGATGAGAAACATTAATTCAACCAGGCTTTTTGTTTTAATTTTAAACGAAATACTGAAGCAGGTAAATAAAACAGAAATTACAGTACTATTTTTTATAAAAAGGAAAAAAGAAATTGACTATTTTGACCTTTTTCTACGTAATCCGAAACGATAAAAAGCCGAATAATAAGATGTGCTCTTAGAGGAAAAATATTGAATTTTAAAGGAAAAAGGAAAATCGCGAGTTTTAGAGTGAAAAGGGGTAAACTTGAAAAAAAAAAATAGGAAATACACTGCGAAGCCTGCACAATTGCAGTATCCATAAAAACAAATATCGGCTCACCTTTATCGTCCCTCTTCTGGCCCTTGCCGCCGGAGTCCCCGCTGAAAAAGGACACACGGAGCATCGTTAATCGACCGAGTGGCGAGTCAGTCGCGTCGCGCGGTGAACACGGATTAAAAATAAACTCGTCACCGCTAAGCAAACGCCACAGTTTACCGAGGCTTAACGAGCAATCTCTGCAGTTATGTTAAGCGGCACAAATTTGGCTAGCAACCCTCGTCCCTCTTTCGCCCCCGATGCGCGATCGGACTATTCCTCGGGGCGGGCTCTTCGTAGCACCGTTCTTCGGCTTTCCGTCTCGCCTCGTCGTAGCACTCTTCCAGAATTCTTCGGCGCACAACAACACTTTCTCCCCGACGCACATTCTCGACGAGGTTACACGCGCGTGGCTGCTGCGATCTTCGGCGTCTCTCGCGAGTACCGCGCGTTCGACGTTTCACGAGTCCGCCGCGCGTCGATTCTTCTTTCGTTCCAACTCTCGACACACCGTCGTGGAAGCCGAGAACTTCGCAGCGAGAGGGGCCCTCGAAAAGTGATGCGCGCGCGACAAGTTTGCTAGCCAATTTCCCTCATCCCTTAACATACTTCGCAGAGCTCAGCGCTTACAGATCGCGGCAAGGGGTGTGACGTTCAACGAAAAGAAAAAGAAGGGAAAGAAATTGTCGGTCTTGCGTGCTTGCGACCTCCTCTCTCTCTCTCTCTCCCTGTCGACGACGACAACGACGGCGGCGAAGACGACGCGCGCGCGCGCGCGGGGCTCCACACTGGATGCCGCCGCGGTGGGCCCCGCGCGTTCCCCCCCCGGGGGATTCTCGGAGGCGGTATCCGGGCGTGCGGGCTGGCGGGTCTCGCGTCCTCCCGAGGGCGGAAGAGGCAGCCAGGAGCCGTGTGTGTGCGCGCGAAGAGGTTCGGAAAACGCCACTCGGACGGCCACACAGCGGGAGTCGACATGGTTTGATTTGCGTGTGTGTGCGTGAGGATTTTTTTTTGCGTGGAGACTCGTCTCTCTCTCGCCGACTTTTCCGGAGAACCAGACGGGGGTAGGAGGCTCTGCGAACCGTTTAGCAATGTGAGACCAACCTCTTGCCACCGTCGTCCTGCTTGCTCTTGATCCCGACGTTAGCGCCGGACGACGACGACGAAGACGACGTCCCTTCCTTGCCGGTGCCCGCGCCATCCGCCGCCGCTCTACCGCCGCTCCCTTTCGAGTCTCCCTTCTTGCTCTCTTCCGTTCTCTTCGCGCCACCATCTGCAGGGACAATCAAGGTAGCACAGTGGTCACTCACTGACGTGCCAGGGCATCCTCCGTCTCTCCGCCCTCTCTTTCTCTCTCTCTCTCTCTCTCCGCCCTAAACGTGCTCTTCGCTCGCTCCGCGCCCTGTGTTCCGTCGTGTTCCTCGGCGGGGTCGCTGAAAGGACTGCGGGACAGTGAGTGGTAATCGCGCGCACGCGTGCGGAGAACGGGACGCGGAGAGCCCCCGTCGCGCGGGGCGAGGCGGCGATGAGGTCCGTGACGTTGCCGGGGGATCGTCTCGTCGAGGAGCGCGGCTTCGGCGAGCAGAAGAGACTAGCAAACAAGAAGAGACACTGGAAAGGTCGGGGGTTTTCGGGGGTGGGAGGAAAGAGCATCCGCTGCTCGCGTTGTCGCTGCTTCGCGGGCTCCGCGTTGTTTCGTGTGACCCGTCGCGGTCGCTCCTCGGAATTCCGATGCCGTTGAAATCTCGCTCGCTTCTGTCGTGTGTTGTGGATTCGCGCAAACGGCGCTCGGCTTTTCTTCGGAATCACTGCCGAGCGAGCGATCGCTCGGCGCGCGCGTTTCCAACGACGCTCTATGCGGCAGGCATGATTAAATTGTTATGGCATGAGAGAATTTTCTAGAGGCGTTAAAAAACTTATGACTTAATTACTAGAGAGCACTTATTCGATAGAGATTTGTCGGGGTTTTCATTTCGGTTTTCGCGCGCGCGGGGGAGTACGACCAGCGATTTCGACGTGGACGACGGAACTGCGGTGGCTCTTCGCTTCCCGACGGCCGGGTGGACGTCTCTCTCTCTCTCTCTCTCTCTCTCGGTCTTGGCTGGCGGTCCCACCGGGCAGGCGACGTCGCTTCGTTGCTGCTCGTCGTTTTCGGGGCGACGGGAAGCTGCGCGCTGGCCCTCGACGAGAAGTCCTCCTCCGGGAATACGGAGAGGCGTGTGCGAGTTTCCAGAGGGATGATTTCCGGCTCCCGCTGAACGGAGGGTGCTTGCTGATCGCCGCGAGAAGAGCGCCACGCGCTTCCTGCGCGTCTCTCCTCTTGATTTCGGTCGCGACGTTGCGTTCGCTTATCGCGTCGTCGTTAAGTATCGCTCGGACTCTCGAACGCGCTTACGCGCCTTTGGAATAGCTTATCGACTAAGATCTCGTGATTAGGGACCGACGGGATGCTCGAACTTACCCTTGCGCCTGTCGTGCGTCTCCGTCTGGAAGGGAAAGATCTCGTCATTGCGGGGACGATGCGTGCGTCGCTATCCTCCGCGTTCGATCGAACTACCGCTCACTTATATTCCGCGAGAGAGAAGGTCGTTTTAAACTGGCGGTATCTTTGTCTAAAATTATGCAATCTTGATCGCCGATGGAGCGTTTTGAAGGCTAAAGTTTAAGCGTCCAGAGTCTTTCCTCGGATTTTCAAAATCTTTATTGATTTCGAAGTTATGAATTGAAAAGCGACACCAGACAAATCAGACAATTTTTCTTCAACTTTGACAAGGCACGCGGAGCGCAAAAGAAAAATCACAGCTGAGTTTCGTTTGCCGCGTTATAAAGCATAGTTTTTCTGCTCCAATTGCTATTTTCCGAATCATTCTGCGATTCTTTCTCATTGAGTTATTCAGTGCCGAAGCAAAAACCACCCTCGCAAATTTGGACGACTATTATCATCATATCAACTATATGCAGTTACAGGGTTTTCAGAATTAACCGCAAACTCTTATACTGCATGTAGTTGATATGACGCTGGACGTGAAAATTAATAAATCTATTAAAAAGTTGACTCAAGTTGTTTTTGCAGTGAACAGTTCAATTATCGTAGAAATTTCGGTCACCGGTCAAACGATAGATTGAAATTTGCCCTTTATATCGCACTTACTGCTTTTTAATTTATACATCTTTCGATGGCATAATATCCAATTTTAAGATTATGTTAAAAATTTCATATTTCCCGTTTTTCATTCTACTTGATAGAACTTTGCGAAAAATTATCGAAACCTTTGAAACTCAACGGCACCTTAAAGTGTAGATTCTCCCGATTAAAATGAGTACCTGAGAAAGTGTCTAGGATTTTTATTTCGATATGTTCTACTTATTCGAATCAACCAAAATGGAAAAACGAATGATGCGGTCTTGTTCTTTCGCAATGAAGGAGGTAGGTGGTACTCTATTACTTTTCTTCGTACCCGCTACTTTTACTCGTCATTACAGAATTGTTCCAACCAAAAATTCAGTAAATACCGCCGGAATTAAAATTAGCCAAAGCGTACCATGAGAAGGTTACTTCGGTACTGAGTAACTAAGTGAAAAAAAAATCGTAGTATGATTCGCAAAATAGCAAATTAAAGAAGAAAAACTATGCTTTACAACGCAGTGAGCGAAACAGCTGTGATTTTTTTGCGCTCCGTGTGCCTTGCCAAAATCGAAGAAAAATCGTTTAGTTTGTCGTGTTTCGCTTTTCAATTGAATAACTTTGAAATGAATAAAGATTTTGAAAATCTGAGAAAAGATTCCGGAAGCAGAAACTGTTAGTCTTCAAAATGTTCCATCGAGAATCGAGATTGTATCTTTTTGACGAGGGTCAAAACAATTTAAAACAGCTTCTTTTTTTTTCCAGAATATTAGTGATCCTTTAATTCTTTTGCGGAATGTACTATTATTACTATATAAAATTTGTCGTATCACAGTCTATTATTCATGTCTATTTTCATCCGTCTTTCCTAGTTTTACCATTCAATTCAATTTATGTGTAGACTATTTTCTTTCTTTTCCGTGTTGAATTCTTTATACACATCTACCATGTGAGACTAAACTTACTCGCCAGAAAAGAAAATTCGATTACTTATCTCATTGTTTATAAATTGTTGACCTACATCGATATAAGACTATTGTAGATAAAAACGTAATCTTCAAAAAAAAGTATACAAATATGAGCCAAAAGCTCATAGAGTAATGAGGTAATAGCGACTGAAGTTTCTTTCCTAGCGAGTAATTTGAGGTATGTAGCCTTGCTCTCTCAGGGGACTTTGTGTCTCAGGACAATTTGACAAATGCTTCTTCTTCTCTTTTACAAAAATCCCACGAGTCGGACTCTCGTCGGAGATACCCCGAAGGACGGGGCGAGCAACGGATACGTCGACGAATCGCGCCATGGAGAAAAAGCAAATGACTCACCTCCTCGGCGAGAAGATTCTCCTCGTCCTCGCCAATGGTCAGATTGATGGAGTCCTCGTTGTCGATGCCGTTAGCCTCGACCGTCGACGCGTTGACATTGGCATCCTCCGCGCAGTTCGCCTTCTCGGCGTTGTTCGCCTTCGCGGCGTCGTCCCGCGTCTTCTCGTCGTCCTTCATCTCCGCCTCGGCTGCCTTGGGCTCTTCCTTCAACTCCTCCGCCTTAATCGACTTTCGCGCCGCTTCTGGCTGCGATTCCTGCAGATGTGGAGAATTCGTTTACACAGGAGCTCGATGAAAGGGCGACTCGACGGCGCCGCGACTCACCGCTTTCTTGGTCGGAGTCGCGTCTTGCTCGGCGGACGCCGGCGCTACATTCTCCTCGGCTTTGGCCTCGGGATTCTCCGGCCCGTTCACGGCGCACTCTTCCCGTGGAGGCTCCGACGACTCGACGGGCTCGTCTTGACTCGGCGCTCCCGTCACTGAAACACCGGTTTTACTTCGTTGTTATTGCGCGCTGTCGAGGAGGCGACACGAGTCCAGGCTTCGCCGCCCCTATTTATTTCATTTTAGACGGTGCAGGAGACATTTTGGCAGAAAAAGGGGGTAAAAAAAATGGAGATCTTTAGGAAATTAGAACCGTGCAGTGGTTTAAAAATATAATTTTGTTGGATATACAACGAGATACCGAAATTTATTAGGTGAATGAAAGATTTGTTTGTAGCTTAAATTTTTATATTCAATGTTACGCTATTAAAAATTCAAGTATCGCAATCAGATTTAAGGAAAAGGAACCATTTGAGATATCTAATTTCTGGTGAGAAAAATTAATCAAATTGGCCAGGGAATCTGTGTTTTCAAATTCAAGGATTTTTCCAGGTCGTCCAAAATACAGAGCACCACTTCTCAAGGTTTTATAAAGACTAAATATCTCATTTTGCTAAAGAAAAAAGGATAGGATGAGTGCTTAAGACCAAACGATAGAAATTAAACTTCTTGACAAAACGTAATAGAAAGACAAATTTTTTTCCGCTTCCAGTGTTCATATTCCTTTAACTTTCAAAATCTCTTCCTTGACTTACAAATAAACAATTTCAAACTGCAATGAAATCTTGGTAGGAATTTTCAAACTATAAATCAAAGCCTGTCTAAATGAACTCACCCCAATATCAATTTTAATTACAATATCATATTAATTTAGTTTTCGTTTGCCCTCGCATTTAGGACTAGACGCGCTTAAAAAATTCTAAGTTTTCTGGGAAAAATCAAGGGTACTTCAAGGATTTTTCAAGCATCTTAACAACTCAAGAGTTTTTCCAGGTACTCAAGGATTCAAAGGTCGCTGGCCATCCTGTTAATTCAAATAAGTTATTATATTTTAAACGAAATATTGGCGCAGGTCGATAAAGTAGATGTTGTACTACCATTGTAACAAAAAAGGAGCAAAAATTGACAATTTTGATCCCTTTCGCATAATAAAAACCAATAAAAAGATAAATTTAACCAAAAAACCTAATAAATGATTTTACAAGAAAAATATAAAATTATACGGTAAAGTCGCGAGTTTTAAGGTGAAAAGGGGGGAAACTTAGACAAGAGGGAAATAAGGAACTCTATGAAGGGGTGCAAGCCGTTCGCCGTCCCAAAACTCACCACTATTTTTTCTGGGCGTCGTCTTGCTGGCCGCTCCTCCGCCCGGAACGATGAGATACTCGTCGGGATTCTTTCCCTCCTCTGTGATTGCCTGGAAAAAACCGATCAAAGTTTTGCGATAAAATTTTAGCTCGATAGAATTTTCGACGAGTGCGAAGCCTAAAACAAATAAACCAGATTTTAGGAAACTCTCTATAAGACTATTGATCAAACTTGGCTTTGACTGGGTGCTTCGGAGAGACTCGAACGAATCCTTTGCACTCATCGATGCTGATCAGACGCGTCAGAAAATGCTTTCAACTAGAGAAACGCGCGAGTCACGAGGGAAGGAGGCGAGATTCTGCAGTGAAGCAACGTCGGAGGAACGACAGGGCCCGAATGGCGTCCGCGAGGACGATCCGCCTGGCTAGGGCGTCGCGATCGTCGACGCGGTTTTCCGCGTCGCGCCTACCTTCGACAGGCGTTCGAGGAGAGCCGCTTTGTTGCCGGTCTTGTCGAGGCCGCGACGCTCCAACTCCGTCTTCAGATCGATTACCCGCAATTCAGTCAGCTTCTTCCCCTCCGCATCGGCCATTACCGCTCCTCTCGCGAATACGAAAGCGTTACCGCGCGTCCGATCCACCACCACTTCCAAGCACTCGCGCTGGAGTCGCTCTGCGTTTCGGCGCTCTCGCGCGTTTACCTCGCACACCGGTCGGTCAGTCGCCGCGGAAATCGCGCGGCATCACGGACGACGAAAAAAAAAAGGGCGTTAAAGAGTTTTCTCCGCACAACGGAACACCACACCGTGCACTGCAAATGGACGTCTCCATTAAACGTGTCTCTCCCGTCGATTTCCTGTTCGATCGGTAGGATCGCCAATGATTCGGAGCGAAAGTCACTAGGAATCGCTCGTCGCGCGCTCGTGAACCCGTCTTTTTGGGCGAGGAAAGCAGAAGGTAAACTTTTGGAACGTTTGAGAACATGTCATGTATCAATTCCCTTCATTTTCGACTAATCACAGAGAGGATCTAAAGGAATGAAGGAATTGTGATTAGTTGGTCGCTGCTTACTTTTGCATTCGAAAAGCAATTATTTTTAATAGAAATCTTTTTGATGTGTTTAGGAACGCATATACTTGTCCAGTTTGCGCAAACGTTGATTTTCTGAGTTTTGGAACGCTTTGACTTCTCCACCCCTTTTTAATGGGTGCTTTCCATTTACACGACTCCCAGCGACTTTTGTGTCGACTCGTGTCGACTCTCACCACAAGGGTAATGGAACGCTCGCTAGGCTCGCTAGGCTAGTAGAGCGGTAAATTCGAATATTTTCTATACTAATTTAGGACTGGAGAGGTATACCTAGATGCAAAACCCGCCAAGTCACATTTATAGCTATTTTATGAATATACTTATAGCATAAGTATATTCATAAAATCTTTGAACTGACTATAGTATAAAACGTAAGTATAAATCGTTTTCAAACATAATAGTAATACTCATTATTAATATACATTTTTTAAGTATGGTATATACTCATACTATATATGTAAAATCTTACATTTTTGGAAAGATTATTAATGTAAGTAAATAGTGTAAAATTTATTTATTTCACGCATTCAGCATTTCAGATGAATGTGTATACAAAATAATGCTAACCTCAAATGTGACTCGCTTAAAAAAATACACATTTTTAAAGTATAGGTATATGTAAAATCTTACACTTTTTGAAAGATTATTCATTTATTTATTTCACGCATTCAGCATTTCAGATGAATGTGTGTACAAAATGATGCTAACCTGTACGGACATGTACACAATCGACCTGGTATTTACGAATGAATAACTAAAATCTACGGATCTAATATCTGTAATATCTACAGATTACTGCAAATAATTACATTTTTCACCTACCTTCATTTTCTTCAATCAGACTTTGCATTAACTTTCCATTATATATTTTTCCTTTGCCCCGTTCGTTCAAACTTTCGCTCCTTTTACACTCAAACTCAGAGTGAACTCAGCTCTCTAGCGGAGTCTGTTTGAGATGACTCGTGTCGCCGACTTACGGCGACACAAACTAAATGGGTGCTTTCCATTTAACTGACACGAGTCCACACAAACCATTGGTTCTTTCTGCTGGCGCCTGCCAATCAGTTGGTGGTTGTAATAGAAGTGTGTCAACTTGTGTCATAAATGGAAAGCACCCAATGAAAAGCACTTGCGGCGACACGAGTCGACTTGTGTCAGTAAAAGGAAAGCACCCATTGCCTCTGTCTCTTCCTTGTTGTATTCCACGCCGGTCCTCGTTGGCAGTCCTCGTAGAAACCAGAGGGCAGGTCCGGCCCGTGGAGCGCTAAGGCGCTCTGCTCGAAAATGCGGGGAAAAGCGAGAAAATAAAAGACTAGGAAACTGGTTCGATGATCACCGTATATTTCAGTCGTTGCACAACGTACACCCGTGCTCACGAAATCTGTCGCTGGTGACTTTTTTTAAACCTTATTTTTAAACGTACTAACCAGTGAACAATTAATTCTCATGCCCTCATTAGCTACGGTGACGTCTACTCTCGTTAATGAAAGCACGAGGATTGATTAATCATTGGTTAGTACGTTTAAAAATAACATTTAAAAAAAGTCACCAACGACAGATTCCGTGAGCCCGGGTGTAGATAGAGAAGATTGATCTGCCGATTGAGCGTCGAAACGTCCTTTTTAGTAGCGTAAGCCCAGCCCCTCGGCCGGAGGAGGGCACCAATCGAAAATGCTAATCGCGGATTGTTCAACGGTTTTTCTCCCTCCCATTCTGCACTCACACACTCGTGACGTGACTTCATGGAAGGGCGAATTTGGCGAAGTTGTTTATAAATCGGAAATGTTACGCGATATCGTTTACGTATTCTCGAGTCGCCAAAACTCAGCTGTTTATAAATCTAAAATGCTACGCGATATCGTTTACGTCTTCTCGAGTCGCCAAAACTCAGTCGCCCCAACGGAAGAAGGTGTTTATACCTGGCTGTTGATAGTCCTCGCGAACCGAACTCACGGCGGCCGGAAGTTTATAAATCTCGTGGTAGACGGTACCCTAATATATTCGATACGCTCCGTGGGAGTTCACCCGTACGTTATTTTCCAGTATACAGAACAATTTGGCGTTTGAGTTTTACCGCCTTAAATCCTAGAACTCTCGAAGATTCTATCGATTCGGAATCGAGTCTAGTTGCGTACGCGACATCCTACGTCATACCGGCAAGTTACTAGCAGACAAGATGGCGGCTGGCGAATCTAATCTCTAATGTACATAACCTCACGTTACGCGAATGCTTTTTAATCGTTTTAAATGACAGAATGTCGGGGAAAAAGATATTTGTGACGGTCGGCACGACCAAGTTCGACAAACTGATCAAGACCGTGACCACGCCGGAAATTCTGAAGGTAAGGTACAAAGCTCGGCAGCCCTCTTCGACATCGCCGCCCTGGAGAAAGTGTAGTACAGATTTTTTAAAAATAATAAGATATGAATTCTTATACAGTTTATCAGAATTTAAAGGAACATGATAAATTCTGTGAAAATTGTGATGAATTTTGACAAATTCTGTTAGTTTTTTGACGATTTTCAGACACGTTTTTTAACAAAATCAGTAATTTTGTCAAACAGAAACTTTTAAAAACATTTTTAATATAATTTATCTACAATTGTAAGAAATCCTTTAATTAAATGATGCAAATTATCAAATATTGGCAAATTATCGAATTGATATTATTGAATTATAACTTTTCAATAGATAGATCACTTTTTACACCTTTTCACTTATTTAAATTGCTCTTTTTTTTTTACTCATTCTAAGAAACAGCGATTTTTCCTACTTGTTCATCTGAGCCATCTAGAAAATTGTTCATAATGCTGGTAATTGTGTTCAGTGTGCTTGTCAAAATTTATCAAATACTTATTAGTTTGATGGTACGTGATTGCTTCTACAATAATTACAATCAGTGTGAAGTTGAAATATAATTGTAAACGTGATTAAAAATAAGGATTTCAAAGAAGGGACGCTAGTGAAGACTATGTTGGAAAGTATGGATACGATACAGAAAAAAATACTAAAAGATATTTGTAAAATTGGTTGAAGAAAAAATCACATTTCAAAATTTTTTTCTAAAAATCTGTAAATAATTTCTTTTTTTTTCATGAAAATATGAATATGGTACAGAGAAAGAAGTATTAGAAGATATGTGTACAATGGAAAATATCGCAGAATCTGTTGGGAAAAAATATCCCGTTTGATTTCAGAATGTTTTTCTAAAAAATCAAAATTGTAGTTATACATCCTGCTTTTACTAATACTTAAATAATTATACTCTCTCTTCACATTTAAGTAATATTTGCCGTTTCATTATTCGTCATGATATAAAGAAGTTTATTAAAATAGCGTAATTTAATGATGTCGATGATAATAACAATAATATAACAACGAAGATATCAGCAATGCTCCTAAAAATATTTACTTTAGTATTCTCTCCATGGGCATTTTTTTTGTCACTTTTTGGTTTCTTCAATCACTTTTTTCATGGTGAATATCACTTTACTCACTTATCCAGATTTATGAAATCACTACTAGTTCTGAATTTCTCCTAAAATTCCCCAAAACTTAATATTCTGCTTCGACGAAATCCGTGAAATTCTCGCACCACATTTTCACCAGGGCGAATTTCGAGAACCATTCCACGTTTCGCAGGTGCTGAACGACAGGGGCTACGACCGCCTGACCCTGCAGATCGGCCAAGGGACGCTGCAGCCAGACTGCACCCCTCGCTGCGGCTTCCGTCGCATCGAGTCGTTTCGCCTGAGCCCCTCGATTCGCGAACACGTACAGTCCGCCGATCTGATCGTGAGTCACGCCGGCGCGGGGAACTGCCTCGAGGCGTTGGAAGCGCAGAAGCCCCTCGTCGTCGTGAACAACGAGCTCCTCATGGAGGATCATCAGTCGCAGCTCGCCGAGCAGCTGCGCAAGGACGGCCACTTGTACAGCTGCACCTGCGACGGCCTGCTCGATCTCTTGCGAACGATGGACCTCGCCAAGCTGAAGCCCTTCGACGCGAACAATAGCAGCCAGCGTGTCGCGAGCTTCATCGATCGCATGATGGGCTTCTGACGCGCGCATTAGCTTCATCGAGCGTGTGATGTACTTTCTATGCGAGCGTTAAGGCTTGATTATAGAATTCCCTGATTTTTCTCTCTGACTCTCTTATATCAAATTTTGTAAATACAGGCTTCTCACAGTTTATCCCCTATTCCTCTATTTTTTTTAAGTTTACCCCTTTTCAACCTAAATTCCCTGACATTTCGCGGTTCTCCCAATTTTCCAGGTGTGCAGCCACTCTGGTGTTACGAACTTCATCGATCGTATGACGAGTTTCCGACGCGCGCGTATTTGTAGATCGGAAGAATAAAGTCGCTATTTATTTCAAAGATTCTTCGATTTACCTATGCACGGTGTCCAGCGGTCAGGGAATTCTGGAATTGTCAGGGAAAATGGAAAATTTCCTAGAATTTTTCCAAATACGAGCAGCTCGACTTCTAGTCTGCTAAAGTTGTTAAGAATTTATATAGAAATATAAAAGTCTTCTCTCCATACGTGAATGTGTATCTAAGTTTTTCCTTGTTCTAAAAAAGCCATTAAATAATATGACTCGACAAGGAGGCGAGACGAAGATGTACAGAGGCAAACGCAAAGAAATAAGATACGGAGGGCGAGATACGACGGTTCTTACGACGATCTGGTAGCGGACGGGCTCCCGACTTACCTCAGGGTGGCAGTCAGGGGGTGTAGCCAAAAATTAGTAGCGAGGGCGAGGTGCGGGAACCTGGAGACGGTAAACAGGTACTGGCTAGAAGAGGAGGGCAAAATTTGTGCAATTTGTAAAAAGAAAGAGGGAACGGACGCCCGGTAGGACGGTGCTATTACGGGAGGATGGAAGCACGAAGCAAGTAGATTGGTCAAGGAAAGTGGAAAGAAAGCTGAGAGAAAAGATAAAGAAAAGTAGCATAGGAAAGCAGTGAGGGTACAGGAGGAGTGAATGCGAAGGAGTGGCATGCATGAGAGCTTGTAAACAACCAAGTCCCATTCAGGGCCACAAGGCTGAATAAAGATCTGTCTATCTATCTAATATGACTCGACAAAATTAAATGATTTTAATGTTTATTTCTCAGTTGTCACGATCCGTCTTTTATGAGTATTAGTTAATTTGTTCATTCGACGAAAAATGATTGATGCATAACACTTTGTATCAGATCTACAACTATGGAGAAAGGCAGTAACCGCTAACCGACAAACTTGCGGAAAATCAACTGTAACTTTGATGCCTTTAGCCGAAGGGTTTCCAAGACAGATTACTAATAAAGCCTAGCTTTAATATTAAAAAAAGGGTACAAAATTTGGGTAAAAAATGATTCAAGTTACTCAATGACACCAAAAAACGCACTTCTCGGTTTGTTTTGCTAGTCACCGCCTTTCTCCATAGTCGGGCGGAATACCTGTAGCGGTGAGAGAAATTTGGCAATTTTAAACTGAAAAAAATCAGGGAATTTCTTTTCAACATTTTGCCAAAATACAGCGACGATAATGCAGGGGAAAAAGGAGCAATCCACAAGCGTAACGGATATAATTTAATGTCTCTTCCGCGTAACGTACAACACACGCTCGGCATATACAAATAATTCCAACGTTACGCGTGGCCCGCGAAAAGAAGAGAGAGAGAAACTCGAAGCAGGACAGGTTTGCAAACTGCCGCTTTGGCGGGGGAGGGGGACACTCGGAATTTATTTCGACAGGGGCCGGGAAGTACATTCGGACGCGCGGAGACAGACTACGATATAGATTTACAGGACACGGCTCTCTCGTTTTCTCTCGCTCGCTCCCAACTTCGTCGCTCGCCGATGCCGCGCTCCCTTCAATTGCAAACGAGCCCGAGACGCGTCATCTCCTTCGACAGCACGACACCCATTTGCGCCGGACTCCTGGTGACGATCACGCCGGCCTGGAAATAGTTGAGAGAACGGGGAGACGTTGAAGGGATCACGCGAGGCGGTCGGAAGTACCTTTTCCAGGGCGTCGATCTTGTCCTGAGCGCCTCCCTTGCCGCCGGAGATGATCGCGCCGGCGTGGCCCATCCTACGACCGGGCGGCGCGGTGATACCGGCGATGAACGAGACGACGGGCTTCGCTTTCGCACCCTGAAACGCGACGCGAAACTAGAACGGCCCTTTTTGGCGCTTTGGCTTCGGATGAGTATTAGGGGAAGAGGCGAGAGTTTGTTCAGGGTGTCTGGCGGAATGAGAATGTGAAATTCCCTGACTTTTCCGGGACTTCCAGGGGCTTGATATACGTATCTTTCCCTGATTGGTTTAAAGATATTCTTTTATGTTACCAAAGCAATCATTGAGATTGGATTCTAAACTCAATGATTGATTTATTAGGATGAATTGGAAATAGTTTAGTGTAAAACAAGACGAGTTTAGGAGCGTGTTTTGCACTCTACACGTCTAGACACCATGGGATATCGCTCATTTGCAACAAGAGTGACATAACTCAAGAAATGCGATTTATGAGAAACTGGCTTTCAAAATATTGGAAATATTCAAAGGCTGATATATTTTTATTCGAGAATTTCCAAAAATGCGATTTATGAGAAACTGGCTTTAAAATATTGGAAATATTCTTGAAATTCTCTGTGATAAAAATATAATATATTTGAATATTTCCAATATTTTAAAAGCCAGTTTCTCATAAATCGCATTTTTTTGAGTTATGTCACTCTTGCTGCAAATGAGGGACATATTGTGCGTCCTGGGTAGAACTGAGTTGATTGGAGCAATTTTGTAAATAGCTGACCAGGGCCCCAAAAAGAACGCACACTTTCCGAACGTTCGGCACTATCACACAAGGCTAAACTTACTCGTCAGGAAAGAAACTTCGATCGCTATTATCTCATTATCTACGAGTTTTTGGTTCACATTTGTATAATATTCTTCTGAAGATCATATTTTCATCAATAACAAAGTCTTATATCGACGTAGACCTGAAGTTCACACAAATAATGAGATAATAGCGATTAAAGTTTCTTTCCTGGCGAGTACATTTAGCCTGATATGGTATAGCAGTCACGCGATACAGCAGACTTGCAATTTTCAACAACTCGATTGCCGTAAAAGTGACTCTAAAGACTCCAGAAAAATTGCAGGATTCCCTGATAATTCCAGGTCTTCCAGATTTCCCTGACCGCTAGACACCCTTCTTGTTATGCGGGAGGGGAGGGAGGGACGTGGGAGGGTACCAATAACTCTGTGCAGCAACCGACAGTGTTGTGCTCGACGAGGTACTCGGCGGCGAGCTCCTCGGCGCTGCCGCCAATCTCGCCGATCATGATGATGCCCTCGCACTCGGGGTCCTTCAGGAACACCTCCAGGCAGTCGATGAAGTCCGTGCCGTTGAAGGGATCGCCACCGATCCCGACGCAGAGCGTCTGTCCGAGGCCGGCCTGGGGAAAAACTGCGATAAATATGCGGAGTTTGCCGACGACAAAAGGGGTCATTTTCGGTGAGAAAACGTACGAGCGTCGTTTGATTCACGGCCTCGTACGTGAGCGTCCCGGACCGCGAGACGATGCCGACCTTCCCCTTCTCGTGGATGTGTCCCGGCATGATGCCGATTTTGCACTGCGAAATGAGAAGAAGGTGCGATTGGTACAGGTAATTGCTTTGAGACTGAGCGTCTCCTGAGAGCGCTGAGTGAGAGACGTACGAGAAAGATGATAATGACGATGGCAGAAAGTAAAGAATGACGTGAGAAAACACAGAGAAGTAGCAGACATGATAACGGTAGTAATAGTGGAGGAATACGCGGGCTTCACAGCGTGTCCCATATTTCTCTTTATTCCCCTTTTTTACTCTAAATCTCTCGCGATCTTCCCCCCTTTTCCCCTGTAATTCGATATTTTCCCTCTAAAACTACTTATTATTCAGCTTCTCAGTTGAATTGGTCTTTTTATCGTTTCGGATTACGTGAAATGGGTCGAAATGGTTAATTTTTTTTTTTTGATAAAATAATACAACTGCTACTCTTTATCCATCTGCATCAATATTTCGATTAAAATATAATAACCTAGTTGAATTAATGTTTCTTTTGTCAGAAACTCAATTTCCTAACTGCTGCGTCGAGTTGCGTGATTTATTTCGGAACGTGTTGAAATAGTAAAAGATAAAAGTAAAAGTGAACAGAGAAGTTAAGAGCAAATGCTAAAAGTGAAAGTAGACAGTAAACTAGAAAGAGTAAATGGAGAAGTAGACTTTCTAGATACGTCAAAACTGTAAAAGATAAAAGTATACCGCAGCGTCGAGTTACGTGAATCCTTTCAGGACACGTCGAAATAGTGAAAGGTAAAAGTAAGAGAAAATAGTGAAATTTGGAGTAAATGCTAAAAGTAAAAGTGAATAATAAAATTAAAAAAGTAAATGGAAATACAGACTTTCAAGATGCGTTGAAATGGTGAAAGATAAATTAAAAATAGTAAAACTAAGAATAAATGCTTAAAATATAAGAAAAAAAAAATTAAAAGAGTAAAGAGAGAAATAGACTTTCAAGATACCTTCGTCGAAAAAGCAAAAGATGAAGGTAAAAATAAAAATAAATTGTAAAAATTAAGAGTAAACAGAGGGATAAAAGAGTGACGAGGAAGAAGCTGGGACAATCGGACCGCGCTTACCTGTGCCGGCGCTATGATGCCGGGACAATTGGGCCCGATCAATCGCGACTTGTCCTGCTCGAGCAGCCGCCTCTTCACCTTCACCATGTCGTGCTGGGGGATGCCCTCGGTGATGCAGACGATGAGGGGCATCTCGGCGTCCAGCGCCTCCATTATAGCCCCCGCCGCGCCCGGCGGCGGCACGTAGATGACCGTCGCCGTCGCGCCGGTCGCCTCCTTCGCCTGTTGAAAAATCGCGTTGGCATTTAGCTCGCGCACGAAATCACGAAGAGGAGGCAGCCGAGATAACGGACGCGCGCGAGCTGGAATTTGTACCCGAATTTATCACCGAGCGACAGCGCGGAGGGGGAGTAGAAGCGCGACGGAGAAAGACTCGAGAGGGTCGCGAGAACAAACAGTGATAAGAGACGTTAAAGGTCTCCCCTGCGATCGACCGCCCGATTCGAGCCGCGGAATTCGACGCGCCACGCCGTTGCGCAATTTTTATTCCGTGCCAAGGGCGAATTACTCGCGGATTAATTTGGCCCGCTTCGATCGTCCCTTCTTGAACGATTCGGGGACGATGTCATCCACGTGGGAGCGACGTCGAATCTGCGCGGAAATGCAGCGAGAAGAGCGTGCTCCGCTCCCTTTTTTGTATTCGTAGATTTTCCTCCTCGCAAGGGTGATTTTTCACGCCGCTGTTTTACCGCGGCAGTGAAACCACTGACGGTAGAGCGCGAATATTCGATTCGAAGTTCGCGCTCTACCGCCGGAGTTTGACTGCCGCGATAAAGCAGTTGCGTTAAAAATCGCGCGTACACCGTAAAAAGTTTTGGTAGTAAACATTGTCTTACTTTTATGAAGTTTTCATCGTACAAGTCTATCCGTTAAAATTACTATACGCGATCGAAACGATTAAATTTACTACAGATTCGATTTAAATTTACCGAAAAATCACTGTAAATGTACCAAAATTGAAGCATCTTTCCAGCAAAAACTGTAAAATTCGAAACTCTCTTCGAAAATTACAAATAATTCATAGTGATTTACATTACAGTGCTTGACATGCAATTTTACAGAAATGTATGGCAAATTTGCAAATCTTTTTAACGGTCCAAGCAAAACGAGTCGCGTTCGACTCCATACTCGCCTCCTTGACGGTCTTAAACACAGGTTTGCCGAGATGCTCGGTACCCGCTTTTTTAGGGCTGACGCCGCCGACGACCTTCGTGCCGTACTCTATCGCCTGCTGGCAGTGAAAAGTGCCTTGCTTGCCGGTGAAGCCCTGACATATCAGCTTGGTGTTGCTGTCGATCTTCAGGTTCTTCCTGGTCTTGGTGTAATTGAACCGCACCTGGGTGTGCAGCAAGTTACTCCGACCGCAGACTGAAACGAACGCATCCCTCCTTGACAACGTATTCGCGCCGGAGCCGCCGATAAACGCGCGAATCGCGAATGTAAATTGGCGCGATCAACTCGACCCACTTTTTCCACTCGTAGGTCAAGGTCGACCGATCTATTTTCTCCCACGACTAGAAATTTAGACCGAACGACGCGACAATCCGTGCGAAATATCCCCAGCACAGCGCGCCTTTCGTTTGAATCATTGAGGGGCGTGCGCGAGTAAAAATCGAGCTGGAGCGAGGGAGATAACGCTGATATCATCGCGCGCGCGCGCCGAGTAATTCTCCCCGAACTTACATAACGTCGATGCGACAGCGAGTGCACGCGAGGATGGAAATAAACCGAGTCAGGGTCACGATACAATTATCCGGGCGCGAGGTGCGCGAAAAAAGGGGAGCGATCGGTGGCGGTGGGAGACTCACTTGGAAATTTGGAGAACAGCCTGGCAGCCACCGCCATTTTCTAGCTCGCTCCTGCCGATCGTGTTAATCTTGAAGGGTGAGTTCGGGGGCGAGCAACATTAAGAAAACGGGGACCTGATTGTCGTCGACGACCGAGCGAGGACGTTTGAAGGGAGCACGGGCGAATCCCAGTTAGGAACTGTCTGTCTCCTTCGGGCGAGCCGCCGACTTCGGAGCACCGAGACGCGAGACTCGGCGCCGCGGGAGGATCCGGAAGGTCCTAGGGACATTTCGCGCTTCGTCGTTACGGATTTGGACAAGAAACTCGCACGTCGTGGCGTCCCAAGCGTGAAATGGTGAAACTAAGCGGTATTAGTTCGTAAATATTAAGAAAGATGGCGCCACAACTGCGCTGGACAAGTCGTCCATCTTAGTTTTGCTATTTTCTGCCTTTCTTTTCGCTCATGCGATTCCCATCTAGATAGTCTCTCCTCGTCGATCGACGCATACGTTCAGTATTTACGCAACGCGCGTCAACACGTCGATCGACGTGTGTGTGAAACTGCGCGACGCGCTTTGTTGACGATAGTATCCGGTGAAAAAAAAAAGTAAATACGCGAGATGAGCGCGATCGCGAGGAAAATTCGTCACGACGCGGTGTTCAGGTCGCGGACACGTGACGACGACGACGCGGAGTTGTCGGAGAAGCTCGTCGCCTCGGCAAGGAGGACCGGTCGTCTGGATCTGTCGTCGAGGGGATTGTCCGCAGGTATTTCCGTGTCCTTTGTGTTTACTGATGTTTTATTTCCTTTGTTTTCTCTGTTTCTGCCACGCCCACCTGTGTTGCCCCGCGCTTTGTCGTACGTGGCGATCGTAAACAATAACATAACCAACAGTCGAACGCTCCGCTTTTATTCTTCATTCGTTTCAATAATCGATGTTGCGTTTGCAACGCGATAATGACGGCGGAGAACTTTTTGTTCGTGTTTCACAGTGCCCGGCGGTGTGTGGACGATTAACGATCTGACTGAGAAGGAAGCGAGGGAGCTGGACGTGGCCTTGGATCGTGACGAGGGGCATGGTGATCGGTGGTGGGAGCGAGAGCCGCTCAAGTCGCTCAATCTAAGCTCCAATGCGCTCGTTGAACTGGATCCTAGGATAGAGTTCCTCGCCGATCTGGAGGTTCTCGACGTACGTAGGGAGAATTCACAGTTTTTTCTTTCGAATTCTACAAGCCGCAAGCTCACGCCGCTTCACCGCGAATTTTGAGAGCGACAGATTCACAGGAATCGAATTTCAGACGTTCCGTAGTCGTAATCGCGAATTTTGATGCTTTCGTTTGCATAAAAAATTATTAGCAAGGCGGGGAAGATCAATATGATCATTGAGATGTACTTAAAGATGATTGCAACGATCGACGCGAATCTTTTCATGATTTCATGGGAGAAATTCAAGCCTCTTTTACTTGAGGCTTCCAATGCACTGGGAGAAATAATTGCTGATGCCAAACAAATGTTTCTCGAATCAAGAACATATGATTTTACAAATTTTTAAGGATATAGATTCTTGATTGATGGATATAAAGGGTGAGGCGTTTAAATTGAGACCCGCGCGCGTGAATATCTGTAAAATAACGCATTTTAGAAAAAAACATTTTTTTATAAGAATTATGTGCTTTACAGGGGCAAAGAGAACTGTGTGTTTTATTTTTCATTTAGTAGATGTTTTCAAGGACATTTTAAGGTCTACTTTTCTTCTTTAAATGGAAATCTACAATTTTTTTCAACAAATTCTTAATCTACATGTAAAAACAGATGACGTTTTTTGAAATGCTTTTTAATTTGGCTTCCAATTTCTAAAATAATTATTTGCAATTGAAGAAAATAAAAACATAAAATTCATACTAACATTAAGTAAGTGTAATACTGAAAGCTAGTTAATTGACAATATTTTTTTGTCAAAGTAATGGAGCAAAATGATGTCCTTTATGACTTTGCATTTTCTTGATTCACAAAGAATTATTTAAGAAGTTTAAAGTTCAAAACCCTTCCAAAAACCTTTTAGACAAAAGTCTCATCTGTTTTTACGTGTAGATTAAGAATTCATTGAAAAACAAATATAGGTCTCCATTTAAAGAAAAAAATGTTGACCTCAAAATGGCCTTGAAAACGTCTACTCCAAATAAAAACTGAAACATGCAGTTCTCTTTCCCCCTCTAAAGCAATAATTTTTACAAGAAACGTTTTTTCCTCAATTGCGTTATTTTACAGCCATTCGTATATGTCTCAATTTAAGTGCCTCATCCCGTATATTCTCGATTCAAGAACACCGTCGTGGGAATAAGAAATTCTTTTAAATATCATATTTAGCTTCGAACGATTTACGCGGCGATTTAACGAAACGCACTCAAGAGAAATAATTGCTGGTGCCAAGAAAATGTTTTCTTCGATCGAAGGCATAATACAAACTCAGGATCGAGCCATGGTTGATATTTTCTCGCGTAGAAAAAAACCATGAAACCTCGATCCCGAAATCGTGTCATGCCTTTGATCACAGAAGACATTTTCTCTCCACCAGCAATCATTTTGTCTCGGCCGCGCTTCCTTAATTAAATCGCCGTCTAAAAAGCTAAAACTCGTCATCAGCTCCGCGACAACCTTCTCTCAACTCTGCCAGCGGAGATCGGCGGCCTGTCCAAGCTGCGCGAGCTGCTCGTCTCGCGCAACCGGATCGAGCGGCTGCCGCCGCGCGCTTACGACCTCGCCGAGCTGCGCCGCCTGGACCTGCGTAGCAACGTCCTGAAGGAGCTCGATCCCGGCGTCGGCAACCTGGTCATGCTCGAGCAAATGGTACTGCGACGATCACCCTAATAATTAGAGCTGCGGGCGCTTCGCCGGTCCCGAGAGGCGCCGGCGTAACCGTATTCACACGCGGTGCGAAGTACTCATCTCCCGTTCCCACCTCGGAACCGTAATTGTATATATAATTCTCTAGAACCTATCCTGTAACAATCTAACCAGCTTGCCTGTCGGATTGGGGTACCTGGTGCGTTTGGTCTCGCTCGATTTGAGTCGCAACTCGCTGCGAGAATTGCCGCCGGACGTGACGAGCATGCGAGGTGTGTCTCCGATCACGCAACGCGTAAATATGCGCCGGGGAGAGCGAATCGATCGCGCGTTCGCCGATCTTCTCCCCGGTTGTTTGTTCTAGCGGCTCGTGTTTGCTCGTAGGGTTTGCGTAGCACGGCATGGCCTTTTTTTCTTTAGTGGGTAGAGATGATGTTTGAGTCGGAGGGGGGGGGAGGCTTCGTTCTCCTCGCGGTATCGCACTTCTGTGAGCTAACTGGAATGTTTTGAATCGCTGTCTCTAACTGGCATCGGTTCTGGTCGCTTTGTTCTGGTAGAGGGAACGTCTGTGGGACGTCGGATGTCTGAGAGGCGTTCTTCAGATATTCCCCGCCACGGAGAACTCGACTCTCAGCTTTCGTTTGATCCGCGACGCGCTCGTTAATCGCGCTTTATTCCGCGCAGCGCTGAAGCGATTAGACGCGAGCTTCAACGCACTGGAGATACTGCCGCCGCTCGGCGAGCTGCGGAAAATGGAAGAGCTGCTGCTTCAGACGAATCGGTTGGAAGCCTTCCCCGACACGGAAGGTTGCGTCGCTCTGCGCGAGCTTCATCTGAGCGACAATCGAATCGGCGTAGGTGGAAGTTGTTGGCTCGCGGTAACGATAAATCGACTCGTCATCGAGTTTATTATACGCTTCACGCACCGCAGGAGATAAACGCGTCGTGCCTGGAAAGCATGGGTCAGCTGAAGGTTCTGACGCTGGCCAATAATAAAATCGAGGCCATCCCGGACGAGATCATCTATCTTTTGAATCTGGAACACCTCGACGTGTCCTGCAACAGAATTCAAGAGTACGTACGAGTCGATTTCCCGATCAACGAGATGAAAGACCTGGCAAACCGGGAAATGTCAGGAAAATATCGGGGAACTTAGGATTTTTCTCTGGAAATTATAAATAAAGCGAAGCTAATTTCTTGAAATTTCATCATTGGAACGTTTAACGATCCAATGGGCATGTTCACGATTCTTTTTTTGTTTTGCTCATTCGTTAATACTTTGTGTGCTTATTAATAAGATGTGTTTGTTTTTTTTCTGAGCATTAATTTCTTTTTTTTTTAATGTTTAAAGTTTGACTTCGATTCAAACGAAATCCTTAGTGACGTCACTAAAGCCATTGGCAACGGCCCAAACCCGGGTTTGTGAATGGTGGAGAATCTGTTGCCCGACTCTGATTGGTCAGTTAAAATGGCGGTGAAAGTGCGACGCTTTAAGACGAATGCCTTTTTTAACATCTCAAAAATAATGGAAAAACATTTTTTTAATGACCCATTTTTTTACCTACATTACTTTAATACCCTAATCTTCCGATTCATGCACTTTAAGCAGTTGTACAAAAAGTTGTGAACATGCCCATTTGCGCTGCTGCTTCAGATATCACCAGTAGCAGAGCGCGCGTGTTTTTCAAGGACTGGAATTAGAGTTTTTACCATCAACGCGTATCTTTCTCCGCGTATAAACGGCTTTCTCTTGTTAGCTGCTCTCGCAGTCTCCAAATGTTGGGTTTGGTTTCAGTTCGTATTCTTGTATCACTATTATTCATAGCTTTGTTGATCATGCAAAACTCATAATATGCTCAAAAATATTATGGAATATTTACAAAATTTGATTTTAAACAGTCAGGGAAAAATCAGAAAAAAATATGAGGGAATTCTATGATCAGGTTTTCGTAACTACATTGAAAGAGCCTCGCGTTACGACTTGCGCTTCTCTCCCGCAGGATACCGGCGCGCGTCGCCGCGATGCCCAACCTGCAGAGCTTCCTCGTCGAGGGGAACGACGTGAAGAATGTGAGGCGGGACATCATTCGATGCGGTACCGCTCGCATCGTCGGGCATCTCCGTCGATGCGAATCCGCGGCGCGCGGCGAGACGGAGGGAGGCTGCACCTCGCCGGAAACAACTCCTGCTTTGCATCCCGATAAGTGAGCGCTTCTCAGTACGCTTCTCTTCCTCCCCGACTTGCTTCCACACCGAATGATTTCCCGACTGAAATACGAGTCTGAATAATCCCCTCGAAACTCTGCTACGACGATTTGCGGTCCCGTCCCGTAGATTCTCGATGCGCTGTGCGAAGCTCTTGAGCCTCGTGGGCCGGAACCTCTGCGAGATACCGGACGCGGTCCTGGAGGACGCCAGCGAGGCGCTCGTGACCAGCGTCGACCTCAGCCGCAACCGCTTGCGCGAGCTGCCGGACAAGTTGTCGTCGATCGCGACGGTGACGGATCTGAAGCTGCGGTGCAACGCGCTCTCCTCGCTACCCGAGTGGCTCGGCGAGCGTTTTCAGGCGCTGCAATACCTCGATCTGAGCAACAATCAACTGTCCTCGCTGCCGGCGAGTCTCGCGCTGCTCGAGCGGCTGCGGGAGGTGAACGTCTCGTGCAACAGGTGTGGGAATGTTGAGCGCGGTGACGATCCGTGCTTCAACACGGTGTCCAGCGGTCAGGTGATACTGGAAGGCCTGGAATTGTCAGGGAAAATAAAGAATTTTCTGGCATTTTTCGAAAATACTCTAATTTGACAAATAGCTTGACTTCTGGTCGGTTGACATTTTTAAGAATTCATGTGGAAATCTAAATAAAAGTGTTCCATGTGTGTATGTCACGGTGGTCACTCAACCGGAAAACCGCGAAATGTCAGGGAATTTTTAATAAATCTAGAGAGGGTTTTAGGGGTTTTTCTCTTCAATTGAAGGGTTTATTACAAAAACCAGATATGTCCAATAGATATTTTTTCCACAAAGCAAACAGAAACGAGTTGGACTTATCTTATTTTTGCAGAATTCGGCTTATTTTTTGGTGAATTATATTCGGAGACTTGTACGCTTCTTGGTGAAGTAATAATGCGCATAAAATTCGGCGTGTCGAAAACTATATTACGATAAAATAAAATAATAAACGATTTTGGACTTGTCTGGTTTTTGCAATAAACCCTTCAATTATTTTATGTCCACGCGATGTCTAGCGGTCAGGGAATTCTGGAAAACCTGGAATTGTCAGGGAATTATGTTGGTCAAAGGCTAGTCAGGAAAAATAAGGAATTTTCTAGATTTTTTCGAAAATACCAAAATTGTACAAATAGCTTGAATTCTGGTCTATTAAAATTTTTCAGAATTTATGTAGTAATCTAAGAAAATGTTCCACATATGTATATTTATATATCCAAGTTCTTTTCTCATCTAAAAAACGTCATTAAGTAATAATATGATTTGACAAAATTATATTCTTTCAATATTTATTTCTCAGCTTTCATGACCCTTTCTATGAGTATTAGTTACTTTATTCATTCCACGAAAAATGATCGATGCGTAACACTTTATGCCAGATCTACACCCATAGCAATCAGGAAAATTGGACTGTTTGAGACTGAAAAACCTGGAAAAATCCAGGAAAAGATATCTTTTTCAAATTTTCCCAGACACAGTGCGTTCAAACATCAATGCCTTCGCAGATTCACGGAGCTCCCCAACTGTCTTAGCGGCGCGGTCGGACTGGAAATACTCCTTGCGAGCGATAATCAGATAAGGTGCATCGACGTGGCGATTCTGCGCGCGTTGCCGCGACTCGCGACGCTGGACCTCTCGAACAATGACATCCACTGCGTGCCGCCGGAGCTCGGGAATCTGAGGAACCTGCGGTGCGTATTCGATCGCCTTCCTTTTGGCGCTCGCTGACGCGAAACGCTCTCCTCTTGCAGAAACTTGATGCTGTGCGGCAATTGCTTCAAGCAGCCGCGACAAGCGACGCTGACGAAGGGCACGGAGGAGATTCTGGCTTATCTGCGCGACCGGATACCTTCTTAGCGAGAAGGCGGGACGATGATCGATGATCGCGAGCAATAGAATCAACGTTTAGTCGTAAGCGAGGAGCGCCTCGGGGACTTTAGCAGCCGCGGTGCCGCTGCGGATCGATTTTATTTGTCTTTTGTGCGTTTTTTTCGCGCACGGATATCTCGCGAGAGCCCTTGCTTTGCGTTATCGGACGTCAGGAGGATATTAGTTGGATTATGTTACTCTATGCGTGATTAGGAAACGTAGGTTTTTTTTAGAATGAGGGACGTCGGAAGAAATGCCAAATTTTTCGGAAATCCCAGGGAAGTTTCTATAAAGAAGCAGCCAATGCTACTCCAAAATTTCCTGAATCGTATTTTCGGAAGCTTTTATTTATTTATCGCTTATTTATTACGCCGCGCTTGTTTGATTTTGATTAATTTCTAACTCGAATTTTTACAATTTAGTCGCCTGTTCCGAGGAGACAAAGTGCCGCTGATATTAGGAATTACAATCGTGTATTATATATTCTGCGACGAAATGTCGTCTATAAATGCGTTTGTTATAGATATATCGGTATAAATCTTGTAAATAAAGATCGTCGTTATTTGAAATGCGTGTAAATTTCGCGTATTATTGTTTATTTCTTCAATTTCAATGTCGTTGACCAACATCCGGTTTCTTCGTTACCGGATATAATTTATCTTCAAACTAAATCTCCGAAGAACCTATTTTATCGACAGATTTACGTTCATTTATAAAATAAACTTCATTTAAAAGCAAAAGAACGTAAATATTGCGGTTCTCGAATTTAAACAATGACTTCTCACTGGTTGTTCGTTCCTCCAATCAGATTATTCATAACTTGTCCAATTTGCGTGATTCTATTCGTCCATTTGCGGTGCCATGTGTGACATTACGTCACGTTCTCATAGAGCGACGGTTCTTTGGACAAGCCTACACGAACGACGATCGCCTTGTTTTCCGCTGTAGAACGCGGGCTGTTCAAGGAGCCTTCGAATTAAGACTTGCGTATGAGAAATCCCCATCATTAGCATATCTCCCTTTTCCGCATAGATTCTTGTAGAGAAATGGTCACTCTAGGGATGAGGTAGGGTAGGTAGGAGGAAAGCAGATGCGGCGACTTTCTCACGGCCCGAGAACAACGGGAGCCAAGGCTGCGACTTTCTCACGGACCGAGAACAGCGGGAGCGAAGGCTGCAACATCTCTAAGGCCCAGGAACAATGAGGGGCTATAAACCGATTTTTTAGTCCCTTCGCAGAAAACTCTCGCCAACGCAGGACCCGCGCATTCGAAACAGGACGCATCGACACATCTGGAAGACGTTACGGCACCCGACGTCTTCGTCCTCGAGGAAACACCCCTTTTCTCGAGGACTCACCCCGATTGGACATCGCACGAGGCACACCCACCGGAGCATCCCCTTCCCGGGCGACGCCGAGAGGGATTTGAAACGCTGGAAGATTTTTTGGGAGAGACGCAACTCGATCACGGAACCGAACGCGACTTTTCCTTTTGCTTAAAGAATAACGTCGAACTTCGATTTTTGCTTAAGGAATAAATTTGAATTTTGCCGGCAACCTCTGTATGGAATTTTCTTCCCTGTTTCCTTTCGGATTGTTCCTGAATCGCGCGTCTCGCGCGCGGTGCCCGATCCTCGCGCCTCGCGTCATAGAGCGACCGGGTTTAGAGATAGGCCGGGTCGTAACAGTGGTGACAGCGGTGTACCCAAATTTATTAAAGACGTTGACCTACAGTGCATATAGTGTAATTACCCAGACTGTGAACAGAGTGAGTGAAGCATCCGACATCCCGAGCCAACTTCCGATTCAACCCACCGAGTGTCTCCTTGGACGACAACTAGAATCAACTACGGGACATCCAATAATCCGAGAAAGACGTCCTCTTGGTGTGCCATTTCTCCTTCCTGGGTTTTCGCACGGTTTCCCCAGGAGCGACGGGCGAATGCCGGAGAAGCGGTTTCAGCGGCCGTGCACGCTATATCCCTGAAACCACAGGCAACCATAGAGAGCAACATCACCAACACGAAGTACTCACCACAGTAATCCAACGGCGAGAGAGACTTCTGGACAACCCTGCCGGACAAGGAGGCGACCATCGACAAAGAGGAGCATCGGCGACCTGAACAACGTTCGACCCCCATCATCTATACAACGTTCGACCCCAGCAACCAGATCACGAGGCTGACAACCCCTTCACAACGCTGTAAGAGTGAGTCAAATAGTTATCATCTCTTGAGTGACCAAGTAGGGCTATATTATAAATAACAAGATACGTAGTATATATCGAATAGAGATCTTCTGCGAAAATGTATCGGAATCGATCTACAAATTCTTGGATCGTTGAAGAACAAAATGAATCGTCCCCACCCCGAGAAAATATACAGGAAATAACACCCGTGGTATCACGCCCCGAGCCGGAGCCGTCGCGTAACATTAATTATCCATTGGTATTGTCGCGCGATTTTGCATCACCGGCAGTTACATTATTACGAGACGATCCTCCACAATCGGATCGAAATTCTACGTCAGACGTTTCAAGCCGGGGAAGCGAAGAAACCCGATATATATCTTTAAAAATAGCATCGGACCTCATACCGAAATTCGACGGGAAATCTCCACCGATACGTCAATTCGCTAAGGATTGCAGAGATGTCTGGAAGTCGGTAAGACCCGCTAATCAACAGTTTTTATTTAAAATAATTCGTCAAAAAATTACGGGCGATGCAAAAATTTACCTACTTGATTCGGATAACGACCTAAATTTAGACGAGTTCCTAGACGATTTGGAACGTGCCTTCGCGCCGCGCAAAACACTAGATTCGCTACAAGCTAGCATGTCTAATATACATCAAAAAAGAGATGAGTCCGTTAGTCAATACGGAAATCGCGTAAAAAAACTCCTATTCGAGATATCAGAGGCAGTAGACCGTGAATGCGAAGGTGAGATCGCGCGCG
The DNA here is from genome assembly GCA_963678675.1 of Xiphydria camelus. Classification (NCBI taxonomy): domain Eukaryota; kingdom Metazoa; phylum Arthropoda; class Insecta; order Hymenoptera; family Xiphydriidae; genus Xiphydria; species Xiphydria camelus. The sequence goes on from OY783200.1 coordinate 4,527,579, forward strand.
GAGTAAAGTCGCGAGCCAAACAAAACGCGTGCAATTGCTTCGTCAAAGGCCTCACGAGTAGAATAGAATTACCCGTGCGACATCGGAGTCCACGAGATCTACAGGATGCCGTTAACCTCGCCGTCACCGAGGAAGAATATGAAAAAGAACGATCGCGCGTCCGAAATTTGAACGAATCAAAGAACTCGCGATACAGTAGACCTCGAATAGCCTACATGAATGAGATCAGATATTCGGCCGCGAATTCAAACGACAAGTTATCCGCGGTTTGTTTCGACTGCGGGAAACCGGGACATCTTAAAAGAAATTGTAACAACGGGAAGCGACAGGAACGCGAACATTTCTCGCGAGCAGAACCGCCGCGCTGCGATTACTGTAAGCGAAAGGGGCACACCGAATCTAAGTGCTACGCGAAGCGGGACAGGGATCGCCGTCGGGACAATTTCCGCACTAATTTACGCGAAAGGACGGAAAACGAAAGCACCGGGCATTTAAACGCGAAGCCTGCTCCGCGGAACGACGCATCGAGGAGCACGGCAATAAGAGCGCGTCCAGAATCTACCGAATTAATTACCATTTCGACGCAGGAAAAATAGAGCAACTCCCCGTTATTATTTTAGACCACGAATTCCTTAACTCGGGATTGGGATATTTTCTCATCGATACCGGCTCTCAATTGAATTTAATTAAAGAAAACGCTTTAACACCAGACATCGATATAAACACGAAAATAATTTACCATCTTAATGGAATCGGCTCTGGCACGGTGCGCACCTATGGCGAGATACTTGTTAGAATACGAAGCGTAGACATACGGTTTCAAGTCGTCGACAGCGACTTTCCCATCCAGCAAGCAGGTATCTTAGGCATGTCCTTTTTGACTCAGCAGGAAGCAATACTCACTTTCCGTGCCAATCTTCCTAGTCAGTTGATCCTCGGTAATCAGGAGATTCAGTTTTGTAACCACCCATCGTTTGATCTTCCTCCGAGAACAAAAAAACTCATCAAAATTCCTATAAAGAATAAAGAACTAAAGGAGGGATATGTTAGAAGGATTGACGCAGGACGCGGTGTCTATTTGGGCGAAGTGTTAGTCACGCAAAGGAACGGCTACGCCCATACCTTTGCCATAAATTCAACTAGCAGTCGCATTAATCTTACTATTCCCCCTATCGAGTTAGAAGATTTCAAATCTCAACCTCCGCTAGCTCGATCTGCTCGACTGGGAAATCCCGGCATTGATTTGGAAAAATCTGCCGCAGAACGACTCTCGAAAATTGCAAACTTTCTCAACTTGGATGGTCTAAACGAAGTCGAAAGGACTAGCATCTTAGAATGTATCGCCAGCTTTCCGTTTCAATTTTATCTTCCCGGAGATAAATTAGGTTCAACCACGATTCTAAGGCATAAAATCGCCACGACGGACGAGAATCCGATTAACATAAAACAATATCGATACCCACAGGTCCACAAACAAGAGATACAAAACCAAGTCGATACCCTTCTCGAGAATAACGTAATCCGGCCTTCCGATTCACCTTATAATTCTCCCGTCTGGATCGTACCGAAAAAACCCAACGCCTCGGGAAATCCTCGCTGGCGAATGGTGATAGATTATCGCGCCCTCAATGAAAAAACTATTAGCGATGCTTACCCGATCCCCAACATCACTGATATTCTTGATCAGCTCGGAGGGGCAAAATACTTCAGTACCCTTGATCTAGCTTCTGGATTTCATCAGGTGCCAATAGACCCTGCTTCTCAATCAAAAACTGCATTTTCCACCCCGCACGGGCATTACGAATTTAACCGTATGCCCTTCGGTTTAAAAAATGCCCCCGCAACCTTCCAGAGACTGATGGATTTAGTACTCTCGGGTCTGCAAGGAATCGAGCTTTTCGTTTACATGGATGATATTGTCATCTATGCCGCTTCCCTGGAAGAACACTCGTTGAAATTAAAAAAACTTTTAGGTCGGTTGCGAAGCTCTGGCTTAGCCCTCCAACCGGAAAAATGTATGTTCCTAAAGCAGGAAATATCATATTTAGGTCATATCATCACGCACGAAGGAGTAAGGCCGGACCCTAAAAAGATAGAAGCCGTGAAGAATTTTCCCATCCCAAAAACAAAAAAGAATATTAAGCAATTCTTAGGCCTCGCCGGCTACTATAGAAGATTCATGAAAGATTTTGCGAAAATCGCGAAACCAATGACTCGTCTCTTAAAATCCGACATCTCATTTTCTTGGACCGATAGCGCTCAAGAAGCCTTCGAAAATCTCCGAAATATTATATGCACCGAGCCCTTGCTGCAATATCCAGATTTCTCTAAACCTTTTGTCGTCACGACCGACGCTTCCAACTACGCGCTGGGCGCCATTCTTAGTCAAGGTCCTATAGGCAAAGATCTTCCGATTTCCTATGCTTCTCGAACACTCAACAACGCAGAAACTAATTATTCCACGACAGAGAAAGAGATGCTAGCTATTGTATTCGGCGTCGAACATTTCCGGCCATACCTCTTCGGCCGCAAATTTACCTTGGTCACCGATCATCGACCGCTAACTTGGTTACACAATACCAAAGATCCCACGTCGAAATTAATGCGATGGCGAGTTCGCCTTAACGAATACGATTACGACATCAGGTACAAACCGGGCAGAATAAATTCCAACGCTGACGCACTCTCCCGTAACCCGATCCTCCTAAACGAACAAAATCATGACTATACAAATCAAAAGGGACTTAGCTCGAAAGATTTGAGATCGGTGTTAGTCTGCGCAGACGACCCACCTATCGTGAATCTTGCAGTGGGCGACTGTCCCGAAAGACCGACGGAAGACTCCAGTATCGAAACTTTAATCGACAGCTGCTTCTCCATTAACGCAAACAGAGACGATAGCATCCCGAGCAAAGCTCCTTCTCTAATAAAATCAGATGAAACAATGTCGACGGACTCTGACGATGGAGAGGACAGCGACGCTTACCTGACAGCAACTGAGGACGAACTACCGGGACAAGACAGAATTACGCCACCAGTATCAGCACATCGTGGGAATATCTGGCGTGTGTCGTCGCCGGGTACTCCGGAACACACGCCAGGGGGGGAGATGACGTTAGCCCTCCCCCATGTCAACTTTAAAGAGTCATCGAGGGATTTCTGGCGTGTGTCGTCGCCGGGTACTCCGGAACACACGCCAGGGGGGGAGATGACGTTAGCCCTCCCCCGTGTCAGGTTTAAATCGTCACCGAGGGACTTCCTGACGTGTGCCGTCGCCGGGTACTCCGGAGCACGCGTCAGCCAGCGAGACCATCGAGAGACGACTGTTGACGATGACTCACCTGAGGACAAAAACTCTCACAGACTTGACAATGATAAAATTACAAGACGCAACCTTTTAATTTCCACAGCCACATGCCTCGTCCACAGTAAAGATTTCCTGGCCCTGAGAAATGATCATATTGTACATTTCACCTCTATCGATTACGACCTGTCGTTTCAAACAAGCAAAGATTTGATCGAAACACAATGGTTTACCTTTCACGACTTGCAGAAAATCCCTGGCAGCTTAGGTGACGCAACCACTCTTCCATCCAATAAGTATCACGTCTTCCATTTATTTGTTAAAAATTCGCCCAACGAATATCCCAATTTAGTCAACGTCGAGTCATGCATAAAAAGCTTGAAAAATTTAATGGACTTCCTTGGTATCTTCACCTGTAGCGTTTCAAAAAATCGAAATGGATTAGATCAACTCCCCTGGGTAAACATAGAAAAAATCTTTCAAACGGTCTTCTTCAATAAAGGATATACAATTACGATTTGCTCAAACGAATTGAAATTTCCATCCAAGCACGAACAGGCAGCTATCGTCAAAGAGTACCATGAGTCGGTTGTAGGTGGTCATCAAGGCATCTCCAAGCTCTATAATCGAATTAGAGACGAATACTATTGGAAAGGGATGAAGCAGGATATCATTAATTTCGTTCACACATGCAGTAGTTGCCAAAAGAACAAGCTCGCCAGAATAAAAACTAGGCAGCCCCTTCGTATCACCGACACTCCGCAGCAAGCTTTTGATAAAGTACAAATGGACATTGTCGGTCCCTTACCAGTTACCGAGAAAGGAAATCGATACTTACTAACTCTTCAAGACAACCTAACAAAGTATTCGGATGCCATTCCTCTCCCCACCATCGATGCGATCACAGTTGCCCTCGCACTCGCTGAACAATTCATTTCTCGATTCGGTTGTCCCAAGGCAATACATACCGATCAAGGAAGCAATTTCATGAGTAGCATTATGAAAAACTTTTGTCAAATCTTCAAAATTCAACAGATAAAATCAACCGCTTTTCATCCGCAATCTTTGGGATCCTTAGAAAGAGCCCATCACACATTCATGGAATATCTGAAACATTATTGCGCAAAAAGAAATTGGGATCAGTGGATTAGATTTGGTATGTTTTCATACAATACCTCCGTCCACGAAGCTACCGGATTCACACCTCACGAATTAATCTTTGGAAGAAAAGCTCAAATTCCCTCGGAATTCTCAGATCAGCGGGTGCCTCGTACATTCATTCAATATTTTGATGACCTCTTCACGATAATTACTACTACCCAGGGTATGGCAACGGAAAACCTAGAAAGGGCGAAAGCCAAGAGCAAGAAACTTTTCGATAGGCACTCAAATCCCCGCATTTTTCAGGTAGGCGACGATGTCTACTTGCTTCAAGAGCCTCGTCAATCTAAATTTGATCCACATTGGAAGGGTCCTTTTAAAATTACCCGAATCTTCAACGATCTTAACGCAGAAATACAAATTAGCAAAAATAATAAGAAGATAGTTCACACAAATAAACTAAAGCTCGCTTATATTCGACCGACATCCCCTCTAGGAAATAATTGATAATTGTGACGCGCAAGCATCATTGTGAAAGTAAAATAGGATAAATAATAACCCTGAAATGTATTTAATTCGATACTCTTTATTGTAAAATAAATCTTTATAAATGTAAATAGCAACTCGTATGGAACGAATGTGTGTATGTATAGTATGTTGCAAAAATTTTTTTTTATCTTACTTTGTTATTTCCATCCCGTTTGTGAAATTTGGAATATTTACATCGAAATTAACGATTATAACAAACAATTAACCTTCCACGATTTTTTTTTGGTGTTATGTGTCTGCTTAGTGTGGCTATATTTTTATAACGGAGATGTAAATCCAGACTTAAATTAATTAAAATACTTGCTAAGCATTCTTGTATCTACGGCGCACTTTCCCCTTTTTTGTACGAACAATATACTCTTGCAAATTATAAGTAATCAAATAGGTTATAAAAGCTGTCACCATAGGTAACAGCTTTTGATAAGGGGGAAGGTGTGACATTACGTCACGTTCTCATAGAGCGACGGTTCTTTGGACAAGCCTACACGAACGACGATCGCCTTGTTTTCCGCTGTAGAACGCGGGCTGTTCAAGGAGCCTTCGAATTAAGACTTGCGTATGAGAAATCCCCATCATTAGCATATCTCCCTTTTCCGCATAGATTCTTGTAGAGAAATGGTCACTCTAGGGATGAGGTAGGGTAGGTAGGAGGAAAGCAGATGCGGCGACTTTCTCACGGCCCGAGAACAACGGGAGCCAAGGCTGCGACTTTCTCACGGACCGAGAACAGCGGGAGCGAAGGCTGCAACATCTCTAAGGCCCAGGAACAATGAGGGGCTATAAACCGATTTTTTAGTCCCTTCGCAGAAAACTCTCGCCAACGCAGGACCCGCGCATTCGAAACAGGACGCATCGACACATCTGGAAGACGTTACGGCACCCGACGTCTTCGTCCTCGAGGAAACACCCCTTTTCTCGAGGACTCACCCCGATTGGACATCGCACGAGGCACACCCACCGGAGCATCCCCTTCCCGGGCGACGCCGAGAGGGATTTGAAACGCTGGAAGATTTTTTGGGAGAGACGCAACTCGATCACGGAACCGAACGCGACTTTTCCTTTTGCTTAAAGAATAACGTCGAACTTCGATTTTTGCTTAAGGAATAAATTTGAATTTTGCCGGCAACCTCTGTATGGAATTTTCTTCCCTGTTTCCTTTCGGATTGTTCCTGAATCGCGCGTCTCGCGCGCGGTGCCCGATCCTCGCGCCTCGCGTCATAGAGCGACCGGGTTTAGAGATAGGCCGGGTCGTAACACATGTTTGGATAGCTAAGACTCTCTTTCGATGGATTTGGGAACGCCGCGCTCGATTTTCACATAGTTCCCCAATTTACCGAAAGGCACCGCCACCGCTCATCGACGATCGAATATTTTGCCCGCCATTTATTCCGGCGGCCAACGTACAATGAGAAATGGCCATCGTGTGAATCCCGTGTCATTCCACAATTAAATTACGAATATTCGCGGAAAATAATGTCCCGCGAGCGGAAGTCCGAGGCGAAGATGCCAAAGGTGAACACGCTGTTGAATTACTTCACGTCCCCGAAGAGTGCCGCGTCGGGGAACACGAAGAAACCGGCCGCCGCGGCCGTGGAGAAGCCGACGACCCCGAAGCGCGGACAAAAGCGCAGAGGTACACGTGCATCGATTTTTGGCGTTTTTCGAGCGATTGACAGACGTCAAAAGGGCGACACGCGCGTTCGTCTGATGCGACGTGAGACGATCACGGTGAATGCGACGAAGTACGGTGATTTTTTCGAGCCGTTTGTCGCTCGCGAAAACGACGAAATTGCTCGTCGAGCTCTCCTCAAAATTCTTTAATTATTGTCGCTAATTACTACGTATTTACGCAGCTGATTAATTATTCAATGGGTCCAGCGCGTAATAATGTCGCTCGATGAATGATTCGTTGAGTCTCGCTGCGAAGCGTAGCGATTTATGACCGGATCTCTTGATTGTCGTACATAAGTCGTCAAGAAATTATTTATAATTGGAATAAATAACTTGTCAAGTCAATGAAGAAGGTATCGTCAACAGCGGAGGAAGCTGCTTCTCAATTCAGTAAAGTCCGATCAAGATTTCTCGATCGTCTTGAACTTTAAGGAGGATTTCATTCATGTCAGCTGCTCATTTAATGCTCTATGCAATCGCTAAACCAAATAGTGTAGAGCGATTAATTAGATTTGCCCAAAAACGAGTCTTCGACAAAATTAAATGTCGTTTTTGATCGTCGCTCGATGAATTATTTGCAGTCTCGCTGTGGAACATAGCGATCTATGCCTGGATCTCTTGATCGTCGTACGTAAAAACTGCAAAGGATGCAATATTTCATTGGTTTTTTGGAATAAATAACTTCGAGCCAATGAAGAATCAATCGTCAGTAGCAGATAAAGCTGCTCTTGAATTTAGTATTGTTTGATCCAAATTTATTGAACGTTCTGAACTTTAGGAAGGATTTCATTCATGTCAGAGGCTCATTTAATGCTCTACACAATCGTAAAACCGAATAGTACAGAGCGATCAATTAGATTTGCTCAAAAGCGAGTCTGCAACGACAGTAAATATCCTTTTTAAACGTTGCACAACGTTCGATCGAGGCTCTCATCACTGCGCGGCTTTTTCAGAGTATATATTTAAATCGCGAGACCAAAAGAATCAGCAAAGAGACTGCAGAGACGCGTTTCTCATTTCACAGAAATAAAGAAAACCGAGGGAAAGGAGAATCGCGCGAAAGAAGAGCGCAAGCGATCCTTGAAGAATGATAACAAGGAGAAAGAGGAGGAGGATGAGGAGGAGGAGGAGGAGGAAAACGCCGCGACGAAGCCTAAGAGGAGGAGAATCATAATTCCCGAGGATAGCGACGATTCGGGCGACGATTTTAAACCCGGTTTGTATCAGCGTCTCGCGGTAATAGAAGCGAAACAAGACGTTAGTCAGAACAAAGATTTATTCGCGCTTCACAGAGCACGAGGAAGAGCCGGAGTCCGAATCCGTCTCGGAGGGCGTGAGTGACAGCGAACCCGAGACCGAGAGTGACGAGGAGACTCCCAAGGTGAAGTTTCGTTCGTTGCGCTTCGTTTTGGAGATTCCAGCGTCCATTTCAACTCTCTTCCTCGTTTCAGAAGCACGGGAAGCGATCGAAGCAGGCGTCCAAAGCGCCGGCGAAGCGCAGCGCGGCCGGCAAAGCGCCCGTAAGTGTTGCGACGACTCGCAGACTTCGCAGTGTGTTCCCTAATTTTTTTTAGGTTTCCCCCTTTTCATCCTAAAACTCGCGACTTTCCCATTTTTCCTCTATACCTCGAAAGAAACTACTTATTCAACTTTTCAGTTGAGTTTGTTCTTGCGTCGTTTCAGATTACGTGAAATGGGTCGAAATGGTCAACTTTTCTCTTTGCTAAAAGAATATAACTCCTATTTTTTATCTATCTGCATCAATATTTCGTTTGAAATGCAAGGTGTAAATTTACCAAGGGCCACATCCGTTTGCTTCCGTTATTCGTCCTTTTATGAAAAAATCTCTCAAACAAATTATTTGGTTTCGAGGGGGGCGTGAGATACGTGCAAGTGATTTTTGATATTGCGTTATTTACGAGGTGCGAAGGTCATTTTTATTTTCTCAAATGGAACTCCATTTTCGTTTTTCTAAAAATTGTAGAGCTCGTTGAGATGAACAAAAAAGCTATAAGGTGAAAGGCCCATTCATTGGACAGTTCGTGAGATATCGTCGTTCGAATTACAAGAATAAGTTGCGCTGCGCGCGGCTAAGCTCCCCGGACTTAACTCTTGTACTATAAGAGCGACAATGTCTCACAAACGGTCCAACGAATAAAGCCTTTCACTTTATACCTTTTTTGTTCATCTCGACGAGCTCTACAACTTTTAAAGGAACGAAAATGTTGTTTCAATTAAAAAATTTGAAGTAATCTTCATATGTTGTAAATATCGCTTGTTGTCAAAAACGACTTACATGTATTATACATCCCTCTCGATACCAAGTAACTTTTACCCGAAAAATTTTTCCACAAAATGACAAATAACGGAAATAATACATTAGTCGAATTAATGTTTCTTATCAGATATTCAATTCGACAAATGGACTCTTCTCCTTAAATCAGATTCTGACACTCAGATTTAAGTTAGGGGTACATAAGATAAAAATGTTTTAATTACAAAAACATAATTCACTTAATAAATATTGGCGTTTCATCGCACATCTTAAGAATGATTCTTTTTTAAAACCACTACAAGTTTCTAGTTTTTCTGGAGGATCTTTTTTAATCAAAATTATTCCCTTTTCACGCTGAAATTTCCCCTAAAATAAAATAAATAGAGGCTATGAAGCCTGGTCTCGCGTTTAGCGTTTCAGCGTTTCTCGGGACAAAATATTCCGGTTATTTCAGACAAACGGCGAGTCGAAACCGTCGTCCCTGTCGACGCTGAATCAGGGTAACGGAGGCGGCGCGGCAAACTCCAAATCCGGGCTGGAGTCCTGGCCTCATCTCAAGTACGACTTCCTGCAGCCGAACAAAATTAGGGACATCGACAGGAGGCCGCCCACCGACCCGGATTACAATCCTAGAACCGTTTATGTGCCGCCTGATTTCAAGAACAACCAGACTCCCGTAAGCGAAAGTCTCCTTTTTTTTTTAAACGATACCCGCACTCAGGGTTAAAGATCTAGTCTAACACGAACCTGATGGAAAAATTTATTTGAGATAAATAGGAATTTTTATAGGGGAGAATTCCCTTTACGAGCGTGAAAAAATAGGTATTTTTTCCGGGAATGTTTTTAGAGGGGATAAAATAATCTGATCATTTTCAAATTTGGACATGAGTTTATTATAACTGTCAAGTTTTAAGAAAAACAAATTTTTTTTTGGGATGATCAACAAAATGGCGGCATTATTAAGGGTCTTCGGACGCCTGTTTTCCGCGACATCGACAAGTGCTGCAATTGTCACTCTTTCTCTGTTGATCTGAACAAGATTTAATAAGTGTCATTCGTTTGCTGACATATTAAGGGGAAGGATAAACCTAAAAAAATAATGAAAAAGTGCAAAATTGAAAATTTGGGAGCCTTTTACTCCAAAGTTCGAATTTTCGACCATTTTTTCGACATATTTGACCCCCAAAACATTATTTATTTACACGCTACCTTTCAAACTTTAGGTATATCCTTCCGATAATATTCCTGAGAGTAACCTCCCAAAATTTCATCCAAATCGGTCGATAACTTTTTGAGCTACAACACGAGCGGTTTTTGAAGAAGTAGTTGCGAGATAATCGCGTTTAAAGTTGACTCGCTACCTGACCGCATGCTGTCCCCGCGCTCTAGACTATATGCGATAACTCCGCAAATATTAAATATTTCGAGTTCTCCTTTGGTCAGGATATTCTTTGTGGGTATCATACTTTCGAAATATGTAAAAAAAAATCGATTTTTTGAAAATTCTAAAGAGAATTCTCCCCTTAAATAAATATTTCGCATATCTTTTTAATCGAGTACGAACCTAGTAGAACATTTATTTAATTCAAATAGGCTTTTGTTCAATGTGAATAAATTCCTATTCGTCTCAAATAAACTTTTCTATTGGATTCGTATTGAACTAGACCTTCACCCTGGATGTGTGTGAGGCGCAAATTTGAATTAAAAAAAAACCTTAAATTACTCCTGCAAATGTATTTAGAGTACCTATCACAATAACTCCTCAAACTGATATTTGTCCTCATGGTAAAACAGCCTATAAAAGCTGTTATATTTGAAATTATATAAATTGTTATTCTAATTAATCAAGTCTTTTAAAAATTAAAAGATTCCTCGTCTAATATGACAATATATAAGCTTGATTTAAATGAATAGATCAGTCCATATAATTAACATCAATATTAATATAAATCATTCTCAAAAATGCATTATTAACGTTTGCTGAATAATGTAGAGACAAAAAAATCCCGAAACAATTTGACTTATGAAACATATACCCCGAAAAGTGAACTAAAACTTCATCATGTTGAAATATTAATTGAGGTTTGAAGATTAATGAATGAATCAATCGATCAAATTCGATCCAGGCGATGAGGCAATGGTGGGACCTCAAGAGCAGGCATTTCGACTGCGTCCTCTTCTTCAAAGTTGGCAAATTCTACGAGCTTTATCACATGGACGCCGTCACCGGTGTCAACGAGCTGAGTCTCTCCTACATGCGGGTGAGTTTCACGCTCCGCCGTCGCTTCTGTCTGAACAGAGAACGAAATTTTAATCGGTGACGCGACGATAACGATCGCAGGGCGAATTCGCGCACTCCGGCTTCCCGGAGATTGCGTACGGTCGCTTCTCGGCGAGCCTCATCGAGAAGGGCTACAAGGTGGCGCGGGTCGAGCAGACGGAGAATCCCGAGATGATGACGCAGCGCTGCGGCAAAAGTAAGAAAACTAAAACAGGCTTCGCGCTGTTTGCTAACACTAGAACTACCGCAACCGGTCAATTTGACCGGTGTCTTAGTCAGAGTTCCATTCAACCTCAATTATTTCGTAACCCGTGAGGTTTTTGTCAAAATTGGCAGAATACTTTTTTGTAGAGCACATTTCGGTCTACAAAAAAGTTCTATAGCAGTGTGGGGACGAAAAATCCACAGATAACGAGATAATCACCCGCCAAAACGACCGTCTTATAAAGCGCGACCATTCGGTAGTTCTAGCGTTAAGTTTGCCCTTCTTCAGCCTACAACTTGCGATTTTTTCCTTTTTTTCGTTTAATTCGATATTTTTCCTCTATAAAGCCACATTTTGTTCAGCTTCTCAGTTGAGTTTCTCTTTTCGTCGTTTCAAATTACGTTGAAAGGAATCAAATGGTCAATTTTTCCCTTTTTTTCTTAATAAAATGGTACTAATATCTACTTTATCTACCTGCATAAATATTTCATTTAAAATATAAAAGCCTAGTTGAATTTTTGTTTTCCCTTTCCTTGCTAAAAAATTATACTATAATCCTTGCACATCTATCTGCGTCGATATTTCGTTTAAAATATAATAACCAGATTGAATTAATGTTTCTCACCGCAAACTAGATTCGACAAATGGTTTCTTTTCCTTGAATCAAATTCTGATACTGAGATTTAAGTTACATAATACGAGATGATTTTAATTTTTAAGATGCAAAAACAACCTTTATTCGTTTAATAAATATTGGTGTTTCATTGTAAGGGTTGATACAGATCTGGGAAACCAGAAAAAGTCAGGGAATTTTTTTTTGAGGATGCGATATTAATTCTCAATACATTCTTAGGAATATTTAACTAATATTTCGCGATATAGAGCCATAACTACGCGCGTACAGCTTATGATATTTTTGCAATGTTAGCAAGAATATATCTTAAATTTTGTTCAATTATAATCCGCATTGAACACCTTTTCACCGCTTTACGCGTCCGCGGCAAATAGGATGTTCCGTTGCATTATTAAATTTTGTATCTATAGCTTTTCTCTCACGCTTGCGCCTTCTTAAGCTTGTGCTTTTTTATATCGTATTATTTTCCAGGCCATTAATAAATGCTTCTTTCACCCTCTCGAAGTTTTTTTATGAGTCAATTTTAAACGGTACATGGAAAACGCGATTTTTGCTCCGGAAGTCAGGGAATTTTTAAAATAAAAATTTGCGGCAACCCTGATTGCGTATCTTAAAAATTGTTATTTCTTAAAACCACTGCACGTTTGTAATTTATGAAAGACCTCGTTTTCTAATTAAAATTTCTACTTAATCCTAAATAATCATTATTTATTATCAATAGTTATTTATTCCCATCAAGCAATTAAACATAAATAAACATTTTTTTGCAAAACAGATCCCCTATTTCCCCTAAAATGAAATGAATAGGGGCTTTTTGAAGCCTGCCACAGTCGAGACGTACCCCCTTTTTTTTTTGCGCTCGCAGTGACCAAGCCGACCAAGTTCGACAGAGTGGTGAAGCGCGAGATCTGCCAGATCAGCACGAAGGGCACGCGCGTCTACACGCCGCAGGACGCGGAGGCGTCCGCGCCCAATTCGAATTACCTGATGTCCCTCGTCGAGAAGTACGGGCACGCGACGACGCTGCCGACCTTCGGCGTCTGCTTCCTCGACACGACCATCGGCGACTTCTACCTCGGCCAATTCGACGACGACCGCTGCAACTCGCGGCTGCTCACGCTCCTCGCGCACCATCCACCGGCTCACGTAAGGCTCGCGGCGGCGACGGTGCCCGTGGAGGAATCGCGTCGATGTTTATCGTCGTTTCAGATCGTCTACGAGCGCGGCAACCTGTCGCAGCGCACGCTGAAGATCCTCAGCGGCTCGTTGGCGGGCGTCATCAAGGAGCCGCTGCAGCGCGAGGTGCAGTTCTGGTCGGCCACGACTACGCTGAAGGTTCGTATTCTCTTTAGAATTGATGGAATGATCCCTCCTTCGATTTCTCTCTGTTCTCTTTAGAACGCGCGAGCTAACAATCGGTAATGAATTATTAAAAATCAGTTTTTGTTATAGATTTATCGATTTTTACGTTCAGCGTATTATCAACTACACACAATGCAGTATAACTCGGAAAAAAATGGTTGTATATAATTATATATGATTGGATACAGTCAGATCCGAATATTGTCTCTATCCGATCATGTATGAAAATTCATGTATGATCATAATATAATCATATGTGATCAGATATGATTATACATAATATTGGATCTGAGTGAAGTTTACAATTTTGGTTCTGATTATATCAAGTCATATCTGGCCATACATAATTATATAAGATCATAATTAAAAATGCAATACCGCTTAAGTAACTGAATTTTTGAAAAAAACCACATGTTATGGTAGTTTTTAAAATGGTTTCCTCGTAATTGCTTTGAGCTACTTTATCACCGAAAACATTTTTTAAATCACTTTTAGAATCACAAAGTCATAGTTTTTAGTCTCTCCTGTAAAATTTCCTTTTCGTCAGTTCTGAGATTCTACGTTTTGACCCTCGAATTATATAGTTTGTCATATATAATCAAACTGAGACAATTTTTGGATATGATTGTGTTCAATTATATATGACTATATATGATTATATTATTATATAATATATAAACATTTTTTCTCGAGAAATTACAGGGTTTTCAGAATTAACCGGAAACCCTGTAACTTATGCCACATGTAGTTGATATGACGCTGAACGTGGAAATTAATAAATTTATAACAAAAGCTTAACTCGACTCAAGTTGTTGTTGCGAACGGATCAATTAATATATATTTACTCGGACCAACGAAATATTCTTTCGCCATAATCAAGCGTATATTTATTAACTATAAATGAACTCTTCTATAAGTGCAGATCTCCTTTTTAATCAAAATTACCCCCTTCTTTCGTTCAAATTTCCCCTATTCCCTCGAAATAGAAATAAATAAGGGCTGCGAAGCCTTCTAGTTCTAACGCACCCCTGAGTAAGTGTCTCCGCCGCAGAATCTGCACGAGGGCGACTACTTCAAAAAACCGTCAGACTCGAGTTTCTCGTGGCCGGAGGGCTTACGAGGCTACCTGAACGAAGGTGCGTGAGATTTCTCCAGTCTTTCGTCTCCTCCGCGTCGCGGCGTTTGCAATTTCGTCGTTTTTCTTCTCCCTCCTCCAATCAGGCGACTCTCTGGGCTTGACGCCGGCGGAGGAGAAAGAATTAGCCGTGACGGCGCTGGGCGGATGCGTCTATCTGCTCAAGGAGTACCTCCTCGATCAGCAGCTGCTGGCGCAGGCCCGCTTCCGCTCCTACGTTCCTCCCGACTTCGCCGACGCGATTTCCGGCTCGCAGACGAAGCTGGCGAACAACATGGTAGCGTATTCTTTAGGTATCGACGCGTTCCCGCCCGCTATTAACGCCCTCCGCTCGTCGATCAGGTTCTCGACGGCATCACGATCAACAATCTGAAGATCCTCGGCAACGAGGGCTCCCTCTTCGTCACTCTGGATCGCTGCTGCACCGCGTTCGGCAAGAGGTACGAGCTGGTTTCTCTCTCTGTAATTTCTTCGGAACTCCGCAATCGATCGTTATTTCTCGCGCGCAGATTGCTACGCGAGTGGATCTGCCGACCGTCCTGCCGGGGAGCGGTGATCCGGCAGCGGCAGGAGGCCATCACGGAGCTGCTCGACAGGGTCGACGCGGTGCAGAGCGTGCGCAAGACACTCGGCGGACTGCCCGACCTGGAGCGACTGCTGAGCAAGTAAGCGAGCGAAGCTCGAGAAGATCGCGCGGTTTCAATCGTTTCCAATTGACAATTTTACCGTCTCGGTCGACAGAATACACGCGCAGGGGAATTCCGCGAAAGTGGCGAATCACCCGGACGGCAGGGCGATCATGTTCGAGGGCAAGGTGTACTCGAAGAGGGTCATTCTGGAGTTCACCAATACGCTAGAGGCTTTTGAAGAGGTTCTGGATGTCGTCGCGCAGTTCGACGGTGAGTCTCGAGATTCTTACGTTTCTTTTCCTCGAAATTATCGTCGTCTTCGTCCTCCGCAGACTTCAAGAGCGAGCTGATCAATCGCTGCACGAAACTGGAGCCGGAGGGCGACTTTCCGAGTTTGCGAGAGACGCTGGACTACTTCAAGGTGCGTATCTCTACGCCAGGCCTCGCAGTGTGTCCCTGTTTGCCTTAAAAGTGCCCTATTTCAGCACCGTATTCTAAAAATACTCTGCTATTGTAAAATATCCCTAAAAAAGCACCCTATTTAATTAATTTGAACGACGATGTAAGAATACCCGGACAGCGTACGAGCTAAAAGAAGTCCAAGTTGCGTTCAAGAGATCTTATGTCCCACTTTCGAAAGACTTTTAGACATGCCTCGTCTTAAAGATATCTTTCGACGGTAAAAGTTGTCAAAAAATGGATCTTAAAGACGTCTTTCAGCTCTGTGCTGGCTGGAATATTCTTACATTCGTGATGTTGAACTGCGTTTGACCATTATCAACTGAGTTGATAATACGAGGCTAAACTTACTCGCCACTATCATCTCATTACCTATGAGCTTTTGGCTCATATTCGTATACTTTTTTTTTTGAAAATTACGATTCCATCTGCAATAAAGTTTTATACTCATAAATAATGAGATAACAGTGATTGAAATTTCTTTTCCGACGAGCAAGTTTAGCCTCACATGGTATAATTAAACATTAACGTGTAAACAAATTACTTTTGTTGCCAAAAAGGTTTTTTCCCTCTTATTATCAGAGTGTATCTAAATTGTTATTTTTTTTGTGTTTTCGTTAAATGTATAAATTATGTTTAAACTAAACTGCATTAGATTAGGTACTCTACAGAAAGAAAGTACAGGAAAAGTATATAGATTATAGAAAAAGCCTGAGAAAAATAATCGAAACTTAGCAGAAACTAAGTTGATCTTATTTTTAAACCTCTTTTGCACAACAGGTATACGTTTTTATACTTAAAAATATGATTACATATTTTATTATTGGCCGTGTACTCTATCTTCTATTTTATTCCTATTTCGAAAAAAAAAAAAGAACCCTATTTCCCCTAAAATAAAGTTCAGGGATGCCGTGAGGCCTGCAACGCGTTTCCGCTATTATTCCCTCCAAATATCGAAGTCGAACGAAAAGGATTCCCCTCTTGCAGACCGCGTTCGATCACGAAGCGGCGAAGCAGGCGGGCTGCATCGTGCCGAAGAAGGGCCTCGACGCGGAGTACGATTCCGTGCTGGAGGAGCTCGCCGGGGTGAAGGACGACCTCGACGAGTACCTGAGCAAGCAGAGGAGGCACTTCAACGTGAAGGTCACTTATCACGGCACGGACAGGAAGCGCTACCAGATCGAGGTGCCGGACTCGCAGGCGAAGAAGGTCGGATCCGGTTACGAGCTCCAGTCGCAGCGCAAGGGATTCAAGCGATACTACACCGCCGAAGCTCGAGTTGGTTGATAAACAAAAACACGATTTCTCTCCCCGCAGCGTAGCTCCGACGACGATGAAACTTCTCACGCGCGCGTTTCGCTTGCAGGAGCTCCTCGCGCGGCAGATCAACGCGGAGGAGCACCGCGACAAGGTGCTGAAGGACCTGAACAGGCGCGTCTTCGCGAAATTCAGCGAGAACTACGACATGTGGAGCCGCGCGGTCTACAATTTGGCCGTGGTGGACGTGCTGATCTCCCTGGCGGAGTACGCCGTCGGCGGCGACATGTGCGTGCCCGAAGTGCGCGACGACACCAGCGGCGAACCGGTAATCGCGTAGTTTCGCCTCTCGCGATATCGCGCGACGATGTCTAACGCACGGCTCTGCGTCGATTCAGATCTCCCTCGAAATTCGGGACGGCAAGCATCCCTGCGTGCCGATGGACAACTTCATCCCGAACGACACTCTCTTGGGCGCTGCGGGATCCGCGCCGCTGGTCATTCTGACCGGGCCGAACATGGGCGGGAAGTCGACCCTTATGCGACAAGCTGGCTTGCTCGTGATCATGGCGCAGATCGTAAGTCCCGGCTTCGGCTTTGATGGAAACATTTGTCTGACGGATTTCTGAAATATTCCGATATGTTGACTTTTCTCTTTCTGTAATAATTGGAACATTTTCACGAAAGTGTCAGAGTTTGTCGGAGACAATCAGAGATTTCCAAAAATAGATGTTTTTCTTTCGCGTGTAAACTTTTCTAAAATATTCTGACGAGCTGAGAAAAAAATCTGAAAAACATTTTGAGATTCTTAAAAATTTCTGACAATTTTCGAAATTTGATTGTTTTTTGAAAATTTATCATTTCTGTAAGAATACATACAGAATTTTTCCTAAATTTAGCAAAATTTTACAAATTTTTCTAGGAATTTGTCAGTGTTTATTGGACTTTTGTAGAAAAGTTTTTTGTGCACGGAAGAAAAATGGATATTTTTGGACATTTTTCTGACTTTCTCTGACAAACTCTGGTACTTCCTTGAAAGTCGGTATTCGAAAATGTTCTAATTACTAGTCAGAAAAAAATCAGTTTTTCAGAAATTGATTGATTTTTCCCTACTTTAATTTCGTTTTAGAGAGAATAGGGGAAAGAGCAAAAAAGGGTGGCAATTTTGATTATAAAAGGAGATTTATACTAGAAATTAGAAATGTCAAGTAGTTTTAAAAATAACAATTTTTAAGGTGTGCACACAGTGAAACACTAATATTTATTGAGAAAAGATGTTGAAGGATGTTTTTGTAACTTCACAATTTATAGCTCATGTCAAGTAACTTTAATCTGAATATCGCGATCTGATTTAATTAAATGGGAATCTAATATCGGGTCAAAAAAACATTAATTCAACTAGGCTTTTATATTTTATACTTTAGACTTTAGATAAATTAGGAATTTTGCCATTTAAATAAAAGGGAAAAAAATTAATTAATCGTAATCCGAAACCATGGAAAGATAAACACAACTGAGAGAGAGAAGCTGGAATAATAGGTGATATTTTAGAGGAAAAATATTGAATTATAGAGGAAATAGGGGAAAATCGTGAGTTTTAGGGTGAGAAAGGCCAAACTTAAAAAAATAAGGGACGCGCTGTGTGTGAAACCTGTAAGTCTTTTGCTGACAAAAAACTCTTAACTCTCTTCCTCCACGCGGCTCCAGGGCTGCCACGTGCCGGCGAGTTCCTGCCGATTGTCGCTGGTGGATCGCATCTTCACGCGGTTAGGTGCGAACGACGACATCCTCACCGGTCAGAGCACCTTCTTCGTCGAGCTCAGCGAGACCGCGACCATCCTTCGCCACGCTACGCCCTACTCGCTCGTCCTCCTCGACGAATTGGGTAATTATTGCGCGTCTTTCGACGAGCGGAAGAAGGACAGCGACGAATAAACGCGTTTTTCAGGCCGCGGCACATCGACGTACGACGGCACGGCCATCGCGGCGGCAGTCGTCGACGCCCTGACCAAGCTCAAGTGTCGCACGCTCTTCTCCACGCATTATCACTCGCTGGTGGAGGACTACAAGACGGAAGAGAGCGTCACCCTCGCGCATATGGTAAGCTTCGAGCTTTGACTATCTTCTTCTTTGACTACTCGCCACAGCTTTGCGGCGGATAACAGAAACAGGCACCACAGCCCCTATTTATTTCATTTTAGAGGAATCAGAGAAAGTTTGTGTAAAAAAGGGGGGATAATTTCGATTAAAAAAGGAGATCTACACTGAGAGAAGAGTTTATTCGTAGTTAATAAATGTACACTTGATTATAATATAGCGAAATAAATATTTCGTTGGGCCGGGTAAATACGTAATTATTAATTATTAGAATGTCTTTTTCATTCAAACAAAAATAAGAGTATATAAAAGCTAATGAATGTTTACTTGGCCCAAATAAATGTTTCTTTCGCCATAATCAAGTATACGTGTGTTGACTATAAATAAATTGTGTTCTCAGTGTACCAGAAATTAGAAACGTGCGGTGGTTTAAAAAAATAACAATTTTTAAGATGTACAACGAAGCACCGATATTTATTAAGCGAATGAAGGATGTTTTAGTAACTTAAAAATTTATCTCTTGTCAAGTAACTTAAATCTGATTTAAGAAAATGGGAATCTATAGTTTCCGGTAAGAAACATTAACTCAACTTTCGGCTTTTACATTTGAAACGAAATATTGATGCATGCAGATGAAGTTGGGATTATACCATCAGGGTTGGTCACTTTTTTCATCAAAAGTCACTTTTACACCCTGATTTTGATATTTTGACTTTTCATTTCTGATTTTAAATCTTACAAAATAGCAAAACTTCCATACAGGTCACTTTTTGTGCTCGCAGGCTCACTATTTCTCCTATTTTAGAGGTAGACTACTTCCAACCCTGTACTATTTTAAAAAGAAAAAAGAGATTGATTATCTTAACCCTTTCAACGTAATCAGAAACGCTAAAAGGATAAACTCAATCGAGAAACTGAATAATAACAAGTTTTAGAAAAGAAATATTGAATTATACACCGACAGAAATAATTGCCAGTGCCAAGAAAATATTTCTCGAATCAAGAACATATGAACTTAACAATTTTTAAGAATACAGATTGGTCGAAGAATATTGCATTCTTAATTCAAGAATACCTTCGCCAGAGCAGAATATTTTCACCGCGCGAGAAAAACAATCATTCCTACCTATTAAATATTTTCTTGCACGAAGACAAACCACGGCTTGGTCCCGGAATTGTATCACGTGTTTGGCAGAAGAAACAAGTTGTTTTCTTTTGGCACCAGCAATTATTTCTCTCAGTGTCGAGGAAAAAGAGGAAAATCTCGAGCTCTAGGATTAAAAAAGACCAAATTTAAAAAGTAGGGGTAGAGGATGACGTACTGTGTCAAGCCCCTGCAGAAACATTTTTTCCACGAGCAATAACTAATATTCGACCGCGTTCGTCGCAGGCGTGCATGGTGGAGACGGAAGAAGAGGAGGACGTGTCCCAGGAGACGGTGACCTTCCTCTACAAGCTGAGCGAGGGCGCCTGCCCCAAGTCGTACGGCTTCAACGCCGCGCGCCTGGCCGGCGTGCCGCAGCACATCACGAAGCGGGCCCACGAGATCGCCAGCAAGCTCGAGAAGGAGACCAACCGGAGGCACGTCTTCGCGGCCCTCTGCGACCCGCGCGTCCAAGAAGACACCGTGAAGCGTCTGATCGCCGCTCTGTGAGGAACGCCACGAAAGCATCGCCTATCGTCGCGCCATTGTCGCGAAACGATGCAAATATAACGTACAAATTATCCCTCAGCGCGAGTCGCCGGGGAGGAGCGCGAATCGAGTATTTTATTGTAAAAGATGAGTTGTCGAACGTAGCGCGTCTACGATTCTCATTAATTTCTGCTCTCGCCGCTTGCTTGCTTTAGTTTTAAGACACATTATATTTTTCTACCTCTTGTTCTCGCATCCGAATAATAAAGATGAAATACACCAAAGCTGGCTTCATTTCACGGCTACGTAAATTCTGCAGCAATATTGTAGTTACGCTTCGTTTACACCCACTTTTTATCGTCGATTTCAACGACTCGATTGGATCGCGTTGGAAGGAAAGGGCCGGGAGGGGTGATCAATCGATTGAAAACTCTCGCGGATTGCTTACAAAACGTTTTTATTTAAGGCCAGAGTACAAAAAGGTAGTTACGGGGAATGCGATGCGCCGCAAACCATATAATTTACTCACACCAAAAACTGGAGAGAAGAGCGAAGAGGGGCGGGGGTGGGAAGAGGAAGTGAAAAGAAACGAGAAAAGTCGTCGCTGCAGAGTGATACAGGTACACGACGTGAAAATAAATACGTTTCCCGGTGCTCTCACCAGTTTATCTCGCAATTACGTGTAAAAAGCTCGGGCGCTTCTCTCTCTCTCTCTCTCGCGAGTGAATAATATCCTGTCGGGGGGAGTAATATATCGGTAGAGGATATAGCGTGTGTCGTTTAGCGGATACGCGCGTGCGGGAACTAAGTATGTCATATATTATATTACGATAATTTCAAATACGCGCGAGAGATCACTTATCGCGGGAAATATTACGAGTGCGTTCTGCACATCTCTCTCTCTCTCTCTCTCTCTCTCTGTCTTTTATCAAAGCCGCGAACACGCCAAGACAGCATCCTTCGCGTTTCGCCTTCTGTCGTCGGCGAAAACTACGTGAAAAGGCACGGAATTAAGAAAGCACTTCTTCGTCGATACGATACAATTTATACTTTATTAATTTTAATCATTATATTTCGCTTCCCACACGGGGGAAAGGAAACTGAGAAGAGAACAACTATCTAATGTACAATTTCTCGGTTCGGCACGGAATCCGATAGCAGTCGGTTGGTCGCGTGCCGCTTCGCCAAAAAAAAAATGTCGATTTCAGTAAATCTCGCCTCGCGCTCTTTAAACTCTCTACGAAAGAAATTTATCCTCGTTCGCGTCGCGCGCGCAGCTAATGAGATAGGCGAGGAGGGAGTCGCGCGCGTTAAATGCAAAAGGTTCGCGTTTTCGACGCGATAAAGGGGAATTTTACCGTCGTCAAAACCGCCGGTTCGTCGCCGTCGAGTGTGGAGGGGTGGTGGATTTTCGGAACCGACAGAGAGCGCGGTGCTCGCGAGGAGAATTCGGTCGGGGGCTCGTCTTATCAATTTTGGAATTTCTGCGAAACCGACGGTCAGTGTGTTCGAGCCGAGGAGTTTTTTCAAGAGATTAGGATGGCCGGTCGGTTGGTTCTCTCGTCCTCGCTTTCCTTTACCACAGTCCGGAAGAAAAGCCGCCGGGCGGCACGCGGGTGCGTCCCTGTGAGTTCCCGGTCGCGCCGGCGCCCGGGGACGTCGCCGCGGACTTCTCCACGCCGTTGGAATTGCCGTTGGCGTGGGCCGCGTTCTCGTTGCCGTTCTGCGCCGGGGAACCGCCGTCGTTCTGGCTCTCGCCGGTGTAGCCGGTGCCGGTTACCGGGTTTCCATCTGGAGGAACGGACGAAATCGTTTGAAAAGGATGCCGGCGCCTCGCAGGGGACAGAACGGCGAGAACAGACGTCCCGCCGCGGCGGAGACGAGCGAAAATCGAGTGAGATCGACTCTACCGATTTTCTAACGACGATGAGAGTGCGCGCGAGAGCCGTCGTTCCTTCGCTTTGATGAGAATTTGATCGGAGAAAAAAAAACGCGACGCGTTTGGAGTGCTCATTCTCGAGTGGAAAAAAAAAAGGTTTATCGTGCTTTCAAAGGGCACCTGGAAGAGAGGCGAGACGATTCTACGGGAGGCTGCCGAGGCATGCAACGATCAGCCAAACCTGAGTCTCGTTAAATAAAGAATTACCGCCAAGAGAAAAAAACATGCTTCACTCGAAAGACAAATCGTCACATGAAGTTCGCTGTAGGGGGATGCGAGAGAACTTAGCCGTCAGGCATAAAGAGGTGGGCTATAGATTAATCTGGGGGATGAACTCTTAACTCGCGGTATATCGGCGATACGAATTGGCGCGAGTTGTAGCCCCAATGGAAAAATTTCTCTAAATTTCGGAAATAAATAACTGAGATATTTCGACTTGTTTCTGACTTTCTGTTGTAATTGGAACGTTTTCAGACATTTTCAGGAAAGTATCAGTGTCGAAGGAAATCAGAGAAATGTCCAAAAAAAGTATTAATTTTTCTTTCATGCGTAGACCTAACAAATTCTGATAAATTGGGACCAATGTCTAACAAAATTCTAAAATATTTCTGACCAACTGAAATTCGGTCATTTTTTGAACATAATTTCGGTAGAAATACACATTTTCCGAATTTTGCAGAAATTTGGCAGAATTTTACAAAATAATGTATCCAGATATTCATCAGTGTTTATTAGACTCAGAAAAGTATTTGTTCGCGAAAGAAAAATATATATTTTTTCAGACATTTTTCTGACTGACACTGATGCTTTCTCGAAAACGTCTGAAAATGTTCCAATTACTACAAAATTCAAGTCAGTTTTTTCAGAAATTTCTTCCATAAATTTTTCCACCAAGGAATTTTTTACGCGTACTTTTCTAAAAAATTATGAAACTCGGATAAATATCGAAAAAAAATTGTAACAAATTTTGAAAAATATCTGGCAGTTAGAAATCCAGTCATTGTTTAGAAATGTATAATTTCTGTAAAAATACAAACATTTTGAAAATTTTTCCGAAATTTTTGCTGAATTTTCCAGAGACTTAGTGTCTGAGTTTATTAGAATTATTTAGAAAAGTTTTTACGCATGAAAGAAAAATGGATATTTTTTTGGATATTTCTGACCTCTGAAAAACTGATACTTTCTTGAAAATGTCTGATAATATTCGGATTACTAGTAAGAAAAAAATCAGTTCTTCAGAAATTATTTAGAGAAATATTTTCATCCGAGAGTTAATGATCCTGATTCACTACATCTCTAAGGAAGCGCAAAGTGGGGAAAAAATGAACAAAACACTCGACGTGAGATGCGCTACGCAAAGAACATCTTCGTAGCCCCACAAACAATATGCGGATGGACTTACCCTTCTGAACCTAGAGTGACCAATACTTGAAAAAAGAAGGATTCGCTAAATTCTAAAGAGACGTGAAGGAAGAGAAGTTAAAGAATTGCGGAACTACTGTACGTAGAAGACTTCGATCAATTCGACCACGCGTTCGACGATACGGATTAATCATCCGATAGATAACTGAAGAACGAATTTAAGA
Organism: Xiphydria camelus; assembly: GCA_963678675.1. Classification (NCBI taxonomy): domain Eukaryota; kingdom Metazoa; phylum Arthropoda; class Insecta; order Hymenoptera; family Xiphydriidae; genus Xiphydria; species Xiphydria camelus. Next base: position 4,551,696 of record OY783200.1, read on the forward strand.
ATCTCTTGTTAAAGCGAAGAGAGTAATTAATCTCATCGCGCGAGCACATCGAGCCGCGGGACGAATTGGTCGCCGAATGAACGTTTTCCAGTGAAAAGTTTACCTCTACTCTTTCGTGCGCTGCGCCTCAGCGGCGTCAGGTCAACTCCGTCGCCGGTGACCGGATTGCGTGGCATGCAGGACAATCCTCCTGCAGGAACCGCCGGACAGGACGATCCGCCACATACCCAATAAAGCCAAACGAATTCACCCATGCACCCGACCAGTTGTTAGTGTATATCGGTCGTATCGACGAATCGAACGTACAGATTTTTTCGGCGATTAAGGCACAAATTCTCGTTAGTTCGATGTACGAGGCAAAAGAATGGAACGATGAGAAGACGATGGATAAAACGAGAATTTCATCGGTAACCCTGATGGAGAAATTCCTCAACATGTTTTTGAAACTTAAATATTTTCATTTGTTTCTGATTTTCTGTAGTAATTGGAATATTTTTCCAGATATTTTCAGGTATCGGTTTGCCAGAGAAATGTCCAAAAATATCCATTATCCTTTCTTGTGACCAATGTCAAAAGTGACCAATTTCTGACCAATTCTGAAACGGTTATTTTTTGAAAATTTATAATTTCTGTAAATATACATACATTTTCAAAAAGTTTACAGACTTCTTTAATTATTTGCCAGTGTTAATTCGACTTTTTCAGAAAAGCTTTTGTGCATGAAAGAAGAATGGATATTTTTGGATATTCCTGTGACTGGTAAATTCTGGCACTTTCTCGAAAATATCTGAAAATGTTCCAATCACTAAAGAAAGTAAGAAAGGCACTTTTTCAGAAATTTGTTAGCAAAACTTTTCTTATCAGGGAAAAATTGCTTTACAGAGAAATGTGTATCAATTCCCGAAATTATCCTCCTTTTCACGACACGAAAAGTACGGTGGATTCGTCCTGATACGAGAGAGTGATTAATGGAGAAGGTACACAACGAAAAGGGATGCATTTGCGTGAACCAAACAGAGAACAGCGATAAACGATCACGGAGAAGTGTTTCCCAGGTTTTTTAGAAATGACAAACGAAAATATTAGCACCTCCAAAGTTATTGTAGACTGTTTGAATAATTCTTTCTTCTTAATTTCAGCGAATGAAATTGAGTTTGCGCACGGTTAATCGGCGGATCTCGTTAAATCGAACAAACTTTAGCAACAAAAATTAGTAGACAGGCTCGTTCGTCACGTATCGACGTTAAAACGTTTCGATCGACTCGATCAAATTAAAGTGAAGCGGGAAAAATACCGAAAAGAAAAGCGTTTATAAATAACGATGGGATGACTAACTCAAAATATGTGTTTTCCGACTTTCGCAACAGGCCCTATTGACTTTCGATTTCCCAAATGATCTCTCTAAGCTACTGCAGGTACGAAATGAACGTTTGTGTTTCCTCCGTGCGATAAAAGTCTGATATACTCATCGAACTCGTTTCTTTTTCTGAAGGGAAGTGTAGAAGGCGTGTCGTGTGTCGTCTACTCGAATGTTTATCGTTTGCACACTTACGAAATCGCTTGTTTCTCCTAAAAGCTGCTTGCGAACAGTTCAATTTTAAGACAGAATCAACATTGGAAACGTACGATGGTTTCGATTGCATATCTCTAAAGTCTATTTCAGGCTTCACAGTTATTATTTATTTCATTTTAGGGGAAACAGAGGGAATCTTGGCAAAAAAGTGGGACAATTTTGATAGAAAAAAGGAGAGGAGGATTTCCAGAAATTAGAATAAACAAGTGTTGCAATAAACGCGATTTCTTTAACTTAAATGAATATATCATTGTTTTGACTAATTTAAACCAACTGAATCTTTAAACTCATCTGAGTGTAGGTTATTATATTTGAAATGAAATATTGATGCAGATAGATAAAATAGGGATTGTTATTTCAGCAAAAAAAATTGATCTTTTTGACTCATTTCACGTAATCCGAAACAACGAAAAGACAAATTCATCCAAGAAGCTGAATAAAAAGTAATTTTAGAGTGAACCCCCTGATGGAAAAGTTTTTTGAACACATTTATGAAAAACAGATATTTTAACCTTTTTCTGACTTTCTGTAGTAACTGGAATATTTTCAAAGATTTTCGGGAAAGTATCAGTTTGCCAGAGAAAATAAGATCTAATAATATCAATCTTCCTTTCACGCATAAAAACTTCTACAAAAATCTGATAGACGAAATTCTGACAATTTCTGAAAAATGTCTGACCTGCTCTGAAACTGGGCCATTTTTTGAAAATTTATAAATTCTCTAGACATTTCCAGAAATTCGGCAAAATTGTACAGATTTTCTCCAGATATTCGTCAGTGTTTAACAGACTTTTCCAGAAAAGTTTTTACGTATGAAAGAGAAATTGATCTTGGACATTTCTTCGACAAACTCCGATACTTCCCCGAAAGCGTCTGAAAATGTTCCAATTGCCACAGAAATTCAGAAAGAGTCAGTTTCTCCGAAATCTGTTAGAGAAATTTGTCCCGTCGATGAAAATATCGAATTATAAGGGAAAAGGGGGGAAACTTAAAAAAAAAATACGAGGAATAAAGAGAAATAGGAGACACACTGTGAAGCCTGCTATTCGTCCGCGGAGCTCGAACGCGTCCCTTCCGAAGGAAAGGACTCTCGCAAAACCGAAAGGACGAACGAGAGCCTGCGTGACACATATTTCAAGGTAGCGACTGGTCCGATCGGTAAGTTACCTGTGTTATCGTTGGCGCGAGCATTGTTGCCGTTGAACGACGCATTGCCGTTGATCGAGCATTTGCTGGAGCTGACGCTTTTAGCGGGAGAAGAGTCGGCGGTGCTTTCTCCACTGAGGGAGATATTGCTGCGCATGTGATTTTTCGAGTTTGGGGTGGGTGGGGCATCGGGAGGGCCAAACAGACGTTTGTATGACGAGTCATTACCAGGCTTGTTAGCGCGCGGCGTTTCTGGGAAGTTGCTGCTATTGTCGCCGAATATGGCAGAGCCGAGCTGCGACTGCTGATGATTTTTCATTCGGCGAGGGCTCGTGTCCTCGGGGCCGGCGCCGAAGATATCGCTGCTGCCGCCGCCCGGGGGTTTCAGCACCCTGGAACAGAAAGAACGAGCGGACGATTATGCGGCTGCTTCTCCTCGTCTTATTTCAATGGTGAACTCTTGTCGGTATCTTTTTCAGGCTTCGACTTTCGACCGGAGAACGGAAGAGGCAACTGCGCCGGAGCAGTGAAAGAAGACAGGAGAGGGGCTTCCCCGATTTACTTTCGATCCATCGGCTGGAAATCTTACGGGCCTTCGCATCGCACCCTGGGGTAAAGACGTCGGAGAGAGATTTTTTAATGAATTGTAAGATGCGAATTCGTACACACAATTTATGAAAATTCAAAGGAATATGACGAATTCTATAAAAATTTTATAATGGCAAATTTTGACGAATTCTATCAGTTTTCGGCAATTTTTACAGACACGTTTTTTAATAGAATCTATCTAATTTTACGAGAAATTAATTAGAAATTGTCAAATACCGTAAACATTTTTTTATGTAATTTGTCAACAATTGTAAGAATCTCGTTTTATGAAATAATGCAAATTACACTCCGCAAAAGAATGAAAGGTTCACTTATATTTTGCGAGAAAGGCCGTTTTAAACTGGCTCTATCTATGTAAAAAAAATAATACAATCCCGATCGCCGATGGAGCATTTTGAAGGCTAAAGTTTCAGCATCCAAAATCTGTCCTCGGATTTTCAAAATCTTTATTGATTCCACAGTTATGCAATCAAAAAGCGACACCGGACAAATGAAACGATTTTTCTTTAACAACAGTTGCATTATAAAGCACAGCTTTTCTGCTTTAATTTGCTATTTTACGAATTATTCTATGATTTGTCAAATATTGATAGATCATTGGACTGATATTATACGATAAATACGATAAATTTTCAACACAGATGTGATACCCTGTTAAAAATGTCCGATAGATAATGATAGAATATAGCAAAAATTATTGAAAAATACCACAGAGCGTGACCTCAGTCGTTTCTTACAATTTTCATATTAAATACCATAGAAACTTCTGCAGATCTTATTACGATCTTATTGTTTCTTATGATATTCAATGTGAAAATTATAAGAAACGTTACAATTTCTCACTCTAAGCAAAAATTATTGAAAAATACCACAGAGCGTGACCTCAGTCGTTTCTTATACAATTTTCATATTAAATACCATAGCAACTTCTGCAGATCTTATTACGATCTTATTGTTTCTTATGATATTCAATGTGAAAATTATAAGAAACGTTACAATTTCTCACTCTACGATATTTTTACAATTTTCTATCATTTTCCTTCGCATATTTTTAAAACAGAGTATATAATATCTGCCAAAATTTTCCAAAACTTAATACCCGGTTTTGACACAAAACCTATGAAACTCTTACACATTTTCACCAGCGCAGCTACGAGGGACGGACCCTGCCCACCGGGACACGCGTCGTCGCGTGCGCCGCACGCTCGCCGACGAAATATGCGCGCGTGTCCGGCGGGCACGCGCGATACTCGGCTGGTAATTAAACGTAAGAGTAGTCGTCTCTCTCCCCCTGTTCGCAATTACGAGAGTAGCGTCGCGCCGTTCGGCGGCCGGAAGCACACACGGAGAGCGCCGTTCCTCTCGTTAATGCTCGATCTTCGCCTCGTTCTCCGGCCAATTACGCAACGGTTAATTAACTAAAATATCGAACGCGGCGTTTAACGTCTCTTTTTCTGGCGGCGACCTTCTTTTTTAGCGGATGAACGAGCGGGAGAAAATAGCGGAGGAGAACACAGCGACGGGCTTGAATAATCGTTATGATCGGCCGATCGTAGGACGAGAGGAGAATCCTGGAGGGACGAGATATGGGTGCGCCGGCGATGTGGCAATTCTCCCTCGCCAACGACGCTATCGACCCGCTCGCGCGTCTCCGGATAATGCATTCGGGCGCCGTGCGACACTCGGGTACATCCCCCCGGAAGCTCTTCACGATGATCCCATGGTCGATGGGATTAACGTTCACCATATTGAGAAAAAATGTGGTAATTTGATTAAATTAGCGGTCACGGGCGGGGGAACGCAGATCGAGTTATTTGAACTAATAATTTATTAAAACTTTCGTCAAAAATCGTTATAACTAAATTATTTAATTCATGTAATTAAATCGGCGTTCCTCTGCCTGTTACCGACAATTTAGTCAAATTTCGTATGTTTTTCTCTGTGCAGAGCGGCTACAAGAATTTGATTGGACGGAGAAAAATAAATCGTAGCATCTACAAAGTTTGTGGTGAATTTCGGGGCAATGTCGATTTATTGTTACAACTATTACTTATACAATTTTAGGAAAAATTACAGCAACGCTTGCGACTTCTACAAATCTTACTGTAATTTTCACAAACATTGTTAGTTATCGTAACGATAAATTGGCCTTGTAAAATTCTAGTAAAAATTGCGGCAACCCTTGCGACTTATACAAATTTTATTAGTTTTTTTTTTCCATATAGGTATAGAATTTCCTGACTTTTCCTTGATTTTTTCTGCTTAGAATCATCCAGGGAATCACCCCTTGAAGTTGTGCCGCATGTTTATGAAACACCCTGTATAATCAAATCAACAAAATTGCGGATAATCATAACAGGCCTTACAGCCCCTATTTATTTCATCCGAGGGAAAATAGAGGAAATTTTATGGAAAAAAAATGGAAACAATAGAAAAACGGTCTAATTTCATTGAAAAATGTAGGCGTCTGATTGCGAGTCATGGAGGAGTTTGACGGCTTGGTCCCCGACGCCGAAATTATCGTCGTCGCGCTTGGCGGCCGGTGCCTGCAGAGGCGATAGGGACTATGGATTTATGTTTGTTATGTCTCTATTGCGATCGGCCAGTTCGCAGAATAGTGGCCACCACCAGCGAGCATAAACTGTGTGAAGACAAGAAAGGTCACTTACAAGCCGATACATACATAGTTGAAATCGGGCCTACAGAGGCGAGCCGCCGCACTACGAGTCAGCGATCCGAGTAAACAAGCCGTCGCACACTTTGTTGTGCGACGTTCATTTCACTTCGTGAGCGACTGATACGGAAACGATAAAAGGACACACCCAACCGAGAGGCTGATTAATAGGTTTTAGAGGATAAATATCGAGTTACAGGGGGGAGATGACGAGTTTTAGGGTGAAAGGGGGAGACTTAAAAAATAGAGAAATAAAAGGGAATAGGGGACAAACTGTAAAGCCTGGCGTAACACAAAAACACGAGGCTGCGAAGAGGTTTATACGCTAAGAAAGTAACATGGATGATTGAGACCCTAATATAGGGCGATTGGGTAACTGCACAAAACAGATAGAGTGCCATCTGTGGCACGCACCAAGCATTAAGCAGATGCCCGTGGTATAAGCGCTGTTTACACGTTATTTTGGATAATAATTGAAGTGTTTTACCTATGAGATTTAATCAACATGGCCTCAATTATAATAGAATGTGGATTTCAAAGCATTCAAATAAATTCTTTCCGTGGAAAATCGTTATCAAAAAGTAAATACAAGCAGCGCCACCAAGCTGGGTTTCTTAGCGAAACTTGGATGTACATTCTCTATATGTACACGTGTAACACAAACAAAAGCTACGTTTGTGGAAGTACGCTAGAGCCCTATAGTTGATGGGATACACGTGCACTAGTACTAGAGATAATATCTGAAGCAGCAGCGCAAACTGCATCGTGATGAAATATATTAACGTTGAAATTTCTAGAAATTAACTTCATTTTCACTTATAATTTCCAGGAAAAATTCGAAATTCTCCGACATTTTCCTGACGCCTAACGAATCCAATTTTTTGACAATTTCCGATTTTCCAGGTCGACCTGGCAAATCACTCTACAGATCTATAGCCACCCTGGTTCAGCTTTCGTCGCGGATAAAAATAATCCCGAATTGGTACGCCCTTCGATTCGCGAGCCTTGGCGGCGAGCGACACGCGGCGATACGTTCGAAAAAAGACTCGTGCCATCCTGGACCAGCTACCGAACCGCGCGATAACCGGAGCGTGTCACCCGGTGCCTCCGCTATTCGCCCGCATTGGAATTGACGTAACGATCATCGGGCCACTTTTCCGCGGACATAAAGACCGTCGAGGCCCGACAGCGTCGTCACGCCACCGTCGTTCGGCAGCGATCGTCACCGTCCCGCTGAAAGGAGGAACGAGTTATTTTACCCTCGTTAAAAGCAATCTGTTTAATTTGTTTTTCGTCCACTTCCGCGCATATCTGGCCTTCGCCTCCGCGAAGAAAGATCGACCGCGTTGATCTTTGATTCTCCAGTGTGTGCCGACAAAAATCTGTCCTCAAAATTCTCTAAGATTTTTCTCATTTCCGGATGAAATACGGGGGGGAGGCATTAAAATTGAGACAGGTGAATCATACGTGAAACAATTAACGCGTTTTAGAAAAAAAATGTTTCCTATAAAAGTTATTTGCTTTAGAGGGGGAAGGAGAACCGAATGTTTTATTTCTCGTTTAGTAGGCGTTTTTAGGGCAATTTTAAGGTCAACGTTTTTTTTCCTTACATAAAAGCCTAGATATATTTATTCAACAAATTCTTAATCTACATGAGAAAACAGACAACTTGTCTGAAAGGTTTTTTTACTTCTTTATTTTCTTTCCATTTAAAGAAAAAAAACGTTCATCTTAAGATGGCCTTGAGAACATCTATTAAATAAAAATAATAAATAAATAAATAATAAAATGATAATAATAAAATATGTAGTTCTTTTTCCCCCTCTAAATCAAATAACTTTTATACGAAATATTTTTTTCTTTCGAAAATGCCTTATTTCACAGATATATTCGTGTGTCAATGTCAGTACCGCAGTCGGTATGCTTTACGACGTCAGACTGATCTGAATTCTGGCATACTTTCCTGAATTTTCAATGTAGTTTGCGAATTTCCCTGAGATTTCCAGATCGTTAAAAATCCCAAATATTTTCTTGATTCCCTGGTGAAAATGTAGTAGACAGATTCTGTTTCAGAATAGTAAGATATTACGAATTCTTATACAATTTATGAAATTTCAAAGAAATATGACAAATTCTACAAACGTTTTGATGAAAAATCTTGACAAATTCCATGAGCTTTTGTCGATTTTCGCAGACACATTTTTCAACAGAATCTATAATCTAATTTTACGAGAAATTAATCAGAAGCTGTCAAACACCGTTGAGCCTTTTCAAACATCTTTAATGTCATTTGTCACACAATTGTAAGATATTCGTTTCATGAAATAATACAAATTATGCCCAATATATATCGACAGATTATCGAATCAATATTATCGAAGTATGACAGATTTTCAACGCGGATGATATTTTCTATCACAATTTTCCAAAATTCTATACTCGTTTTCGACAAAACCTGTGAAATTCTTACACCACACTTTCACCAGGCTTTCCCGGTTCTGTCGCCACTCCGTTCTCGCCTATTGCTCAAAACCGCGCGAACGATCCTTCCCAAGAGGACCTCGACACGATTTTCCCGATGTGGGAGAGCGCTTGAATATTCAACGGAGTGGGAATAATAAAAAACTTATTTGCGAGGCGGAAAAAATTCTTATCCGACATTCATGTACGACGCGCACGGGGTGGTCGGGGGCGAAACTATTCTTATTTTTAAAGCGACTCCTCCACGACGTCGCGGCAACAACATCCGGCGCTGCCATGTGACGACGCTAATGATAATTGCCGGCGACGTGTCGTTTGCAACTGCACTAGTGGAGTGGGTGGGCGGCGTAAATACTCGCGGCGCGAGAAACGCCCCTGTTTAACGCGTCGCTCGTAATCGGGACGGGGAATTATCGTCGGTCGAATGACGCGTTTCGCGCGGCCCGAGGCTTTTTTTCTCTTCTATCCGCCCGAAAAACGTCCCTTTAAGGATTCTCGAGCGTTATACTAAAAATAGTGAGAAATGCCTGAAAATGATTGCATTCGGTAGATTGAAGTAAAACAAAAATTTAGTTAAATTTTCAAGTCTTTTAGGAAGCTCGTTGCAAAGATTTTTGAATAACAAAATAGCACGTGTTACTTATGGGTTATAGCTAACAAACCGCGATATTTCGGAGAAAAGTAGTGAAAAAATTCTGAAATTTTTTGAACAGCAAGTTTAATGAACTAAAATCATCCATGCCAATTTTCACGTTCACCAAGAGGCCTGTTATTTTTTTTATTAATTGTTCTTTATAAATTTAACCTTTGATAAGTCAATGTGGCAACGTTGCATGACGTCACAACATGACCAGATGTTTTGGGCTCCATTTTTGAACTCACAGATACACACAAATACTACTGTACGTCAAACGTTGTTGCCACGTCGCACGAAGAACATACTTTAGAGGGTTACTGTACTTCAGTGGACTAAATTTTAACCCCTTTATGCCTGATATATCATATTTGATATGTTACGAAAATTGACATGAATTTATCTTGAATGAGCTCTAATGGTGCTGGCACCTGTTGGCATTCTGCATACTCTTCCTTATGATGTATTGTTTGTTGCCTATCTCTCAGAATAAATGACATATTAGAAATTTCAAAAAAAAAAAAAATTTCAAAACAAAAATTTCAAAAAACACTCAAAAATTTTTAATATCCGGTCATTAAAAGTAAGTCTCTTGAGAAAAAAAATTTTGTTGGGGGAAAATGAAAATTCAGGCACAAAGGGGTTAACAGGGAAAAAGCCCCTGTACCGCTCGAGAAACCTTAAGGCGTTTTTACGGTGTTATCTTCGAGCGAGGGACAAAAATGATCGTAGGAGAGCATTGGACGGGCGAGTTCCTCCGATCGAGTCAACGATATAAATGGCGTCTCAATAAAGAGGCAAGAACGACCTTATAAAGGAAGTAGTTTGTCCGCGTCGAGTTGAAGACTCGGCGGAGTAGAGTCTCGAGGAGCGATCGGTGATGAGGCTTCGCGAGGAATTGACTAATTGGCCAATTAAGCGAGCGCCGATACGATCGAACGATCGCGTTGCCGAAGAAGCGATCCGGCGAGTTGTCGGAGGAAATCGATGGTGACCAAACGCGGGGATCAGAATTAGGGCTGACATCCAGTCGGATGTTAAAAAACAGTAGGTTTTAATGACTCCTTATTTGAAAAGAATTACCAAAAAAAATGGCCAATATTTCCTCGTGAGCATCACGATGGGATGAGAAAAAACGATCTAATGGCACGGTGCCTAGCGGTCAGGGAATTCTGGAAAACCTGGAATTGTCAGGGAAAAGTCAAGAGGAATAAAGAATTTTCGGGAATTTTTCAAGAATACTCAAAAAGTGTTCCATATGTATATATGTATGCATCTAAGCTCTTTCTTGTTCTAAAAAAGCCATAAAAAATAATATAATTTGAAAAATTGAATTATTTTAACGTTTGTTTTTCAATTGTCATAACCCGTTCTTTGGATTTTATTTAATTTGTTCATTCGACAAAAAATAAATGATGTAAGTATAACACTTTATATTAGATCTATACCCACATGAAAAAAAATGAATCGTAGAATGTACAGTTTGCAGGCAATTTCGGAACAAAGCCAATTTATTGTTACGATAACTACAGTTTTAGTAGAAATTATTTTTAAAAATTTGTAGACATTGCGAGCATTGCTCTAAGCTTTACTAAAATTATAGTTATCGCAACAATAAATCGTCCTTATCCTGAAATTTACTACAAACTTTGTAAATGCTACGATTTATTTTTCTCTATGCAAAGCGTTAGGGAAATTTGGCTATTTCAGACTGGAAAACCTGGAAAAGTCAGGGAATTTACAAAACTAATTGTGAAATTCAAAAACAATTGTGAATTTACGATACGTATTATGATTTTACGATATCTTATTGTGATTCTATTATACATACAATATTCCTCGTGATTTTCCCATACATTTATTATGGAGTTTGCGTTTTCACGTCAAGTTTTTAGCAGTTTTACCATATTTTTGTGTTTGTTAAAAGCTTCCAACACAATCTGTGAATGTAAAACAAAATTTTAACAATGTAGCATGACCACCTCAACACTGAGAATCAAAGGACGAAATCTCGAAAATAATTACTCTCTCTCTTAATGGACCTTTAAAAATAAAAATGAAAAAATAATCACTCGTTACAAAAATGACCAAGTGGACGCCCCCACAGAATTCATTTTTCCCCAGAGCGCCGCGCGAACGACGACGAGCTATTTTCGGTTCTCGGAACGCGGAAACTCGGGGAAGTCCCCCAAGTCGCACAGGTGGCGAGTGCGCGCCTACTTTACAACGTCCGAGGGTACGCGCGGAGCGGTAAAACGAGAGCGGGCCGCGGTTGTAAAGTACGCAGCGTGGATAACGCGATACTCCGCGGCCGATTACCGCGTCGAGGTGCGAGTGCGAAAATTTCCGAGTAGCCGCCGGAGTTTCGCTCGTTGAATTCTGCCGTTTCGCGCTCGTAACGCGGCTCGATTACGTTTCCGCGCGCTTTCCAATGTCTCTTCTAATTCGTGCCTTTTCGCAGGCGAGGAACGAGCGAGCTATGCAAATCGAATTTAAATGGCCAGACAGTGGACACGCCAGAGGCTTCCCCCACCCGGGGAAGCCCCCACCGAGCGTCCGGCGCGGGGAAGCCCCGTGTCCGATCGCCGCACGCGTCTAGGTGCACGGGGTGAACGACCCGCTCGCCGGGCGACGGCGTTCCGCAGCTATAAAACTACCCCTGTCCACAACCCCTCACTTTGTCGTGTCATTGACGTAACGCGATATTGGGTACACGCTGGTACACGCTAATGCTCAGCGGCGCTTCGTCTAGACGCGCTCAGGGAATGCGTGTGTAGTTCGAATCGATTTTCCGGATACGAGAACCCGGCGCAAGTTCAAGCAACGGTAGAAAAATTCGTATTTTTTCATTTTTCATTTGCCGCCTTATCTGAGCTGGAAACTGATATTTGGAAATACAGCTATGTCATGGTCTGGTAAGACTATCTCCCACGCACTCGTTGCTTGGCATAAGTGCGTCTCCCTGCATTTCTGATGACGTCACAATCTAGTAGAAAGAAACGCTTTTATAACTTTGTGAATAATGACTTTTTCGAACTGTTCCTTTTTCGTATGTTACTGAATATGTATATGCGGATGAGAAATGAAATTTGAAATGTGAATATTTTTTTACGTTAAGACCGAATTCAACTCGGCTTAACTCGAGTCTATCGAGGCGATCTCTTTGTCCGGAATTTTCGAGAGGCCGCTTTTAGGCGGACCATAATTATCAATCGCCGATTGACCTTAACGAGTCCTCCCTCTAACGAGGTTAACGAAGCGGATACCCCGTTAAGCGATGCGTGGGTCTGGCTTTATTTTGCTCCCTCCACCCCCGATCGCCCAATTAACTCGTTTGGGAGAGTGACGCGTTAACTGGCGTTTAAAAATCTTTTTCAGCGCGCAGCTAACACTGGTTAAGATCGTCTCTTTGATGTAAAAATTTCACTAATAAACTGAATTTGTTCTGACTAGTAATTGGAACATTTTCAGACATTTTCAAGGAAGTATCAAAGTTTCAGAGAAAATCAGAGAAATGGTCAAAAATATCCATTATTTCGTGCAGAAAATTTTTTCTGGAAAAGTAATACACTGACAAAAAGGCATTTTAAAAAAATCTGCAAGTGCAACAATTCTGAAAATGACTGTATTGTTACAGAAATTATAGATTTTTAAAGGATGACCGAATTTCAGTTAGACATTTTTCCGAATTTTATCAGATTTGTCTGTTTATCGGAATTTTTAGGTTTTTATGCATAAAAGAAGAAAGGATATTGGACATTTCTCTGACTGAAAATGTCTGAAAATGCTCCAATTGCGACAGGAAGTCAGAGAAAAGTCGAAATACCTGTTTTTCCGCATTTTTTTTAGAACAGTTTTTATGCATAAAAGAAAAGTGGATATTCTTAGAAATGTCCGACTTTCTCTGAAACTCTGAAAATGTTTCAATAACTACAATATCAGAAAAAAGTTGAAATACCTCAGAATTTTTTAGAAATAGGTTGGATAAATTTTAGTATCACGGTCGGAGGATCGTGCAGTCGTTATTCGAACCGGGTCGGACGGAAAAGGACGTGGCGAACGCGGAGCGTGAAAAAAAAGCAACATGCAATCCGCGCAGCGAGTGTCTCTCGAGAAGGCGCAAGAGACGTGCAGTTCTCCTTATTTATCACCATGCACAAAGGACGCACTGTAAACGCGTTGCGACGATCATAGAGACGGCATTGTACGACGAAGATTTACGCGCCTCTGCGGCGTGCGTAACGCGTAACTGTAAACGTAGTTGACATTATTTTTTTTCCAAATCCTCGAGTAACCCAATCCAGAAAGGCGTTTGGTGTTGGATCGCGTCGAAGGCGAGGAAGGAAATGACGATTAAGGCGAGGCGCGAGGAAAGAAACGGAACGCGTAAATCGCTGTAGCAGTCACGCTTTCTAAGCTGCGTCCGGACGCTATCGCAGTTTTTGGAACGCGCCGCGATCGACGGCGGTGGAATCGGCATGAATTTCTCTAACGAATTTTGGAAAAACTAATTTCCTGACTTTTTGCAGTAATTAGAACAGAGTAATTATAGAGTTTGTCAGAGAAATACCCATTTTTCTTCCATGCGCAAAAGCTTTTCCGGAAAGCGTGATAAGTACCAACTGACAAATATCTGGAGAACTGTACAATTTTTAAATAATTCTGAAAATGTATGTATTTTTATAGAACTTCAAACAAAAATTACCGAATTTCAAATTTTGTCCGAATTTTGATTAGATGCTTGTCTGAGTTTATCAGAATTTTTTAGAAAATTTTTTATATATGAAAAAAATTCATATTCTTGGACATTTCATTTACTTTCTCTGATAAACTCTGATACTTCTATGAAAATGTCTGAATATGTTCTAATTGACATCGAAAGTCAGCAAGCAGTCAAAATATCTAAGCATTTTTTGGAAAAGCTAACTTTTTCCGACTTTCTGTAGTAATTGGAACATCATCAGAGTTTATCAGAGAAATGTCCAAAAATATCCATTTTTCTTTCATGCCCGAAAGCTTCTCTGGAAAAGTCTAATAAACACTGGCAACTATCTGGATAAATCTGTACAATTTCTGAAAAATGTATGTAATATTACGGAAGTTATAAATGTTTTAAAAAATAACCGAATCTCAGAATTGGTCAGACATTTCTCAGAAATTTTTTAGAATTTATCAGATATTGTCCGAGTTTAGCAGAATTTGTTAGAAAAGTGTTTACGCGCAAAGGAAAAATGTTTATTCTTGAACATTTCTCTGACAAGCCCTAATACGTCCCCGAAGATGTCTGTAACTGTTCAAATTACTATATAAAGTCGGAAAGCAGTCCAAATATGTAGCTCCGAATTTTTCAGAAGTTTGTCAGAGAAATTTTTTCCATCAAGAGGCAACTTTCGACATTTCAAACGAGAAAAGAAAAGAGGCGAACGTAGAAGCTGATCTAAAGATGCATCGGATCGTTGATTGAAAAATTGCCCGTGGCGATTAATCGCGACGGAGACACATTCTGGAAGCACTCCTTCCTTCTTCCCCGGCTTCGCGGAGGACGGCGCAGAGATAAGAGAGATCTTTTGTCCCGAGCCGCGCCGATTGCATAACGGAAGATATACAGGTGCTTCCCCGGGCGTCCGTCGCGAATCGCGAGAGATCGAGCAGAACGACCCGAACGAACCTTGAATTTATGCTCGTTCACCTCGGAACCCAACCTCCTTTTCCGCGGGCGCATGCAACCGCACCGTTTAAAAGTTTACCTCGGTCGAGAGCGCGTTCCGCCGCGACGAACATCCGCGACGTGATATCGCCGCGCGCTGCTTCTTCTAATCGCGGAGATCGCGCGGCTATTATTTTTCCCTCCCCCTCGCGGGCGTCTTAATTAACTCCCCATTGTTTCCGCGGTTCGCATCGAATTTCAATTCCCGGGTGTGTCGTCGATCGCGGGATAAAAATGTCTTTAACGAAGCGCTGTTATGCGTTCGATAATTGTACTGGGAAAAAAAATTCGATTGCGAGATTTCATTGGTGTAGTCTTTAGATGCACGCGTGAAAAATTTCACTCCTGCGCATAAGTCGGGTCTCCCATATCCGAACGCAAATTGTATGATGATGTAAATCATATTTTGGTTATAGAGTGCAATGTTTTTTTTTTTAACGAAGAAAATAGGTACTTACCCCTACTTTAATGGAACAATTTTTCTAACGAATTTCTACAAAATTCGGATTCATTCTCTTTTTATAGCTGGAAAATTTGCAAACATTTTCGAGAAAGTATCAGTGTTCGTCGGAGTGAGTCAGAGAAGTGTCGAGAACTATCCATTTCTCTTTCGTGTACGGAAACTTTTTTGAATAAATTTAATACACACTAACCGATATCTGGAAAAATGTAGAAAATTTTGTAGAATTTTGCAAGATTTCTGAAAAAATCTGAAAATGGCTGCATGCATAAAAAAATGGTCGAATTTCAGTTGGTCAGACATTTTTCAGAATTTGCTAAAGTTTTTACGCGTGAAAGAAAAATGGACACTTCTCAACATTTTTCCGACTCTCTGATAAACTGGTACTTTTCTAAAAATGTCTGAAAATATTCCAATTTCCACAGAAAGTCAGAAACAAGTCAGAGTATTTCAGTTCTTCGGACATTTTTTAGAGAAAATTTTCCAGCAGGGTAATGTTAGATATTATACATGCTTTCTCATATCACCACGTATTTATCATATTAGAACATATATGTCATCAGGAAATGAAAATAAACGTGAATCAATCGACCATTAATTACGAGTTATAGTATCTCTTTTTATTGCCGGGTCCCGCAGACCCAACCTATACGTCTAAGGGTTAAATTATAGTAGGATTAAATATCCTTCACTTGTAGCGATCAGTTGCGAACAAACGGGTAGTGAATTGAGGGCAATTGTGTAAATTAAGAAAAAATTGAATTGCTTGAAATAATTCAAACCAATTAACCGAGAAATCAGTTTATAATAAGTTAATAAATGTAACTTAAAATACAGCGAAATAAATATTTCGTTGAGACAAAACAATATACGTTAATAATTGTGAAAATGTGTATTTCACTCAAATGGTTAGCTCGAACGATTTAATCGTACCAAATAATCATTGCAATATTTAACGAAAATTCACTCGGCCCAATAAAACCAAATAAACCGCCCACAAATAAACTGTTTTCTCGGTGTTAAGGTCTCTCGAGCGGTACAGGGGCCTTTTCCCTGCTAAAAGTTAGTCCACCGAAGTACAGTAACACTCTAAAGTATGTTCTTCGTGCGATGTGGCGACAACGTTTGACGTGCAGTAGTATGTGTGTATCTGTGAGTTCAAAAATGGAGCCCAAAACATCTGGTCATGCATCTGTACGCCATGCAACGTAGCCACATTGACTTATCAAAGGTTACATTTACAAAGAACAATTAATAAAAAAAATAACGGGCTTCCCAATGAACGTGAAAATTGGTATAGATGATTTTAGTTCATTAAACTTGCTGTTCACAAAATTTCAGAATTTTTTCGCGCATTTTTCTCAGAAATATCGCGGTTTGTCAGCTATAACCCATAAGAACACACGTTATTTTGTTATTCAAATATCTTTGCAACGAGCTTCCTAAAAGACTTGAAAATTTAACTGAATTTTTTGTTTACTTCAATCTAACGAATGCAATCATTTTCAAGCATTTCTCACTATTTTTAGCATAACGCTCGAGAAACCTTTTTTCGTTCGAACAGAGAATCGACGATTATTTTACAGATCGCGCGCTTCGAGGATCCAGTCGTCACGCTCCCCCCGATGGACTTGACTCGCGGGAGAGCGTGCTTCAAAGGAGGAAGAGTAGAGATCCAGCTGCCCTCCCCGAAAGGAAACGGGATTCCCCATTTGTCATCGCGTCGGACTCGACTTTTATCGCGAGGAAAGGTGCGCGCGCGCGCGCGCGCGCGTCCATTACGATAAGTAAACGCTCGGCCGAGTATATCCGCTATAAAAGCTGCCCCGTAAAAGCTGATTGCGAGCGCCGGCAATTGAGAATCGCTCCGCGGTCGTGTATCCTGAATCGCTGAAAATAGTGGAAAGGCCTGCCGCGAAGGCAATTGGACGCTCGTTAGACGCGCGCGCGCGCGCGGGCGATACATCCGCTTTATCGCGAAGCGGAAGAGGCGGGGAGAGAAATTCTTCTCGAAGCGTACAATCGGGGAAGATGATCGGACGAGATCATTGGCAAAGCCGTGACGAAAGGGGAGGATTGTTCGAAATTCCTCCGTCGAGTCGCGGGAGAAAGGAAAAAGGCTGAAAGAACGTAGCTGAACTGGAGATTGGCTCAGGTCGGACTGGGTTGCGCGATTCCCTCCTTGCGGTGCATCGCGCATCCTGCCCTCGCTGTTCCCCGGCGGAGACGGTAACTCCGCCGGAAGAAACGGCTATCACGCGTGACGCGCGGTCGCTCCGCTGCCGCGGAGGATCGCACGATGATCGCTTTACCGTTTTCCTGCTTTTCGTTTTGTCCCGGCGAGGAGGTCATCGCGGATTTTCCGCTCGCCTCGAATTATCGGTGGAGTTGCACCGCGGGGAAATAATTGCTGGTGTCGGAAAAATATTGTTTCCAGCAAGAAGAGATGGAAAAATTTCTGAAAAACCCTCACAGAGTTTGTATAAGAGAAATGTCCGAAAATATCCATTTTGCGCTTTCGTGTACAAAATCTTTTTTGAAGAAGTCTAATAAAAACTGATAATATCTGAAAAAATCCGGTTCTACAAAATTTCTGAAAATGCATGCATTTTTGCAGAAGTTATAAACTTTCAAGAAATGATCGAATTTCAGTTGGTTAGACATTTTTCAGTTTATCGGAAAACTGTTGTCTGAGAGGTTTTTTTTATTTCTTTACTTTCTTTCAATTTAAAGAAGAAACGTTCATCTTAAAATGGAATTGAGAATATTTACTAAATTGAAAATGAAAGATGCAGTTCTCTTTCGCCCTCTAAAGCAACTAAATTTTATAAGAATAACATTTTTTTTCTAAAATTCGTTAATTGTTTTACAGATATTTGTGTGTTTCAATTTAAATCCCTTACCCCGTATCGTATACATTCTTGATTCAAGAGCATCTTTATTGGAACAAGAAATTTTCTTTCTGCATGAAAAAAAAAACTACTTGAGCAGGTTAAATATTTTCTTACACGAAGAAAAACACGACAATCATGGAATTACATATATCATGTTTCTGATTGAAGACAATATTTTTCTGGCACCAGCAATTATTTCTCTCAGTTCGGATGCTTCGAAATCCGGAAAATGCGGAGTATTGAGAAACTACATTTAATCGGAAGGAAAGTTATCGCGATTCGCGGAAGATTGACCGATAACGAGATCATAAACGGCACCTCGCGTGCAGACGCCGCTATCGAGCACACGTGAGCGTGCACTCGCGATAAATCGGAGGGATTTCGAGGGTGAGACTGATAAGAAACTGTTAGACTTGATCCTCTTGAATGGCTCGTGAAATAAATAGGATATCTGCTGTAATTCCGGCTATCGGACATATTTTTAGAACGTTTTATTGGCGTGTTTAAGGCTGGGGCGATAAAGAAAGTTAATGAAGGGCGAGGCGACGAGGAGTTACGAGTCGAATACGAAATTAACTTTGCTTGGTATGGATATACGTTGCGCGCGGGATACGACAAGTTATTGCTGGCACTAAAAAAGGGAAATGTGGGTCATTCGCTCAATTATCACGAATTAATTGGCTCCTTTTTATGCGGGGCGTGCGCTAAACAGGAGAAGATCGCTAAGATTAAACCTCTAAAAACGATGGATCAGAATTCGACTTCCTGCATTTCGTAATACAATACAAATTAGTCAATTAATCAATGAATATCCTGATGGAAACATTTCTGAAAAACTGAGATATTTTGACTTATTGTAGTAATTGGAACATTTTCAGACATTTTCCAGGAAGCATCAGAGTTTACCAGAGAAAGTCAGAGAAATGTCCAAAAAAGTAAGCATTTTTCTTTCATGCGTACCTATATAGGTACTTTTCTAAAAAATTCTGATAAACTCGGACCGATATCTGATAACATTCCGAAAAATTTCTGACCAACTGAAATTCGATCATTTTTGGAAAATTTATAATTTCTGTAAAAGTACATACCTACAGATATTTAATTAATTTTCCGGAAATTTTGCAGAATTTTACACTGATATTTTTCAGTGATTATTAGACTTTGTCAGAAAACTTTGCGCATAAAAGAAAAATGGATATGTCCAGACATTTCTCTGACGAACTCTGATACTGTCTCGAAAATGTCTGAAAATGATCCAATTACTAGAGAAACTCATAAAGTCAGTTTTTTCAGAAATTTGTTAGAGAAATTTTGCCATCAAAGTAATGCGAGAACGAGTCCCTCTATCGCCACATAACGACGATTTCTCGTTTTCGCTCATCCCTTTCAGAGCTATTCTCCTAATATCCCGCAGCGAGGGGGGCGAGAAAATCCATCGGATATGTCAGAAGATCAATTTAATTCGCGAGGTCCGAGATAGGCGAACCAAAACGCGTGCGTTTGACCATCCTTATCCTTATCCGGAGATCCGATCGATCCGGCCGTCGTGGTTCGGCCGAACGGAGTTCGTCGACCGATAAGGCCAGCGGGAAACACCTTTCCTCCCGCTTCCGGAAATTAAGCGACCCGCCGCGAAAGGAGGCTCGTTTGTTTCAGCCGCAACGTTGCTGCAACGACGAGACCGAGATAAATGGGAGACGAATCCACCGGAGCCCTGTTCCATTGAGCGATACACCGCGGCGTCGGGGGGGATGATAAATCCACCCCCGCACGGCAACTGTCGATCGAAGGAAGGCGGAAAGTCGCCCGCTGAGGTTTTTCCGGAACTCTCCTGGCGATTCTGGGGAGCTTACAACCGCCGCAATCGCGCGGGGCCTGGTAACAGCGCGACCTTAAAAATAATCCGCAGGATGCGTCATCGAATTACGCCTCCCCGCGCTCTGACACCTCGAAAAAGAAATTTCTTCACGGAAGAAAGAATGCTGTACGAAGCATTCAATAAATGGAGAAAAGAGTGATGTTTCGCAGAACAGAAATTGTACTCGGGAGTGACATAGCACGAAGTATCGTTGTACCTACATACATTGTAACGACCACTGTGTGTCGAATAGAAATTAATTCTACATTCATAGCAACATTCAAGGTCTTTCACAGCCCATAGAACCACTATACTGAGGGAAATTGTATAGTTTACACAGTAATGATATCAGTTTATTAATATAAGAATAAGTTCTAGTGTTGCCTCAGCAATACGTATTTCTATTTCAATTATACGTACCAAAGATGAGGCTAAACTTACTCGCCAGGAAAGAAACTTCAGTCACTATTGTCTCATTACCTATGTGCTTCTGGCTCATATTTGTATAATGCTTTTTTGAAGATTACGTTTTAATCTACAATAGAGTCTTATATCGATACAGGCCAAACATTCATTGATAATGAGATAATAGCGATTGAATCTTCTTCCCTGGCGAGTAAGCTTAGCCTCACATGGTATACTCTCTAGTTAACCTCATTTAGCCTTAAAGCATAGCTATCTTTGCTATATTTATTGCTGTGTGTGATCTATACATCTTTCCCAGTGCAGTAGTTTATTAATATTAGGATAAGTACTAGTTACCTTAGCAATACGTATTTCTATTTCAGCTATACATATCATGTGGGGCTAAACTATCTCATTATTTATGAATCTTTTGCCCATATCGATACAAGACTTTATTGTAGATAAAAACGTAATCTTCAAAAAAGTATTATACAAATATGAGCTAAAAGCTGGTAGATAATGAGATAATGGTGACTGAAGTTTCTTTCCTGGCGAGTAAGAGTTTAGCTTCCATATAGTAGTTATTTCAGCAATACGTATTCTACTTGCAACTATTTGGTATTGCTATATTATCTATACTGTCTAATTAACCTCATTTAGCCTTAAAGCACAGCTATCATAGCTATACTTATTGCTGTGCGCGACCTATAAATTTATCTCGGTATAACATATCACATACGAGCATATCAAACATATTTTATGTTCCTCGCGAAGACAAATTTTACTACATGAAATATCATTAATCACTCCACATCTTTTTTTCCGTGAAAGAAATACTCCACCACCGCTGTAGTCTAATCGTCCTCTGAACTCGAAAAAACCTCCCCGTTCGCCGCAACCCCCGCGAGATCAGTACCTTTTCTTGCCATAGCCGATATTATCGAGCTCGATATGTCTGTAAGCGGCGTACGTGGCCATGATTTTCCTCTCTTCCAAAAATTCTCTTTTCCACCCGGTGAAAAGCCGACCTCCTCTCTTCTCAGCCCAGCTGCGGTCTCTCCCTCTCAGGTCCCGGGATGCGCACTCCCCGCGTCTGATCCTTACTCGGGCTCCTCCCCGCCTTTCCACCCCCGACAGTCCAGCTAAACGATCTCGACGCGTTCTCGAGGCTTGCAACGTCCCCGAAGACGGTGAATATCGCGTGAAACGAAAAAGAAAAAAGCGAGAGGAAGACTCGACTTCCCGACCGGCGCCGGAAGTGATCCAACGATGCGCACGTATCTCGCTTTCAGAGCGAACTGACGAGCGAATGCGCAGGAGCCGGCATATAATAGCGCTCTCTCTGCCGCCGTACCCCAACTTCCCCCTTCCCCGTCGGCCCCCACCCTCGCCCCCACCGGCGAAGCGCTCAGCTAGCCGCCTCCAGTACTTCCACCCCCGTGGCGCTGACAACACTGCCGCCGCCGCCGCCGCCGCCGTCGTGCATTCACCTCAATCAATACGCGCGGCCAACCAGACCGTAGGAACACGGAGGAGGATCGCCTCTCTCTCTCTCTCTCTCTGTTTCTGCATAGATGCACGCGGTTCTGCTGTAGTACTCCCAGATAAAATGCCTGTCCCCCAAAGGCGTCTAAAAGACGTGTACTTTGGAATGCCTTTACGGACGTACGAGAAATTGTCTTGAGGGACTACTCGGACTGCACAAAGCCAAAAGACGTCTTTAGCACGCCTTTTATCATTGGAAGACGTCTTTAGGACGACTTATGACTAAAAGTCGTCTGAAAGTGGAACACAAGACGTCTTGAAGATGACCTGAAGACGTTTCCACCGAAAACAAATAGTCATTATTCACCCTGTTTTTCCTCGTTCCAGTAGTTATATGAGGCTGAACTTACTCGCCAGGAAAGAAGCTCGAATCACTATTATCTCGTTGTCTATGAGCTTTTGGCCCATACTTTTGTAATACTGTTTTGAAGATTACATTTTTATCTATACCAAAGTCGAATATCAATGTAGGCCTGATGTTCATAAATAATGAAATAAGTAGCAATTCGAGTTCCTCTCCTGACGAGTAAGTTTAGCCATGCATACATTTAGCCCCTTCGATATCTTTTTTGCCTGCCCGAAAGACAATGTTTAGTCGCGATTATAAGACGCCTTTTAGTCGTCCCTGAGGAGTCGTTTGAAATACAATTTTCGGACATGCCGTGGACGTCTACAAGCAAAGACATTAGACACGATTTGTGTGTGTGCGGTACACCAAAAGATACCCGTGGCTCTTTAGGGGCGTCTTTTTGGCGAGTTTCGGACGACTCCGGGGGAAGCTCTTCTTCGTCGACCGGGGAGCTGCATATCCGTGTCGAGGGGCGAAGAGAGGAGGTCGAAGTTCGTGCACGCGTGGAGGAGGAGTCTTCGGTGTTCTGGCGGCGCTTTCCTGCGGCTTCCACAGTTTCAAATTTCCGGCTGGTGGTCGGGTAGACTTGCGGGAGGGGTTCGATCACCCTCGAGGCTGACTCGATAAGTAGAGGACTTGGGTACCATCGACGGGGTGGCCGCTAATTCGGATGAAAAAGATTCCTTAACGATTCCGAAGAGTTATATCCGACAAAATCTTCAGAGTTGTGAAGAAATAAAGAAAATTTAATAAAAATCATAAATTCGTCTCGATTAAATTTCCAAGTTTCTATTTACGAATTTTCCCCAACGGACACTCAATTCCCTGATATTTCTCTGACGCATTTAATAAGATTCCCCGACACTTCTAAATTCCCCAGGTTTTCCCTGACAGTGGGACGAAAAGTCGCCCGACGAAATCTTCGGAGTTGCGAGGAAACCGAGATATTTGTCGATTGGAAAAAAAACTGCACGAGTTCGTCTTGATCAAATTTCGAACTTTCCATTTACGAATTCTCCCCGACGAACATTACATTTCCCAACACTTTCCCGACGCGTTAAAAATCCTCGATACTTTCAATCTCCCAGGTTTTCCCTGTCAGCGGAACGAAAAGTTCCCCGACGAAATCTTCGGAGTTGCGAGAAAACGGAGATATTTTTCGACTGAAACAAAAAAACACTCGGAAACATTTAATTAAAAACATAAATTCTTCTCGATCAAGCTCTCCACTTACGCGAATTTACCCCGACAAACACGCGATTCCCCCACATTTACCTGATACTTTTAGGTCTCCCAAGTTATCCCCGACAGTGGAGAGCAGCCCTCGACCGAGTCGAGGGTGGCGTCGCTGACTTGCGTTTGCGAGGAGTATATAGAGGGGCGGGGCGGATCGCGGGGGGGATACGACGAAGCACTAAAACTGAGGGGTCGGGTCGATACGACGTGGTTTATGGGTGGGATAATATCTATTCATCGCGATTTCTCGAGCTGGATAAAGAGGGATCCTTCGCAGGAAGATGACCGAGAATTGGAGCCTTCCTCGAACAAGGTTCTATGTTACTAATTGTTTTTTCTAACATAGACCCTTATTCGAGGGAAGGCTTCAATAATTGGGAACTGTCTTATGGGCGGAGCTAAAATTAATATGGCGGCTTTAAAAGTGCAGGTTCAATGTATTTCAATGGGTTAAAAGTAGTTTTTACGTAAAATATGATTAACATTAATGTGAAATTTGCCTGTGGGCGAATACAAAACCGGGTAATAGGAACTTCCTTGAAGGGGAGCGTGTTTTAAAATCTCTCGGAAGCTGGAACATCTGAAGAATGACTATTTTGGAGAAAACATTTAGGTTAAGCATGTACACGCATAGGCAACGGAAATATAATCAGCACTCGAAAAATGACGCGAATACACTTTGACATACGGCGTAACTGATTTTATTTATAATATTATCATCAACTTTTCTAAAAATCGATTTTTTCTAAATTTCCAAACGCGTCTGGAGTGTACACGAAGCGTTTGCCCGGCTTTGGAAAATAATGGAAAGACACGTTGTCTTTCTTTACACGACTTTGACAGCCAGGAACGTAGCAAAGAAGTCTACCTTTCGATTTCACTGGTGGTTTTAAGAATTCGGACGTCATTTTGCGAAACAATAAATTATTATGTGCACTCTCCTATTCTAACGCATTGCTAAGCTCCAAAACTGCAATCTAAAACTAGTTTGTTTTTTCGCCGCCAGAGGTCATATCGCCATTCGACAGTTCCCAATAGATTTCGAAACTCCTTTCGCGAATCCGCAGAAGTATCGGCGAAAGGGTAGCGCCCGATTAGCGAGCTGCGACGCAGCGTGAAATCCCTCGAGGGGGAACGCACGGTCGTTGAGGTATATTTCACGGATGAATCGGTCGAGGGGAGAGATTTTCGGGGGCTCGGAGCGTTGAAACGCCCTGGACCCGATTAGAAGCGCACGCGATTGTCTCGACGTTTATTGGCGCGTGCGGACGGTTCTGTCTGGTGCGGTCGTCGGGCCGTTAAGGGCCGTCGGTGACGAAGCGTGAATATGTATCGCGGGGTGGTCCCTCCCCGTCCCCCTTTCGAAGCCTGGCGAACGAGGGTGACTCCGGCGGGAGGATAATTAAAACATCGCATCTCCTCACGGACAAGCGGATATTCGAGGCGCGCAACTGTCGCGTGTTTTCATCAATTGACTCTCGATTTATATGGTCTGGCGTGATGGCAATTCTTTTGATTAAAATTTAATTCATTTGCTCTTCGTTGTCCGATGAAAGAAGAGCCACGGAACGACGCGTGGGACTGATTTCAAGGCCCCCCGTTCGGTCGGATGTTCGAAACTAGTGGGTTTCATTGATTCCTTGTTTGGAAAGAAAAAATTACCAAAAGTAACCAATCTTTCATCATCTGAGCGTTACGAGGAGACGAGAAAAAGCAGTCTAATGGTGTTTGTAATATATTCGGTTGAGTTTTGAGGAGATGATGTTGAAAGAAAATGATTGAGATTTGAAATCGAAATGATTTATTCCCTGATGGGGAAAAACTTGGCTGAGAAATTTCGGAAAAACTGACTTTTTTTTTAACTTTCTTTATTAATCGGAACATTTTCAGACTGCATTTTCGAGAGTCAGAGAAATGCCCGAAAATGTCCAGTTTTGTTTCGCGAACAAAAACTTTTCTGAAAAAGCCTAATAAGACACGGGCAATTGGAATTACTTCGAAAAATATGGAAAATTCTGCAATATTTCGGAAAAATTTTGAAAATGTATTTTTACAGAAATTACGAATTTGTAAAAAACGATTGTCACAAATTTTGCACAATTTGTTAAAATTTCGTCAGATATCGGTTCAAGTGTATCAGAATTTTTCAGAAAAATTGTTATGCATGAAAAAAATGAATGAATGAATGAATGAAATCTTAAGTATAATAAACTTTTCATGACTTTTTAAAACAAGAATAACTTTCTACTGTCTTGATTGAAAAAAATGACCAAGTAGAGAAACCCTGTAATTATTTCTTCGTCTATTCCAGTCGTTGGAATCCTGCGGTCTTCCGCTTTATTAGACTCGGCGTATCGGGGTAGGATTTTTTAAAGGAAAGTCACCCTCCCCCCCGAATTAAAATTCAATCCACCCGCCACTTCGAGCTCCGCTCGACGACGGTGATTAATCTCGCATTCCCACAGTGTCGGCACACGAAATCCTCGACGATCGATCCTTCCCCTCCTGCGACACGTGGCACTCGACTCGCACGCGAAATTGGGGAGCCCAAGGGGGTTGAGGAGGGTCAGGGACGAGCCGAGAAATGTATCCACCGGTAGTACAATCCCTAAATATCGAGATGCGTCGAAGCGATGCGGAAGCAGCTCGCCGAGTCCAAGGGGAATAAACCTTCGGTAGATAAGGCGAAGAGGGACGGATGCGCGCGGGATCCGGAGTGGATAATAATAGCGCGGCCCTCTTTTCGCCGGTAATTAAGCCTCTTCTCGTTTTCCCTCCATTTCTCGCCGCTCGTGGACCAGAAAAACGCGACGACCGGACCGCGGGACAAAAGGACGAAGCCGCGCCACTAAAATACAGGGCTAATGTTAGGCAGAGTCGAAGAGCGCCTCGCTCTGAGTTACGCTCGCTGCATTGAGAAAAAAATATGGTAGATTAGACTAAATTAGCGGTCACGGAACTAATAATTTGCTAAAACTGACTGCAGCTTGTTTTCGTCAAACATTTTTCATCGATTGTAACCGAATTAGGGTAAAACGGGGCGAGTTGGCGAATGAAGTTGGCCCCTCGTTTCTATGCAAAGTAATGGAAACGAGGGGCCAACTTCATTCGCCAACTCACGCCGTTTCACCCGAAATATTTGATCGGAGTACAGTAAAAGTCGTTTAAGATAGGCCCGCATGAGAGATACGAATTTTCTTCGGTCCCTTGAAAAATGCCTGTTAAGACACGAAACTCCCTCAGTCCCTTGATTCGTATCAAAAACGAGTTTTACCGTAAATAAATCGGCGTTTCCCGCCCACGATCGCTAATTTACCCAAAAATCCACCTTTTATTTTCTCTGTGCAAGTGCAAGTTGGCCCCTCATCGCCATTACTTTACAAGGCAACGAGGGGCCAACTTCGCCTATCGACATGGCCCGGCGGTCTTTCCTTCGCCAGAGCCGAACGCCGGAGTTGGATCACCGGGACGAGCACGACGTACTGCCGCGGAACTCTCTCCCGATCTTCCACGGATCGGCGTGCAAACGAGCAGACTCCGATCGGCCGATCAAACGCGAAAGTGGAGGATTTCCTCATCGTGAGACATTTTTTTTTTCCTCGAGGCAACTGCGCTGTACAATTGCGACGCTCTATGCAGCCCCGGCGAGATAAGCTTTCGCGCGAGAAACGTATTACGTGGGCAGGAAGATTCCGCAGTGGCGAATCCCCCCCCCCCCCCCCCCCCCCCGCTTTCCACGGCAGCGGCTCACGTTTCAGCTTCGCAGACGCGTCTCTTATTCTCGGAGCGATCGAGTCGCCTTCCTGGAGGGATATGAAAAGGCAACGAGAGCGTCGTTCGTTGTATCGGCGTTTAAACGTTTTCACGAGAAGTCTCTCCGCGATAACGACGAGCAATCTAAACCGCGGTCGGTTGATCACGCTCGGAAAACTTGATCAAATTCGAAAACTAGGTGGCCCGTTTTCACAGGGATCATCCGACCACAGCGGGAAGAGATCTCGCCGCGGAGAAAGTCGCACGCGTCGAGTGCGTTCGTATATATATACGCGAAGTTTCGCGATGCGTAATCGTTTCGCAGCGGGTCGGCATGCCATTAAGGACGAGCGCTCGATGGCGAAGAGGAAGTGGACCGCGGGTCGCGTTGCGACTTTTCCGGGTGATGAAGAGATTCGAAGGTACTATGTACACAGCTGAGATGAAGAAAAGCAGGGTGAATCATGATTGTTTGTTTTTGGTGGAAAGATTTTTTTTTAGGAAAAAATCATTACATACATCTTAAACCGTATAGGGTAAAACGGGGTGATTTGGCGAATGAAGTTGGCCCCCCGTTTTCATTACTTTCCATTGAAACGAGGGGCCAACTTCATTCGCCAACTCGCCCCGTTTTACCCTACTTCGATTTAACGGTTCTGTAAGTTTCATTTTGAAATAAGTCAAATCGAGGCTATATGACGGTCATGTACGTAAGGCGGTCTTATTGAGAACGCGGTGCCCCATATATCTCGCTAACTAATCGATCGATTTTACTGAAATTTTGCACAGACATTCTTGGCAGAATCATCTGGTCTTTGTCACGAAATTTTTTACAATATACGTCATAGTTCATTTTTTATAGGCGACAAACGAACGATTTATATAATCAAACTCACACGTCTGTGTTAAAATTATCGCCATTATATAATACAAGAAATCGATACGTTTTGAGGACTAGTTTTTTTTAATCTAGTTCAGAGCAAAACTTTTGTTTTTTTTTCTTCCGTTTTAGATGAATAGCACAACGAAGATATTCAGGGCACCGTGAAAACTGTTTTCAACGTGACCGCCTTATTTTTTAACGAAACTTACAGATCTGTTAGATAAAAGTATATATAGTTTAAGAAGCGTGTAATGATTTTCTCCTATAACAAAATGTTTCCATCAAAAACAAATAGTCATAATTCACCCTGCTTTTCTTTGTTCCAGGTGTGTATAGCCCTTTAGCGAGGCGCGATGCCACTTTTTCAGCCTCCGTTAAACGTTCGTACTGATGTTTGCATACACTGAGAAAGCAATTTATTCATAGTTAATATACGGATACTCTTGATTATGGCGAAAGAAATATTTCTTTAGGCCGAGTGTAAATATTCATTAGCTATTTTTGTTTCAATAAAAAAGGCAATCTAATAATTAATATATTCCCAAGAGAAAACATTCTCTGACAAATTTCTGAAAAACTGACTTTTTTTAACTTTCTCCGGTGATGGAGCATTTTTAGACATTTTCGAGAAAGTATCAGTTTGTCAGAGAAATTTCCAAGAGTATCTTATTTTCTTTCATGCACAAACACTTTTCTGAAAAAGTCTGATAAACACCGACGAGTATTCGGATGAAATCCGTAAGATTTTGCCAAATTTCTGAAAAATTCTAAAAAGGTTTCAGGCAGTACCTATTTTCCAAAGCATGATCAAATTTTAGTTGGTCAGACATTTTTCGGAATTTTTCTTAGAACTTTGCCAGATGTTCATCTGAGTTTATCCGAATTTTTGTTAGAAAAGTTTTTACGCATGAAAGGAAAGTTGATATTTTTCAACACTTCTCTGACTGTCTCTGATAAACTCCGATACTTCCCTGAAAATGTCTGAAAACGTTCCAACTGTTATACACAAAGTCAGAAACAAGTCAAAATATCTCAGAGTTTTTCAGAAACTCGTTAGACAAATTTTCCCATCAGAGATATTTACTTGGCCCGACGAAAGATTTCTTTTCCCCATAATCAAGCAGGTATACGCCTAACATTAATTACAAATAAACTCTTCTCTCACTTTAGAGCAGCGCATCGGCCGGACGAAAAGAATGCGAAGCGATTCGACGAAAGCGTTCCTCACGAGTCGTTAATAGAGTCACGCGGAGACCTCGTAAAGAACGGCTTTTTCAGGGCCCCGATCACCGATAGAATCGTGCGCGCTTGCACGCATGACCGTGGCTTGCAGCCGGGACTCGCGGCGAAAGTAGAAAATATGGGGAAGCGGTGAAAGGCCCAGGTTTGTTCCAGCTGCACTTCGTCTTTTTTTCTTCTCGCGGGAAGACGCGCGTCCGAGTCGAGAAGTGCCGCTGAGCGGAAGAAATGGACGACCGGTTGCAGCCTTGAGAGCCAAACTGCGGCGGAGTTACCGATGCAACAACATCCGGTCGTATTCGGAGGCAAATAAGGACGTGTGACACGTTCGTCGCTGTTACGTGAACGTTCGAACCTCGATTTCGCGATCGGCGCTTGGACGGGCGTTTCGGAAGACTTCGGAAGGGCGCGGGTGGATTGCGGAAGATGGGAGCAGCTTGGCCGGAAATGACAGAACGACGCACGGATAAGTTTTCTAATCACTCGGTGAACCTGACCGTGATGGCAGCGGGAACAATGCCGACGTCTAATCGTCCGGAACTAAATAACTGTTCGGCCACGAGCCGAAAGGCCCCTGGCTCCTCCAATCGGTGAACCCAGGCACTGCCACGGACGATGGTCAAGCGTGAAGAGGACGATATCGGAACTCCGCGATCCGATCGCCGAAATAGATGCGGTCGAATCACCGAGGAACAAATGACACGGGAGCACGAAATGAAATCGAAAAAATCCTCTCACCAAACCGACATATATATCGTTTGGGTGCGCTGATCACGAAACCCGTGGTCCGTATGACCCCTACACGTCAGTATTGAGGTCATTTGAAGGTCAATTTCGATACTTCGAAAAATGTCATTTTTCGACCTCGGATTCTGAAAGAGCAGGAAATTTCACGTTCGGATGTGTTTTGACCTATGGGCCAAAGTGACCTCTAGAGGTCACATGGAGGCCAGATTCATTCCTTTGAACTTCTCATTTGGTCTTTACGTCAGAGCATGTCGGCGAGTAAAATTTCCCGTTCTTTCAGAATCCGGGGTCAAAGCAGAGATATCTCGCGAAATATCGATGTCGACCTTCGAATGACCTTGAAAATGACCTCTGGGGTCGATCCAAAGCCGCCGGCCAATAGCTCCAGATTTCTTCAACATTTTTCGTGGTGATCATTTCCTCGATATCCGCTTACCATGGCGGGATATTATGTCTGAGAAGTTCAAAAGGATGAATCTGACCTCCGTGTGACCTCTAGAGGTCACTTTGACCCATAGGTCAAAACATATCCGAACGTAAAGTATCGTGTTCTTTCAGAATCCGAGGTCAAAAAAATGACATCTTTCGAAGTATCGAGGTTGACCTCTAAATGACCTTGATCCTGACGTGCAGGGGTCATACGGACCACGGATTCGTGATCAGCGCACCCAAAAACGTATAATTCATTCGGTTTGGTAAGAGGACTTTTTCAAATAACATCTTTCGAAGTATCGAGGTTGACCTCCAAATGACCTTGATCCTGACGTGTAGAGGTCATACGGACCACGGATTCGTGATAAGCGCACCCAAAAACGTACAGTTCATTCGGTTTGGTAAGAGGACTTTTTCGATTTCATTTTGCGGTCCTGTGTAATTGGTGTTCACTCCCAGGCACCGAGAGTGGGTGGAGCATATTTCGAATTTACCGCATCTATGATCCAACAGCAACTCGGCTAGCTTTCCTATCAACAAATAGACAGCCGTACTGACAGCAAAAGAGGATAACACCTGTCGCGTTATTGATTCGCATACGCGGCAAATTCGGAGTACACTTCACCCGCCCTCAAAACCTGGGCATGAACACCCTGTATAGAACTTTCCCGCCTGGATGTGAAGGCACTGGAACGAGCTCAATATCAGTGTCCAGTGAGAACGTCCGCCAATTTTAGTCCAATGACGAGCATTGTACATCCTATCCCAATTTTCACTCGGGGATCGTCAGACGGCGGGGAGGCGAAGGCGGAGAAGGCGACCCCGCGGCACGGGGCGCTTTGACGTCAGCTGCGGCGTTCGAAGGAGGGCAAAAAAAAATCAAGGTCCCGTGCTCCAGATCGGAAGCCGCAACGTGCGCAGCGGCCGGCCAACGATCGATACTCCATTTTGGAGAGCCGTGCTCCTCTCCCCCTCGCGTTCTCCTCCACCCTCGCGCATCTCGAGAGCGCTCTGCGATTCTCCGGTCAATTCGGGAGACGAGTCGCGAACTGCAGGTGGTAGCGAGGCGGGGCCTTCCCCGCGCGAGAGAACGGTCGACCTCAGCGTGTCCCACTTGCGCGGGGACTTTTTTCCACGGAATTTTTCTAAGCTGGACCCCCCCCCCTCCTCTCCCCCCTCCCACAGAGCATCCGGACCGTAATTCCGCGATCGATCGGCGAGGCGAAGCCTGGAAACTCGGATAACGATGACGAAGTGCCTCCATTTGTCACGGTCTTTGTTTGCCGCTCGCGCAGGTGAGATCAAAGACCTCGGCGAGATCTCTGCCGTTTGTCGAAATCCTTTTCGCGAAGGAAGACCTGTCGCGAGGCGACGAGGATTCACGGACGCTGCGGTGAGCCGAGAGGCTCTCGAAGCTTCGGAACCCGAGTTGAAATTGGGATAGGCTGTCCAATGCTCATCATTGGACTATATAATATTGGCGAACATTTTACCGGGTACTAATGCAGAGTCCACGTCGGGCTTTTTTACTGACGATAATATGATCGGTTCTGATTTGGAAAAACAATTATGGTCCAATTTTACTGTCCAATAGCTCATCGTGGGTATATTTTATACGAGACGGTCAAAGCTTGAATGAATGTCTTGGCCCTCACTGTTGAATATATTAATATCAGGAAAATGTTGGTCATTGTTAGCAATCCGATCAATGGCTGCTGATAGTTTTTCAATCATCGACCAATATAAATATACTTTAGACAAGAATTGAACTTTATTTTTATATTACAATAGTTCAATATTTGCGTTCCTTGATGTTCCATTAAATTTTGCAGTATCTATATCAAAGTTTCCATGAGTCATCGATCCTCCTATAAATCACAAAGTATCGTAGTTTTGGTCAGAAACCGACGTTGACTAACGAATGGGGGTCATAATTTAGAAGTTTGGCCCAATATTGTGCGCCAATATTGGGCACCGGGGCCAAGAGCGGCCCGACCGTCAGCCCATCGAAATTTCGACTCGGGAAGAGGAGCGGCCTCGACGCTCCACTTTTTCGAATCTCCAAAACTCTTCGAAAATCGTTTCATATGGATTCGTTCAGAGCGTGGAACGGAATTTCCCTCCCCCCTCTCTCGGCGGTTTTCACGACACGCCAACTGGGCTGTGAGTCCTCGATCAATTAACGAGATAACGCCCGGAAGAAACCGGGCTCGCGGATCGCTCGTACGAGTAGAGAGACCCAGAAGCCTGACGGCGAGAATCGCTTGCAAAATCGTCCCCGCCCCCATTCGTCCCGCCGCGACGAACGGCGCGAAACCGATTCGACGTGGCCGCCGCTGAAAGCAAGCGTAAAAGAATGAATATCGAGGAGGGCGACCGCGCCGTACATCGAGCAGGAAACTCACTCGGATGATCATTGCGCGCCCGCGCTACGAGGAACTGGCAATTAGCCGAGGAGGAACGCAGGATTCACGGGACGTTGCCTCGCCGAGATAGGCCGTCTCCTTTGGATTTCCACATTCCTCCCGGTAGCGCTGATCAGAGTTGCAGAGCTACGTCCGCTTTGATCTCGAGCTCTTTTGGAAGAACTGCGATCGACCCTATTTCCGACACGATTAAGGTGCTACACATACACCTAGTTTGGTCCAAAAAATCGATTTTTCAAAAGTGTTGTTATTTAATAGTAGAAACAAACACTACATGTTCAAAAAAATGTAAATAAAAAATTCGCAAAATTGACCGAGTCACAAGTGTTTATATACCTGATCTAGCGTTTTCAGGTCCGGTCTACCTGAAACTTCAAACGCTGTTTTTTTCACAACTACTTTTTCAAATGCGGTGCTAAATATGTTTCAAAGCACCACTGAACCGATTTTAATGTAAATTGTCTCAATCGCTTTGTCAAGATTTTATCTCGTCCCTGACACTCGTAAAAACATTTTTTAATTAATACTTTTTTCTTGGCAATCACATAAACAGGACGAAATTACTTGAAAAATCACACTCGTAATTGAAACTGTTGTAAAATTGTCGATTATAAATATTTCTCAAAATCACCGGTTGCAAGGACGAGATTGAACTTTCTAGTTTAAGAATTTTCGTCATTTTTTGCTTTCAGATGAAATCCGAACGGGAATTTGTTGGCACCGTAAAAGTCTTTCACAATGCACCCCTTGCCGGATTCAATGGCCAATAACTCGTAAACAACACAATATTTTTAAGTTTTTCTTTTTGATAAATTTGGTTAAAAGTGTGTATTTGTAATAACATTTTATAAATGAGTGTTAAATAAATGAAATATAGGAAAAAAAATTATTGAAAATAATACTTTTTTCAGGCCGTCTAGGTGTATGTAGCACGCGTCTCCGATCAATCTTCTTCCGGGTGAACAACGCCTCAGGGACTCTGAGCGTCCGTAACAAGAAGAACCCCAAAAAACGACAGGCTCCACACAGCCCCTATTTATTTTATTTCAGAGGAAATAGAGGAATTTGAGCAAAAAAGGGGGCAATTTTAATTTAAAAAAAAAAGGAGATCTACCAGAAAGTAATCGAACCAGCGGAAAACGATCGCGTCTAGCCACCGCTTCTTGCCCGTGGCGAAGCCCGCGGTGATGTGTATCCCGGCTGCTGTGGTCGGGTGGAGGAATTTCAGTCCGCGCAATTAGTATCGATAGGAAGGCGTAAAAAGGCGAGGAAGCCTCGCATGACTGGCGGTAAGTAACGTTAATAACAAAATAGAAGGCGCGCGCGTATCGCGGGATCCAGCTAACTGTACATCCCCGCGGTTCGCGCGTGCCCAACGCGTGCTTTATGCAGTTGCGCTCTCGGTATTTTCTACCCACTGTCCGGCGGGCGAACTTGCCTCGCGCGGAGAGGGACGCTCGTCTCCCCGAGAAGAAATTTGGATCGGCTGACGGTATTGGCATTCAATATTAGGACAAGCTTCTAAATCATCAACCCCCCATCCTTCTCTATTCATTAGCCAATATCGGTTTCGGGTATTAAGACGATATAAATATCTTGATACGAACCAAGCTTATAGAAATTTTAATTGGTAAGAGCTCTCAGATTCCAAGTTACGGCCAATGCTGAATGTTTCTTGTTCCGCGATTAGAATGAATGGCAAGTTTGAAAAAATTTGAAACCATTTCAGTCTACTTCAAATACCAGAAAATGGATGTTAAATAAACGTCTAAAGAGAGTAAGTCATACGAGTATAATTCCGCTGAGTTGTACATCGATCCTTTTATAAATCACGAAGTAATCGTATATTTTAATTTTTCAGATTGATGGCAAAGCCCTGTAAGCAATACCTTTTTTCTTCATATTCAACAAGATGAAACAAAATGTTGTACAAGTTCCATGATGTAACTGCATTCATTTTTGTTTAATTTATCAAGTATGAAAAAAAAACTGTCACTAAGGCTCGGCCCTCAATTTGAATATTAAGAATAAAAGTACACAACTACTTCGCGGTTCAAAGGAGAATCGAAGACTCATAGAAACACACTTTGATATATTATAGATACTGTAAAATTCAATGGGACACCAAGGAACGCCAATATTGGACTAATATCAAAATATGGTTCAATTTTTGTTTAAAGTATTTATATACTGGTCGCGGATGATTGGAAAACTATCAGCAGCCATTGATTGGATTGCTAATGATGGCCAACATTTTCCTGGTATTAATATTCCACAATGGGCCAAGATATTCGTCCAAGTTTTGGCCCAGTCGTACAAAATATACCCACGGCGAGTAATTGAAGGCACCAATGCAAAAAGTGCCTAAGTCACGTTTTGCAGCCTTCGAGAAAAACGCGTTTGAAAAGTACGACACTAATCTTAATTTTATTTAAAACCACTCGTTCTAATAGTAATAAAATATAATATGTTAAAAAATCAAGTAAATATAAGCAAACGTAACATTTTCAAGAAGATAAGAAACTTCAAAAGCGTTTTTCTCGAAGACGGCAAAATGTGACTTATAGGCACTGTTTGCATTGGTGCCTTCAATTGGGCAATTACAATTCAGAACCGATCATATTATTGCCCGTGAAAGCTCGACACAGACTCGGTATCGGTACCTATCCGGTACAGAACGTTCGCCAATATCAGCCCAATATGACGAGCATTGGACAACCTATCGCAATTTCTACTCGGGTCGTTCAGCCGGTGGTAAATCGGTGCGAGGAGATGCGCGGCCGAGAAACTCGCAAAAACGCGACTAAAATGTTCACGGTTCGGATTCGAGGA
Source organism: Xiphydria camelus (assembly GCA_963678675.1). Classification (NCBI taxonomy): domain Eukaryota; kingdom Metazoa; phylum Arthropoda; class Insecta; order Hymenoptera; family Xiphydriidae; genus Xiphydria; species Xiphydria camelus. The sequence continues at coordinate 4,587,579 of OY783200.1, forward strand.
GATCGGTAACGCGAGAAGCGAGTTTTTGGTCGCGGAAAGGCGAGTAGACCGCGCGCGGTGTGTTTCGGTCAGTGAACATCATCGCGCCGTGCGAGCGATGCACCGTTTCCCGTTCTCGACGCTCGGCAGCGCGGAATCGTCGAGCCGTCGATCACCCCCGGAAGGAACGCCGCGTCCGGAAGGAGCGACCAGAAACTGAGCCGACTATCGCGAAGGGAATCACAACACGGCCCGAATTCGCCGCGTGGGCAAACCGAAACGGGGCGCCGACCAATCGAGGAATAACGGCCGCGGAGTTCGTGCACGAAATGAAATTAACGGTACGCCGCGATAAAATAATATCGAACGGCACGGGACCAGAAGACGCGACGAGGGGGGGGGGGGGGGGCGATTGAAATCTAAGAGGCCGCGCGTGCCTCGCGCTCCTCCTTCTCCACCGCGAGTAGAAATTTGGATCGGTTGATGTTCGGGCCAATATTGGCGTCCAATATTGGGCCAAGCTTCTAAATGATGACATCCCCAATCATTATACAATGTTGGTTTTTGACATTAAGCCGATATAAATACTTTGATATGGACCAAGCTTGGAAATTTAAATTGGCAAAAGCTCGGTTACCAAGTTACGGCCAACACTGAGAAAAAATAAGATTAAAAATTATTCTGTTAGAAGGATAATCTGAGTACGAAAGGTAAAATAGATCAAAAATTATCTTAAAGAAGGTTAAATTTTAAACCCTGGAAGGATAATTTTTAATCTATTTTACCTTTCGTACTCAGATTATCCTTCTAACAGAATAATTTGTAATCTTTTTTTTCTCAGTGAATGAGAAATGTTTCTTGTTTCGCGATTAGAATGAATGGCAAGTATGGACATATTTGAAACGTACGAAGAGAGATATGGGGTATTCCACGCTACTTCAAACGCCCAACAATGGATATTTCTGAAAAAAATGTCTAAAGAGTAAACCATACCTATCCTATAAATAACGGAGTAATCGTATATTTTATATTTCATTTTTCAATTTCAAGGCAAAGTCCTATAAGCGATACCTTTTTTTCTTCATATTCAACAAAGAAAATGTTGTACAACTAGAAGTTCCACGATGTAACTTTACGTGAATTTTGTCTTTTAATAAGTCAAGTATGAAAAAAAGGTACCGCTGATAAAGCTTGACTCTCAGTTTGAAAGATAAAAATACAAATAAACTATTAGTATCCAGTGGAACGTTCGCCAATATTAGTCCAATTATGAGCATTGGACAGCCTATTCAAATTTCAACTCGGGTTCCGATGACGACGAGTGTCGAAGCCCGCAAGGCGCACTCGATGACGTTGCGCACGTAGAAAACGGTCCCTTTACGACATAATATACAGCCGGGGTCGACGTGACGTGGAATCAAGTCTTCGTTTGTTACCTGCAAGCGTTACAGGTTCGTGAGGCCGAGGAGTTTCTTCTCGCGTTAATTCGAGGCTTTAACGAGGCACGTGGAAGTTGTCGGCGATTAATTTGCACGCGGGGCGGGGAACTTGAGAGTGGAAAGATCTTACCGAGATATACGTAACGCCGCACGAAACCCCAAGTATTACAGAAATTGGGATAGGCTAGTTCAGTGTTCATCATTGGACTGATATTGGCGAACGTTCTGCTGAATACTACTAATACTGAGCCCATGTCAGGCCATCATAGGCAATAATATGATCGGTTCATAATGTAAGTTCAAGGCTGGTTAAGCTTGAACTTACATTGTACAACTGAGCCTTAGCCAAAGCTTGAACGAATATCTTGGCCCATTGTTGAATATTAATAGGAGGAAAGTGTTGGTCATCATTAGCAATACAAATAATGGCTGCAGATAGTTTTCAAATTATCGGCCGATATAAATACTTTGAAGAGAAATTGAACCTTGTTTTGATATTAGTCAAATATTAGCGTTCATTGGCCTCCCATAAATCTATTCCGGGGTGTCTATATCAAAGTTTCCATGAGTCTTCGATCCTCCGCCTATAAATCGCGAAGTAGTTGTGTACTTTTATTTTTATTTTTCAAATTGACAGCCAAGACGTATCAGCGGTACTTTTTTGCTCATACTTGACAAATAAAAAAAATAATTCATGCAAAGTCACATCATGGAACTTCCAATTGTATACAATTTTCTTTCAACTTGTTGAATATGAAGAAAAAAAGAGTATCGCTGATAGGGTTTGGCCCTCAAATTGAAAAATAAAAATTAAAAGATACGATTACTCCGTTATTTATAGGAAGATCGATTTGTAACTCGGCGGAATTGTACTAGTATGACTTACTCTTTAATTAATGGGGGGGCGTCATCATTTAAAAGCTTGGCCCAATACTGTAGGCCAATATTGGACATCGGTGCCAAGAATAGCCCGACCATCAACCGATCCAAATTTCTACTCGGGTTCTGCATCCATCCGTTCATCGAGTTTCTTTGTTTCTTCGCAGCAACGTCATCCTAAGTCTCCAAAGGCTCTGGATCGTCGTCCAAGTCCAAGAATCGCGATTAAGAGTCTGAAATCTATACTTTCTCTCCCTTCTTCTCCTCCAATCGATAGCCCGACCGGATGTCGCAGATTCAGAACCAGCGTGATTAACTTCACAATAAAGTCCGGCTCTGACGTCAAACATTCGCCAATGGGCCCTGAATCGTCGCTGCAAACTGTTTCCCCAAAGCGAACTCTTGATCCAGGTCCTCGCAACGTTTCCGTTCCCCGAGACGGCGCGCAAAAAAGCCCGAGCATAACCGTGCACGATGGTGTGAGCCAGCCGCTGCCATTCAAGGAGACGACGAACATTGACGTCTATTTGCATTTCAAGTCGACCATGAAGTTCGAATAGTTTTTCCCCTGCGCCTTTTTTTTCCCGGCTACGGGCGAACGGCAGAACGAAGCGTTTTACCGCTTCTGGCCGCTGGTCCTAAGGAGGCCATAGGCACGCTTCGGGTTTCCTCGAGCATAAAGGTTTTCTTTGCCACCGAGGAGGAGGAGGAGGAGGGTTATCGGTAACGGTGTCGGGCGGACGAAACACCGGGGAGCAAAAATATCGCTCGCCAGAGGAAAGTTCACATCATCGGCTGAGATACGTCCCGAGTAGAAATTTGGATCGGCTGAGGGTTGGGCCAATGTTGGTCCCGGTGTCCAATATTGGCGTTCAATATTGGGCCAACATTTTGAACGACGACGACCCCCATTCATTAGAGAATGTCGGTTTCTGGCATTAAGCTGATATAAATAGGTACTTGGCAATTTTGTAGAACATTCGCCAATATTAGTCCAATGATGAGAATTGGACAGCCTATTTCAATTTCTACCAGGATTGGAGAAGCGGTTCGAAGAGAAGCTTCCGAGCTGATCGACGAATGTTTCACGTCAGAGCCGGACTTTGTCGTTAAATTTATCAGGCCGCTTCTGAATCTACAACATCCGGTCAAGTTATCGATGAAAGCAAAGAAGAATTTCAGACTCTTAATCGTGATTCTTGGACCTGGACGACGATTCGGGTGGAATCAAATCTTCCCAGACCTTCGTTGGCTGGACGTGGCAATGGAAACAGTCTTCAGAGACTCTCGGGATAACGTCGCTGCGAAGGGACGAAGAAACTCGACGGACGGATGGACGCAGGAGAAACTGACGACGGGCGGAGAGCCTCGGTCCTTCGGTTACAGCTTCTCGCTTTTCACTCGAGACGTGCTCCGAGCCGACGGCGTTAAGAAATCGCGTGAAATCGCATCTTTTCCCGCCGCAGCTTCCGTTCTAGGAGAAAATATATATCCCTTTTTTTTCTCTCCCCTCCCCGTCGCGCACAAAAGACGCGATTTGCTTCACTTTCGCGCTGGAGATTCTTGACGGCGAAATTTGTACGCTCGTACGAATTTGTACGCTCGTTCTCCGCGGGAACGGAGGTAAAAAGTGTTACGAGAGATGGAGATTAAAATTCGGTCGGAGGAGAACGATTGCGCTCTCCGCGGGACCGTTAACGCGATTCAACGGTCTTCCTGGAAGAGGCCGAGCGTTCGCGCGTGGACGAAGAAGCGCGACTCCTTCTCGTTAATGAGTCCAAACCGATCGCCGATCGTGGTCGGATGACGGAGGGGAAAAAATGGCTCGAAATAAATTGCGATCAACGGAGCGCGTCCACAGTATTTTTTAGGAGGAAAAGCACGAATGAACGAAGGAGTCCAGGAGCTCGAGTACCACCGAGAAAATGTAGATCCCAGATTGATCCAAAAAGTAAATCTTTTTATAGATGATCTGAGAGAGATCAGTTTTAGATCCGTTTTATGAGAAAATATGGATCCATGTTTGATCAATTTCTAATCCATTCTGGATCAATTGAGACTTAAGAAGGATCATATTGGCATCCTTTGAGATCCTTTTGAGGTCATCTTGAATATCTTTTCGAGATCATTTTGATATCATTTTAAGATTCCTTGAGGTTGTTTTGTAGTTGAATGGACTAGCTTACCAATTTTCACCGAACCTAGGATATTTTTTAGTTAATTTCGAACAATTTGCACATCAGAATGATATATCTATTCATTTTTGTTTAAAATAACAATTTTCTGTCGTTCATCAACGTACACTCTTCGTCATTTTTTTTACAAAAGAATCTTAAGGAATCGCAAAGGATGTCAATATGATCCTTCTTAAATCTCGATTGATCTAGAATGAAACCGTTTGAATGAAATAAACATTTTAATAATTAACATATATTTTCTCCGTCCACGTTAAATATCTTTTTCGCCATATTTAAAATTACATTTATTAACTATTAATACATTGATTTCTCGGTGTAGTGTCGTTGAGAACTAGAAGGATGCCGGAAAATGTTAGAAGTGCAATGAAACGGGGTTTAAAATAGTGGATTTTTATGACTCTTTATTTGAACAAAAATTACCAAAAAAAAAATCCGCATTTGAGCATTATGAAGGGGTAAGAAAAAACGGTCCAATGGTGTTTCTGATAAAATCGATAAAGTTTCGAGGAAATAATACCCGTCTCGACACTGAGAATTTGCACGAATCGTTACAGCGTTTTAGCGGCGAGAAGATATCGTGAAACAATTTGACGAATCAAGCAACGAAATCTTAAAAATAACGAGTTTCAGTGATTTCTAAAAATAAAAGTGACTTTCTACTTGACTTCATTGGAAAAAAAAAAGATCAATCATTAAAAAAATGACCAACTGGGAGCCCTGGATCTCCGAACAAATAAGCAATCTGCTGCAAAACCGCCTCGTGACTATCTAAACCGATAGGGGACGCAAGAAACGACCTTATCAGCGCTGCACCGGTTCCAGCGAACATATAGATGCCTACCATGAAATTCAATTTGTTCCTTATCGGGCGGGGGGAAGCGAGAAGCGGTCCCAGAAGGCCGATCGTGCCGGATACACACGACCGGAGATCGGTACTAAAGCCGGGAAGAGATATCTTCGGCTTTTTTTTTTCCCCCTCGCCAACAGAAGACCTGGGTGCGGCGGAAGAGACGACGGGTTCCGTAATGTATGCACATCGAATGGCACTAACGAGGGTGAAGCCCCCCCCCCCCCAGCGTCACGCTCTTTAACTCTGCCCCGCAGTTGATCAACCTAATTTCGAGCGAAGGGTCAGTCTTTCCCGTCTCCACGTCGATTCCCGTCGCGCCTGCTGCGCTGGGAGGTCGTGGAACCACATCTAAGTGGCTAATTTGGACACCGTCTTCGATGCTATCGAGGATGACATCATTCGGAAGTTCTTTGGCGAGGGACAACAGGGTGTCTAGCGATTAGGGATAATAAATGTCCATATTTCCATGATTTCCAGGCGAGATCTCTGTATTTTTCTATGATCGTACTCTCTTCATCTGAATCAGTGAAAATCACTGAAAAGTCACTGAAATCCAGTGGATAGAAGATTACTGAAATTAGGGCAACCTTATGTTCACCGGATTTCAGTGCCTGTGCACTGATTCTCAGTTATTTTTACTGATTCAGATTAACGGTAAAAAAAAGTGGTGTTAATCTTTAACACCATTTCACACCGGTATTGACCTACCACACACACACACACGAGGCTAAACTTACTTGCAAGGAAAGAAACTTCAATCGCTATTATTTCATTATTTATGAACTTTTGGCCGGTATCGATATAAGGCTTTATTGTAGGAAAAATATAATTTTCAAAAAAAGTATTATACAGTTACGAGCAAAAAGCTAATAAGATAATGAGATAATAGTGATTTCTCAGGTGGAAAAGATTTATATGAATTGCATATATTTTATATACAGAACATATGGGTATAAATTTGGACTTATTTAATTTATATATATAATTTATATATAAATCATATACGGATTATATCGATGGTGTAGCGCACAAATCGCAACACAACACATTTGTGCGCTACGCCATCGATATATGGTTTATATTAAAATAATGTATAATATCAATGTAATAAGCCCAAATTTATATATGTTCTATGTGCAAAATAGATATAATCCATATATATTTTTTCCGCCTGGATTGAGCTTCTTTTCTGGCGAGTAAGTTTAGCCTCACATGGCACTTGCTGTGTGAATGAACGAGTATTGAAATAAACACGATTTCCTCAACTCAAATAAATATATCGTTATTTCGACTGATTTAAACCAATTAAATCTTTCAACCAAATTTTTTTTCTCAGTGTAGATCCTCCATCCATTTAGTCATACTGATAATTTTCTGGTTATAACTAGACGTGTAATTAGAACAATTGAACATATAGTATGAATAATTGAACATATATTTAGAATGACTAAATATTTGTTTCAATATTTACTAGTATTTTGATTAGAATAACTAAACTCCTTTAATCAGATATGTTTTGTCATTTTAACCAAGTTATTCTTCTCAGTACGGCACTCAAAAAACATACGAAAATGTTACAATTAATAATCATCTCCACAATTCCACGAAATGTTTACATTTCACAAAAAATTCCATTCTATTTCATATTTCTACATGCAAAAAAAAAGATTCCTCAACATTCCCACGACCTCCGTGATTTCTAGCCGCCCTGAATAATCGCTGGAAACTGACGAACAGCAACGATCTCACGTATGGTCACGTGGATCGTAAGAACTCTTGAATCCAAACGTCACGACCTCCGCATAAAATCGAACGAGGGGTCGTCAAAGCCGGCGCGAACGTGGCCCAGAAAACGGTCCCGGAGTGCCTGCGAAGGCAGTAGGCACAGGGCCGGTGAGTGAAGCGAAAATCCGGCCAAGAGTGCGACGGCAGGACGGAAACGATTATTTCGACATTATTGGCGTGCGCTCTTGCCACCGTCGCTATTAGGCGAGACATTACCGCACGGTAAACGTCGCGGTACGCGAGCGAGGGCGTTGAGAATCAATTTGTTCGGCTCCGGCTACGACGTGCGACGGCACTTCGTTTTTCCTTCGAACGTCGAGATTCGCACCTGCATCGCCTGGTCGTTCCCCCCGCCGCGGACTGGTTCCGTGCGATCGAGAACATTTGCAGGAGCCTTGCAACGATTAATCGCCGACGCGAGAGTTTAAGAGAGGGGGGGGGGGGGGGGGGTCTAACGCGTGGAAAATGACTCTATTTTTACGAATTTTTTTAGAGCTATTGTTGAAGTAGATATATTCTAATGTTTCGCATGTTACAAAGCATCATTCGAACAACGTTTTGTAATCTTTTTTGTAGAAAAATATTGAGAAATAAACCGGTGACGAAGCATTTTCGAGGACGATTTTTAGAAAAGATGATTTGCGGTGGACACTATATTTCAGCGTAGAATTATCTCAAATCAAAAAATCATAGCAATTTAGTTAAAACAGATGTTTTTCTAGACCCCTACGTTTTTCTTTAAGTTTTTTTTCCATTTTTAAATGTTTGGTGGTTGTTTGAAGTAAAAATTGCGATTTTTCACGAAAAAAATCCGTCTCATTTTGTTGCTGTAAAACCCCCTTAATGTAATAAAAAAAGAAAAAGAAAAACGTAGGGGTCTGGTATTTTATATGTAGAAAGTGTGTACAAAATTTGACAAGAATCGGTGCTGTAATTTTTAAATGACGATGTCCACGGATTGACATGAAATTTGGACACAACGTTCTTTCAATGTTTTACTATATAAGAAAAGGCAATTTAAAAAAAATTGATTTTTCGACCCCCCCTTAATAAGGTTGACTCATGTATAGGTACCATCATCTAAGTCAAAAGTTGAGCGTAGTGGAGTAGAAAAAATGTTTTCTTCGTTTCTTGCAATATTTTTCAGTTTGGGAAAATGTAATAATCATATTGTGTCATGAAATAACTGAAAATTACTCAAGAAACATTTTTACAAGTTGCAAATATTGTTAACGTCATGATCTTATGAAAACGGTATCTTTGTCTTTAAAACTTTAGTTTGGTGCTGCAACCTTGATCTACAATAACTTACAGACGCTAAAACTGAGCATGTATACAATTTCTTTAAAGCAATTAAAAGTCAAAACAGAAGTTCAATCCAATATCAGAAAGTATTAATATTGGATTGTATTGATAAACGGACGCATTCACAAAAAGCACCTATTGTATCTGAAGTTTACAAGAAAAGGAAAGCCCAGATAGAAGTAAACAATATTTTTGAGATTATATCGATAAATTATAAGGATTAACTACACTCCGCAAAAGAATTAAGGGAAGAAGGCCGTTTTAAACTAGTTGTGTCTTTGTCAAAAATGATATAATCTCGATCGCCAATGGAGCGTTTCGAAGACTAAAGTTTCAACGTCCAGAATCTTTTCTCGGATTTTCAAAATCTTCATTAATTCCAAAGTTATGTCATTGAAAAGCGACACTCGACAAATGAAACGATTTTTCTTCAACTTTGGCTAGGCACACGGAGTGCAAAAAAAGTCATAGCTAAATTTTGTTTACTGCGTTGCAAAGCATAGTTTTTTTGCTTTAATTTCCTACTTTTCAAGTCATTCTACGACTTTTTTTCATTGAGTTATTCAGTGTTGAAGCAGAAACCGTCCTCGCAAATTTTGATGTTTATTACAAGATAACCAATTATCGTACGAATTTCGGTCACCGGTCAATCAAAAGTTATTGGAATTTGCCCTTTATAACACTCTTACTGCTTTTTAATTTATATCAATTTTGATGGCATAATATCCATTTCAAGATCACGTTAAACATTTCATATTTCCCATTTTTCGTTCTACTTGATATAACTTTACCAAAAATTATCGAAACCTTTCAAACTCAACGGCACCTTACAGTGTAGATTCTCCCGATTAAAATGAGTACCTGTGAGAAAGTGTCTACGATTTTTATTTCGATATGTTCTGCTTGTTTTAATCGACCAAAATAGAAAAAGGAATGAAGGAGGATGTAGTTTGTACTCCATTATTTTCCTTTATACTCGCTACTTTTACTTGTCATTACGCAATTGTTTCAATCTAAAATTCAGCAGATATCGCCGGTATTAACATTATCCAAAGGAGAAGGTTACAGGGTCGGATTTATATTTCGGCACTGAATAACTGAATGAAAAAAAAAATCGTACAATGATTCGCAAATTAGCAAATTAAAGAAAAAGAACTATGCTTTATAATGCAGCTATGGAAACTTAGCTATGATTTTTTTTTGCACTCCGTGTGCCTTGCCAAAGTTGAAGAAAAATCGTTTCGTTTGTCGGGCGTCGCTTTTCAACTACGTAACTTTGAAGTCAATGAAGATTTTAAAAACCTAAGAAAAGATTCTGGAAGCAGAAACTGTAGCGTTCAAAATGCTCCATCGGCGATCGAGATTGTATCATTTTTGACAAGAATACAGCTAATTTAAAACGACCTTCTTTTTTGCACAGCTAATGGACACACCTTCCAATTAAAACGATTTTTGTGAGTTTCGTGAACCGGCCATACACTTTTTTTCAAAACTCTTGAGTGCGAGAAATCGGAACTCCCATAAAAAACACAACGTATTATAAAAATACCAAATCTCTCGAGTGGCTGTGTCTCCGAACATTTTTACCGAAATCATCTGAAACTTGAACCAGGCACACCGCTGCATTTAAATGTCGCAAATCAAATTTCAGAAACACGATGAAATTTTTCAACCTTAACGACGACCGAGGGCCGATTAGTCACGGTTGGCCTCTGCCGTGTGACACTTCCATTTTGCTCGGCGTAATTCGCTCTATCTACGATCTGTCGTCTAGACCGGTCACTGAAGAAGCGACTACTCTCCCTCGCCCCGAGGCCCTGATTGCTCCGCAGAAGCGCGAGGACCCACACGGTGTCCGGTGCGTGGCGACTCTTCCCCGAGGGCTCCGATGCGTTACGAGCGCTAATTAGGAGCGTCGAGCACTTCGTGGTCGCCTGGCCGGTCCGGGGGGCCCCCCCATTAAATCTTCGTACCGCATTGTTCGCTGATAGAGGCGACGACTCCCCCGTGCGATTCGGTAATCGGGCCTCGCGAAGACGAAGAAGACCCTGTTAAAGGGTTAGGTCCACTTGTGGCAAGCGAATGCACGAGATTTTCTCCATTTTTTTTTTTTTTCGGCAGCATAATAAATATTTATTTGAAAACGATTAATACTGTCGATTAGTACATGTTTTCAGGTACTTGTACAAATTTTTTCGTGAAAAAAGATTTCAAAATGGCGGAGCTGCAGCTGTTTTCCGGAAGTGCCTTCTTTCGAGCATCAGTTGCGGTGGACATAGCAACCCGGAAACAGTTCGTCCAAAATCAAAATTTGAAAAAGATTTGGTTAGTATATTGTATTGGCTTGTGCTTGAACGAAGGATTTGTCAAAATTATGATTTTTTTTTTAAATGGCGGCACTTTTCACAAAAAGCTACATTTTTAAAGGTCTTCAATTTTCGGTTTTTTCGGTGTCAAAAAAAAATTTGTCCACAAACAATGAAAATCCTTCGTTCAAGCACAAGCTATTATCACGATAAACAAGCAGAACAAAATTTGGTGACGATCGATGTACTAGATTTTGAGTAATCGTGTCCACCGCAAAGGTGTTTTTTTGAAAAACACGATTCTGAGATAATCGCGTTTAAAGTTTTGAGCTGCGCGGCCGAGCGGCGAGGCGGCGCGCTATAAACGCCTATAACTCCGGTTCTAATGCTCTGATCAGTATACAATTTGGTGAGCATATTCTTGAAGGCTTATTATTAACGAATATGCAATAAAAATTTTTTCGATTCTCCCGACCCTGACAAGTGGACCTAACCCCTTAAGGTGTTTCAATGGTGACAGTCATATTCAAATTTTTTGCTTCAGGACTTAGTACAACTGATCACAAACTGTATTACGCACGAACGAAACTTTTGAGTAACTCTGTACTCTGAGCTCCTTGCTACACAGAGACCTACTGTGTACTAATGTACCTCACACATATACACTGCCTGGCCCGATAATCGTGGCAACAGTGCTTCTCTCTCCTTAGAATACCGCTATGTGCCTGCCACTACGTGCCGTAGTGGGGGCTGCCGCGCCATGCCACTGGCTATCCCCTCTCCGGTAGCAAAAGTACTACTGAGTCCCATAGTCACAGGAGAGGGCTAAATCAGCTGTGCGCACTGTTGCCACATCATCGTTACTCGTCCCCACCACTTTGCAGTTTCAAGAAAAATCTCAGTTTTTAAGTTATAATTTCTCTGAAACTATATGGCTCAGCACTTCCAGTTTTTGTGAACATAATCCTACAATATCATTTTATTCGCCGTTAGTTTTTCTTGAACATTGTAAGATTGGTTCTGTAGTTATAGCTCAAAACGTCACTGAGGTACCGTCTTTCTACATGTTAGCCATTGAAAGTCAGTGTAGAAAATGCTACTTTGAATTAACATTTTCTTTTAAACTACGTGGCTCAGCGTTTTGAAATTTTGGGAATCGGTGGGTAATATTTCAGTCTTTTGATTGGCAAAATTTCATGAGATTCGTAAGAAAAACGCAAAACCATGGAAATACCTTAAGAGTGGCTTTATCTCGCGGACATTCACGGCTGCGGAGGTAACTCGACGGATCGCGCCGCGCCTCCGCGTTCTCCGATCTGCAAGTGAAACAATGGGCGAGCATACTTGATGTCGGGGTGTGCGGCGGAAAAATCGCGTAAAAATTCTCGGGGAAATTGGCGGTGCCCGGGGACACGGCGATTGAACTGGCCTGAAAGAGAGTGGGGAATCGGCCACAGCTCATAGCTGGTACTCCGTGTACGTACCGCACGCGTAGGTACTTACGGCGCTCTCGCTATGGGAGTGCCGCGGCGGAGGCAAGACTGCGAAAATAGTATGCACACCGGACCATGATTCCGGCCACCGACACCTCCCACATAGCCGTGGTTACCCACCCACGTTTTAACTTTCCTAGCGTTTTCTGCGCGAGCCTCAGGAGCGGCTCTGTGCAGCGGAGGTGGACTGCGGTGTGACCGTGGATAATTTCCTAGCGGCGAAACCCCGACGGAGATTTTACTTCGCCAAATCTCTGCGAAAAACTCTGCCGTTTCTCTGCAGAGATGTTCCAATCTTAAGGGTTCTCTGATGGCAAAATTTCTCTGATAAATTTACGAAAAACTTGAGATATTTTTGACTTTTTTTTCCTGGTTTTCTGTAGTAATTCGAACACTTTTAGACATGTTCGGAGAAGTATCAAAGTTTGTCGGAGAAATGTATGAGAATATCCATTTTTCTTTTAGGCATAAAAAGTTCTCTAAAGAATTCCGATAAACTCAGACATTTATCTGACAGAATACTCGCAAAGTCTGAACAATTTCTGACCAACTCTGAAATTCGGCCATTATTTGAAGATTTATAATTTCTGTAAAAATACACAGACATTTTCAGAATTGTTTAGAAACGCAGAATGTTACAGATTGCTTGAGATATTCGTCAGTGTTAGTTTTTTTTTCGGAAAAATTTTTGTGCATGAAAGAAATTAATATTCTTGGACTTTCCTTCAAAAACTAAAACTTCCTCGAAAATGTCTGAAAATATTCCAATTACTACAGAAAGCCAGTCAGTTTTTCCGAAATTTGTTTAAGAAAGTTTTTCATCAAGACTAGTAGACTTCGGCAGAGATGGTAGAATTGACAAATATTATATTTGGTAGTGTTCGCACAGTTGGTAGAGATTTCGACAAATTTCTGCCGACTTTGCGGACTTTTTCGAAAATTTTGCCAACTCTACTGAATTCTTTGTTAGTTCTACCAGTCTACCAGCTCTGTTGAAATGTCTGCCAGCTCTATTTCTCTATCAGCTCTTAAAATTGGAGCATTTTCACAGAGAACCCTGACGAAAAAACTTCTGTAACAAATTTCTGGAAAACTGCCTTCTTCTGACTAGTATTTGGAATATTTTCAGACATTTTCAAGAAAGTATCGGAATTTTTCAGTCAGAGAAATGTCCGAAAATATCTATTTTCCTTTCATGCATAAAAACTTTTCTGAAAAAGTCTAATAAACACTGACAAATATCTGAAAAAATCTAAAATTATGCAAAATTATAAGTTCAAAAAATGATCGAATTTTACAGGTCATAAATTTTGCAGAATTTGCCAGAATTTTGTCAGATATCGTTCCGAGTGTATCAGAATTGTTTAGAAAAGTTTTTACGCGTGAAAGAAAAATGGATACTTTTTTGGACGTTTCTCTTACTATCTCTGATAAACTCTGATACTTCCTCGAAAATGTCTGAAAACTTTCCAATTACTGCAAAAGCTCAGAAAAAAATCAAAATATCTCAACATTTTTCAAAAATTTGTTAGAGAAATTTTTCCATCGGGGAATGGTACTTTGACTTTTGGTAGTTTTTTTGCACAGTTGTGCCACAGATTTGGCAGAGAAAATGTTCCGCTAGGGACCCTAAAACTCATCGCGGTTTCAGGACGACGGGACTCTGTGCTGGATTATAAAATCACATCAGAATCGAGGTACAGTTAAGAAGCTTGAATTAGTTTTGTGTAACGCGTGGCAGGGAGCGGTGCCACATAACGCACCGTCGCAGCGCATACAAATTGGAAAAGCGGCTGCACTCGAAGAAACGTTATCGACGTCGAGCATGCCAACGACGAAGACGTTGGGCGGAATTGAACATTCCACCTGCGATGCCTCGACGAGCACGGGCATTAGCAGCGAAGGGGATAATTGCGTGCTTTCCGCTCGGAGTTTCTAGGAAGAGACGTAAACCTTCTTGAAGCGACTGACCAGGGCGAGGATCGCGTATCTGGCTGGGAATATGCAATGCTTTCGGCGTCCACGAGGAAAATAACGTCTCGTCGTGGGGCCCAATGCAAAATCGTCTGATACGATAGAAGAAAATGGCAGGATAGCTGCCAGAACTTCATTGTAAAAAAAATTGCATTAAGTTTAATACACGTGTATAAGGCTTTCGTCCAATACGACGGATGGAAAAATATCTCCAAAGAATCTCTGAAAAACTGAGATGTTTTAATTTATTTCTGATTTTCTGTAGTGACTGGAATATTTTCAGACATTATCAGGGAAGTATCAGAGTTTGTCAGAGAAATGTCCAAAAATGTTAATTTCTTTCATGCATAAAAACTTGTTTAACAAATTTTGATACTCGGACAGATATCTGAAAAAATTCTCAAAAATTCTGAAACATTTCTAATCAACTAAAATTGTGTCGTTTTTTGAAAATTTAGAATTTTTGTAAATATACACATTTCCGAATTTTTCAGCTATTCTACAGACTTTTCCAAATATTCATCAGTATTTATCAAACACTTTCAGAAAAGTTGTTGTGCGTGAAAGAAAAGTGGATTTTTCGAGCATTTCTTCGACTTTCCAACAAACTGAGATTTCCCTGAAAATGTTTCAATTACATACTACAGAAAGTCGGAGTTGGTTTTGTAGAAAATTACTCTGTGATGAAACTTTGAAGGCCAATTTCATAAGGAAACATATACATTTTATAATCAACACTGTCAAAAAATTTAACTTTTAACACACACACATACTTCTACATAAAGCTTTTTTCCCCATACGTGATTATGAAAATTAATATACCCCGTAATTATGAAAATTAATATTAATATATATATATGAGGAGCACAGTTCCAAAACTCATTTAGTCCATTCGCAGTTTGTCTTATAATCGCTAAACTATTAGCAATTATAGGACAAACTGCGAATGGACTAAACGAGTTTTGGAACTGTGCTCCTCATATATTCCCCCGTTTTCCAGATCCGTAGCCACCCCGAACGACAGCCGTCGAGGAAACAATTCATCTCTTCGTCCCGGCCGAGAATTGATCCAACTTGGGCCGCGTATCCGGGTGCCGGTCGCGTCGCAATAAACGCGAGGCACGCCGGTCATTTCGCCACTACGAGGAGGAACGTTAACGGTAGTCTGTCTCTCGCTGTAAAACGGACTTCCACCTTTGCGACTTTTCCTTTTTCCCTCTCTCGCCTTCGCCGCGGTAAAAACCAACGGGAAGACGGGGTGGAGTTTAATTGCGCGGCAAAAAACCAGCCCCCCTGCGGCGTTCGACGAAACGCACCCGGAACGCATTCGTATGCGCCGCATAGCCGCACCAATTTGAACTCCCAAGCGTGGCTGCTTTACGAGTGAGCTGCGATCTGAAATAGCGTATCTGTATTATTATAAATTCTCTCTCTCTCTCCCCCTTCCTTTCCATCTGACCCTTCGAGTGCCGCTCGTGGCGATCCGGTTGCAATAAATAAAGCATGCTTTACGACATCGAGCCCAGCTGGTACCGCGGGAGAGAGAGAGGGGCGTTATTTCGGTCTGGTAATCTCTCCAGCGGCTCGAATGCCGAATCGACTTTGGGAAAAAAGGAAGAGCGAAGACAACGACTTCCCGGGCGAAGCGCGCGATCGACCGATCGATCGCTCGCCTAATTCGGGGAGCGTTTGCGTGTGACGGGGCCGTAAAGAAATTCGGAGGTGAAATCGGGCTGGGAAAGGCGGGTACCATCGTTGGTACCATCTATTCGCGTCATCAATATCGCGGTTACATATTTTTCTCGAACAATCGTTTACGTAAGCGACGCGACAGGGCGAATCTAACGCGCGATCCGATCGGATCAGCGTTTCGACGGTCGGCGAGAGGGAGCGACGCCGAGGGACGTGGTGTGTAATCGAATTATAAACGTCGCGTCAAATCGAATTAGGAATCTGTTCCGATATATCGCAGCGATGCGCTTTTGCGTCTACTGATTTTTGCGCGTGGGAATTTAGCAGATGTGAGGGGAAGCTCTGAAGGGTTGGCATGAATTTTCACTTAGAAATTGTCTTGATTTTTCCGAGCTTTCGACAGGAAAAATCGCGTTTTTCCGTGTCATTTAATTGACTCGTAAAGAAACTTCGAGAGAAGAGAGAAAGAAGCATTATATTTAATGGTCTGGAATATAATGCGATATAAAGAAAAAAGCTCGAAGAAGGAGCAAGCATGACAAAAGCTATAAAAATCTGACAAAGCGAAAGAAGGTGTCAAATGCGAATCATATTTTAATCAAATTGAACCTACGTTATTGCTAATATTGCGAAAGCATCATAAGTTGTATGCATATTTATACTGTTGCAAAAGAATAAGTGATGTGTTGAAAATTAATATTTCTCTAACAAATTTCCGAAGAACGCTGAAATATTTTTTATCTGTTTCTGACTTTCTGTAATAATTGGAACATTTGCGGACATTATCCGGGAAGTATCAGAGTTTATCAGAAAAAGTCGAAGAAATGTCGAAAAGCATTCATTTTTCTTTCACGCGTAAAAACTTTTCTAAAAAATTCTGATAAACTCCGACCGATATCTGACAAAATGCTAACAAATTCTAGAAAATTTCTAATCAACTGAAATGTGATCAAATTTTTGAAAATGTACATTTTTTTGTAAAAATACGTACAGACGTGTTTAGAAGTTTCTAGAAATTTTGCAGAATTTTACCGATTTTTCCAGACATTCGTCAGCACTTATCAGACTTTCTCAGAAAAGTTTTCGTGCGTAAAAGGAAAATAGATATTTTCGGACGTCTCTGACTTTCTCTGACAAACTGACACTTTCTCGAAAATGTCTGAAAATTTACCAATTACTAAAGAAAGTCAGAATTCAGTTTTTCAGAAATTTGTTAGAAAAATTGTTCCATCAGATAGTTTCACGAATGACGCGATGTTCTTTCTTCGAGAGATTTTATTGAAATTCCATGAATTTCCAGTTTTTCCGTACCCTAAAAAAGTCCCTGACCCCGATTTTCCAGGATCGTGGCAACCCTGAGGAAGTGATTTGAACGAGAGTATCGCAATGGTGCATCATTGTCCCACTTGGAGAACGCAGTGAAGAAAATAAGAGATTCGCAAACCGGTCGCGATGGGAACGCGAGAATACGAGAAGGATGTTCAGCCGAACGCGACAGGGGATGTAGGATGTTCCCATTGCAATTGGACACCATGGATACGAACATGCGCGAATATTAAGCGAAAGTCGCACTTATGGCTTTTAAAGTGTTCGTACGGAATTTTCTACTTAAAAACACCAGGAAACAATAACAAATTAATAAAATAAAAACTGAGAAATGAACACTAAAGTAATTGAATTTTTTCAAATTATATATTATTATTTAATGTGCTTTTTTTAGAAAAAAGAACTTAGATACATACATATACACATATGGAACAATTTTTTTTAGATTTCCATATAAATTCTTATAAATTTTAACAAACTAGAAGACAGGCTGTTTGACAAATTTGAGCATTTTCGAAATATTCCAGAACATTTCCTATTTTCCCGAATATTTTCCTGCACGAAAAAAATAAATAAACCGTAACATTTACAAAGTTTGCAGTGAATTTCGGAACAAGGCCAATTTATTGTTACGATAATTTTAGTAAGTATCACAGCAACACTTGCGACTTCTACCAATTTTATTATAATTTTTATTACAATTGTAGTCATCATAAAAGTAAACCGACCATGTTTCGAAATTTACCACAAACTTTGTAAATGCTACAATTGATCTATTTCCATGTGACCTGCATAATTCCCTGAACATTCCAGACTTTCCAGAACTCTCTGACCACTAGACACCGTGTATAAATCATTAAACCAATAATTTGTTCCACAGTTCCATAATACTTTTTCATTTTAAAACAATTCCATGATATTTCCATCACTCAAAAAAATTTGGCTACAACTAGAAAATTATAGTAATTGCAGTGATAATTTTCTTTGCCACATAGCAAGAATTCTTGCTACGCTAGAAACATTTTTCTAGTTGTGTCTGAGGCAGCCAGAAATATAGCTGGATTAGCTAAATACTTTGTTCAGTGATGATATTCCATATGCAGCAAAAATTCCACAATTTCTCCACGATCTCCATGATTTTCATAATCGCTATACAGACGTCCTGCTATCGCACTTCGACGAGTACTTCCGAATTCCGACCTCGAGACGGATAAATTAGAGCGCCCGACTTTTGGGTCGGATCCCACTGTCCGATGCGAATGATAAGTCGTCGCGAACAATCGATAAATAACCTTCGAGGAACGACGGTCGATTGAGTTTGGATTAGTTACCATTTAAGGCGGCGCGCGCGCGTTCAACGTGGGACGGACTGGACGTATGTATCGAGGCCACTTATGAACGGCGCCACGATCCTCTCCCGGAATCGCACTTCCGAGGACGATCAAGCGCGTTTTCGATCGCTGGCGAGGATCGAAAAGGGGGTTGAATAACTCCGTCGATTTTATGGCAACGATAAACGGACCCGCCGGTGATTCAAGGTCGTTGGAATTGCGATTATTATTGGGAAATATAATATAATGAAATGTGTCTCCACTGCACTGAAGAAAAAAAAAGAATTGGTTCAATCGATTTTTTTAGTTTGAATTATTTCATGGAATTAAAGCGTCTGTTCTTTCTGATTTTTGCCATGAAGCAGCCATAGGTATTCCTTTCCTAGACTTTCCATGTTCTTTCATTTCGAATTAAAGAGCGTTCCGCTTAAAAACCATGGCTTTTCCTGCAAAGAAGACCTTCGAATTGTTGTTACAAAGTGGTCTCAGTTTCTTAAAGATTGTATTTTCGCAGCAGTGTGTTTCAATTAGAAAAACATTTCTAAAATCTAAGACCAAGTGTAACAGTTAGGAGGTTTTTGTGGGAAAAAGACAAGGTTTTTACGTGAAATGTCTTTTATTTCGGAATGGAAAAATCTAGGGGAAGAAAAACGGCGACTTTTTATAGGGAAATCAAAGGAAACTGACTTCTTAAATATATTTTCTTAATTTAGATAATTGTGTTCAATTCGATACCCGTTCATTCGCAACTATAATACATAATACCATATATGAGGCTAAACTTACTCGCCAGAAAGAAAACTTCGATCACTATTATTTCATTATCTAATAATAAGTCTTTAGCTCATATTTGTATAATACTTTTTTAAAGATTACGTTTCAATGTACAATAAAGTCTTATATAAAAATCGATTGATAATGAAATAATAGCGATTGAAGTTTCTTTCCTGGCGAGTAAGTTTAGCCTCACATTGTATATGTTTAATCAGTCTAAGTAGATATTTGATCGCTACGATTTTACATATTTAGTCCGTCGTATTTGACTATTTATATGCAGTTGGATCAACCGAAATATTTTTTCAGTCTGACTAATATCAACTAACACTGATTGCACCTACTTGCTTCGAATAAACGAGTATTGAAATAAACGCCGATTTCCTTAAATTACACTGAGAAAAAAAAAAAGATTAAAAATTATTCGGTTAGAAGGATAATCTGAGTACGAAAGGTAAAATAGATCAAAAATTATCCTTCCAGGGTTTAAAATTTAACCTTCTTTAAGATAATTTTTTATCTCTATTTTACCTTTCATACTCAGATTATCCTTCTAACAGAATAATTTTTAATCTTTTTTTTTCTCAGTGTAAATGAATATATATCATTGTGTTGTTTCGACTAATTTGAGCCAACTAAATCTTTCAACCAAATTTTACTCTCAATAGGTAGGCACGTGTTTTCTCGCACGAAGAAAGAGCGCTGGAAAGTTCTCGATAACGCCGCGGTCCTTTCTGATGGAAGAAGAGCTCCCTGAACCGAGAGAAACTCAGAAAAGTGTCGCCGCCGTTAATTGTCCCGTCCAACCCACGTGCTCGCGAGGAATTTCGCGACAATCTCGCCTCCTGGCCCGCGAGAATTGGCCGCAATTGCGGCGGATCGCGAGGATCAAGTGGAGGAAGGAAACCCGCGCGACGGAGGTCGGCGTTGCGGAGGAGGAATGGAAGAAAAAGAAGCCGCAGGGCCCGAGGTCCATGACCGATAGGACGCGGAGCTATGCGGGGCGACAAAGCTGTCTCGTCGTTAACGGATTTAACAACCGCTAATGGCGCGAGTGCGGCACCGAGTGCGAGATTTGGATGGAAGAGACGAATTGCTCGGATTAATCAAACGTCTCAGGCTTTCGCGGTCGTTATTGTCGCGGCTTCCGGGTGCGATACGGCCACTTCTCTAGCGCTCTTCGCAGCTTCCGTCTCGTCGGGGCGGGCAACGCTCCGACGCGCGCTTCGAAGCTTCCCCCCCAATGTGGAAGTGTTTCTGTAAAACGTTCAGCTCTGTGATATCTAGATATTTCCGCTTATAAATACACTCCGCAAAAAAAAATTTAAGGTATCACTTAAAGATACAGAGCCGTTTCAAAATCGCCGTGTATCTTTAATAGAAATTATGTGATCTCGGACGCCGACGGAGCGTTTTGTAAGTTAAAGTTTCCAGCGTCCGGAATTTTTTGTCGAATTTTTAAAATCTTTATTGATTTCAAAGTTGTGTAATTTAAAAGCGACACCAGACAAGTAAAACGTTTTTTCTTCAATTTTGGCAAGGCATATCGAGCGCAAAGACAAATCGTCGTAGAGTTTCGTTTGCTGCATTATGAAGCATAGTTTCTCTGCTTTAATTTGCTATTTTGCGAATCATTCTACGATTTTTTCTCGTTGAGTTATTCAGTGCTGATGCAGAAACTGTGCTGGCAAATTTGAGCGCTTATTACAAGATAACTAATTATCGTACGAATTTCGGTCACCGGTCAATCGAAAGGTTGGAGAATTTGTCCTTTATAACGCACTCACTGCTTTTCGATTTATACCAATTTTGATGGCAAAATATCCATTTTAAGATTGCATTAAAAATTTCACATTTCCCGTTTTGCGTTCTACTTGATATACATTTAAGACAAATTATCAAAATCTTTCAAACTCAACGGTATTTTAAAGTGTAGATTCTTCCGATTAAAATGAATACCTGAGAAAGAGAGTGTCTAGGATTTTTTTTTCCTATATCTGTAGCCGAGAGGTAAATAGTTGTAACTCCAATTTTACCCAATATTGAGTTAATACCATTTTCAAACTACACTATTTCAACTGGTATTATGGTTAAAAAAATCGTGTCCCGTTTTATCGGTTGCCAATATTTTTAGTTTTGAAAAGGTAGTATCTCCATGTACCACCAGTGGGGTAAAGAAACTTGTTCTGCACACTACTCAAAACTTTCTTTTATGGACATACGGTTGTTTACCTCTCGACTGCAGATATGTTCTACTTGTTTGAATCACCCAAAATGGAAAAAACGAATGAAGGACTCTTGTTCTTCCACACAATGGAGGATGTAGATGATACTCTATTAATTTTCTTTGTACCCGCTACTTTTACTTGTCACTACATAATTGTTTCAACCTAAAATTCATGAGATACCGCCGATATTAGCATTACCCAAAACATACCGCGAGGAGGTTACACACAGTCGGATTTGTACTTTGGCACCGAATATCTCAGTGAAGAAAAATTGTAGAATGATTCGCAAAATAGCGAATTGAAGAAGAACTATATGCTTTATAACGCAGCAAGCAAAACTTTACTACGAATTTGTTTGCACTCGGTGTGTCTTGCCAAAGTTGAAGGAAAATCGTTTCACTTGTCGGGTGTCGCTCTTCAATTACATAACTTTGAAATCAACGAAGATTTCGAAAATCTGGGAAAATATTCTGGAAGGAGAAACTTTAGCCATCAAGATGCTCCGTCGGTGATCGAGATTGTATGATTTTTGACAAAGATACAGCCATTTTAAAACGGCCTTCTTTTTTGTAGGACATAAGTGATCCCTTAATTATTTCGCGGAGTGTAATTGCTCTCATGACACATTCGAAGTACTCACATTAGTCACGAGTGACGATCACGGCGAGCGGATTGAGAACTTACCTGGAACAGAGAAAAAAGAAAGAAAGCGATTAGCGAGGAACGACGACGATTGCGTTCTCAATTAATTGCCATCATTGCGGGGTTCGCGACTGCATCTCTCGGAGCTCAAGAAAGACGGAGCGCATCGGGACGATGCGAATTAGCGCGAAATAACGATCTCCGCGATCTCGTGATCGGCCGAGAGCCAACCGTTAATCGCGAGATCGTGATTGATTAGGGTGCAATCGACGGGATCGATCGATCGATCGAGGGTTTAGAAAGTGGATCGGGAAGAGCGTGTTACCGATTTTTCGATAGAGCGAGACTAATCGCACGACGATGATTCTTGCGATTCTCGATCCTTCGGATTCTGGGATTGTTTTACCAGAGGCGAAGCATTGACCTGAACATTGTACAATTAGGAGATGACAAATTAATGGATGAATGGGTTTATTTAGATATAAATTAGAGAAACCTCGATTTGCACGAACGATTTCGGGGCGGAAGAGACAGTTAAATAATCTCGAAAAGTGCGATTCTATACCTTTTGCGCTATATCTCCGAAACTGCAGAAATACGTGAAAATCGTAGAGTACTGTCTCTTTTTCTCTATTTTATAACGTATAAAACTCGACTCCGCGGAACTCTCCACGATTAATAGAGTTTCAGAGATACAGCCCCTCAAAAGTGGACTAAAAATGCTACAAACCACTTATAAATTGCAACTTTTCATATGTTGCCTCGTCAATCATTTCCGGTGCCCCGGACGAGAAAAATCTATAAGGCATCATTTAAACTAGACTGTATGACGAGAAAAACGCGACCCCGCGAAACCTGCTACGATAAATAGTTTTAGAGATACAGAGATACAAAATTGAGCTAAAAATGAGAAAAATCGCTCGAAAATCGATACTCCGGTGACTGGCCTATTCGTGGTGAGCAAACTACGAGCGCGCGCGCATTATGCGCGGATATTTTCCTCCCGTAAACGAGTCCTGCCCACACGTAACGCGAGAATCGGCGGCCCGGCGCCGTTGAGTCCTGATCTCGAACGTTCGAGAGAGAACGTACAAAACAACTGCCTACCTACACGCAAACCGACTGTAAGCGGTGCACGAAAAAATATGAACATACATAAATTCTCATCAGTCCTCAGTAGATTTTACTACACTCGACGACACGCGATAAAGATTAATATCAATATCGCGTTACACATTGCATTTAGATTCATTTTTCATTCGAATTACGAGCTTAGTAGAATTAAACTTTCGTTCACTCTATCTTGTGCATTTTTTCATGCCGATTCCGAAAATAGTGGATTTATTGAGGGTAGCTCAAAGAAACACATAAATGTCAGTGATTTTCTGGATTAAAATAATTTCTCGTATTCAAAATCGCTATCTTATGAATTCTTTGAGATTCATGATCAATATATTGGTCATTTTTGGAATCAGCGTGAAAAAAAAATACGTAAGATAGGGTGGTCGATAATTCAATTTCAAAGATTTCGTTCTTTGATAAAATTTTAAGCGTAAATCGAAATCTTTAGAATTGGACTCTCAACTGCTCTATCTTGTGTATTTTTTCACGCTCATTCCGAAAATAACGGATATATTAAGGATACCTCAAAAAACACAGTTATTCATAATTTTCTGTTAAAAGAGAATTTTTGTACATAAAATCGCCAATATTTTATGTTCTTTAAAATATCCTCAATAAATCCATCATTTTTGGAATCAGCGTGAAAAAATATACAAGATAGGGTAGTCGAGAATTCAATTTCAAAAATTTCGTTTTCTGACAAAATCTCCACATTTTCGCGAAAATCGTAATGTCTGGAATCGAACTTTTAACCACTACAGTCTTGTGTATTTTTTCACACTGTTTCCAAAAATGACGGATACATCGAGGATACCTCAAAAAATCACCAAGCTATTGACGATTTTCTATGCAAGAAAAAAGTTTTCTACCTAAAATCGCTAAAATACGTATATTTTACATATAATTTGAGATGCCGTCAATATACCCGTCATTTTTAAAATCAGTGCGAAAAATTAGTAAAATAAAACGGTCGAGCGATCGATTTCAGGCAAAGCACGTGGGAAAGAAAATAACTTCCCGCACAAAACTGTTTTTCACTCTCGTTGGCAATGAGTAATCGTCGCGCGAGAACGTGCATTAGAATGCAGACGTCGACTGCACAGAGTATGCGCGGTACGCCCGGCGAGACGAGATATTTAAACAACGATCGCGTCTCGAAGCTCGTCAGTCGATCGCGAGCCGCGGCGCGAGATGGTCATGCGGTGGGTCGCTCGGCAAAAAGATGGAAGAAATTCAAGAAATTCGTCCTCGACACTCTGTACGTCGATATCATTAAAAAAAACCACAAGAATACACGCCACGCGACAATCGGACGTGTTTAGTTGCTACAACTTTAAATATTCAGTCAGTCATATATGACAATTTATATGCAGTTGGACTAACCATTTTTTTTAGTACGATCAATATTTACTCACACCGATTATGCTTACACCAGCTGTGAATAAACGAGTATTGAATTAAACGCGAATTCCGTATATATAACTTGAATAAATATATCGTGGTTTCGACTAATTTAAACCAATTCGATCTCTCAACCAAAATTTTCCCTTGGTATTTCTTCCACGGAAATAAGGAACGGGCGAACTCTCGATGAGTAATCACGACGGCGGCGCGAGATAACGATACGCCGACTTGACGACTTTTTACATTCCGCGCGCATCCGAAGAGGAGAACACGACACGAGAAGAGGTCGTTCGCTCTCGTCAATGACGAGCGGCACGCGTCACGCCTCGGAGAAGAGCGCGAGAGGAAAACTCGCCGGTACTTTTTCCAAAGAACCGGCGAAAAGAGGCGGAGGCGCACGGAGAGGCAATCGTCCTTGGACCGTCCAAAGGGACGGAGTCTCGGCGCGCCGGAAAGAAAAAAATCCAGAGCCAATAGCCCCCTTGGTATGTGCCGAGCAGCGAGAGTCGGTAAGGTAGAATTTCGCGCACCGAGTCCGCTCCGCTTTGAGACGCTCGAGGAAAACGCAGGCGGACGGAGAGAGAGAGAGAGAGAGAGAGAGAGAGAGAGAGAGAGAGGGGGGCGGCCCACACCGTCTGCATCGCCTGCCTTGCGCGGATGCGTTCTCTCGTGCGTCACGTTTTATCGCAATCACGGCACGATAAAAGCGTATCTAGGAGTGATATCGACTGCCCGCCGCGAGACGTGCCCTACGAAGAAACGCAGAATCAATTTCGCGTCGGCGACAAAAACGATAGCGGCATTCTTTAGGCCCTTCGTTCACCGGAACGAAGATACAAATCCGAACATCTCTACGACGATAATCGCCAAGAAACTTGAACGCCGCAAACGCCAGACGATATATGGCACGACAGTCGCTCATTTGTTGCGGCGTTGTCGCGTCAGAGTGTACGAGTCTATAATGTAATACATGTGAGCGATATGACGGCGACTAACTGGCGATTAAAGTGATATTTTTAAATATCGTATCGCAATTGCGTCGTTCCAGTGAACGAGGGGCCTTACACGGGTGTCTAGCAAAGTGCGAATAAAAGATTCCCTGACTTTTCCAGGTTTTCCAGTCTGAAATGGCCAAATTTCTCTGACTACTATGGATGTGGATGTACATGTGAGACTAAGCTTACTCGTCAGGAAAGAAACTTCAATTATGTACTATTATCTCATTATCAATTAATTTTTGGCCCGTATCGATATAAGACTTTATTGTAGATAAAAACGTAATCTTTAAAAAAAAGTATTATACAAATATGAGCCAAAAGCTCATAGGTAATGAGAATATAGGTAATAATTGAAGTTTCTTTCCCGCCTTTATGGAAAACTTTCTCTGACCAATTTTTGGAAAAATGATTTTTTCTTACCTCTAGTAATTGGAACTTTATCAAATATGTTCAAGGAAGTACCAGAGTTTGTCAAAGAAAGTCAAAAAAAATGTCCAAAAATATCAATTTTCTTTCGCGAACAAAACATTTTCTGAAAAAGTCTAATAAACGCTATCTGAAAAAATCTGGAAAATTCTGCAAAATTTATGAAAAATTCTGTACGTATTCTTGTAGCGATTATAAATTTTCAAAAAATGTTCATCAGAATTTTTTAGAAAAGTTTTTAAGTACCTATGCTCGAAAGAAAAAATGGCTATTTTTCGACATTTCTCTGATACTCTCTGACAAACTGATACTTTCCTGAAAATGTCTAAAAACGTTCCAGTTATTACAGAAAGTCTAAGAAAAGTCTGAACGAACGCAATACTTTCCCCAAAATGTCAAATCTACCATCTAATGTAGCAACAAACGAACAAATTGACTAGTATTCATAGAACGGGTTATGACAACTGAGAAATGAACATTAAAGTAATTTAATCTTGTCAAATCATATTATTATTTAA
Source organism: Xiphydria camelus (assembly GCA_963678675.1). Taxonomy (NCBI): domain Eukaryota; kingdom Metazoa; phylum Arthropoda; class Insecta; order Hymenoptera; family Xiphydriidae; genus Xiphydria; species Xiphydria camelus. Next base: position 4,614,248 of record OY783200.1, read on the forward strand.
TGGCTGTTTTCAGATCAAGAAAGGACTTAGATACATACATATCGCAGGAGGCTAAACTTACAAAAAAGTATTATACAAATATCGGCCAAAAGCTCATAGATAACAGTGATTGGAGTTTCTTTCCTGGCGAGTGAGTTTAGCCTCATACACATATGGAACACTTTTTTCAGATTTCTATATGAATTCTTAAAATTTTTAACAGCCTAGAAGTGAAGCCCTTTGTACGATTTGAGTATTATCGAAAAAACTCCAACAAATTCTTTTTTCCCCCCGACAATTCCAAGTCCTCCGCAGCTCCCTGACCGCTGGACACCGTGGTTTATCACCCCTGCGAGCGATCAGCCCGAGAAGACGAGCCGGTATCTCGCGACGAGAGTCGGGAGAGCGAGAAGCGAAGGCGGCGCGAGATTAGGTACGGAGAGAACACGAACCTTGTCTTAAACCTTTGCGTGTCGTCCTGGCCGGCCCACATCTTTCCCGGGCTTTTTTTCTCCCCAACGACGGATCGACCGACTGTGACTGTTGCCACGCGCGCGCGGAGCCGAGGGAGACAGCTGCCAATCGCGCGAAAAAGACGGCGCGGGTCGTGCAGGGGTCGCGGCGTTATTGCGGGCTGTCTCTTCCACGCGGAGCGATCGGAAGAAATCCGAGCAGAGAGGAGACGGAGAGAAGGAAGTGCACTGCGTCGCGTGAACAAAGCGAGACGGAGACGTGAGTCGCGCGCGAGTCCCGGTCGGTTGGTCGGTTGTGGAATACTGGAGAGATTGTGAGTTGCGTGCGGCGGAGTGGATGTGGCGCGGTAGCAGAGCCGGTGGAGCCGGCCGGCCACCGCCGAAGCCGTGGGGCTGTGCGTGTGTGCGCGATGCGTCAGACCGTCGCGCGAGTTCCACGCATATGGCGAGCCGTTTTGCTTTTGAATGGCACAAAAGAAATTTCGCTAAATATAAATGAGGATTCGCGTTGCGTCGTGACGTGATGATAATTCCGAATTTTTATCACGTCACGACGTAATGATATTATACATAATTCGCGGTGAATTTTCATTGTCGCGACAATTTTAATTCATCGAATTATTATTATGTCGTGACATAATGCAAATTCGGAGTTAAAATTATATCGAGACGTGATAACAATTTACTTCAATAAATTAAAATTACGTCACGATATAATAAAAATTCACCGAATTATTATTATGTCGCGGCATAATTTTAATTCTTCGTTAATATTATCATATCGTGTGACATAATTAAAATATAATTATAATATTATGCCTGGACATAATGAAAATGAATTAAATTCATGCCAACGCATGATAATAATCGAGCGTAACTCCTGTGATGCTCTGTGTGTTTGAAATTAATTTTATGTTCGCGCATCATTTTTTTTATCATACTGTGACACGATAAAAATGTTTCCAAACTATTCCTTACTCTCTTTTAAATACAATTTTACATTTAAAACGATTGCTGTCAAAAAGCATAACGGCCTGCCATACGCACTCTCGCGTCGTGAGTCACGCATATGCGACGAATGATAACGATGATTTCGAGAATTCACCGGGGAGGGACGGTCGTCTTATCTGTGAGGCACTTTCCACCGAATGTGAAGAAGACGCTTCCGAGAATTCGCCTATCGTCGACGATAATTTTGTCGCCGGTCTCCTACCGAGTCTCTCTCTCTCCGATTGGGTCGGAAATCGGGAACGAGACGACGGCCCGAGGGGAATCCCCGCGCAAGCCAGCGGCAGGGCCCGACCTCGGCGCGACTTTTTAGGCCCCTTTGTTCGCCGGGTAACAGCTGTTCGGCGAACGGTCGCGTCCTGCCGAGCAGGGAGCCCTTTCCGGAGCGGCTCGTCCGTCCTCCTCCTCCACCTCATTCTCCTCCTCGTCGCGCGATTCAATTGCCGAATCGCCGTTATCCCGCGCCTCGACGGGAGAATATGTGGAATCTCGGAATGTTCTCAGATCGCTCGCGAGTCGCCAGGGAAATCGTAGCTCGCGCCTGCGGGATGGAGCGGAGGCGAGAAAGACGGAGGAAGCGAACGGGAGGAGGAGAGAAAGGGAGAGCGGAGAACAAAGGGCGATCACGCACCTATACAATTACGGCGCGTCGCCGGGGCTCTAAATGTAAACCTGCGTACTCCGCGATGAGTCAGAGGGGCACGGCTTTTCTCGCTTACACGGGAAAAAAAATGATTTTGCAGTCTTAGCAAAACTGGGTTTTGCTGAGAATATTTTCCTGTCATGACAGAAGTTATGTCGAGTAATGGTACAAATAATTACCGAGATGGCAGATATTTTTACCGAACAAAATTTCACTGTGACCGCAATTAAATTTGCTATCATTTTGCTGCCATAAATAATACTTTCGTCGTGATAGCAAAGACTTCTCAGCCAAACTTAATTTTGCTCTAAGACTGCAAAATTCCTTTTCTCGCTCAGGATGGCTACAGAATTGGTTACAGAATTTCCTGACTTTGGCCTCGTATTTCGCTGACTGTGTCAAATCGAATTTTATAAATGTTCCGACATTTTAGTTCATATTAGAAGTTTCGTATGATCAACAAAACTACACTGAAAAAAAATTAATTTGGTTGTGAAAACTGTTTTGGACTCAATTGCTCTAGTTTGGTAATCAGTACCAATTTTTATAGTTACAACTATTTTTAGTTACCGGAACAAAAGAATTGTTGCGGTAATTATATAAAACTGGTGCTGATTACAAAACTGGAGCAGTTGAGTCCAAAATAGTTGTCACTACATTTTTTTTCCCCGGTATTTGAATAATCCAGGCTTCACAGCCCCTATTTATTTCATTTTAGGGGAAATGGAAGAAATTTTGACCAAAAAAAGAGGAACATTTTTAACAAAAAGGGGACATCTTCTAGAAACTAGAAACGTAGTAGTTTAAAAAAATTCACAACCCTTTTTTATTTTATTGTAGGGAAATAGGTGAAACTTTGGCCAAAAGAGGAGACAATTTTGGAAACTATGGTAACTGAACATTTTGGAAACTGGAACCTTTGGTAACTTTGGAAACTGGAAACCTTGGTGACCTTGGAAACTTTGGGAACTGGAAACATCATTAATTCATTATAATACATTTCTCTGGCATTTCCCGGTTTTCCAGGTCCGCGGCTACCCTGTCGCTTTTCCAGCTGGGGTACGCGGCTACCCCACTCGCTCGATGGTACAACGAGCCATAATAATAACGGCGATACATTTTCGTCGAATAAAGTCACGATCGCCCAGACCTGCCCTACACTTCTCGGGTCCCCGAGGCACTGCCTATAAATAAGCCACGACCACCGACCTGAAGTATATACGACCGGGCGAATAAACTCGGCGACGGGCGCGCGAGCGAGTAAAAAGTCGTCGAAATTTCTGACGTTAAATCGGGCCGATGGTTAAACGCGCCGATCTAATCGCGGCGACTCTGTTTTTCTCGCGCGAGAACCTCGTTCGCACATTCGGGCCGATAAGCGGGGGACGCCGAACGACCTTGCCATAGAACGTCCATCCGAAGCGGGTCGCGACCAAATCGCGTTTCGAGACTTTCTCCCGCGTCCAAATACGCGAGACCTCGGCTGCAATTTGCGACTAGGAGCCTCGAAAAGGCGACGGCCAACTGGGGACAGAAATGATTTTAAATAGAACGCGCAGAAGTGTGCGACGAGCGGAGGAACTCATTTTATTCGTTAGGCTGCAGCTCTCCTCGCGGATAATATCTATCGTGGCTATGTCGAGCCACGGAAGTATAGTTTGCAGGCTTCACAGCTCCTTCCTGTTTGGTTTTGGAGGAAATAGGGGAAATTTGAGCAGAAAGGGGGATGATTTTGATTTAAAAAAAAAGTCCTACGAGAAATTAGAAACGTGCGGTAGCTTTAAAAAATAGCCATTTTTAAGACATACAATGAAACGCTAATATTTGAGGAAATGGAGGATGGTTATGGAATTTCAAAATTTATATGTCATGTCAAGTAACTTAAATCTGAGTATTACAATCTGATTTAAAGAAATGGAAATCTAGTTTCCGGTAAGAAATATTAATTCAACTAAGCGCGCTTTTATACGTGTACCATGTGAGGCTAAACTTACTCGCCAGGAAAGAAACTTCCATCGCTATTATCTCATTATTAATGAACTTTTAGCCTACACCAATATAAGGCTTTATTATAGAGAAAACAGTAATCCTCAAAAAAGTATTATACAAATATCAGTTAAAAGCTCACAGGTAATGAGATAATAGTGATTGAAGTTTCTTTCCTGGCTAAATTTAACCCTATATGTTATATTAAGCGAAGTATTGATACTGGTAGGTGAAGTAGGAATTATAGTATCATTTAATAAAGAAAGAAGAAATTTGACAATTTTTACCCTTTATGGAAAAGAAGGATTAGTAATTTTCACAGTGAATCCCAGTAACAGGACTTCTCGTGGAGAACCATTGGATTTTTTAATAGGTACACACAGTGTACTTTTTACAGTTCGTACCAGTACCTATAAACTTGCAAACATCCGACATGTGTGAATCACATATTTCAGAAACCCCGTAAGTACACAGAATCTTACTTTTCAGGAAAGACAAAAAACTAATAAATAGCCAATTTTTTATTTTTATTGCAATTCTAAACATGTGTTAATTTTGGAAAAATCTTTTTTCATCGATTTGTATTAATTATTAGGAAAAAAAAAAGTTATTGCTAATGTTATAAACAGATATTTATGCTGTAATTACGGGGTTTCTGAATTACATGGTAAATTGCATTAAATTTCCTAGTAAATATTAAGTAAAATCAGCTGATATAACATTTTTATTCGTGTAATGGGCAAGTACAATGTAAACAATTGTTATATGCCCTACTAGTCAAGAATATCTTCTGGGTCATCTTTATTCACCACTGGCCATTCAACGATTTTATTGTAAAAGCACTGGACATGGTTACTGTCTGGCAAATACGGTTTTAACCTCTTAATATCTCTCATTTTTTTAACATCAAGAGGTATACGTTTACGGAGTTTCTGCACTACACGTCATCATAATATACCTCAAAAATACGATAAGATGCCTAGAAATAGCTGGGTTTCTGCATAAAATGGATGGAGCACCATTTCAAATAGAAGAGTTCCAGTTAAAAAAAATCTCAATTTTCCTAAAAATGTCACTTACGGGGTTTCTGAAATATGTGATTCACATATAGGAACGTGAGATTGGTAAATTTTACTGTATAAACTGATGTTTATACCATTGCGAACTGTAAAAAGTACGTCGTGATCTATTAAAATCTTCAAAGTTCCACTCGAGGAGCCTTGTTACCGGGATAACTGTAAAACTTCATGGGTTTTCCCATGATTTTTTACCAATCTTTTTCACCGTGTTCCCACGATTCGAATCCGAAACGATGAAAAGATCTAAGCTCAACTGGGAACCTGATGGATATGTCGTTTTGGGAGGAAAAATATTGAAATTACATATAGAGGAAAAAGAGGGAAACCGCTAGTTTTTTGGGGTGAATAGGAGACACACACTGTGGAGTCCGAGATTGCTAGACTACGAGTAAAGACCGTGCATAAACGATCGGGATCGATGCAGCGAATGCAGAACGCGGAGCACCGAACCGCGACGACGCAGGGGAAAATTTGCGAGCCGAGACACTCAATTTCAGCGACAATCGGCGCACGATGATCGCATGTGAAAGGCCGGCCGATAAAGCGCCAGCGAACCGAAGCGAGGAGAGGAAATCGCCGGAGAGTCGTCATCGTCGTCGTTCGGAATAATATGCCCGATAAAATGCGAGTCGCTGGAGTTTCCCGGGTAAGAAATCGGGCGCGAATGGATGCTCCCGAACATGAATCATCGTGAGACCGATTTCCATACGAATCGGGGATCCCCCCCTCGAGTCTTATTCACAGGATTACGCAGAGAAGATGCGACTGCTGAAGCTTCGGATCCGTCGAGGTCTCGGGCTCCAGAAAATTTACCCCGGCTCGCCGCGTGCGTCACGATCCGTCGTTCGCGCCGTATAAGGAAGAGGAGCCGCACCACGTCGCGGCGTTATGCCACACTGGCGCCTGCGGATGCTGAGGACGAACCGCCGCGGCCGACTGGAATCGACGAGGATCGTCCCAACAACGTCGTCGGTGCACCGTTTTTCTCTAGTAGCCCAGTAAAGATATCATTTTTCAAAAAAATAATTTCCGGCAAGCTGATTTTTTCAGGGTCGATGGAGGGGTGTCTCCCGAGTATCCAACCAAAAAATCACCCTCCGCACCCCTTGCAAAGTGTTGCAAATAAGGTGGTTTTTGTTTTTTATTTTTTGAAAAAAATTTTTTTCCAGCTTGTACATAATAATACTCTCTACAACTTTGCCTAATACAATTTTTTGATAACTTTGACTTTTGACCGACCAAGCCTGGCCGAAGGTAAATTTCAAGGTCCCTGCAACTGTGAGGTAATGCGCGGGACATGCTGTATAATGGGCGCTGGACCGTCAAAAATCAAAGTTATCAAAACATTTTATTAGACAAAGTTGTAGAGTATATTATTATGTACAAGCTGAACATTTTTTTTTTTCAAAAAAACAAAAACAAACAAAAACCACCCTATTTGCAACACTTTGCCAAGGGTGCGGAGGATGACTTTTTGGTTGGATACTCGGGAGACACCCCTCCATCGACCCTGAAAAAATCAGCTTGCCGGAAATTATTTTTTTGCACCCCTATAAAGAAGGTCTACTTTTACTGGACTACAGGGAAAGACACAAAGTGTAAATGCCGGAGAAAAAGATCCGCTGAGCGTCGAAGAAAGTGTCGAAGACCGAGAGAAGCGAGAGACCTTGAATCCACTCGAGGCTCGAACGGAGGAGCAAAAAGGAAGGAAACCGAGCGAGTGTAAAAGGTAAACGACCAAAGAGCACACCGGCTTTCGGCTCGCGGAAAGCCGAGTATTTAGTGGCTGGAAGGTCCTGGAGAAAGTCTGGAAGAAAAGGGACGTGTCCGAGTGGGACGGCGAAGGAAAAAGAACGATGCGAGAGAGAGATATGATTGATGTGTGCCGGGAGGAAATCGGAGTTCCGTAGAGTCGTGATGAATAGCTCGGCCAGTCGATGACCTTTGACTGATTTTTAATGACTCAGGATTTATCTCTGGTATTTCAACGCGCTTCTGAGATAAGAACGAAGCGAGGAACATGTGGTGCGGGTAGAACAAAATTTTTCGAATTCTCTTCACTACAGCCAAATCGTTCGATCCGACGTCGATGTTTATGGCGCTATTTTGTACCGAAATATAATATAAACTCTACAAGAGGCTGCATTCTGTAAAGTCACATAAGAAAACTGTGTAGGTCTGTAAAATGTAGCACCTTATAGAGCATATATTTTTGCTGAAAATAGCGCCTTTAGTTTATAAAGTTATGGCGCTACTTTATTTTTTAAAAATGTAAGCTTTATCTATAAGGTACCTACTATATTCCATAAAATAACATTTTTTTTAATATGACTGTACAAGATGGTTACTGAAAGACTGAATGATATGAAACAAAAATAACTTTTATAAACACATTTAAAAAATTTGTGTATTATTTTATTCGGAAATATAATTAATGAATTTTTGGTAGTATTATACAATGTTAAAAACAACGTCTCTCAAATGACCACCATTTTCCTGTGAACAAATTGTGACTTTTTCAAACTTTTCAGCCTTTCAGTGACCACCCTGTGGAAAATGTAGTCCTTTATAGAGTTTATAGTTTCGCCATTAATCTCTCAAAGATTATTGCAAGCCTCATGGCATCCCTAATCTCTATTTTAAGGTAAAAGGGTAGTTTTTTTTTTCGAAATGGGAACCAATAATAAAACATGTAATCATCTTTCAAAATATAAAAGCGTATACCTATTGTACAAACAGGTACCTATAAAAATAAGATCAACTTAGTCTCTGCTAAGTATTGATCTTTTTTTTTTAGGTTTTTTGTATAATATACATACTTTTCCTATACTTTCTTTCTACAGAGTAGTTAAATTCCATTTAATTTAAACATAATTTATACTTTTAACAAGAACATAAAATAACAATTAGGGTACACTCTAATATAATAAGAAAAAAAACCTTTTGGCAATACAAATAATTGTTGTATATGTAAATGTAAAATATGCCATATGAGGCTAAAGTCATTCGCCACAGGAAAGAAACTCCGATCATAATTCTCTCATTATTTGTGAACTTTTGGCCTATATCGATATAAGACTTTATTGTAGATAAAAATGTAATCTTCAAGAAACTGTTATACAAACATGAGTCAAAAGCTCATAGCTCATGGATATTGAGAATACATTTTATAACAATATCAAATCGTGCTCTATACAATTAATATGAATACGATCAATTCAGTTGATAATAGTTGAACATATTTCAACTTCATGAAAATGTAAGAATATTCCAGACAGCAGAGCTATATAACCCACTTTTGGACTACTTTTACCATTGAAAGATATCTTTAAGACTAAAAAGATAAAAGTCTAAAGTCTTCTGGAAGTGGGACATAGGATGTTCTGAATCAGACGACTTAAAAACTTTTTTTAGTTCCTTTCCTCATTTCAATTATTTAAAATAGGGTGCTTTTAGAGATATTTTACAGTATCAGAGGGTACTTTTAGGGTACAGTGCTAAAATAGAGCACTCTTAGGATAAATAGGGACACGCTGTGAGGCCCGTTATCGTTCCCGCTTTTGTTTAATTTCCAGCCGCAAGCGACTGGTGCCATCTGAGAGAGAGACGTTGAATTATGTCGCGGGCTTCGACGTAGGTAATGTACTGTCGGTCGGTACCTACAGTCCCTGGCAACGGCCGCGCGAGGAAGAGGAAGCGCGGTATCCTCTTCCCGACAAAGGACAGAAAGGATAATGCAAGCCAAGGAGAACCTGCAAGATGCTCTATTTATATGTTTTACCCAACCGATTGTCGAATAGATTGCGAGTTAGTCATTTCTGCGAGGTCGATAAATAATTCTCATAAGATAAGATTTCATTGAGAACAGCGAAACATGAAAAGAATTCCATTTCGACATCGAGAGATTACGCTTGGCTGATTCCAAGTTCGATGGCACTTCCTAAAATTGACGATTAATTCGGCGAACCGTTATAAAACTCGTCGTATGACTCATTCTCCTTCTTCGAGATTTGCTAATGATTTTTTTTTTCTCGCCTCTCAACGGTAAACCGGTTTTCCGTTAGTAAACGGCAATTGCAGTTTCTCTGACTGCAGTCGAACTCGAATTCGCGCATTTTGTTTCAATCAAATCAATGACTGGTTCAAAATTGCAGGCCTCACGGCATCCCTAAGTTTTGATATAGGGGTACATTTTTTGTTTAAAAAGGGCCAACATAAGTTACATGGTAAATAGACAACTATTTTGGATTCAACTGCTCAAGTTTTATAATTAGCACCAGTTTTTATAGTTGTCATAACTATTCTTAGTTACCGGAACAAAAGAATTGTTGCGATAACTATATAAAACTGGCGCTGATTACAAAATTGGAGCAGTTCACTCCGAAATAGTTGTCGGGGAATCCGGAATTTTTTCTCAGTGTAATCATATCAAATCCTATCTGATCATATATGATTATATGTAATCATATATAGTTTTTCATATACAATCAAAGAGAGTCAAAAATTCCGGATCTAATTATATCCTATCATATTATATGACCACATATGATCACATATCAACATTTTTTCTCGGGCAAACTGCAGAATCACTTATAGTAATGAAAAAAACTTTTTGGCAACGAAAATTAATTTTTCATATGTAAATATTAAGTACACTATATCAAATTATGCTTTGTACTATTAGTACGAATGAAATTAACTCAGTATGTGTGTGTATCTGTGAGTTCAAAAATGGAGCCCAAAACATCTTGTCATGCATCTGTACGTCATGCAACATTGCCACATTGACTTATCAAAGGTTAAATTTACAAAGAAAAATTAATAAAAAAATAACGAGCCTCTTAATGAACGTGAAAATTGGTATAGATGGTCGGTTGGATGGTTTTAGTTCATTAAATTTGCTGTTCAAAAAATTTCCGAATTTTTTCACTATTTTTCTCAGAAATATCGCGGTTCGTTGGTTATAACCCATAAGAACACATGTTATTTTGTTATTCAAAAATCTTTGCAGCGAGCTTCTTAAAAGACTTTTTTCTTACTTCAATCTACCGAATGCAATCATTTTCAAGCATTTCTCACTATTTTTAGTATAACGCTCGAGAAACCTTAAACGCGCAGTTTAACTTCACGAATAAAAAATATTCTTACATTCATGTTCTAAAATGATTTAAAATAAGGTGCTTTTAGGGACACATTTTACGATATTAGGGTTCCTTGTAGGGTGTGGTGCAAAAATAGAATACTTTTACGGTAAAAAGGGGGATATTATGGGGCCTGAAATTATTACAAAGAACGGTACGAAGGGACGACAAAGCCGCTCGCGTGTTCGTCCTTTAATAATGATAATTATACGTCGAAAGGGGAACTCGAAGTGCACGACCGACCGGATGTGCTACCAAAAAAAGGTAAATGCAACACCCGAGGCATATGCGCTCGCCGCGCGAGTGCGATTAGATCCGAAACGAAGTGTCCACGCGAACAAAGAGCCTCGACATCGAAGTAATCGTTATTATTAAAGCCGGAATTGCCATGTGTTCGCGGTAATGAGAATCCTTTTCTATCGATTCAAGGCGATCGCCTTCCTTTCGATGCACATGCTTGCATTTACGAACGATTTAAACTGATTATTCTTTATATCCTTCGTGTGGAGACTCATTGCTTCCGCCTCCATTTATAGTCGTTCTTATCAATTCCTGCCTGCTCCATTCGAACAGAAAATCGAGGGCTGTCCAAAGACTGCAATCGATTCAAGGTGGCTGCAAAAATGTGATTACGGAATTCCCTGACTAATCCCATATTCTTGTTCATAAGACAAATATCGAATTATAGAGGAAATTCGCGAGTGTTTTAAGGTGAAAAAAAAGGGAAACTTAAAAATAAATAAGAGACCACTGTGAAGCCTGCGCTAGGAAAATAAAGTTGTCCTGACTTCTCCCGATTTCTCAGGTCTCCAGCCACCCTTTCATTCACTTTTATCAGTTTTTAATAGCAATGTAGGTACACAGAGAAAAAAATAGTAGATTCGACTAAATTGGCGATGACGGGCGGGAGAACGCCGATTTAGTTGATCGAATTAAATAATTTGGTTACAATGATTTGAAACCGTTTGACGAAAACAAGTTGCAGTCAATTCTAGCAAATTATTGATTTAAATAACCAAATCTGGTCAAATCTACCACATTTTTTTTTCTCGGAGCAGGGCAGGGATATGGGCGAGAAAAAGAGACAAAATCGACAGGACGTTGCCTCGCGCGAGAGCCGATCGCGCATGCAGCGAGTAGATGCATTCAACTTTGCGAATCTCTGTCAGCGTCTTCGAATCAGGGCCGGTTTATCAATGTCCAGTTAAATGTCTTAACTGGTGAATAAAATTAAAGTGGTAGCTAAACTGTTTATCAATATACAACTAACGTTTACTAAGAACTTAAATTAAGATAACTAAAAGTAAATTTAACTGGAAGGTACTGGTGCCAGATACTGAATAAACTGGCAGTTATCGCAATTTATAGGTTAGAATTCTCTCTGGTTTTGTATTTGTGTACAGTCTAAAATGGATAATATTTGAGATAATATTGGAGATTTTTTGGAAATTAGCGACGATGAAGAAATTGTTGAATTCGTACAACACGAAAGAAGAACGTACAGAGTTTTACCACGGAAAGAACATTTCGTCCTGCGCTGGCGAGAGAGTTTTCCGCGAAAGGACCGTAAAGCCCGCTACAGACTATGCGCGATGCGTGATGCGCGATGCGCGATGCGTGATTTCGTGCATAGTGTGTAGGGACTTATTCGTTAAAAATCGATTCGTAAACAACATGATTCGTGTAGTTCGCAGTGATTCGCAGTGATTCGTTCTTGGCCAACTCGCTACAGACTATGCGCGATGCGTGATGCGCGATGCGCGATGCGTGATTCGCGGCAGTTCGTGAATAGTGTGTAGGGACTTGTTCGTTAAAAATCGATTCGTAAACAACATGGTTCGTGTGGTTCGCAGTGATGCGCAGTGATTCGCTCTTGGAGGCGGTAAATGGACGAATATCAAAGGCTGCGCATCAACTGCTCTTTCGCCGAAGTACGGGCTGTGTTCATAGTTCATTTGTCCATTCTTTGTGCGCGCTATTTTGTTTGCAGGAATTTTCCGGTGTTTGAGGGGCTGTAGATAACCCTCCGCAGGTCACCTTCGGGTGGCAGAGTCCAAGGCTCGTTTATGTTTCTGTTTTGAAAGTGACGGCTCTGACTTTCGAGAAAACATCACAATAAAATATTCCGCCGACGATTTGTCGTAGGCCGGCCGATCGGCGCCGTGGGAACATAATGCTCGCGGTAGACTTATCGAAGATTCACGAAACACTTTGTATTGTTATTTTTGCCTGTCCGGAAGGGACAATTTCATGGCTCTTTCTCGAAGGTACAGAGAAAGGGGAAAAACGTTCTTACTGGGTTTTTTTCCGAATATGTAATAACCAAACAGTCGATGTATATGAACCCGTGCCCTTCGGTGCGCACCCTGAATGCCTCCACTAATGTCTTTTTTTTTTTATTACGAAGCGGACTCTTGTCTTTTTCCTATAGTGAAAACTTTCGAAGCTGCAGTAAATCTCACTTCCGCTTATCCTTGACGCAGAGTATTTTCACTAAATTACGACGATTCTTCCATGTGCAATTATTGGCGGAACCCAACAACACTTTCGTGCGTTGAAATGGATGTAAAAAAATGGAAGCGATATTGTGATTAATTACGATAAGGATGAAGCAATGGAAATAGAATTTGAAGACTATTAAGGAGGTTCGACTATCAGACGAAAACCAACTTACACACAGCCCTAATTTTTTTATGATATACACGAATATTTTACACAACTAATACAAAAATTTGAGCAATATAGACCGCCTAGTTTCTTCGTTATTTTATTCTAAAGTAGACTACTTTTATAACATCGCCTTATGGGAGACGATTGTACTAAGGTATATTATCACTGACTTTAACACACATTCCGCCAACTTTAGACTTTGAAAGACTAGTAATTTGACAGATGAAATATTAAGGATTATGTAAAAAATAAGTAAATTAGATTTTACCGTATGTTAGCGTGCCAACCTTACCGAAATTTCTGCAGCGATTTTTTCTATATGGTTGCAACGTAATATTATCATGAAATTCGTTTTTACTTCGCAAACCATTAGCACGCCATATTAACGGTGAGACTTGGCAACACGGCAGCGAAACAGTTGTAAAGCTGAAAGACCGAACCTTACCTGGCGTCTATTCAAACTGAGCGCGAAATTTGAAAGATTCGGAACGATAAAAAAAATATTGTCCCTAAAATCTCTATCCAAGTTGAATGATTGTTGAAACGAAATCATGCCTTTACTTATACAACTCTTTTTCTTTTTCGACAAAATTTGACTTTATACCGGCTTTGCTGCATGCTCGCGTCACTGCAGCCAATATAAAATATCGCGGAGTACAACGTTGCCAAGAATACGATGAAAATTGCAACGCACAATAAAAAATGTTTAAACTATAATAATATATCCATGATGCTGAATTATCAATCGAATAACTGTTTTATGTCCTCAGCATTCTCTATGAGTTGTTTTTATAGGTTTTTATAGATTATTTGTAATTTTTTATTTTTCTTTAAAATGTTGGACAAAAAGCCTCTGACAACGATTCCGGAGTCATTGACGCTCTAATAGTCCGCCATAAATTTTCCAATATTTTATTTACTAATGATTTTCGGCATGAACGATGCATAAAATAGGTTCATAATTCATTTAATTATTATTCCATAACGTTTCAGATTGCTGTGAAAACATTTTTTTCAAACACATTTTTGACTCCAAAGAAACAGTCGATCCTCCTTAATATGTATTTCAATCATAGTATTATGTTTTTCACTTTTTCATACATAATGTACCTACATACATAATTAGCATTGTATTCGTGTGTAAATAATTTTAGAACTGGTAACTTTGAAACAATGCAAGCAGAATTGCTACGAACTACAACGAACTGCCGCGAATCACGCACCGCGCATCGCGCATCACGCATCGCGCATAGTCTGTATGGCTCTGTTTACGAATTGCTACGAACTACAACGAACTGCCGCGAATCACGCATCGCGCATCACGCATCGCGCATAGTCTGTAGCGGGCTTAAGATGAGCCTCTCGCTATTCTCGGGCCATGACAACGTCGCAGCATCCCCTCTTCTCCCTACCTACCCTATCTCATTCCTCGAGTGACATACCTTCTACAGGAATATACGCATAAAGAAAGAAATATACCAACGACGAGGATTTCTAATGCATGAGTTTTAATTTGAGGGAGCTTTGAAAAGCCCGCGTTCTTTTGCGGAAATTAAACCAATCGGAATGCTTCAAGACAGTGTTCATAACTGACAGATAAAACAGTATTGAAATACGCTACTATTCGGATAACTGTCAGATAAGAATAACTGTTAGATAGTTATCTGACACATTTAACTGGACATTGATAAACCGGCCCTCACCCGAAAGGCGTCGACGAGCTTAACATTTATAATTTCCAGTAAAAACCCTAAATTCCCTGACATTACCCAATTTCCCAGCTTTACAACCACCCTGCAATTACGAGTACACACATACACGAGAAGTAGAAATCGCGGACCCCTCGAATCGACACCTAAACAGCGTCGATTAAAAAGTCTGCCACGCGCGTACCGGCGGCGTGACTCACACCGCCGTCCGGAAGCTCAGTGTCACCTGCAGCCAAACGAGAAACGCGAGCTGACACCCAGTGCTCGACACAGAGCCCGCGTCTGTGCACATGAAACGCGAATCGCTCGAGGAAGCTATTGTCTCGGCGGGGGGAACTGTCGGCGGTAGGTTTCTGCGAACGCCGATCGCGCAGGAAGGTATCGATGACGCCGTAATTGGCGGACGAGCGCCGATCTTGGAGGGACTATCGGTGGAAAACCGAGCGGAATGTGTACTCGTAGGAACGATGATTCCAGCAGTCCCGATTAGACCCGCGTTATCGCCGCCGAACCTCGGGAGACTCGAGGGAAGAATGCGAGGAACGTCAACCGATTCGTTGGAGTTCCCGTTTGTTTACTTAAAACGCCCGGGTCTCGTCGAGCAGCTGCTACGCACCGCGTCGATGCTCGCACGGCCGAGCGGAGTTGAAATCTGCGTGAAGCGAAAGAACTTGAGAGGAAAACTGACCGCAAAACGATCCTCTGTGGTGTGGAAACCAGAAACCCGTTGGGGGAATTTTTGCAGGGGATTTTCCTGGCGATATATCTAGCTAGGATTTGGCTGGAACTTTGCGACCGGCTCCAGGGTAAATAGAACCAGGACGAAGTCAGCAGGTAGAGAGTGCTCGCGTAAACCGGATTGCCTCCCGGTGAACAAAACGACTCCGAAGCTGGGGTCGGGGCCAGGTGTAGCTAGAATTTCGCGGAGCGTCGTACGATCGATCGATATGCCGGGGGGAATGACTTCGGCGACCTGTGGCTCCGCGATGCGAGTCGCGAAACGGATTTTCGCGGTCTGCGCCACCGAGTTTTCTTCGGATGCCGTCGATTTGTAGTTTTCATGGGATTGTAACCCAGGCAATACATGCTAGATAGCTGTCTTTTAGTCATCCGTAGGCAGTCTAATGATAACTTAAATTTCGAGTTATCAAGGCTGGTAGCGGTCTGGCAGTCCTTGATAAATGAGAAAAGTGATATTTATCACGAAAAAAGTGACGGAAAAGTGACGAAAAAATGTCCACGAGTAGAGAGTACTAAAGTAGGTAAATATCTTTAGGAGCATTTTTATATTATCTTCATCGCTATATTATTATTATCATCGACACATCATTAAATCACATTATTTCGATAAACTTCTTAATATCATGACAAATAATGAAACAGCAAACATTATTGAAATAAAAAGAGGATGTATAACAATATTCTTGATTTTTCAGAAAAAACATTCTGAAATCAAGTGGAATTTTTTTAAATAGATTTTCCGATATTTTCCATTTCACACACACCTTCCAATACTTCTTTCCGTACCGCATTCATATTTTCCAGTATAGTCTGCACTAATGCCTCTTCTTTCAAATCCTTATTTTTAAAAACGTTTTCCTCCTACGATCGTAATTATTTTTCTTTCCTTCTCAACCCTTTTTTACTTTCCCCTTCAACTCTCTTTCCCTCCTATTCAGCCTGTCCCTCCCAGCATAATCATGTTTTCTGTTCCTCTCAGCTTCTAAATATTCCTGATATTTATCGCAGGAAGCATTTGCCATCCCGATAAACGGTTTTGTGATTGGTACAAGATCAGTCTTTTTATTCTATATTTTCATAGCATTTTTAACAATGAGAATAGCATTGAGAGAGTTCTCCCTGATAATGATACATATACACATGACAGGGTTGCCACAAATATTGATTTTAAAAATTCCCTGACCCTTCCAGGCTATCCAGAGCAAAAATCGCATTTTTCCATACCATTTAATTGACTCATAAAAACATTTCGGGAAAATGAAAGCGGCATTAATAATACGGAATATAATAGAATATAAAGAAGCATAAGCTCAAAGAAGGCACAAGTGTAACAAAAACTTTACAACATTTAACAATCCAATAGAACATACTCATTGTATACACGGATTGGTAAAGAGAAAAAGGTGTTAAATACGAATTACAATTTAACAAAATTTTAACTATTGCATATTCATGCAAATATTGCAAAAGCATCGCAAGTTATATGCATATTTATGCTATATCACAAAACATTGGCTAAATATTCCCTGCGAATATTGCATTGAAAATCAATATCACATTGATAACTCAATGAATAGCGTGATGTTCTCTTTTCTCAAAAGATTATATTAAAATTCCTCGACTTTTCCAGGTTCTCCATACCCTCAAAAATATTCCCTGACTTTTCCTGGTTCTCCAGATTTCCCAGGTCTGTGGCAGTCACGTACCATCAAACTGATAAGTATCTGATAAATTTTAATAGCAACTGAACATAATCAACAGCATTATGAACAATTTTCTAGAAGGCTTGGATGAATAAGTGAAGAAAGTGACTGTCCCTCAGAATAAGTAAAAAGAAAGTGATTTAAATGAAATAAGTGACAAAAAGTGATCTGCTACCACCCCTGAGTTATCCGACAGTCGTCTTTTGGATAACATGAAATCAAAGTTAACAAAAAGTGAGACGTTAGACTGTCTACGGAACGACTTCAAGATAATTTTTTGGACTGTGTGGTCAGCTAAGATGTAAGATCGTGCGAGCAAAAGAGACGAAATCCTAGCTGTGAACTAGGATCTTCTAAACCTTCTCTAAATACTCACAGAGTCCCAAGAGAATCTATAGCTCAATATTTTTATACCCGCATCAAAACCTTGCGGAAGCAATCGATCAAATGACAGTGCCGATAGTCTTTACAGATTCTGACGAAACTTTGGAGGAATAATACAAGAGATATCAACCCTAAACAGCACAGCTGCTCCGCTTCACCCAGAATTCTCTACGATCGCTTGTGTTATTCGAACGCGACTCGATGACTATTTCTACGCAGGAAAATCAACATTGATGAACCAATCTAAAAGAGAAAAATTAATCCGGAAAAGAGGAAAATAGATTTTCCCAAAGAACTTCCCTTACTTCAGAAAAAAAACCTGAAATCAACAAAAAATCCTCCCTACAATCTAAAACTCCAGAAAAACAACCCTCGAAGCCTGCGAAACTCGCAGTTTCCCGGTAAAACTTGCGAAAAATCGCCACCATCTCCGTTGGACCGTTAAAAACTCGGAGATTCCATGGCCGCGCGACGAGTGGCGAGATTCGTCCGGTGGTATCCGGTTCGAACCGGAACGCGCGGCCGCGTGAGTAACGTTCGCCGCTCGGAAACCACGTATCGACGTCGCGCGTTGTCGCGAACCCCTGACCAACAAAAAAGGCCACAGGACTCACACGAAACAGAAAACCCGTATCCCTTTCCCCATTCTCAAAAAATGCTTTCCTTCCCCTTTTTTCGAGAGAAATAACAATCCTCGCGCCTCGAAGAACGATCTTGTTGTTCGCGCGTCCGAATCGCGCGAAAAAACGGCGAGGATCTCAACGAGATCCACAAAGACGAAGGGTCGCATTCGCATCCCCTTTCGCGTATAAACAAGCCGCATGCCGCGGTCGACTCACTTGCTGGAATTGCGACTGCTGCTGGTGAGTCCCTGGAAGGTGCCGGTGGACGTCATCGTCGCGTGTAAATGATCTGCCTCGGTTTCTCGTGGATGAATTCCGCGTCGAAATCACGCGCGCACAGGGAATATATTCGCGTTGTACTCGCAACCGGGAGCACTCGGACGCGACTGTTTCGCCGACGAGCGAAATCAAATAGCGTTGAGCGCCGCGATTGGCGGAGAGCGGCGCGAAGGCGGGGCGCTGGTCGATGCGGCGTTTAAACGTCGTCGGTGGACGCGAGATCGTCGATTCGGTCGCCGGAACGGCGGTTACAAGAAGGCGGCGGGACGGTTTTCCGAAATTTCGCGCACCGCTGCGGTTTATTTTGTTGATTTCGCGGGGGAAACGTTCGCGTGGTCCTCGCGAATAATGGTCGCCATTTGAGCTGCTCCGCGCGATTGTGGCGCTTCGTGGCGGACAATACGGGAAACTAGTAGTTCGTGTATAGTTCGCTAGGTGACGCCATTGTGCTAGGCTCGGTATTAAAGCGGACTTCCTATCTAAGTCGCGTGCTCCGTGCTCGTGCAACCAAACAAAGATGGCCGAACGCCGCGAAAGCTCGTAGTTCCGCGCGAGTGGGGAGTGCGATTTTTACTCGCGCGGGGGTCGTATTTCCGCGCAAAACTACCCGCGATGCTGAATCAGGCGGTCGTCGAGGCCCTGTACTCGGCGACTTACATCGAGAATTACCTCGACTGTGTGGAGAACCTGCCGAACGACCTGCAGAGGCATGTCTCCCGGCTGCGCGAGTTGGACGCCACTTGTCAAAGTACGTACAATTTCGCGAATTCATTGAATTTTCGAGGTATCTCGAGAAGGAATCGGATCTCGACGTTTAGTATTTCAATTCTCGCGTATAACCTCCAAATTTAAAGAACTATCCGAGTTTTCACCAACGCAAACGTGACGTGCTCCGAAATTTCCGGGGTAATTATGGAGAATTCCGTTTTCCTTCGTCGTAGTGTACCTCCGCGAACTGGACCTGCAGCTGGAGGCGTTGCGGCTCGACGCGGACGTGTCGACGCGGCGGCGAGGACTGCTGCGCGTCCAACAGGCGCTGATCGCCGCGCAGGAGATCGGCGACGAGAAGCTGCAGATCCTGCAGACGGTCCAGGACATCATTGAGAACAAGTCTCGCCAGCTAGACCAGGACTATCGGAATTTGGGTATGACACGCCTTTCTCGTGAGCTTCCTCGCGTTATCCTAATCTCGGCCGCCGTTTATTTTATTTTAGAGGAAATAGGGGAAATTTGAGCAAAAAGGGGGATTTTTTTAATTTAAAAAAGGGATCTATCAAAAATTAGAAACATGCAGTGATTTTAAAAAATATTTTTAAGGCGTATATAACGAGACACCAATGCCGTATGTATCATGCCAAATGAAACAAGCAGAATTACCGACATTGCCGAAACGTTACCGACGGTCAAGAATTTTATAGTTAGAGTTGGCTTGAGAAGAGTGCCCTGTGTGTGCTGCGTGAGAGCGAAAAGTGTCAAACGTCTGATTTCCCGATAGCTGTCAATTCGGAAAATCGAAGTATTGAATAATAGACGAAACACTTCGATCTCTTGAATTAACAGCTATCGGGAAATCAGACGTTTGACACTTTTCGCTCTCACGCAGCACACACAGCGCACTCTTCTCAAGCCAACTCTAACTATAAAATTCTTGACCGTCGGTAAAGTTTCGGCAGTGTCGGTATATCTGCTTGTTTAATTTGGCATGATACATACGGTATTTATTAAGAGAATGAAGGATGTCTTGGCAACTTAAAAATGTATCTCATATCAGGTAACTTAAGGCATTCCTAGTGCGAGATGACAAATTTCAGAGAATCCTAATTTTTGTGTAGAATGGAAATTAATATCGTAAGATTATTTTTGAAAAGTATCAGGTCCGGTCACCGAGCATTTAAGAAAGAATTTTGATTTTTAAATTTGAAAATTTAACACGTAACCCCTTATGGAAGAATCCACTCTTCCACATTTTAATGCCGACACCCACATGTTTAAAAATTATACACATTAAATAAATTCATTTCCATATCTTCACAAAACTGCATAGAATTTTTTGAGTCCAAAAAGATATAAGGTCACCGACTGTAACAAAAATATTGACGTTCGTAAACAGCAAAACGTAGTTTTTTCATGATAAAACATAACGATAAATAGAATTGGCAACGTTGCATCATATATGTGGCGACAGTGATGTGCGTGCATCTATGCGACACAGTTTTGTTGGGAATATGGGTATATTATATGACGTAGAATTACTGATTTTTGAGGGGTCCGCCGGTGACATCTTGAAAATACGCTCCTAAGCGCTGGGAATACCTTAAATCTAAGTACCCTCCGGAAAAGAATTAAGGAATCGCTTACAAGGAGTCTCTGGCCATATTATTAGACGCACCTTGATTTCTTAATACAGAATACAAGTTTGGAGGAGAAAAGAAGCTACTAATTTTACTTCAACATGTCTTAAAGAAAACATTTAACGTCTTTGAACATCGGGAAGTAATAAAAAGTGCGGTTTTCGTAGCAATAATCATACATCTATACACTTTTGTCAAATGTTTAGGCAGTCAGAGAGATATGCGTATTATTATCAATATTTACCGAAGCCGCCTTTGGCGTCTATAAAAGCTTTGACAAAGATACAGCTACTTTAAAACAGCCTTCTTCCTTGCAGAATATAAATGATCCCTTAATTCTTTTATGGAGTGTATTTTAATCTGATTTAAAAAAATGGGAATCTAGTTTCCAAAAAGAAACACTAATTCAACTAGGCTTTTATACATATATTAAACGAAATATTGATGCAGGTAGATAAAGTAGGGATTATAGTATCATTTTATATAAAAATAAAGGAAAAAAGAAGAAGAAATTGACCATTCTGGCTCTTTCCACGTAACTCGAAACAATCACAAGACAAACTCAACTGAGAAGTTGAATAATAGATGGTTTTAGAGAAAAAAAAAATCAAATCATAGCCGAAAAAGGGAAAAATCGCGAATCTTAGAGCGAAAAGGGACAAACTTGAAAAACAGAGGAATAAAGGGGAACAGAGAACACACCGCGAATCCTGCAATTTCCCACCCTTCATCCACAGATTTCGGCAAGGAGCAGGAGAGCGCGGAGCCGTCCGCGCGCGAGGCGAATTCGACGGTGGGCGCGAACGCGACGGGCAACGCGAACGCCGCGGAGCGGCAGCCGAAGCGCGCGCGAAGGACGCGAACGGAGACGCTGGTGGAGTCGGCGCACGCGATGGACATGATCCTCGCGACGGAGACGCGCTCGGCGACGCTCTCGAGCGCCAACAGCTGCGGCGGCGGCGGCGGCCAGAAGAAGAGCACCGCGGCGAGCACCGGGAAGAAGAAGAAGCGGAAGGCGCGCCAGGGCGCGCAGCAGAGCCAGCAGCACCGCGAGGACACGCCGCCGCCGCCCGAGGACGACCTCGCGATCGATCCGGACGAGCCGACGTACTGCCTCTGCGATCAGATCTCCTACGGCGAGATGATTCTGTGCGACAACGACCTCTGCCCCATCGAGTGGTTCCACTTCTCCTGCGTGTCGCTCACCACCAAGCCCAAGGGCAAGTGGTTCTGCCCGAAGTGCCGCGGCGACCGGCCCAACGTGATGAAGCCGAAGGCGCAGTTTCTCAAGGAGCTGGAGCGGTACAACAAGGAGAAGGAGGAGAAGTCGTAACGGATAATCGCCGGAGAAAGGTGGGAGGCCCGCGGAGAGCGCCATTTCCGGTGAAGCCGGGGAGAGGAGGGAATCGCGGCGCTTTTTGCATCATTTGTACCATAGTTTCTTCAACCAAGTCGATTGGTTGCCCGAGAAGAATTGTATTTAAAATTTGGACGCTCCGCGTCTGTTCTGTAATTTAATGATCGATACGGATGATTGGTAATAAAGAGGATGCTCCGATGTTCGATCGAACGCCGAGCGTGCGTCGATTGACACAGAGTGGCTGCGGAAACTTGATTGTCGAATTTTCGGACTTTTTTACCCCCGACCATTTCAGGTGTGATTTTGCAAATATTCCCTGATATTTGCGAACGTATCACGAGTTTTGCGTAATCAACGGAGCTGTGAATATTCGAGATGCAAGAATAGGAACTGAAACCAAACCCGACATTTTGAGAATGCAGAGCTGGAAGTGGTCTACGGCCTCACGATCGCAAAAAATGACCGAAATAACATTAATCTTTGTGTTGAAGGAAATTAGTTTTTTAATTGAAATTTAACTAATTTTCAAGGAACAAATAAGTACCTACCACGATATTATATTTATGATTTTGGAATTCTAATTAAACGAAAGATTAAACATTGCATTTACGTTTATCTCGGTACTTCAATGATAATTTATTATGTCGTTCAATGATCTTTATACGTTGAACGCGAAAATTACATTTTTGACAGGCTACACAAAGCGCTTGGTCGTACTTGTAAGGCTTACACGCCAGGAAAGAAACTTCAATCACTCTATATTATCTCATTACCCATGAACTTTTGGCTTACATTTGTATAATACTTATTTGAAGATTAAGTTTTTATCTACAATAAAGTCTTATATCGATATAGGCCAAAAGTTTATAAATAATGAGATAACAGTGATTAGAGCTTCTTTCCTGGCGAGTAAGTTTAGCCTCACTTGGTATACGAACATCAACCGGTGCCAGCTGAAAACTGTAATTCAAATGTACATTACATGACACTGAAGCATTGCGACAACAATGTACGCGTGAAATTGAAAACATTTTTATACAGCTTGTGCCGAGAAAAAATGACTTTTTCGATACCTATATAGAATTTTCGCTATTGTGTAACTTGTAAAATCACAAATGAAAAGTCAAAGTATCAAAGAGAGTCAGGATGTAAAAGTGACTTTTGATGAACAGAGTGAAAAAAAAAAAAAAGTAACCAACTTCCAACCCTGAGATTATGAGAGCAGCTGCAAGGAGGATAAAAGTAAAATTGTAGCCAGAGAAGGAATGCTCAAACTCGAATAACGCAACGCATTTCTTTCATTCCGTTATATTAGTTTGTTTTTTTTTCCTCTAAAGTACTTCGCAGAATAACATTCAACGCGAGTCGCGAACGAGACGAGACGATCGTGTATATCAAAGCCGGAGTCGCATCCGGATCGCGAGGAGAGCCAAAATTGAGGAAGCTACACTGAGGGAAATAATTGCTGGCATAAAAGAAAAATATATCTTGAATCAAGAATACAACAAGAATGATCTAACGAATTTTTAAGAATACTGGAATACAGATTCTTGGTCAAAGAATATATTATAATCTTGATTCAAGAGTACCTTTGTTGGAACAAGAAATTCTTTTTCAAGAAAAAAACAATTATGTACTCGAGCCTATCAAATATCTTCTTGCACGAACAAAACCATGGCTTGATCCTGGAATTATATCATGTTTTTGATCGGAGAAAACATTTTTTCTTTTGGCATCCGCAATTCTTTCTCTCAGTGCATCGCAACAAAGCACGGCTTCCCGTTCGGAGCTCGAAGGTTTCTGTGTTACTCGGATATATTTATTGTGCAGCTTACAGCTAATGCGATCGCACGAATGTAACGATTCTTCTAGATTAAGTGTGAAGTCCATGAGAAAAAAACAGGTTCCATTCGCGTGTCCGCGGAGGAAAACCGAGAATCAACCTTTGCCGGGGAAGGCCGATCAAAAGCTGCTTCCCGTTGCGCCTAAAACACCTAACTCGAAATCGCCCACAATCTCCCGTCGAATTTCAATAATCGTATCGACCTTCGAGCGAGAATTTACCCTTAAATCCAACGGAACGAAACGATACCAAAACGACTCGTAATATAATTTTGCGTACGCTTAAAACACTATAACGATCACATAAGAAGTCCGCGGCGGGATTCCCACGTCAATTTAAACGGCGTTCTAGATTAATTAACCGGCGAGTACCTGGAACGAAATTAAAAATGTGCCGTTCACTTTTGTACCTATTTCGCGTTTTTTCGGACGGTCATCAGATCGAGACGACAGTTTCGGCGATGTTTCGACGGAGAAACGAGCAAAGAGAAATAAAAACGAAGAAAATTCGGCTGCTATGCGCGAAGCTAAAGGCCCTCTGTCAACATTATTGCGGTTTGCAGTATTAAAAAAAGCTCGCGAAAAGTTCTCAGTTAATTTCTAACGATTTTTTTTGCAGCGAAATCATTCGGCGTAATTTTTTACAGGTCGGAAATAGGTTTTCGTAAAGTATTACGACTAAACATTTATTAATTGATTATTAAAATTGAGGCAGATAACTGTCGTGACTGAGAATGTTTGATATCGATTTGACAGGCACCGAAACTTTCAGCTGGATCAAACAAATTATGTACTTGCGGAGAACGCGAGGTAATTTCCGACCTGTCGTTCACTGCACATTATTGATTCCAATATATTTCAGACATCTAGTGAATATTTTGACAGTTTTTATGACGTCTAGTGAATATTTTGTTTCAGACCTTTCGCGCGAGTGCTGCAAGTCACTCATAGACGTAATTGATCAATTTTGTATCTAATTTGAATAACCATATTCAGAAATTATATAGGGGAGAGTGGTGTCGGTTGCAACATTGACTGTAGTGACATTATTTATTGACGAAAAACTGAAATATATGGAGAAAATCATTTCAAGAGTAAATTTCGCTGAGCGTTAGGAACTTAGTCGCGCAGAGCTTAACTTACTCTTGTACTTTGAGCGGAAATATCTCACAAACCGTTCAACGGGTGGGTATTTCATTTTATACGTTTCTCATTAGTCTCGATAAACTATAAGTTTCATATGAAAAAATGGAGGTGACTCTCATACCTCATAAACAATGCATTATGTAAAAAATGTGTCGCATGTGTCATATTATGTCCTCCTCGACATCAAACCACTTTCATTTGCAATACTTGTTCGTGAAATGGCAAATAAAGGAAATAAACAGCTGCGCGGAACACTGTATGCGTCGTTCTATATTTTAACCAGACATAAGTCACCGGCAAAAAAACTAGAGAGCTTGTTAATGTCTGTTTCCTTGAAATCATTGCCAAATCGTTAATTTCGTCGTCCGCCGTTGTTTTGTTTCGACTAGTCGTACAAGAGTCTCTCATAAAATCACATTGTTTCATGAGAATACGCAAAGTTCAAACTTTGGAATAAGATATGTATCGATCTTATTTATTGTTTATATGTGAGTTTAATGGACATGCGATTGAAACAAGTGGCAGTGATGTCAATTGTAACATGTTGCAAAAGTCATATTCTAGTTTGGATTATGGTTCCGGCTACCATTCGATATTGTATACGTACATTTTCATTTTCAGAACAGACAAATTTACAAAACAGTGAAACAGTGGCCTTGAATATCTGACTGAATATCGAATTGACGATAATGACTTTTATCACGATATTTCAGATCTCACGGTCATTAATTTTCTCATTGTTTTCACGTTGCACAATGTTGCTCGCTTCGCGTTGATTTCCGTATTAGCATACTCGCAGTTATTATATGTTACAACCGACACCCTGAGGTGTTACAATTGCCACCACCGTAATGTCAATTGTAACAAGTTGCAACGGTATCTTTAAGGGGTTACGCCTAGTTGGTGGCCGGAAAAAAGGCGTGATTTTGTAAATTTTTTTTGGGAAAATGATTGCAGGTTTCGAACTGTTTTTTTTTCGTAGTAAAGGGTATATCTTTGACTATGTTTCATAATTTTTTCTATGGAAAAAATTCACAAATGTGGCAAATATAATGAATTTCCCGGACCACTGTTCAAAAAAGGCTTTCCGCGGTGTCCACTGTAACTTCCACACCAATCATCTGACATCAAAAAACCAAATAAATTACGTTTTTGTATCGTATTATCTAGTCCTTAATCGAAGGATTTGATAAAATATTAATTTATGAAAAAATGGTCGGCGATCGAAAGTGAAAGTCTAAATTTCGGTGAAAAAATCACTTAATTTTCCTTGATATAAAAAAAAAGTATGCATCAAAAAAAATCCTTCGATTAAGGACTGCCTTTTGATATAAAAAAAAAGTATGCAAAATTTCAAGTAAATCGGTCCATTCGTTTTTGAGATATCGTGGTCACCGATTTTGAAAAAGCCGTTTCGAGAAAAACGCGTTTAACTCGGTTATACTTGCGTCGCGCGGCTCCGCACAACGTAACTATAAAAGCGGCCGTAACTCGATCAATTTTGAACGGATCGACTTGAAATTTTCAGAGAATATTTTTGAAAGGTTATACTTTAAGAATCCGTCGAAAACGAAAAATTGATTTTTTCAAAAATTCTGACTAGGCGTAACCCCTTAATGGAAAGTATCTTTCATAATATGTTGTTCCTTCTGACGTTTATTATAATATATAATCAAAGCCAAAAGACCCCTCTCTCTCTCTTCATATAAAATTAAAATTCCCCGCGACTCTCACAACAAACTAGTTATCCGCAAATAACTTTTTTTGTTTGTTACAACCGACACCACTCTCCCCTAATATTCGCCCTTATTACGCCAATAAGCTTCACCGTTCAACCAACAGCGAGATCATTCTCAAGCGTCGCTCGAGAAGTTTCTCCCGCGGATCTTCAAAGTCCCTCGGACTCTGACAGAGGGCCCTTAATCGTCGAAAGGAATCCTTAAAATAACCGAAGCGTCTTACCTAATGTCAGCGCGGATCCTCCGTGTGGCTCTCCTGAAAGTTCAGCCAGGACTGCTCGACGACGGTGGCCACTCTCTTCTCGTACTCGCGCTTGTTCTCCTGGTACAGCTGCGCGGCGAGCGAGTTCGCCGGCGAATTAGGGTTCGGCTCGTCCAGGAGCGACTGCAACAAGAGCGAGGGGAGGACCGAGTTAGCTTCCCTCTCCGGGACCGCCCGGCTCCTCTCGGGTCCGCGAAAGAAGGACTCGCGACGCAGAGTTCGTTTTAAAGTTGAAAGTATGCATTTTATTATATACGCCTGTATATATATATATATATCTATATATATGTATAATCTATATATAGGGTGAATTTTGTGTACGCGAAGGTAGAGTCTCGGGAGAAATAACGCTTCTCGCGTTTTTCCTCTAGCAGTGAAATCCGGGGAAAGCCGCGCGGCTCCCCTCGTTCGCCTTGCGAACGCGTCGCTTCCCACGCGCTCCGATCAAGCACGGACGTTCCCTCGCGCTTCCTCCTCGGCCGCCGCCGCCGCGAAAGCCGCGAGTCCGAGATAAATAAATAACGGAATTTCGTTACAATTTATATTCCGCGAGGTCGTAAAAAAATTCGGTGTGTCTAGATGTGCCGCCGCGTACGCTCGGCGGTGATTCGTTTCTCGTTTTCCATTGTTCAGAGGGTAGGGGGGGGAGTGGTTCGCGAAAAAACTGAGCGAGATATATCGGGGGGAGGAGAAGCGCGCGCGCGCGAGGGATAGGCGTCAGCTCCGCCGTTCTCCGCGGCGTCGGACGTTGGCGGTGCTCGCTGCTGTCGTCGCTGCCGCCGACCGAGGAAGCTGGGACGGCGAGCGGTGCGTCGTCTCTCGCCCGCCACTAATCCACGAAACTCTGCTCCACGCAGGCCTTCACTCGCTTCTCGTACTCGCGCCGGTTCTCTTTGTAAAGTTGCGCTGCCATCGAGTTGGCGGGCGAATTCGGGTTCGGGTCACTTAACAGCGACTGCAATCACACAAGTCGTATCACGGTTATGGGGGGGGGGATGGGCGGCTCTTTTCGTAGACTCCTCGCGCTCGCCCGGGCCCAGATAACACGCCTGTTCTGACGGCGTATGAACGACGTCTACTTCGGGACGCCGCGAAGGTGACCGTTTGGAGTCACCGAAAAGACGTCTACTTTGGGATGAATTTACGGGCGTACGAAAAAGTTGTCTTAAGGGACTGCCCGGACGATACAAGCCAGAAAACTGTCTGTAGGCAGTTCGATGTCTCACTTTTTGATAGCAAAAACTTCAAATTATCCAACCAGTCGTGGTTTGGATAACGTGAGATTTAGGTTTGCAAGAAATGAGTCATTAGACTGCCTATGGATGACTTTAAGGTGACTTGTTGGATTGTGTTGTCTGGGAAGGAAGAGCAGGGTGAATTTTTTATGACTGCTTGTTTTGGTGCTTTCCCTGGCGAGTAAGTTTAGCCTCGTGTGGTACAGCCCCTTAAAGACGCCTTTTAGACGTCCCAAAAGAGTCATCCAAAAGACAACTCAGAGACAAGATATCTTTTTCGTCTGCCCAAAAGACAACTTTTAGCCACGACTATAAGATGCCTTTTAGACGTCCCAAAGGAGTCGTCTAAAGGACAACTTACGGACACGCCGGGACATCTAAAAGACAACTGACAAACACGCCGGGGACTTTAAATGCCGGACATTAGACACGATTTGCGGTACACTAAAAGATATTGGGCTTCACAGCCCCTATTTATTTCATTTTCGGGGAAATAAGGGGGAACTTTGGTAACAAACTAGAACAATAGTGATTAAAAAAAAAAGGAAATCAGAAATGTAGTTGTTTTGAAAAATAACAATTTCTAAGATATAAAATGAAACGCCAATATTTATTAAACGAACGAAGAATGTTTGTGTAACATAAAAATTTATCTCTCGTGTTATGTAACTTAAATCCGAGTATCACAATCTGATTCAAGGAAAAGAGACCATTTGTCCAATCGAGTTTCTGATAAGAAACATCAACTCTCAATCGGGTTATTATATTTTAAACGAAATATTGACGCAGGTAGATAAAACCAGGAGTTATATTATTTTATTATTTGAGCAAAACAAAATTGACCATTTTGACCCTTTTATCGTAATCCGAAACGATGAAAGGACAAATTCAACTGAGAAGCTAAATAATAAGTAGTTTTAGAGGGAAAATTACGAATTACAGAAGAAAAAGGAGAAAATCATGCGTTTTAAGGTGAAAAAGGGAACATTTTTTTTAAACAGGGAAATAAAGAACACACCGTGAAGCCTGAAATGTCTATAACACTTCGGGAACGTCTTTTCGGCAACTGTGTTATCTGGAGGGGGGCGATCTTTTCTAGATACTCGCGCGACCGGCGGTTCATCCCCGAAAGAGACGAAGGGCGGCGCGCAACCGGTTGATCGGACTTGGTTGAATTGCAACCGCTGTTAAGGGAGAGACTCTCGCGTCGAAATCGAGCAAAGACCGTGCGTTAAACGCGAGCTTCGCAACCATCCCGAGACGTCCCTCCGTACGAACGGGGAATTCCCCTTTCATCCTCGGGATTCCGTCGTTCGTCGGGACGCTCTCTCGCGATCGGCCGCTTCGATTTCACTCGGCGCGCGATTCGAAACGCGTTAAACTCGGCCGCGACTTTACCTGTATGGACGTCAGGATGGCGGAGACGTCGTACGTCGGGCTCCAGCGATTCTGTAGTATGTCGAGACATATTCCACCGTCGGCGTAGACGTTGGGGTGGAACATCTTGCTGACGAATCTCACCGTCGGCGGTTTGTTCGGGTACTCTTCCGTGAATTCTATCGTGAGTTTGAAGGTGCCGTCCTCGAACGGGGTGTCGTGTGGTCTGCAAGAGGTCAAAGGTGATCGCATCGGCGTCACTCGCTCGGCGGAATTAAGGGAGAGAGAATCGCGCGATTACCCGAATATCACGGCGTTCCATATCATGATATTGTTGTCTGTTGGCGCGCCCGACACGCCCGTGGGTGGATCCTCCTGCAGTCTGGAAGGAAATGGAAGAGAAATTGATATATATGGAGCTTATCTCGTTTGCAATCAAGTTGATGAACAAATAAGTCGCGTAAGCGACGATTTAGTCCCCCAACTGTCCAATTTTCTATAAAATAAAAGATGAATCCTCAAAAGGACGTTGTCCTTCTTTATCTCATCTGCAATCGAACGGACGAGTAAATAAGTCGAATCGGCAATGACTCAGTTGCTGTTAAAGAAGAGCTCTCGCGAGCGGAAGACGCAAATGCGATAAAATTCATGCCGAGGAAGATCTGAAGCCTGACTTTCTCTGAAATGAGGAAAATCGACTTGAAGAGCTTAAAACTCGCACATCATTCTTCCTCGTCTCGTCGACAATCAAACAGACGAGTAAATAAATTGAATCGGCAATGATTTAATCGCTCTTACAGAACCATTCTCACGAGTCGAAGAAGCGAAGGTGAAAAACCTTTCGTCAAGGAAGATTTAAAGCCTGACTCTCTCCCTTTTTTAAACAAATTTCTACGCTTGTCTCCTAGGAAATTATGCGAAAACGACAAGAGCAAACTATAAACAAACCCCTACCGCCATCCCTAGTCGTGACGTCTCTCCGTCGCAGTGCTCCGACACAACAGAGGTGCTCCGAGCGAGTCGATCCTCCCCGAAAACCGCCTGTCAGGCGCGAATTTCATACGCAACAACGTCGTGAGACCGAACGAAAATAAGGCACGCTGCGTGCCTCTAAAAATAACTCCGCGGACCGAGTCACGATGACGTTCGCCCACGGTGGAGCCGAACGCGCGCGCACATATCCGCGTATTCCCAAGAAACGCCTCTCTCTCTCTCTCTCTCTCTCTTTCCTCTTTCTCTCGATCCCGCGGAGGCAGAAATTCGCGACTCACCTCTTGAAGTCCCTCATGAGTCGCCTCCTCGCGGGCGTAGACATGCTTCTATCCGCGTAGAAAATCGGCCGCGATTTCTTCTGTCTGCGAACTACCCCACGTATCTCTCTCTCTCTCTCTCTCGCTCGTCGAGGTGAGCAGAACAGTCACCGCGACGCAACTAGGCGAGAATCGCGGAAAGGAAATCCTTTCTTCCGCGCGTGTACTACCTTTCCGCTGTGAAGGCCGCGCGCGATATACCGTTACGCGGCGAGGGGACCACCTCCGCGAACGGAGCAGAGGTGCGCACGTATATTCCGAAGGAGATCTGGGTCGATCGCGCGCACCCGCCGACGGCCCTGGACGCGACGAGGAATTTTTTTTCTCGGCGCACACTGCGACGACGAGGGACGAGGTGGACGGCGCGAAACGACGGTGAAGACGCGCGGGACGATCGCACGGAGGAATTACGCTGCGCGGTCCCCGCGCACTCGCTGCCGAAACGAAGGACGACGACGACGATGATGGACACGATGGAGTCGCGACGATTGGACTGGCTCGTCCCACGGGTGACGTCAGATTTAAATCGACGGGGTGACCTATCGGCGGTCGCACGATTGAAAGCGCGGCTACAGGTCGCGCGGGATCTTTTTGATGGGTCGGAGAACGCTCGAGTTAACGGAGTTCGCCGCTAGAGGCGTTTCTGTAGGGACTTTTGTCTATGGCTGGTTGGGAGGCTTGAAACAAGATGGCCGCGCCAGTGTATCGAGAATCCAAGATGGCGTGCTACACGTGCGTCGTGTTTTCGCGAAGTGACGAGGTCATCATAGGCTGCAAATTGAAGTGGTGATAATCATAGAGAAAATTTGTTGCCGCGAAATCCGAAGACTCCGCCTAAGCGCGTAAAAATGGTGCGGAGCAAGATCTTCCTGGGTAACCGGGCGCTAGGTTACGTCAGCAATCACATTCCCGCGGTGACGCGCTACATTCAGCGAAGAAAGGAAAACTTGATAGTGACGTGCGTCGGCAGAGCCTTCCACACGTACGGCTGCTCGCACTTCACCCTGCTGAGCGTGTCCGACGAGCATCCCGGCGAGATAACCGCGCTCGCCGCGGACACCTACCACGTGTACACGGCGAGCGAGAACACCGTCTACGCCTGGCGTCGCGGCACCGAGCAGAAGCACGCTTACAGGGGCCACGCGTGTCCCGTTCACATCCTGCTGCCGTTCGGGCCCCACCTGCTGAGCGTGGACGAGTCGAGCCACGTGAGAATGTGGGACATCAAGACTGAGATCTGTACGACGGAGCTGAGCTTCAGCAACGACGTCTTCAGGATCACCGCGCTCTTCCATCCGAGCACTTACATCAACAAAATTCTGCTCGGCAGCGAGCAGGGCCAGCTCCAGCTGTGGAACGTCAAGACGACGAGGATGATCTACACCTTCGCCGGTTGGAACTCGCCGATAACCGCCCTGCGTCAAGCGCCCGCGATAGACGTGGCTGCGATCGGCTTCGCCAGCGGCAAAATCGCGCTGCACAACCTGAAACTCGACGTCACCCTCTTCGAGCTCGTCCAGGACTGGGGACCGGTGACGGCGATCGCCTTTCGCAGCGACGGCCACCCCCTCATGGCCACGGGCAGTCCGACGGGCCACGTCGTCTTCTGGAACCTGGAGAAGCGCCGCGTCGAGAGTCAATTGTCGCGCGCGCACGCGGCGGCGGTGACGGGGCTCGAGTGCCTGCCCAACGAGCCGCTCTTGGTCACGTCCTCGCCGGACAATTCGTTGAAGCTGTGGATCTTCGACCTGGCGGACGGCGCGGCGCGACTGCTCAGGCTGCGCGAGGGCCACGCCGAGCAGCCGTCGCTCGTGCGATTCTACGGCGCGAACGGCGATAACATGCTGACCGCCGGCGGCGATTCCTCGCTGAGGATCTTCTCGACGGTCACGGAGATCTTCAACAAGAGCCTCGGCCGCGCGTCGTACAACAGGAAGGCGTCGAAGAAGAAGGGCAGGAGCGCGGACGATCCGCTGATCATGCCGCCCATTACGGAGCTCGCCTACGAGACGACCAGGGAGAAGGAGTGGGACAACATCGTCGCCGCGCATCTCGGGCTGGGCGCGGTGACGACCTGGTCCTACGACAAGCTGAGGATGGGGGAGATACGGCTGCTTCCGGAGAGATTTCGTGGCAACGCCAACGCCGTGGCCACCGCTCTCTGCGTCACGCAGTGCGGCAATTTCGCACTGATCGGATACAGCACCGGACACGCGGAGCGGTTCAACTTGCAGTCGGGGATTCACAGGGCGACGTACGGCGGGGAGTTGGGAGCGCATGCGGGGCCAGTGAGGGGCGTCGCCGTCGACGCGCTCAATCGGATCGTTCTCACGGCCGGCAGGGACGCGGTGCTGCGGTTCTGGCACTTCAAACCGGGTCGAGGTGAGCGGCCCGATGATATTTGCTGAGAGTCTTTCGAAGAAAGCTGCTGTAGTAGAATTCCGAGCGTTACAGTTGCGATTTTGCGGAGCTGAAAGATCTTTTATTGTCGTGAGCAGCTGCTGCGTTAGAATTGCGGCTGAGACCGAATTTGTGGTTTGAAGTGATGATATTTGCTGAGAGTCTTTCGAAGAAAGCTGCTGTAGGAGAATTCCGAGCGTTAAAATTGCAGATCGGCTCGAATTCGCGATTAGCCGCTTCGAGGCGAGCAACTCAAAGGCATTCGAGTCTCGCGAAGCTGAAAAGTCTTTTGTCGCCGCGGTGAGCTACTGCAGTAGAACTCCAAGCGGTAGAATTGCGACTTCGCGTCTTAACCCGGGTGGAAAAATTTCTCGTAGTTTTTTCCGAAAAATTCGAAGAAATTTCTCCGAAATCTTCATAAAATGCCAGATATTTTTTGGAAAGCCCAGTTGAATATCGGACATTTTTTAAATTGTAATAAAACTTTTGAAATTTAGAGTTTCAGAATTTTGGAAAATTGTTCCACATTCTTTTTTCGAATTTTTTCAACATTTTCAGACGGTTCTAAGAATTTTTGAGACTTCAACATTTTCGCAAAGGTATTTTCTGAGTCTCAGCAAATTAAATTTAATTTTTGTATTATAATTTAATTCGTCAATAGCAACTTTAATTTTGTAATAGCAAATTTGATTAGACCACACCAGTGTGCGGTAAACAAAAAATGCATAAGGACAGTTGAGTCGAACTCGCTATAAATATTTTGTCAATACTTCTCTGACTCACAAACATTTAAATGTTACAATTTCTTAGAATTTTTCAGAAAAATATAAAATAGTTTTACAAGAATTTCACATCACTTTGTCTCAAGAATATCCATAATCTCGCGAAAAGACTCAAAACAATTTACAAGGATTTCCCAGAAAGTCAAAATAGTTTTATACGAAGTGTTTTCAAGTTTCTTTCCTACCAAAATTTATAATTCCTCAAAAAAGAATGCGAAATATAATTTGCCAGAATTTCTTCGAAAATTTCAGATCGAAGGAACAGAATTTTTCAAATCATTTCATCAGAAATTTGCAGATTTTCTCATAGAAACTGGAATGTCAATCTTTTTCAGAATGTCTTACAGTTTTTCATAAGTAGGTACTTAGAAAAATTCAAATTGTCATGTTTCAAAAATTCTTCAAAATCTTTATTTCTCGGAATGCTTCATAATTTTTCACAGCGTCTTATGATTTCATAGAAACTCGTAAGAATTTATCTCAATCTCTCACAATTTTGCACTTTCAATAAACCGTGTAAAACTTGTAGCGAACTGAAAGAATTTTGCGAAATATTTCTACCACGCTAAAAGCGCGAGCAGCAGCGCCGAGTCGATCTTGCTTCCAGTTTGATTCGGTTAGCGATTTGAGAGCCGAGCCAAAAATCCTGACGTAACGACACGTGTCGAATTTCACCTTCTCAAAACCAGGCACCGAGCCCAAATCGAAGATCGCCTTGGACGAATCGGTCGAGTGGCTGCGTACGCATCGCGATAGCGCGCTTATCGCGCTGGCCCTGGAGGACTTCAGCGTCGTCCTCGTGGACTTCGAGACCGGGAGGTCGGTGCGGCGCTTTCGCGGTCACGCGGCTCGCCTGACCGACGCGACCTTCAGCCCCGATGCGCGGTGGCTCGTCACCGCTTCGATGGACCGCACTATTCGCACTTGGGACATTCCGTCCGGTCACCTCGTCGACGTCTTTCGGGTAATTCAAAGACGCTGACGAAGATTCGCAGCGTCGAGTGCATCTCCTCGTTGCATCGGGTTTCACAGTTTATCTTCCATTCCCCTTTATTCCTCTACACGGAGAAGGCAAAATTAGTTGGATCTATTGAAGATTGCTTGCGGGATCGCAATTAATTACGATATTTATTTATATCAATGAAGTCTTTTAATACGTCAATTAAATGTCTCTTCTTTGCAATTATGTGGAATAGTGTGTGATTGCAAGGAAGAAATATTTAATTAATATGAAAAAAAAAGATCTAATTGACGTAAATATATAATTACTTGCGCGACCCCGCAAGTAATTATTAGTATACCCAACTTAATTCTTTTCCTCTGTGTATTTTTTAAGTTTCACCCTAAAACTCGCGATTTCCCCCTAAGTTTCGATGTTTTTCCTCGGAAATCACTTATTATTCAAATTCTTTGCTGAGTTTATCTTTTCATCGTTGCGCATTATGTAAAAAGGGTTGAAATGGGAAACGCCGTAACTCATTGCCATGCGAGGAAACACCATAAGTCCTTGTCATCATCGATGTGACTTCCGATTTTTCCTTGTACAGCAACGAGTTACGGTGTTCTGTAATGATAATGAAAAGATGCGTGCTTTTTTCAGGTACCAATCGATGAATTATATAAGAATTCATAATATTTTACTATCCCCGTATTTTATTCCCGTTAAGGTTTCTCGAGCGGTACAGGGGCTTTTTCCCTGCTAAAAGTTAGTCCACTGAAGTACAGTAACACTCTAAAGTATGTTCTTCGTGTGATGTGGCAACAACGTTTGACATACAGTAGTATGTGTGTATTTGTGAGTTCAAAAATGGAGCCCAAAACATCTGGTCATGCAACGTTGCCACATTGACTTATCAAAGGTTAAATTTATAAAGAAAAATTAATAAAAAAAAATAACGGGCTTCTCAATGAACGTGAAAATTGGTATAGATGATTTTAGTTCATTAAACTTGCGGTTCAAAAAATTTCAGAATTTTTTCACTATTTTTCTCAGAAATATCGCGGTTTGTCGATTATAACCCATAAGAACGTATGTTATTTTGTTATTCCAAAATCTTTGCAACGAGCTTCTTAAAAGACTTGATAATTTAACTGAATTTTTTTTACTTCAATCTACCGAATGCAATCATTTTCAAGCATTTCTCACTATTTTTAGTACAACGCTCGAGAAACCTTAAGAACTTTCATCTTTTGCTTACTCGTCTTTGCGCGCTCCATCTCAGAGCCATCAACAAACGCTTCTCACCTCTCCGTCTCGTCACTCAGTATACACGTCGCGGTAAGACATCGATTATCCGCCTTCTTCCAGGTGCCGGAAGCCTGCATATCGCTGAACTTCTCTCCCACGGGCGAGTACCTGGCGAGCGCCCACGTCTGCCACCTGGGAATCCACCTCTGGTCGAACCGCACGCTCTACTCGCACGTCTCGCTGAAGGCCATACCGCCGGAAGCCGCTGTGCCCGCGGTGGCGCTCCCGGGAGTGTCGCGGGAGCGCGGCGGCGGCGGCGGCGGCGACGAGTCTGAGGACGAGCAAGACGCGAACGCCTTGGACAACGATTACGTCTCGCCGGAGCAGCTGGACGACAGACTCGTCACGATGTCCTCGCTGGCCACGTCCAGGTGGCAAAACCTCCTGAACATCGACGTGGTGAAGCGGCGAAACCGGCCGAAGGAGCCACCGAAGGCGCCGCCGGCCGCTCCCTTCTTCCTGCCGACGATACCCTCGCTGCGCCTCCAATTCGACCTCTCGGAAACCGCGAGCGCCGAAGAGGGCGGCCAGCTGCTGACGCATCCGGACTTCAGGAGCCTCACGCCGTTCGGCAAGCGCCTCGAGCGCACCGTGGAGACGGAGGACTTCGCGGAGGTCATGGAACTCCTCAAGCGGATGGGACCGAGCGCCATCGACTTCGAGATACGCTCGCTGACGCTGGAGCAGAGCGGCGCGGCGGGGCTGCTGCTGCAGTTCATGAGGATGATTCGGAGCGCGATGCGGACCAGGAGGGACTTCGAGTTGGCGCACGCCTATCTCGCGGCGTTCCTCAGGACGCACGGCGAGAGGATCGCGGAGGAGGAGTCGCTGCGCGATTTCCTGCGGGAGCTGCGGCCGTTGCAGATGGAGGGCTGGTCCGCGCTGCGGGCGCAACTGTTTTATAATCTCAGCGTCGTGCAGCACCTGAAGACCGCGTAACGCGCGGCGAGACTTTCTCAGCGAGCTGGATGTGTAAATAATGGAGGAGAGGGGAGGACGATTTTGATTAAACTTGCGAAGGATTTACGGTTGAACTTGTCGAGAAAAATATTTATTCGCATACACGCGTAACACACAAACATACACACCTTCGTATCAAATGATTCCTAATTAACCCGTTAGCGCTCGGTGCCGTTTTCAGTTGCCGAAGAATTTTTATCTGCGGATTTTCGAAAAAATCGCTTTTGAGGTGTTTAGGAATTGGTTTCAGAAATTGTATTTTTTTTTTAAATAAAGTTAAGCTTCCGGAAACGTTTTTTAACAGGGTGTCAGCGATCGTGAAGGTCATGGAAAAATCATAGAATTCTTTTTCATATGGAATATCATGGGACTATCAAGAAATTTCTTTAAAATATGGATCTGTGGAACAGATTATTGATTTAATAAGATATATATGTATGATTATTTAGAAGAGTACGGTCGATGAACTTGCGTTTTGACGCCCGCGAATGAGATTAATAGCGGAAAACAGCGAAAATCACTGGCGGTATCATTGAAACAAAAGTTTATTTTCATTTCAGAGGAATATTCCGTATAAACACTTTAAAAATCAAAAGTGCGATCATGGAAAATTATTATCCCTGATCGCGCCAGACACTGTTGAAACAACGCGAAAATAATTAATCCAGTCTCTCTCGAACAAGAAATCGCTCAGCAACTAAAATTGCCAGTGAGCACGAATGGGTTAACACGAGATAATAATAGCGAGAAAAAGGAGCACCTTTCGGCATCCTCGACTAAACCGGATGTGCGTTAAAATTACGCAGCATCCGACTCCTTCACCAGAAGAACAAGGCGGGGGGAAAGAGGAACGAACGAGAACCGATTTCCCTCCACGCGACTCGAAAATGGCACGAAATATCTAACAAAAGTCCGATTCAAAGTCCGTCGCGCCGCCGCCGCCGAACTATTCCCGGCAATTGAGAAACCCCTGCAGCTGCTCGACGGTGGACGCGTCGAGCGCGATGTCGCCGATGTACTCGCGGAAGGCCAGGGTGATCCTGTAAACGCTGCGCTTCGCGGCGCTCCTCAGCGACGCGACGATCTGCCGATGGCGCCGCTCGTAGCTCTGCGGCTTCTTCGCCGCCGCCGCCGCGATGCTCGTCTTCTGCAGCCGGTCGAGGGCGCGCTTCAGCGCCAGCAGCGTCTCCACGATCGCCGGCACGTCCTTCTGCGCGACGCCGTAGGGATCCTCGCGCAGCGACGCCACGGCGAGCGAGGAGACCGCGTCGGCCGCCCAGATCACCGTCTGCCCGTCGAGCAGCACGTGGCGGATGCGGTTCTCCGCGTGCTCGCCGAACAGGTAGTCGATCGGCGGCTTCGCCAGGAGATAATCGATGAAGCTCCGCTTCTTGCGCTCGAAGAGCTGCGCGAGGAGCTGCTCGTTCGCGGGGCACCGCGCGTTCTCCGGCGCGGCGTAGGGCGGCGGCGGCGGCTGTGGCTGTGTCGTCAGGCTGCGCATGTTGTACGGGTGCGTCCTCTCGTACGGCCGCGCGCTCGCCGCGGAAGCGGGCGGGGCGGCGCGGCGCGTCTGCCCGACGCAGCGGCAGGCGTCGTCCAGCTCCCGGGTGAAGCTCGCCACGTGCGCCAGGCACTTCTCCACGACGGCGTTCCAGTGATAGGGATGACCGCCGGGCTGGCTCAGCGTGAAGAGCACGGCTCGCCGTGGTCGGTCCTTCTGCGCGAGCGTCACCAGGTCCAGGTAGCCCAGGTGCCGCATTATCGGTATCCGATCCGCGGCCAG
The DNA here is from genome assembly GCA_963678675.1 of Xiphydria camelus. Lineage (NCBI taxonomy): Eukaryota > Metazoa > Arthropoda > Insecta > Hymenoptera > Xiphydriidae > Xiphydria > Xiphydria camelus. The sequence goes on from OY783200.1 coordinate 4,653,461, forward strand.
GGCTTCGGGCAGCGTCACGCCCGAGCTCTCGCCGGCGCTGCGCACGACGTCGAAGGCGACCCACTCGGTGAGGTAGGCCTGGAAGAGCAGATGCATGCTGTTCGTGGTGAGAACGAAGAACGCGGCGTAGAGCCACGCGTGCAGCGCGAGCCTGAGATCCAGCAGCCGCGCCAGACCGTCCAGCGGCTCCTCCGCGGGCGGAATGAACAAGACCGTCAGCGCGGTTTCGCGGAAGTAGCTTCCCAGCAGAAAGTAAACCGCGGCGAAGTAAACGGTGGGCCAGATCGTGCCGAACACCGCGTTGGGCAGTGCGGCGGCCACGCCTCCTTTTACTCGAGCAAACTTGGAGCGCGGTACGATGGGGAACTGCAGATGCCGCAGTCCGAAGAGGTTCGTCTTGGCGTAAAAGTACAATCCGCTCCAGAAGCCGCCCAGCAGCAGGAAAAAATGCTCTTCGACGAAGCACGACCCGCGCAGCGAGTCGCACTCGACGGTGAGCGCGCCGTAGCGTCCGCCCTCGATCGAGAGGTGGAGCCAGGCGAGCACGGCGCCGATGACCGCGTGCAGCGCGCCGACGAGCAAATTGTGGGGCGCGAACGTGTCGCAGAGCGCGGCGAAGCGGCTCCGTAGGTAGGGCGGGGCGTAGAGGTAGCGCTTGCTGCAGATCGCGCCCTGCAGGAAAACGACGCAGGCCAGGACGAGGAAGTAGCTCCAGGTGCGCGGGCGCGCGATGATCGTCCAGGCTGTGCCGAGCCAGGCGAGCGGGTGGATGACGCTGAGGTTCGTGACGAGGATGACGCAGCTCACGAGGAAAAACTGGACGACGACGCTCGAGGCGATGGCCTTCATCATCCGCCAGAGCAGCAGCTCCTTGCTGCCGATGTTGTTGGCTTCGGACATCGCGTGTCTCTTTTTCTTCCTGTCCCGCGCGGGAAGTAACGTCACTTTTCACGCGACACCCGCGAAAACTCCGCGCGCGATGACATTTCCTCGGCCGCGCGCTCGGCTACGCGTTGTGGAAACGCCGGTAACCGGCGCTACGCCATGCTCGGTTCGCGCGACGCTGTCGAAGTTCGCCGCGCGCAGTACGTTTTTTCCGCGGTACGATAAGGGCGAGAGTGTCGAAATTAGGTGGACGAGAGTCGGTGAGTTTCTTGAGAGTTGCACCTTGGGAGTTTTCGGGAAAAACGCGGCAATAACTCGGCGGGGAACGCGCGTTCGTTTCCGGGCGCGATTTCTAACCTAGAAGTTTAAGGGGCGACAGTGATGCCTTCTAGCGGAGTTTTGCTGAGGCTTGTTCGAAGCGAGGATGAGGTTCTGTGATATACGGCCAGATGGAGTTACTATCGGAATGCGAAATAATGAATTTTTCAAATTTTCCTCTTCGAGAACCCGAAAATTCTTCAGTAGAATTTCAGGAAAATGATGGACGATTCATTCAAATGATACTTCTTTCCTTCCTTTTTTTTTTTTTGAAAGCAGTTTTAATAGAATGTTAGCTATTTCATTTCACATCAGTTGAAATACTAGAAATGAATACATAGGTATAATTAAAAGCGTTTGACAGTCCCTTGATTTTTTGGAATTAATTAATTAAATTTTAGCCATGGATCTTAACGACATATTTTTTTGAACATTTTCATAATTCTTTTGTATTGTATGAGAAATTAATTAAAAATGGTCAAATACAGTTAAGCTTTTTCAAACATGTTAATTTGTCAACAATCGTAAGAAATTCGTTTCATGAAATAATAATGCAAATTATGTCAAGTGTTGGCAGATTATCAAATTGATATTATCAAAGTATGACAGATTTTCAACGCGGATGATGATTACTGTCAAAATTTTCCAAAATTTAATACTCAGTTTCGACGAAATTTGTGAAATTCTTACACTACATTTTCACCGGGGTACAGAATCATTTGAATTTCATATAGTTATGAAGTATTACGATTTAAATCATTTGACAGTCCCTTGATTTTATGGAACTAATTCATTGAGTTCTGGCCCTACAAATCTATAACCGACATATTAAAAAAAATACATTTAATGTAAACACGTTATCTATTGTACTTTATTTGTAAAGTTTTTAAGTATTATTAAAATTGTTTATTTAAAAATATTTCGGCTATATTGTATAAATAGTAAAAGTTCACGAAACAAATTTCCTACAATTATTGGTAAAATTATATTAAGAATGTTCGAAAAAGTTTAACGGTATTTGATAGTTTTTTATTTCTCATAGAATTAGAAAGATTCTGTTAAAAAATATGTGTAAAAATCGCCAAAAATTTGTCATATTTCTTTAAATTTTCATAAATTATATGAAAATTCATAATATCTTACCATCCTTAATAAAATCTCTCCACTACATTTTTATCAGGATAGATAGTGTCTAAAAAAAATCATTATTCGTCAGCAAAATCATCATCAAAATTCTACAACCATAAGCTTTTACGGTGCTTCACAGTACGATATCGTGCTGAGCATCAGAAGAAAAAAAAAACCGGATATGCTAGCGGAAGACGGCGTGTTCACGCGAAAGCTCGACGTGGAGACGGCGGGGAAGACCCTGACGCTCTACCAGCGGCAAGTCGGCGACGTCAGCTGCGTCGTCTGGGACGCCGCGATCGTGCTCGCGAAATATCTCGACGCGTCTTGCCGCGGCGCAGGACCGGGCGTCGATTGGCTGCGCGGGAAGAAGGTTTTGGAATTGGGCGCCGGACTCGGATGCGTCGGGATGACCGCCGCTTGCCTCGGGTACGTTCGCGGCTCATCGCGGCGCTCTTTCGATTCGAGAATAATCGTCATTGCGTGCCGCAGAGCCGACGCGTTGATGACCGACTTGCCGGGGGCGCTGCCGATGCTGAGGGCGAACATCGAGGGGAACCAGGAGCACTGGAAGAGCTCCGGCGGATCCGCCAGAGCGGAAGTTCTCGAGTGGGGCGCCGACGCTCGAGTGCAATTTGAACCGGACGTCGTCTTGCTGGCGGACTGCGTTTATTACAAAGAAGTACGAGCGGAAGTTTATCCGGATAGCGCGAGTAATCGGAAAGAGTTCTGAAGCGGTTCAGTTTGCAAGTTTTTTTTTTGAGGAATTCGTTATTTTTACTCGTAAAGAGAGTCGAAAGAGAAATGTATTCTGGAATGCGGGAAATTTAGAACCGATTTTTTACGAAGAAAAATAAGCCATTCACTAACAGGAATCCCAATTTTTATAATCCATCGACCCAGGGGGGAGTCCCAATTTCTTAAAGCCAATATAAAAAATCGCCGACAATGTTAAGGAAATTTCGAAGAACACCGACGGAAGAATTTATCTGATAAATTTTCGAGAAAAACTCTTGACTTTTTCTTAATGTAGCCGAGCTAATCACGCTCGATCGCTGAGCAAATCTCGTTTACAGTCGATAAAACCGCTGCTGGACACGCTGAGCGAGTTGCTCAGCGCCAAGGAGAACGTCTACGCTCTGCTGAGTCAAGAGGAGAGGGACACACCGCTGCAGATTCCCGTCTGGCGGGAATTTACCGACGAGTTGAAGCGGAGGTTCGCGGTGCAGCCCGTTCCGCGCTCGGCGCAGCATCCGCTTTACTCCAGTCCCGATATACATCTGCTGAAATTGACGAAGCCGTAGCGACGAAGACGGGATTTTACTTGGAAAGAGAAGAGACATTTATTATCGACAACTCTGATATATCCAAAAGACCGTAATTTATAAGAACGCGAGGGGCAAATTTGTACATTAAATTCTATTCATTCACATCAACCTTTCGGTTTCGTCCTCTTTCGCAAAATCATATGCGTAAAAACCGACCGACGTCTACGCGAGGAACTGCTGCTGCTGCTGCTGCTGTTCCGTTACCGGCTCAGGCTGGCCGTTCTGCATCTGCAACCGCAGCAGCTGGTCCTGCAGCAGGGAGTACTTCGTCTGGAGGCCGCGCTCGCGCTCCTTCTGCCGATTGACGTCCTCCATGAGCGCGTTCACGCGCCGCGGCATCGCCGCCTCCTCCTGCGCCTGCAGGAACTTGAAGGTCGACAGCTCGAGGTGGGCCTGCTCGATCTGCTCCCAGAGATCGTGGAGCTGCTTCGTCAGCGCCTGCGCGCGCGTCTGATAGCCGCCCGTGAGGATCTTCAGCTTCTTCTCCATCTTCGCCGCCCGCTTCGCCTCGCCGGTCATGTGGAGCCGATTCTCCTCCAGCTTGCGCTCGCACGCCTCGACGCGGTCCTTCTTCGACGCGAGGGTCGCGCGCGTGTAGCGCTTCTGCGGGTCCAGGTAGAGCACCTGCGACAGGCACTCCTCCCAGACGGTCGTGTAGGCGTCCAGCGTGAGCTCGCCGTGCGCCATGCCCTCGCGCACCACCGTCATTTCTTCTTCGAGTATTTTCTCGGCCTGCGCGGACGATAGAAACAAATGTTGATGTCGAGACGAAGAAGTAATTTTATTGACTCTGGGACGGAGTTCCTCTTTTTCGAGAGAAAATTACGATAGACGACAAAGTAGCGAAGAGAAACAACTAACTAGACTCTACGAAAGAATTAAAGGATTGCTTATATTCCGCAGGAAAGAAGGCCGTTTTAAGCTGGCCGCATCTTTGTCAAAAAAGGATGTAATCTCGATCGGCAAGAAAGCATTTCGAAGGCTAATTTCCGCTTCCAGAATCTTTTCTCTGATTTTCAAAATCTTTCTTGATTTCAAAGTTATGTAATGGAAAAGCGAGACCCGACAAATGAAACGATTTTACATCGATTTTGGCAAGGCACGGGAAGTGCGAGAAAATCAGAACTAAGTTTCGTTCGGTGGGCTGTAAAGCATAGTTTTTCTTCTTTAATTTGCTATTTTGCAAATCAGTCTACGATTTTTGTTCATTGAGCTATTCAGTAACGAAGTATAAATCCGACCGTGTTACCTTTGCTTTCTTTAGCCTTCAGAATGCTCCGTCGGCGATCGGGATTTTATCATTTTTGACAAGGATACAGCCGGTTTAAAACGGTTTTCTTTCTTCCGGAATATAAGTGATGCCTTAATTTACTGTAAATACACAAGAAGTCTAATATTGCTCGAAATATTGCTGCCTGTCAAATCCCTCTGAAATCCTCGACATCGGCTGCGAATTTCTCTAATTTATAATAAATTTTTCGACGGATCAGTTCAAAAAAACCACACGCGGTAGTGGCCTAACAAATAATCAAATACGATCGATAAAAATAAGTAGAAAGAGAAATATTACGGTCCTAACTAAATCGTGTCAATTTTTCCAACTTCCGACGATATTAAAAGACGACCCTTAATTCTTTCGCGGAGTGTACATAACAACAAGAGGAAGAAACGATAACAGCTGCAAAATTATGCAACCAGACATCCCAAAAACCAGCAACGAAAAATAACAGAACGCAGAGAGAAAATTTCTGCGCGCGATCGACTCACCGAATCGAGTTCGCTGCTCTCGTAATCCCGATAGGGATGCTGCTCGAGGAAGTGTTGCGCCTGCGCGAGCGAGGACGCTGCCCTCTTCGAGTGAGTCTGCACGGGATTTTGCAACGCATCGTAGTGCATCATCGTGACCATTTCCCGCTTGATGAGCTCCTCCGCCTGTAAAGATAAACGCAAAGATCGCCCGTCGCATTCATTCCCCGCCGAAGAGATCGCGGAACTCACCCTCTGCAGGTCGGTCAATGGCGTGTCCATCGCCGGGCGCAGGATGTTCGCGTTGACCTCCGGCGGACGCGGCAAGTCCCTCTGGATGACCTGGGACCTCAGCGCGAGCTCTCTCCTCCGCTGCTCCTGCAGCTCCTGCTGACGCCGCGCGTCCACGTCGGCCTGATCTTCGACCACGTCGGCGGCGGGGAACGCCGCCTCCTCGTCCTTCCCCTCGCCCTCGGGCACGACGATCTCGTAATCGTCCCGCGGCGCCGGCAGCGTGCTGAGCGCGGCGCGCAGCTGCTCCTTCGCCTCCTTCTGCAGCGCCGGCGTCTCGGAGCCTTCCAACGCCTCCTCCGGATTGATGCTCAGTTTGTCGCGCACCGGCGTCGCCACCGCGACGACTCCGCCCGGCGTTCTCAGCGACGACGGCGTGCTGAACGCGGTGGCGGGCGTGCCGCCGCCGTCGCCGCCGCGTTGCGAGCGAAACGGCGTGGCGAGGACCGTGTTGGGCGTCGCCACGGCGCTGCCCGCGGGCACCACGCTGCTGAAGTCCGAGCTGTGCAGCGGCGTGTTCAGGCCGCCCTTCAGCGGAGTGTCGACGTGCGTCAGCGCCATGACGTTCTGCGCCTCTTGCAGCACGCGGTCCGTCGCCGCCGGCGTGCGCGGCGTCGCCGCGGCGCTCGGCGTGAGCGAGTAATCAGCCAGCAGACTGTCCGACAGCGTCACCCCGCTCTCCGTGGCGACCTCCCGCGCCACCTCGGAAGCGCGGCCCAGCTTGACCACCTGCTGCAGCTCCTGATCCGTGATCTGAGGCTCGGGCAGCACCAGTTTGCTCCTCTTCTTCACCGGTTCTTGATTGTTCAGCATCCCCATCGGGATGTCGTTCTCCTTTCTCTGTTTGAGCTTCTGCTTGTCCTTGCGGCGCTCCTGCTCCTCCTTCTCCTGGCGCAGGTCGCCGTCCAGATGCTGCTGCCGCAGCCGCGAGAAGTCGGCGGCCAGCGGATCGACGTGTTCCGTGGACGTGTCGTAGAATCCCGAGGCGGGCCGCTTCTCGAAGGGGATCTCCGTGTTGTAGTTGACGCCACGCTTGCGTTTGTTCTTCTGCGAGACCGTGATACCCGCGGCGCGTAACTCGCGCCTCTTCTGCAGCGCGGCGAGCCGACGCGCCTCCTCCAGCTGCTTCTCGCGCGCCTTGCGCTTCGCCTTCTTGCCCTGCGTGTTGGCGAGCCTCGCGCGCGCCTCGGACAGCATCTCCAGCTCGTCCTCGTCCATATCCTTGGGATCGGGCCGCGCCGGCTTCGTCTCGGGGTTCGGATCGATCTCGCCCGGCTTCAGCTTGCGCGGGTCGTCCGCCGCGTCCTCGCCCTCCTCCTTCTTTTGCGCCTGGTCGAGGAGGTACTCGTAGCGCTCCAGGCACTGCGCGGCGGTGCGACCGATTATCGGGGCGATCGTTCGCCACTGCGTCGGCATGAGCTTCGCCAGATGCAGGAGCTTCTCGTCCTCCTCGCGACTCCACTCGGTTTTCTTGATGCTCGGGTCGAGCCACTCGAACCAGCGCGCCTTGCACTGCTTCGCCGACTTTCTGTGGAGCAGTGACGCTATTCTGCTCCACTGATTCTTGCCGTACTTCATCACGGCGGCTTTGAGGATCTCGTCCTGCGAAGGCGGAGGGAGAGAGCGAGTGAGAACACGCGGAGGGAATGGTTCGAAGCGTATCGGAAATCCATGGGTATTGGTTTTGTGAAATATTTGAAATTATACAAAATTAAAAAAAACAATGTAACATTTTACAAGTCTTTCTGAAAATTGTCGGACACTACGAAGATTTCTGAAAAATCACCAGAAATTCTTACACCAGAACACGCGGAGGGAATGGTTCGAAGCGTATCGGAAATACATAGGTATTGGAAATTGCGCTTACTGGTGATTTTTCAGAAAGACTTGTAAAATGTTACATTTTTTTTTTAATTTCGTATAATTTCAAATATTTTTCACAAATTATAATGCAATCTTCGAGGTCTAAAGAAAGAAAATATCTCAATCTTAAATATTAAAGTACAAAATTTGTAAATTTTCACATTAAACAAAAATTATTCCACATTTTTTCGACGTTTTTAAGAATTTTTGAGATTATTCAGACTTTTCCCGAGGGTATTTTCCAAGAAACTGAAAATCCTAGAATTTCTCTGGAAATGTCTTCCGATAAAATCTCAGAATTTTCTTTAAGTTTCTAAAAATTGCTTAGAATATTTTGCGATTTTTTTGCCAATTTTAAAGATTTTTGAATGAAAATTCACACACATCTAAATTCCTTACAATTGTATATTAATACATATAATTGCTCTTTAGATTCATCTACAAGACAGTCAGAAAAAGTACATACATCATTTCTAAGTATTGATAAGTGACTGGAACTGGAAGCATGTTTCTTTTGCAATAGACAGTAGTTTTTTCTTCCACGCTAATAGATCAATTGAGACAGCAATTTATAATAGCATTATATCACATCTGAATTAAAATGTGTACGGATTTGTTGAAATCAAAAGAATATCAGCATTAATAAGAAAATTTTATTTAATTTCCTGAAGATTCATATTTGTAGAGATGAAGGAAAAGAACATGGTCGTGAGATTCATTTTTTAATAGCAGATTTGACTGGACTGCACCATTGTGCGACAGTTTACCTGATTCGTCAATAAACTGGTTGTAAATGTTACTCTGCATGTATAAGGGCAGTCAAGTCAAATTTGTTACAAGTATTTTGTTAATATTTGCCTGACTTTCTCATAGAAATTACGTTACAATTTTTTTTAAATTCCTCAGAAAAATACAAGTTATACGAAAATTGCAACATCGCTTTGGTCTCAGAAATATAAAACATCTAGGTATAAGAACTCAAAATAATTTACGAGAATTTGCCCAAAAAATTCAAAATAGTTTCACATGAGATATTTTCCAATTTCTTTTCGACAAATACTTATAACTTCTCAGAAATGAGTACAAAATATAATTTAACTGAATTTCTGCAAACATTCCGAGTTGAAGAAATGGAACTGCAAATATTTTATCAGAGGATTTCTGTTTTTCTCATAAAAACTGAAATATCAATCGTTCTCAGAATTCCTGTTTTTCATAATTATTTAGAAAAACTCAAATTTTCATATTTCAAAAGTTCTCAAAACTTGATTTCTCGGAATGTCAGTTTCTCATATTGTGTTATAATTTCGTAGACACACATCGAAATGTATATTACAACCTCTCATGATTTTGTACTTTCAAGAAACTACGTAAAATTTTGAGCAAACTGAAAAATTTCTGAGAAACATTTCGATCGGGGCTGAAGATTTGTAGGTTAAGGAAAGCGTTTTACTCACTTCGGTGTTCCTCCAGACGCCGCCCTTTATCATTATTCGCGGCATTTTGAGGCGGTTTGTTGATTACACTGACGCTGATGAAAATGCGTCCGGTCAACGCGCGTTAGTAAAAATCATTAACGATTGTAATTAAACGTCGATAGACATTAGATCGTTGGGAGTTCACAGCATAGGTTCACAGACGCCATTGAGCGCCTAGATTCGACCGTCAAAGAAATCGCGCCACAGAGTATGTAAAGTCTGCAAGACACGAGCTCGGATCGTGGACAAGTTTCTAGTTACTTTCCGCGTCGTCCGTCTCATAAGCCGCATGCGAGTGGAAAGCGATACGTTTCGAAACGCCATAAAAGTTTCAGCTATTCCTACGCCGATTGGTCTAATCTAAGGGAATCATCCAATTAAAATAGAAATAACTAAACTTTGTCGGAAAAATTTGATCGTGGACACAGGTCTTTATCATCAAAGATCGTAAAGGCCGCATACACAATGATGGTATAAGAAATAAGGATTTCAACAAATCACAGAGGGCCGTTATACCTTTGGCATAAGAATAAGAAATATTCCAACCCTCTTCCAACCAGTTCCATGTTTTTAATTAATTCGTTAATAACTATAGAAATAATGACTTTTAAACCCTATTGTCATAGTTGGGTTATCACCAAAAGCCGATTCATTCAGATTTTAACACACCGTCGGTGAAGTAATAACCCTAGTTTTACTTCAATCGATAGTTTCTCATCTGCGAATGAAGTGCAACCGGTAAATATTACTCGGGCTCTACTTTACCTACTGTAAATAACCTTTACAAACTGTTTAAGCCTTCGATTCACAGATGTCACCACGAAACTGTTCCAAATGGCGCGAGTTCGTCCCGACTTGCCAAAAGTGTGTCGTTCGTTCGCGCCGTGTCAATCGTCCCTGGCGAAAATTACACGTGAATTTCGCGTCGTGAATAACCGCGTGCAATTAGAACTCGTATTTCTTCGAATTGCTTCACTCCCAATAATACTTATTGAATCTCGAAACCGGCGATTGACAAAATCGAACGGATGATCGATCGCCCGGTAAGTTTCACGTGTTTACCTAATAACAGCGCGAAATCATTGATTTTATTCGTCGTTGAAGAAAATAGCATCAAACGTGGGGACTTGTTGCAATTCCTTCTAGATTGGCCGATGAATTATCGACTTTGGTGACAATTTCGCGTCGTCGGCGGAGTGCGTTGGGGTATGGCGGGGAGGGGGGTCGACGGAGGATTTACCGGGAATCAAAACAGCTGTTTCAGAGTGGGGAATGAATCCGGCGGAAGAGAAGGCGGCGAAGAAGAAACGGAAGCGAAGGCACGGCCATAGTGGTTCCTTCCTGGGAGAGATGATCGTACGAGCTGACGAGGGTGAGCAGATTTTTGTTGCTGATGAATCGCCTTATCGGGGGGTTGCGATTTTATTAATATTTTAGTCATTGCCTTCCCCTTATGTGACTTCGCCATCACTTAAGGTATTCCTAGCGCGAGATGAATAATTTCAGAGAATGCTAATTTTTTTGTAGAATGGACATTAATATCGTAAGATTATTTTTGAAAAGTATCAGTTCCGATCACCAGGCATTTAAGAAAGAATTTTGATTTTTTAATTTGAAAATTTCACATGTAACCTTATGGAAGAATCCACTCTTCCACATTTTAAAGCCGGCATCCACATGCTTAAAAATTATACACATTAAAAAAGCCATTTCCATATCTTCACAAAACTGCATAGAATTTTTTGAGCTCCTAAAAATATAAGGTCACCGACTGTTCAACAAAATATTGATGTTCGTAAACAGCAAAACGTAGTTTTTCACGTGATGACAGTGATGTGTGTGCATCTATGCGCCACAGTTTTGTTGGGAATATGGGTACCTATATTATATAACGTAGAATTACTGATTTATGAGGAGCCCGCCTGTGACACCTTAAAAATACGCTCCTAAGCGCTAGGAATACCTTAAAGATTTTTCTAACAAATTTCTAAAATACGTTCTGATCGAAATCGCAGGAATCGATCGATGGACCAGCTTACGTTATATTATATTTTTTCGCGCTGATTGAAGCAATCACAGATTTATTTCAGAGATTTCGAAGGGATATCAAGATATCGGCAATTTTATTATCTTCTCCCCGCAAAATCATCGATTCCTCGACATTCTCTCGGGATTTCCCGAGGAAATCAATGATTTTCGGAATCAGCGCGAAAAATTATACGAGATAAGGTGGCCCCCACGATCGATTCCGAAGATATCGATTTTTCGCAAAATTTTGCAGGTGTAGGCATCCTATCATGCGTATTTATTCACGCCGATCACTGAAATCTGAGATATCAGTAATTTTTCGCGTTCCAGAAACTCAATTTTTTCGCATAGAAATTTAATCTCGGCGTTCCGCGAGTCGCTGAAGCACGCGTACAGAGTAAAGGCGCGTGTAATTCCCCCGATAAACGACCCCGCGCATACAATTCATTCACTTCTCCACGACGACGTTTACGGGAAACCGGCCAGCGCCTGGACGGACGGATAGAACGACTTCCTCATCAGCTGGCACCTCTCGCGATCCACGCTGAGGGTCTTTCGCTTCACGACGATCTCCCGCTCGATAGCGCGGCGCGCCGCGACGAGCGCCTCCGTCGAGTCGTTCACGCCTTTCATCCGTCCCAGCATCGCCGACGCGTTCGTCGAAAGCGTTTTCACTTCTTCTATCAACCTGCGCGAAAGAAACGGTTAATTCGCTTCGGTGTCTTCCCACACGGAGGAATTCGGCTTTAATGCTAACTTTTTTGATTTTAGATTTGAGAAATTTTCACAAAATTTCCCAAATCCCCGTGTTTTTTCATTGTTCATTTTTACACACTCCGCAAAAGAATTAAGGAGTCGCTTATATTTTGCGAAAATGGAGGTCGTTTTGAAGAGACCGTATCCTTGTCACAAACTTTGAAATCAAAGATTTTGAAAAACCGGGAACAAATGTCGGATGCTCAAACTTTAGCCTTCAATATTGTCTTATTTTTGACAAAGATACAGCCAGTTTAAAACGACCTTCTTTCTTGCGGAATATGAGTGATTCTTTAATTCTTTTGCAGAGTACATTTAAAAATGTACAAAGCTACGTCATCGTCTAGTAAGACTATCTGTTTCGCACTCGTTGCTAAGCGTCGTCACAAGTGCGTCTCTCTATCTTTTCGATTTTTTAGAGAGAAACGCACTTATAACTCAGCGAATAATTATTTTTTCGAACCGTTCCTCTCTCGTTTGCCATTGAAAATGCATACGGATTACAAATTAAATTTAAAAATATAAATATTTTTTTATATCAAGACCGAATTCACGAGAGCTCACTCGGACTGCGGCACGTCGCGGCAATTTTCCGGGCCCTCGCGACGCAGCCGATCGTCCAGTCGCGTTTGGGCGCACTTCATCGCGCCGTCAAGCCTCTTCGCGGCGCCGCGCACGTCATCCACCGACGCCTCGGTGTCCGCGAGCGTTTTCAAGCACTGCGGATGAAAAATCGCATAATGTGAAACGAGGAAACGCCCGCAAACGAACGCGCGCTGTACCTTCAACAGGTCATCCTCCAGACGCCTGATCATCTGCACCGTACGATTGATATTGTCGGCGAGCGCGAGCTCCACGCGATCCGCCTGCCGCCGAAGATCCTTCGCCGCCCGCTCGCAGATGGCGCTCATCTCGGCGCGCAGCGCTTGCGACCTCCGCAACGCCGTTTCTCCCTGGTCGACGATTTCCTTGCAGATACGTTCGTAGTCCGATCCGGCGGACTGCCTGCGGGCAGAGATGATCGCGATTTTGGCGAAAAACCTCAAACTTGTGCTGTGCGCGCGCGTCTCTCACTCCGAAGGAATTCTAACGGATCCTTCCTTCCACAGGACCGTCGACGAGTCGTGGCGAAGACCGCGGGCGGTGGTATCGATCTCGTACGCCGCCTTCTTGCCGGACCAGTCGCACTCCAGACGCTGTTTCGCGTCCTTCAGCTCGCGCGAATGCTGCCTCAGCTGGTCCACGCATCGCGTGAACAGGTCGCCGATCTCCGCGCACAGAGCGAGCTCCTGTCGTCATCGAATATTGCTCGAGATAGACGGCGGGACGGAGTCGCGGCGCTTCCGTCGGGTTATCTCGTTAACCGTGGACTTTACGGAAAAGCGGTGTAATGCTTTTTTGCAGAGCGCGCTTCGATCTTCGAAAAAGGTCTGAGGCGATACAGGCGAAAGGTGCACGGCTGGCGAGATACGAGCGAGTACCTTTATCAACTCCTCGTCCACCTCGTCGCGCACCAAGTCGGGCTCCTCGCGCAGACGTCGCAGGCTTTGCGCGTCGCGCGCGATCGTCTCCACCAGGCGCAGAGCGTTCGCGCAGCGTTGCGCGCGCGCTCGCTCCCTCTCGAGCAGTCTGATCTCCCCGGCCAGCTCGCAGATGCCGCGCTGCAGCTCCGTCGACCAGTCGAAGATCACGGCGGCCCTGGCGCTCAGTCGCAGGTCGTTGTACAGAAGGTCCTGATCGGTCCGGGCGTAGACTCGCTCCATGCAGCGGTTGGCGTCGAAGACGGCGAGGCTGGCGGGTGAATAAGGACGATTTCATGGCGGGAGAGTCCGTCTTCGACGAAGCGGCGCCGTTTCTCGTGACCCGCGAACTTTACGCTAATTTGGTATAGGACTTTTTTGAAGACCATACTTCGATCTACAAAAAAGTGTTATACCGACACGGCCGAAAAGTTCACGGGTTGCGAGATAATCGCGGTCAAAGGCTTACGTCGCCGCTCGAATACCGTCGGCGGCGTCTCTCGAGAATTTCTCGTTGTGCAAGCGCCACTCGGCGGGGCTGTAGCGCGCTATCGAGTGGCCCTCCACCGCGGGCCTCGTGCCCGTGAGGCCGGCCAAGGGCGTCCAGTAATCGAGCGGTACCGGCTTGCCGATCGCTTCCGGTCCCACCGGAACGGGGCACTCACACGTCCTCTCCCTTGCTTTTACTTCCCCGCAGTCGTCATCCTCTGATTGCTGCGCGATTAAATCGATTACACGCTCATCTTTTTCCGGATTCCGCCCAAGACATTTGCAGGGTGCGACTCTTTAAGGGTGTGGAATTTCGAAATACCGCAGCTACGGGGGTTTTGGAGATGGGGTCACGCTTCGGACTTTCCTCTGGCGCGACGGATAGGGCGTTCTTATCGTCGGATGCTGCGTTCTGCTGTATCTTTGGCGGCTCCGTCCGCTCATGGCACGACGTCGGTTCGGGCATGTCTAAGGGGCTTGTCTCGCGTCGGCGGGGGATGGATTAAGTTAGCTTCTTGAAAGATACGTCGACGAGAGAAGATGTTTTGTGCGTTGACAGTCGACGATCGCGGGAATCGAGGAGAGACAGTCGAGGAAATATTTCTCGAAATCGGTCGGAAGATTTCTCCGAAATTTCTCAGGGGGTGTCGAAGAATCTCGGATATTTTTCAGAAAGCCTCGTAAAGTGTCAGATACTTTTCAGAAAGTTTCCAATATTTCCCAGAAATGGAATAATAATAAACTTTTCGTAATTGAAAGAAAGAACATCATAATATATTTTAATATGAAGTGGCAATGTTCAGAAATTTTTCGAATTTTTAAGAATTATTTCGATATTACTCCTAAAATTTCATTCAACTTCAAACATTTCCTACTCTTCGCAGTTGAAAGAATGAATATATGTACAGCACCGCAAAGTTCAGAAATTTTCCAAATTTTTAAGAATTTCGAATTTTTTCCAATTTTTTCAATGTGTGTGGACGCTGGTTATATCTGAGATTTCTCAAAATTTACCCAAAGATAATATCTTCAAAGAGAATCTGAAAGTCCTAGAATTTCTCCGTAAATATTTTTTAATAAACGCTCAGAAATTTTTGCGCATTTCCTAAAATTTCACCATTTTGCTTTTCAGATTTTCTCCACGAGAGTCATAAAAAATACGTTTTACATCTGAATTTGTTTCTTCCACACTTATACCTACTTAGATCAATTTAAACAGTAATTAATAACATATCGCATCGGAGAGATTTGGAATGTATACAGAATTCAAGAACAACAAAACCATTTCTAGCACGATTTTTTAAAATGAATTTTACAGAAAAACTTAATAGGTAAGTATTTAATTTATCAGTAGTAAACTATTATTCTAATAGCAAATTGAACTAGACTGAATATAGATTCGCTACAAGTGTTTTGTCGATATTTATCAGACTACATAAAAATTGAAATATTACAGTTTCTTAGAAGAATTAAAAAATTAGAATATTACCGTTTCTCAGAAAAACATAAAATAGCTAGTTGTTCAGAAATCTTCACGTCCCTTCGTTCTCAGGAATATCCATAACCTTCCGTAAGAACTCAAAAAAATAATTTGTAAGAATTTCTCAGAAAAAGTAGAAATTTTGTCAATCTGTTTCCTAGTAATTTCCATGATTTCTCCGGAATTCTTTAAAGAATACAAAATATGATTCGTCAGAATTTCTGGGAAAATTCCAGATTCAATCTGTAGAACTTTTGGAACCTTTTTTTTTTTCAGAAGTTGTCAGATTTTCTCATACACACTGGAATTTCTAAGAATTTCGCAGTTTTTCACAATTAGTTGGACAAATTCGAACAGCCATGTATCAGAAATTCTCCTCACTTTATTTCTCATAATTTCTAATAGGTATTATCATAGAAACACGTCATTGTCCCTTTCTACGATCCTTCCAAATTTTATACCTTCAAGAGACCGTGTAAAATGTCGAGTAAACTTCGAAAAAAATTAAGAGTAATATTTTCACCAGGGTTCAGGGGGAATGACATATACTTTTTATTAACGATACGAAGGAAAACGCCCTCCACAAGGGTACAAATACATAAAAAAAAAGGCAAGTGCAAAACGAGGCTCGAAAAGTCGAGGGTTTAAAAAATCCTACAAAAAGGTGTAAAACGCGAGCCCAACGGAGGAAGTCACTTGGAGTGACCGGAGAGGGCCTCGGCGGACGGATAGAAGGAGCGCAGCAGCTGGCCGCGATCCCTGTCCACGTACAGCGACTTCCGCTTCACGATGATCTCACGCTCGAGGTCGGATCGCGCCTTGACCAGGCCCGCCTGAGCATCCTCCGCTCGCTGCAGCTGAGCGCGCATCGCCGTGACGTTCTCGCCGAGCGTCTTCACCTCTTCTATCAGCCTGAACATGACATCGGAAGACGACGCAATGCATAGCAGAGTGTAGAAGAAGAAGAATTAAGACTCACCCGAACTGCGGCTCGTCCCGACAGCTCTCGACGTTGCGCCGGAGCAGACGATCGTCCAGACGCGTCTGGGCCACCTTCGTCGCGAGATCCAGCTTCCGCGTCGAGCCGCGAAGCGTCTCGATCAGCTCCTCCGTTTTGGCCAGCTCGTGCAGACACTGAAGAAGAAGATAAGATGGAGTTTATTATCAGGCGTGGTAATGCTGTACAGTACGCAGAACAATATTCGGAAGGAAATGGGAGCGCAGAAAAAACTGACATTGGCAATACTAATAGCCGTCGGAAAAAATAACACATTTTAAACATTAATAATAAATTAATATAAATTAACATTTTTAATATACTTTTCACACACACACACACACACACACACGCACACAAACTGTATAAAGCTTCTTTCCAATACGTGATTATGAAAATTAATATACCCCGTAATCATGAAAATTTATCTATATTTCGAAATAAGGATCCTTATGAAGTTTTCTTCGTAAATTTCATAACGGATTATATTAATTTTCATAATCACTATTATTGGATAAAAGCTTTATATACAATTTATATTAAATTTAATAGAAATTGTTTCGCAATGCTAAATAGAGAAGCAAGTGACAAAGTTACTGAGCATATTAATAACATACTAAGTATACTAAAAACAATAGATACTCACACAGCCATCGGAAAGAATATATCGCTATAAAAAAAGTGTATTCTTAATAAAATTTTTATAAGCTGTATAAAGCTTTTTCCCAATACGTGATTATGAAAATTAATATACCCCGTAATTATAAAAATTGATGTAAGTATTTCCTTATGAAACTTTCCTTATAAATTTCATAACGGAGTACATTAACTTTCATAATCATGTATTGGATAAAAGCTTTGCATACAATTACATTAAATTTAATAGAAATTGTTTTACACTGCTAAACAAAGAAGCAAATAAAATTAACGTAAAAGAATTCCTCCTTATGAAACTTCCCTTATAAATTTCATAACGGAGATTATAATTTTCATAATCACCCTGCACCCCAGTTAAAAATTAACGTTTTCTTAGTGAAAAATTGAAATTTTTTAATACATTGTTTTTTATTTCAAAGCTTGAGATATTGCCTAATGACCTCAGCATTAAAAAAAAATAAATTTCGTAGTTTTCTAATTGAAAATAAAACTCGAAGTCTCGGTACACGAGGTCTCGATTTTCAGACGCTCAGATCTCTCTGTCGATTTTTATAAAAAAAATAGTATAAATAATAGACTGAGGATAGTTAGGTATCATACTCTCGTTTTATTAACGCAGGACAAATGAACAAATTGGAACAAGTTTTACAGAAAAATATCAAATATCAAATGAATTACAGATCGTTAAAAAAATCACCTTTTAACTCTTCGCAGCGTTCTGTCGGATAAACAAATCGGTTTTGTCTCGCGCTTTTGGCGCCAAATTCTCTAATGAAATGTTCCCGAAAGGTACTGATAGTGCCAACCTCGAAAAAAAAGACTCTAGGCGTGGCATGCAAAAAAGGAGGCTGGTGTGTAACCTACACCCCACGTGAGAAACGAAGGATTAGTATAATAGAAATTGTTTTACAGTGCTCAACAGAGAAGCGAATAAAACCAACGCGAAGGAAGCGAAGCAACGACGAATGCCAAGAAGGCGATCCCACCTTCAGCAGCTCCTTCTCCAAGTGCTGGCACACCTGCTCGGTCAACCCGACCTTCTCCGCAAGAGCGGCGTCCACCTTCGCCGCCTGGTTACGGAGATCGCGCACGGAGTGGACGTAGACCGCGTCCAGGGTGGAGCGCAGCGCGACCGACTTCCGCCTCGCCTCGTCCGCAGCGGCCAACGCCTCGGCGGTGAAGCGCGCGTAGCTCTCGGGCGTCGATTGCCTGCACGTCGAAACGAGGGAATCGTTCGCGAGGAGATACCTAATCGCGCGAGGAGGGAGAAGCTACTCACTCCGCTGGGAATCTGGCGGCGCCCGGCTTCCACAGTATCAACGGCGAGTCGTTGGCGAGGCCCACGCAGTTGGCGTCGATGCCGTAGGCGTCCTTCTTGTCCGTCCAGTCAAACTCCATGCGCGACTTGGCCGTCTTCAGCTCCAGCGACTGCCGCTCGATATCCTCGCGTGTTTTTATCAGTTGGTCCTTCAGTTTTGCGCACAGCGCTACTTCCTGCGGGGGTGGGAGAAGAAGAAGATGAGGCTTTTTTGTTGGGTCTCCTTCGGGCTCAAAAATAAATAGAGGGTAATTACAGCTTTAAAAAGCACGACGAGTAAAATTATTTATTCCCTGTCAATAGCTGGGTGCAAGAAAACAAAAGAGAGAAGAAGGGTTTAACGACTGACTAAATCCACACTGGAGAGAAATAATTGCTAGTATCTATAATGGAGATTTCTTGAATCAAGAACATAATGATTTCGACAATTTTTGAGAACATACATTTTTGGTCAAAGAGTATGGCACTCTTAACTTGAAAATAGGTTTGAAACGAGAAATTCTCTTGTGCGAAAAAAAGGAATACTCGAGCGAAGAATCAAACATTTTCTCGCGCGATGAAAACCATCGCTTTATCCTGGAATTTTATTATATTTTTTATTGAAGATAAAATTCTTTCGGCACGCCAGCAATTATTTCTCTCAGTGCAGCGGGATCCTAGCCAGGATAAAGAGGAAGGACCTCGGGGAGAAGAAACACGTCTGCACTGTTAAAAGGATTTGTAAATTTGCTATGCATTTTCTATGGAAAAGTATTATAAAATTGGAAATCAAACACTGTAATGTGAATCACCACGAATTATTTATCAATTTCGAAAAGAGTTTTGGATTTTACAGTTTTTGCTGGAAAGATGCTTCAATTTTGGTACACTTAAGGTGGTTTTGTGGTAAGTTTGAATCAAATTTGCAGTAAGTACTGAAACTTTTTTAAAAATATTTTAGTATGCCTTTTAAAAAGACGATAATATCTAATGAATGGGTTAATGAATAAACTTGTATGATAAAAACTTCATAAAGATAATAAGAAGTTTACTATAAAAACTTTTCACGGTGTACATAGTAAAAAAATTTGTATTAAATTTAATACAATTATATACAAAGCTCTTATCCAATACGTGGTTATGTAAATAAATATACTCCGTTATGAAATTTATAAGAAGAATTTCATAAGGAAATATATTAATTTTCATAATCACGTATTGGAAAAAAGCTTTAGGTACATAAGAGAGTACCTATATTAAAAATACAAATTTGTTTGCAGTCTAGCTCTCGCTCGCGCTTGATTGGTACAGCAACCTTGACGAGCTCTTCTTCGACAGGATCGCGCACCAGGTCCGGCTCCAGCCGCGTGGTGCGTAGCTGCAGGAACTCGCCGGCGATCGATTCGGGGACGGTGAGCACCGAGAGCGAACGCTTGACGCGACGTCGCTCCCCTTCCAGCAGCTCGATCTCGTCGGTCATCTCGAGCAGGGCTCGCTCCAGCTCTTCCTTCCAATGGTGCACCACGCCAGCCCTGACGCTCAGCCGGTCTCTGTTCGTCAGCTGATTCTCGTCGGTCTCCTTGTACACGCGGTCGGTGCACTCCTTGGCGTTGCTCGCTGCGAGCCTAACGTTATTACCGGCTTCACAGTTTGTCCCCTATTCCTCTATTTTTTAAGTTTGTCCTTTTTCACCCTAACACTCCCCTTCCTCCTGTATAATTCAATATTTTCCCCCTAAAACCACATACCTACAATATCATTCAGCCTCGCAGTTGAGCTTATCTTTTCATCCTTTCAGATGACGCGAAGAGGTTCGAAATGGTCAATTTCTTTTTTCTTTTTTTTTTCACTGTAATCCCAATTTTATCTACCTGCAGTGTTAAAAGGATTTGTAAATTTGCTTTGCGTTTTCTATAAACAAAAGTATTATACAATTGCAAGTCAAGCGCAGTCATGTGAGTTACCATGAATTACTTGTAATTTACAAAAAGAGTTTTGAATTTTACAGTTTTTCCTGGAAAGATGCTTCAATTATGGTACATTTAAAATGTTTTTTTTTCGGTGAATTATCCTATTCCTACCACCTATTATTCAGCTTCTCAATTGAGTCTAATCTTTCATCGTTTCGAATTACGCGGTAAGGGTCAAAACTATCGATTTCTTTTTTCCAAACAAATACAAGCCTAGTTGAGTTAATGTTTCATATCGGAAACTAGACTCCCATTTCCTCAAATCAGATTTAATTTACTTAACGTGAGATATAAATTGTTAGCTTGCAAAAACATCCTTCATTTGCTCGATAAATATTGGCCCTTCATTGTATATCTTAAATATGATTATTTTTTTTAAAACACCGGACGTTTCCAATTTCTGGTAGATCTTTTTTAATAAAAATTACCCCTTTTTTGCTCAAATCTCCCCTATTTCCTCTCAAATGAAATCCATAGGAGCTGTTAAGGTATTTCTAGCGCTTAGGGGCGTATTTTCAAGGTGTCAGAGGCGGGCCCCTCATAAATCAGTAATTCTACGTCATATAATATACCCATATTCCCAACAATACTGTGTCGCATAGATGCACACACGTCACTGTCACCACGTGTATGATGCAACGTTGCCAATTCTATTTAACGTTATGTTTTATCGTCAAAAGACTACGTTTTGCTGTTTACGAACATCAATATTTTTGTTAAACAGTCGGTGATCTTATATTTTTATGTACTCAAAAAATTCTATGCAGTTTTGTGAAGATATGAAAATGGCTTTATTTAATGTGTATAATTTTTAAACATGTGAATTTCGGCATTAAAATGTGGCAGAGTGGATTCTTCCATAAGGAGTTACATGTTAACTTTTCAAATTTTAAAATCAAAATTCTTCCTTAAATGCCCGGTGACCGGACCTGATACATTTCAAAAATAACCTTACGATATTAGTTTCCACTCTACAAAAAAGTTAGCATTCTCTGACATTTTTCATCTCGCGCTAGGAATACTTTAAGCCTGTTATTAAAGTAGTATGGTCACTCTCCAAAGTGATCGTTGAGTGCCCGTAAAAGAAATATAAAAAAAAGTCATCAAACAACTATGATTTATAATTGAAAATTTTCTTTGTGAATTATAAAATTTATGACCATAAGAATTAGTCGATTATTTTGATTATTTTTCACTTATTATTCAAATAATGTGCTTCCTTTGACTAGCGTCTTTTTATGTGTGGCAACGGTGGCAACGCATATCATCAACAGCTCGTGGCCCTAGAAGGGAAAACGAGATTTGAAATGCACACTTGTGAACCCACTCCACTGACGCGACGATGCCGCATCTACTCGACAAGCTATTTCCGAACACCGAGAAGGAGAAATTAGTTATAACTGAAGTATCAAACGGTCAATAATTTTCATCAATGGTTTTAAATTTTTTCTTTTTTTCCCCGTTTTTTGGTATTTTTTTTATATTTTAATCTTGGATTTTACCTACAAACACCCCGAGAAATGTGTCTTGCCCATAAGACTCTGGGTTATTTTCTACTCGGCAATTAATTTTTATCAGACATATTTACTAAACGGATAATCTACCCCAAATTTCGCACCAGGAGGTTTCTATTGATATTAGCTTGCATACATAATTATTTAATATTTAAATCTTGGAAATCGATTCGTGACCATACTACCTTAAACGCGAAATATCGTCACGGGCATCTACAGGAAACGAAGGACTCACCGAGCCTCGCGTATCTTCGCCTCGGACTGATCGAAGAAGGTCTTGTTGCGCGCCCGCCAGTCCGCGGTGCTCATGTGCGTCACGGAGTAGCGGTCGACCACGGGCCTGACTCCGGTCATGCCGCTCATCGGCGAGAAAGTCGGTCGCCCCGTGGCCCACGGTCCGATCGGACCCATGGTCTCCTCTGTCGCTCGGGGCAGCTTGTCTTCCGGCTGAGGGAAGTAAGGCGGTGGTGGCGGCGGCCCGTCTCCCTTCTCGCCAACCTGCGGGTCACGCGTCGCAGCAGGACTACTGCGCGCTTCCGGACTGCGTAGCGGTACGACCTGAAGAGAACGCGCGGTCTTCGGACGCTCTTCGAACAACGATTTGCACTTCCGGTGATACGGATCGTGTATGTCTCTGGTGACTTTTTAAAATATCATTTTCAAACGTACCGACCAATAGTTAAGGTAACTGTTACGATAGTAGAACACGTCCTAGTAGTCGAACATATTTGAATATAATTGTAATTATGAATGAGATAAAAAGAAACTAGTGGAGATAGATCTTCAATGAATTAATGATATTATATGCAGTACTTAAGTGCCGCTAGTAAAAGAATCCTGAGTAAATTCTGCTGCGCTGTTAAATGGATTTGTAAAAATTTGCTATATTATACATTTTCTATGGAAAAGTATTATAAAATTGCAAATCAAACACTGTAATGTGAATCACCACGAATTATTTATCAATTTCGAAAAGAGTTTTGGATTTTACAGTTTTTGTTGGAAAGATGCTTCAATTTTGGTACATTTAAAACGATTTTGTGGTAAATTTAAATCAAATCTGTAGTAAACGTAATTATCTCAATCGCGTATAGTAATTGTAATGTATAATAAAAACTTTGTAAAAGTAATATTAAGTTTACTATAAAAACTCTTCACAATGTGTATAAATTTTTACAACTGTTTGGATCAGACTTTGTTTACAGTGTGGCTAATGAAGCGTGAAAATTGAAATACTACGTTTGAGCGTAATAACTAATGATCAATCAATTTTCACGCTTTCATTAGCCTCACTGTAAACAAAATTTGCATTAAATTTAATACAATTCTATATAAAACTTTTGTCCAATACGTGATTATTATAATTAATATATGTATTCTGTTACGAAATTTATAAAGACAATTTCATGAGGAAATATATTAATTTTCATAATCGCGTATTGGAAAAAAAGCTTTATGTAAAGGTATATTAAAAATACAAATTTTTTTAAAGTGCAGGATAAAAGTGGAATAAGATTCTCGCTTGTGAAACGCGGATTCAAAGCGATGACCTTGAGAACTATTAAAGCTAGCGGAAAAAGTTGAAACGAAAAATATTCCTCTATGCTTTTACTACAAAAAAGCTGCTCTCGACTTTTCACGTATCTCCACTGCGTTTTGAGATAATCACGTTCAAAGCTAAGCAGAAACTGTGGGACATGTGTTCCACTTTTACACTGTAAACAAAATCTATCGAATTTAACATAATTGCTCCTAATTGCTCCGCGATGAAACCAACAAAGCCAATTTCACAATATTTATAATTACTGGGAAAAAGCTTTATGTAAAAAAGCATATTGAAAAATACAAATTCTCTTTAGAGAGAATTAATCGTTAATCGACTGATACGCTTGAAAATGACATTTTAAAAAGTCACCTGCAGCGACAGAATCCGCGACGCCAGGAGTACGAGGACGCAGAGAAGGACTCACCACCTCGGCGGGACACGGTGTCGCCTCCGGGCATCCACCTTCGCCAGGGATCCGCGGCTCCTCCGCTGCCCTTCTTCCCGGTACGTTCATCCTGCACCGCTCGTCGAGGTGGACGCGCTGCAACATCACGACGTTTTGCAATATACAGACTTCCTCGCAGGTGGATCGTTCGCGAGCCACTGAATCTGCCCCGCGCCACACGGCGGATGGTGCAGTCGCATTGTTGGTTAGCCCGCGGATTGGGAGAGGAAGGGTGTTACCTGGCGATGTCAAACAACGCCGGGGTCTTATCGATCGCGGTGCAGGTCGGGGGCGGTGGGCGCGCAGACGGGCACCGACGCACCTGCCGTGTCGTCGCCGCGCGGCTCGATCCGAAGACGGATTCTCCTACCGCTCGCACTTGTTCGCGCAATCGTCATGGCAACGATATCGGATGACGATGCGGCATATGGACCAATCTCTACTCAAGCGACGTTTCTATTATAGTAAAAGTCCATCCATGAGAGAGAATCAACCGCGATTATTTCGCTACCTGGTCTCGACTCAATCACATCCGATGACAACCCACGCAGCAGAGAACGTCTCGGTAATGTCTCCGGAACATTTCGGATATCTCATTTGAAATATTTCATTTGGAGATATTCTAGTATAAGTAGCTATATAATGTTCTAGAGATATTTCAGAGAAAATATTTCAAAAGAGACGTTCCAATAATGTTCTAGAAATAGTTTGAACGGAATGTCTCGAATGAAATATTATATTTTGGAGATATTTGACGTATAAGTATTCATTTTTATACCAATTTTCTATACTAATAATAGGAAGTATATTCTTGCGTTCGCCAATCAATGCATCGCAGGATAGAAGCATGTATTAATTACTGTTGACGGTGGCCACTTTGGACGACTTTTGTAACCGTCTTTCGTTTTCCTATTTCGTTCGTTTCCTATATTTTCGTTTGTATAAATTCCTTCATTTTCGTTAATTTGTTCTAATAATTTATTGTCTTGCTTCACTCTGCATTTCTCTCAGCTTGGTGTATCATCTATTATTACATATAAACATGTAGCGAACCGTCACGCTGTGGCGGCCTGCCGCCAGATGGCGGCGACCCTCTCGGCCCTCGACTCGCGGCTCCCGGCCCACGGCTCTCGGCTCTCGCTAGTGCCCGACAACGCGGTACAGGTATATAAGAGCCCCGTCTCTCACGGAGGACCACAGAGCGTCTAAGGCAGGAGTCGGCCTAGCCTTACTGACGAGTCCACAGGCCGACTCCGGGACGAGACGCTCCGTCACGAGATAGCGACCTATAAGGTACGCAGCTATTTTATTAAAGCTATAAGAGAATGTCTTCGTATAACACTTCGGAGTCTCTCAAGAAGTTCCAATTCTAGGTTATCAGGCCCCACAGGTATAGGTAAGGATTCACTTATGCGACCACGAAATGTCTATGCAAAGTTCAGGTGATCGACAATATTTTGGCTGTACCAGTACAATCTTTACACACTGTGTGTGTCTTTATGAACATTGGAGACAATGATGTATATATTGGCATACCGGTAAACGATAAAGAGTTGGAATAAATGGGGATGATTTCTGCCAAACTGTGTCGCTAGGTAGCAGCATCATCGTTTGATCATTTGACCGCTAATTTTAAAATGGAATTTTTCGTGAATTACGAAAAATAAATATGTTTCTTTCAAAACATAATTTTTTGTTCCGGAAAAATGATCGCAAGAGAAAATTATTTTAATTATTATTGAAAATCTTAACTTTCAGTAATATTTTTTTGACGAGTGAGAAAGTTGAGTTCTACTACAGGGTGTGTTGCATCTTCAGTGGAAGATAGTGTAGTGTATTGTAAAGTTTCATAAAAATGGGTAAATGTTGTGTTCCCTTATGTAAAGAAAGAGGAACTTTCAGTTTTCCGAAAGATGAAAAACATCGAGCATTATTAGGAAGAATATTACAACATTTTCTTAATTTGTAGGTTATGCGATATATAATTAAACTGTCACAAAGATTTCATGCCTCTTACCTATCTCGAAGGTCTTTCTTTTTCCCCTTCAATGAAGCTCCACGGTTTTTCAATTCTCCTTTTAACTGGCTCACTGACCACGTAAAATATTTATCGTCTCTATTCATTATTGCAATTTCGCGGCACAATGGCACAAGCTATTGTGCTGCCCCCTGCGCTTAGCTTGACAAATAATCATCCCCATTGACTACAAAATTTTGCCTACCGAAATACTGTGTATTCTCTATAGTTTTAATAAATTTTGGGCGAATATATATGGGGATTAAAATTAATAAATAATAATGATTGATTATTTGTCCATGCCTAAGTTTTTAATGTAGTAATTCATGTTGTAAAAAATTTTTGGAAATAAAGTTTGGTTTCAGTGAAATTTAGGATAAATAGATTTTTTCATTCTTCTTATGAAATATTCTTTTATTAGTGATCAAAAAAGGAAAGCAGAAAGTGGGGAATACCCTTCTGATTACTTTAATTACGGTTTTATGAATTTTTCACAAAAAAAGTTCAAGATTTATTAAATAAAGCGAAAAAATTATCATTCACTACATCGTAGAGGAGTTATAGGCTTAATATATATAGGTGGTATTTTTGGAAAAGGTAAAAGATGATTGCGGAAATTTAGGCGGAAAAGGATGGTAGCAAGAGGTAGTAGGACCTCTAGGCGGAAATCATGGAGGAAAAATAGAATATAGGGTTTTCAGGAGGAACTTAGACGTTCTAGGGAGTAAACAGGTCCAAATAGACGCGACTCGGGGTTTTTCCTTATTTTCATCCAAGGAACCCATCCTTGAAGTTTGTCACGATATTAAAGAATCACCCGGTATACATAGGGTAAATCGAGGAGAGACGGACCACCTTTTGAAAAACTTTCATAAATTCTTTATTTACGCAAACTAAGCTTTGCAAAAAAGTACAGCCTAAGCATAAAATTTGGTGATCTATTTGGCATAGTTGAAAGATTAATATAACGTAAAGAATAATTACGAAAAATAAAAAACTAAAAATATAAATTGGTCCATCTCTCCTAGAAGGTATAGGAGAGATGGACCACCGACTATAGGAGAGATGGACCATACACTAATTTAGTTTTTCCTCCCCTTTTGCGTAGTTGAGGCTGCACCGCAGAGTTGGCACGTGTTGGGGTAGGATGTGCAACCTTCGTGCAACCATCTGGAGCAGATAATGCATTACTCCTTTCACACTTCTACTCTTCAATTGTCGCGTGTAAATGGAAAAGGTTGAAAGTGCCAAAGCCAAAATCGTTGAAAAATCAAATAAATTTGTTTAAAACTGCAACCGCAGAGCTACTTTTCGAACGCTCTACAAACTAAAACTGAATCAGGAGACACTTACATGCATTACTAGGTTATTGGCGATGGCATTTACACCTATTTTTATAAAAAAAATCTTATACAAAATCTTATTTCTGCAAGGTACGGCACCTTCAGCCTTCTCCATTTACATGCCTCAATTGCTCTCGACCCCGCGAGTAATTTTTTAGTAGATCCAACTAATTCTTTTTCTCCGTGCATGCTCATTATACATTTTGCATCTTTACACATCATTACATTTACATCCAAGTTCGGACCTCGCCAAACGTGTCCCACTGGAAGCGCGCGACCAGCCCCACCCACATGTGTGCGCGGTCAACAACAACACTGACCGCCGTGTTTAAACGCCCGGACCGGCGATACGAGGAGAAGCGCGTCGATCCGCGGGATTAGTTTGGCCAGTCTCGCGAAAACGTCTCGAATCCCCCAACGGCGGTCGCGGAGAGAGCGAGAGGGTGCAACGATATCCGAGGCGTGCCCGACAGGACGGTCAGGAGGCCTCGCCGAGTTTGTTCAGGCGAACGAAGGGGCTCCGCAGAATACACGGACCCGCGCTACTTACACCATCCGTGGGGGGGGGGGGGGGGGGGGGGGGGCTTGCCGGCCCCCGCGCTCTCGATCACACTTGGCAAACCTCGCGGACGACGCTTCGCTTAGCTCGTCTGGTGAATCGATCGCGGCCGATGCTCTACACGCCCCCCCCCCCCCCCTCGCATCGTCGTGCCGCTCACTCGATTTGCGAGGACCACAAGGATTTCTTCGGCGAGATTCGTTCGTCGACTCGTTGAGCGAATCTTCTTTCTCGGCGAGACACGCCTCTGATCACGCCGCCGGGTCGGTTACAGGAGGGAGAGCATTGTTGGCGGCTCGCCGGGTACCTTTTCAAGTATCCGAACCCTCGCACCCTTCGCGAGGGTGGGAGGGAGCCGACGCGAAAGAGGATTCGTCTTTCGTCCCGGCGTTCCATCGCGTGTCGCGAGCCATTAGCTCGTGTAAACGCAATTTTATGGCGCGTGCAGGGTTTATCTCAGGGCCGTATTTCAACCCTCCCCTTCCCAACGCGCCACCGAGGGAGGAACCTCTTCGAGGCAGAGTTTCGGTCTTACGAAAACCAAAGTCTCTCGTCGTCCGACGAAACGACCGATCGCATCAGTTGTCTTTTCAGCGCACGCTTTCATCGAACGCTTCTACTCAAAAAAAAACGCGCCTGCGGGGCCAACGGCACGCGTACAGTAGGACACCGCGCAGGACACGCGCGCGCGCGTCTTTACAGGGTGACGAGAAATCGGCAGCGGCGACGTCCGGCCCAGCAGCCGGACAGGTGCCGATCAGCGAGTGACTTCCTCCGAACCCGTCTCTCGCCGCCCTCCGCTCCATCCCCTCTCGCGCGCCCGCGACAACGTCACTTCTGGACGTCATCGAGCCGACGTCGAATAGCGGAACCGGTGCGCGCTCGCACGACGCGCCGCTATTGGCCCGCGCGCCCCGGCGAGAGGGCTCGTGTTTTGTTTCCAAAAGTGGGCGTGGCAGCCACGCCCACTCGCCCCCCCCGCGGCGGCGCCGCAACGCGAGCGGTGGGGCGGCGCCAACCAATGACATAGTGGTGGCGCTCGCCGAGTCACCTGACAACGTGGCGGCGGCGCGCGGAGCCGCCCTCCCCCCCCGGTGGCTAACTAGCGACGAGCCGCTTGTGTGCGCCGGGGTTCGCCCCGGTGACGAGACGACGGCAGCGTAGCGGGAGCCACTCGGCCAGCAAGTCCCAAACCATCTCGAACCGTTCCGCGAATCCCCCACCTTCTAGCGTCGCCCCTTCCTCCCTCCGCGGCGGCGGCGGTAGCGGCCGCACGACACCGACCCACGCGAACGCCAAGGTGTTACGCGGCGCTAGCGGAGTTACGTGTCGCCGTTGTAGCTCGTATATATTGAGTTCCTGCTGGTAACCTCCTCCCCCCCCCAACCCCTCCTGAGGGGGAGGGGGAGACGGTCGCACGTTGAAAATCTAATTCCGCACACACTCCCGTCCTTCCCTCGTCTTTCTCCGTCTCTCTCTCTCTCTCGCGCGCGCAACACCCGCACACGTGGAGAGTTCCACACGCACACCCGCGAGCAGGGGTGCGACGGCGGGAGATGGAGCGAGCCGCGCGTCAAGACCCCGCGGAGCCGGGGAGAACGAGCCGGGACTTCTCCGCTCTCTCTCGCGATTCCGTGTCGTCCCGGGCGAGTCGCGCGTGGATCCGACCAGGGGATGTTCGACTTTTGAGCCGCCACGGAGGATGGGAACAGGTCAGTTCGACGCGTCTACGGTTGATAAGGCGGTTGATCGGTGCGGGATCGCGTCGCGGGTTTTTCGATTCGATCACGGATTTCTACGGTTGATCGTGCGTGGCTCTTGTTTCTCTCGGTTTTTTTTTTGTTTGTTTTTATAGTTGCGGGGAACGAAGGAGCGTCGGAGATCGAGTGAACGCGTCGGCGTGCGACGAGAACGCGCTTTTTGCGGGTGCGATGATTAGGCAGTCGAGGGGAAACAGGGGATGATCTCTGGCTACGGTGAAGGATTGGAGGAAATCTTGCGATTT
The DNA here is from genome assembly GCA_963678675.1 of Xiphydria camelus. Taxonomy (NCBI): domain Eukaryota; kingdom Metazoa; phylum Arthropoda; class Insecta; order Hymenoptera; family Xiphydriidae; genus Xiphydria; species Xiphydria camelus. The sequence goes on from OY783200.1 coordinate 4,683,121, forward strand.
TTCAATTCGTGGCTGAACTTACTCGCCAGGAATGAAACTTCGATCACTGTTATCTCATTACTATTGAATTTCTGGCATGTATTGATCTATAATTAAGACTTTATTGCAAATGAGAACGTAATCTTGAAAAAAGTATTATATAAATGTAAAAGCTCATAGGTTGTGAGATAATAGTGATTGAAGTTTTTTTCCTGGCGAGTAAGTTTAGCCTCGTGTGTTATGTACAGTTCATAGTGATGTTAGACGCACCTTGATTTTTTCAATATGGAAGACAAATTCGGAGGAGAGAAGAAGCTACTTCAACATGTCTAAAAGAAAATATTTAACGTCTTTGAACATCGAGGAATAATTAAACACAAGGTTTTGGTAGCAATAATCATATATTTATTTACTTTTGTCAAATGTTTAGGCAGTCAAGGAAATATACAAATTATCATTAATATTAACTCGAGTCGCCTTTGGCATCTATAAACGTTTTGATTCGCTTTTGAATTCTATTAATGCGTTTCTATAATACACACAAAACACTTCTGCTCTCGTTATTATCAACAATGTAATTGACGTATTTTCATACTTATTCAAGATTATTCTAACAGTTTAATCAAATAACGTCATGGAAAATGCGTTCCTTCTATGGTGTTGTAATTCTTTAACATAATTCAATTGATTATAATAATAATATTATAGATGGGTCGTATTATAAAGCTGGTCCTCGAAAATAAAAAATAAAGGTGCGTCTAATAATATGACCAGAAATTGTATTATTCGTCAAATGGTGTAGATTTTCTTCTTTGGTCTTTCCGTTGCTTTCCACTTATTGATAAAAGACGATTCGTGTTGCCAAAAGTGCTTTTCATTTGACCTGAGACGACGACACGAGTTAATTCATGGCTACTTTGCAAAATAGCTGAGTTTGCCTAAGCTCGAAGCATGTCGATGTAAGTTGCAGACTTCAAAATGTGTCCCCCATTCTTCTTTATTTTCCTATTTTTTAAGTTTGCTCTTTTTCACTCTAAAACTCGCGATTTCCCCCTTTTTTCCCTCTATAATTCAATATTTTTCCTCTAAAACCGCCTGTTATTCAGCTTCTCAATTGAGTTTGTCTTTTCATCACTTCGGATTACGTGGAAAGGGTCACAACGGTCAATACTTTTTTCTTTCTTTATGAAATGCTACTATAATTTATATTTTATTAGATAATAATCGCTGTCATATTAAATGATAAGCTTGACTTTTTTGGGAAAATATTGCATTCATTGCTTCACTCTGCAGAGAGAAAAAGAATTAGCTGGGTTCCAAGTAATTATTCATTTACATCAATTAGATCCTTTTTCGTATTATGTAATTAAATATTTCTTCCTTGTAGTCACATACTATTCTATAATACCTACATGACTTTAAGGAAGAGATATTTAATTGATTTACAGGCTTCACATACACGGTGTGTTCTTTATTCATCTTTATTCCCCTGTTTTTTAAGTTTGCCCTTTTTCACTCTAAAACTCGCGATTTTCCCCCTTTTCCTCTATAATTTAATATTTGTCCTGTTCTACCGCTTATTATTCAGCTTATCAGTTGAATTTATCTGTTCATCATTTCGAATTATGTGGAAAGGGTGAAAATGGTCAATTTCTTTTATTTTTTTACAAAGTGGTACTATATAATCTCTATTTTATCTACCCATATCAATATATTGTTTAAAGTACAAAAGTCTAATTGAATTAATGTTTCTTACCGGAACCTAGATTGCCATTTCCTTAAGTCAGATTGAGGTACTCAGATTTAAGTTACTTGACATGAGATATCAATTTTTAAGACGTTCGCTTAATAAATATTAGTCTTTCATTGTAATCCTTAAAAATTGTTATTTTTTAAAACCACTATAGGTACTTGTCTACTTTCCAATAGATACTTACATATTTTTTAATCAAAATAGTCCCTCCTCTTTTTTGCTCAAATTTCCTCTATTTCCCCTAAAATGTACCTAAATAAGGGCTGTGTGAAGCTGAAGCCGTGTAAGTGGAAAGCACCCGGTAAATCACGTCTTGGTGGATGTTTCTTTCGCGCGACGATGATATCCTATAGAAATGCCATCAATTTCTCGGCTTTTATCGGAACAGTGCACAAGTGATGCTTCGTTAGAGTGCGATGATGAATCCGAAGGATTCCGAATCGAGAAAATCATCTTCAACCGCGATTGTCTCGCTACCCGTGGACTTTTAGCCCACATTGGCCCAACACTTTTTCATAGAGCGAAGTGTGATTTTCAAAAAAGCATTACACCAACTTAGTCAAAAAGTTCACGGGTAACGAGATAATCGTGGTCGAAGCTGGCGGAAACAGTGTAACTTCGGCCCGCAGCTGCGCGATACTTCGGAATTTTTCACTAAAATCTTTCGTCATATTCCACGACTCCCCTCGTTCAGTTAACGCGCGAAAATAACCGCAGAAAAATGTACCAGCAAACGCGCCAAAAATTCACGAGATGAAAACAAGAAACGCTCCCCATCGTCGCCTCGTCTAGTCATTTAGTCCAGTAAAGTTGTCATTAGAAAAAAACAAAAATTCCGGACAAGCTGATTTTTTCAGGGTTTGTCAACGACTGTCTCCTAAGTGTAAAATGAGCAAAATCGGATACTTTCCCCTTGGACTTTTGAGGAATAGGGGCTGTTTTTTGAAAATTATGCTATAACAAAATTATTAGACCGAAATTGTCTGGGAATTGTCTGGGAATTGTTGGGGAACCCTTGGGGGTGGTTTTTGAAAAGTTTGTTTTTCAGCAAATTGTCCCTTATGAAAGTTGTTCATAATAAATGTACAAACAACTTTTCCTTATGAACTTTTTTTGCAACTTGATCATTCTTGGAGGTAGCGCCCAGTACACGAAGAATTGTGGTGCAATAAACGGCCGCTAAGTCCGGAAATGATAAATTTATAAACAACTTTCATAAGAGAAAGTAATAGAGAAAATGTTCTTATGTACAATTCCAGTCGAATAATTTTGTTGTAGCATAATTTTCAAAAAACTGCCCCTATTTCTCAAAAGTCCAAGGGGAGAGTTTCCGATTTTGCTGATTTTACACTTATGAGACAGTCGCTGACAAACCCTGAAAAAATCAGCTTGTCCGGAATATTTTTTTTTTTTCACGCTATGTACGGCGATACAACTTTACCGGACTAATTGGAATTCCTCAACTTCGCGACACCCCGAAGCCTCCTCCGATCGAGAGATCCTCTCGTCCGCGAAACACTCGACAAATCCCGCGAGCGCGCGTCTCCGTCGGTTCGGAAAACGCGGTAATTTCGGCGTTTAAAGCGCGCGAGCGTTTCCCCGCTCGCGGCCAAATTACGTGCGTGATAAGAGGTGAGGGTAGACTGTGTGCAGAGAGAGAGAGGTAGACGAGAGATAATCCGCGCTCTCTGGGGTCGGAGAGGGAACGCGCCCGGCGGGTTTTGGTTGGGTTTGCTCGCGAGAAACGAGATGCGCGCGGGACCGGTTGTCTCCGCGATAAAGGGGCGACGGCTCTCTCTCTCTCTCTCTCTCTCCTCTCCCCGGTTGGCTTAGGCGCGGCCGTGTTTTTCTTACCGCGGATCATTAGGACGATTAGGGCCGCCGCGAAAGGGAGAGAACAGATTAACGAGCGCGTTTTCTCGCCGGGCTTCCTCGTTTCTCCTCCCTCCTGCGCCGCGTTCGCGAAAGGGATGCCTTTATTTTGCGTTTTTACCTACCCCGCGAAAATCACTCGCGCTTTGTCCTCGCGGCCCGCGCCGCTGTGCCGCGTATTACAGCGCGCGGCAGATTTTCCGTAAACTCCGCACAGAGAAGAAAAATTGGTTGGATCTGCTGAGAATTACTTGCGGGGTCGCAAGTAATTATTTATTTACATCAATGACATTTTTTAATACCCCTGCTCAGGGTATTCCTAGCGCGAGATGAAAAAATTCAGAGAATGCTGATTTCTTTGTAGAATGGAAATTAATATCGTAAGATTATTTTTGAAAAGTATCAGGTCCGGTCACCGGGCATTTAAGAAAGAATTTTGATTTTTAAATTTGGAAATTTAACATGTAACCTTATGGAAGAATCCACTTTTCCACATTTTAATGCCGACACATCCACATGTTTAAAAATGATATACATTAAATAAAGTCACTTTCATATCTTCACAAAACTGCATAGAATTTTTTTGAGTACATACAAATATAAGGTCACCGACTGTTTAACAAAAATATTGATGTTCGTAAACAGTAAAACGTAGTTTTTTTTACGATAAAACATAACGTTAAATAGAATTGGCAACGTTGCATCATACACGTGGTGACAGTGATGTGTGTGCATCTATGCGACACAGTTTTGTTGGGAATGTGGGTATATTATATTATGTAGAATTACTGATTTATGTGGGGCCCGCCAGTGACACCTTGAAAATACGCTCCTAAGCACTAGGAATACCTTAAAGGATCCGATTCAAACCGATTAGAGCCAAACAAATCGGAACAAGTCCTCGAAATTTCCGATTCAAATATTACTTCTCGTTCCATTTTTTCAAATTGGAATAAATTGGAAAAGCGGAAAAAGAAGACGTTCAATTTGACGTAAGAGAAATATTTCTCAGTGTCTTCTATTCAACTTCACGTGAATTGTCATTTTCTACCAAACGAGATTCTTTAGATTATTATATTTCCTGTGAATTCATTCTTATTGAGTTTGGTATGCTAAGGTGTAGGTATTTGTATTTTCATTTACCCATTTATACCAATTGATTTCCATTATATTTGTTTCATCCAATAAAATACGATAATACCAATTCACTCCAAATGAGATTGAATTGGAATAGTCATATTAGTATAAATCTTATATACTTACTCTCTATGTGTATTTCATGGCGATTATTATTTTCTAATTAAATCCCATTTTAAATACTAGTTGGAATTTTCCAATACAAACCGATCGATATTTTTCAAATAAGAAATAAGTTCAAACAGGAAAATGCTAAGACAGAAATCGGATTTAAACCGATTGAAGAAGTGGATAGGTTTGAATCGGATTTAATCGGGTACTTTAAACAGGAACATCAATTAAATATATCTCTTCCTTACTATCATCTGAAATAGTATGTGACTGTAAGAAAGAAATATCTAATTAATATATATATATGAAGAAAGATCGAATTGATCTAAATAAATAATTACTTCTGACTCCGCGAGTAATTTTTAGTAGATCCAACTGATTCTTTTTCTCTGTACAATCGGTGTCAATTGTCGTTTGTTCGCAGGAATTGCCACGCAAGATAAGCGGTTTCGGGGACCCCCGGAAGGTGTGTAAAACGCTCGAACCTGCACTTTTTGCGCGCGTTCCCTCCCCGGCGAATTTCCCTCTAACGATTTTTCGATGGTCGACGAGATTTCCAGGGAAAGTACGGAGACACGATATCAACGTTGCCGCGTATCGCGTCTGTTTCAGGTGGCAGGCTGCTCGACATCCCGTGCAAAGTATGCGGGGATCGTAGCTCCGGAAAGCATTACGGAATCTACAGCTGCGACGGTAAGTACCTAGATAATATCTCGCTTCTTTTCCACGGGACCAAAATCGAACATCGCTCGGCGTCGTGAAGTGAAAATGGAATAAGAATTAACCTCGGTTGAAGTGCGGATTCCAAACCGATTATCTTGAAAACTATTAGAGATAGCGTAAAAAAAGTTGAAATGAAAAATATTCGTCTATGTTTTTACTATAGAGCAAAAAGTTACAACTCTCGACTTTTTGCGTATTTCCACTGCATCTTGAGATAACCGCATTCAAAGCTAAACAGAAACTAGGGCGTTTGTTCTACTTTTATACTACAAACAAATTTCTATTCAATTTCATTTCATTTCGTAGTTGGATATGAAGTTTTTATTCAATATGTGACTATGAAAATTGATATACTCCGTTATGAAATTTATAAGGGCAATTTCATAATGAAGTACATTAGTTTTCATAATTATCTACGTATTGGAAAAAAGCTTTATATAAAAGTATATTAAAAATTCACATTTTTTACAGTGTAGGGTAAAAGTGGAGTAAGAACCTCGGCTGAAGTGCGGATTCAAAACCGATTATCTTCAGAACTATTAGAGATGGCGGAAAAAAGTTCAAATGAAAAATATTCATGTATGTTTTTACTATAAAAAAGCTACTTTCGACTTTTCTTTTATCTCCACTGCAACTTGAGATAATCACGTTCAAAGCAAAACAGAAACTGGAGCGAATGTTCCACTTTTACCTCAGGGTAGACGCAGACGAATCGGATCACAGATCTATATTTCTTAAATCATGGAGAAAAAAGAGCATTCCAATATTGTCCGTATTACTTCATCAGAAAAGGAACGAAGTAATACGAACGATATCGAAATGCTCGTTTTCCAGACAATTTAAGAAATATGGATCTATGATCCGATTCGCCTCGGTCTAGAGATTGTGAGAGAAGAGTTTATTTGCAGTTAATAAATGTATACTTGATTATAGCGAAAGAGAAATATTTTATTGGGCCAAGCAAATATATGTCAATTATTAGAATGTCTCTTTCATTCAAATAGAAATAGAATAATAGCTGTCGAATATTTCCTTCGGGTCCAAAGAAATATTCCTTTCGCCACATAATCCAACTATACGTATATTAACTCAAGAGTGTAACTTTTAATTCTAGTCTATGTGCCATATTTGCAAAAAAAAAAAGGGTCTATGTGCAAAATGCATACATAGAGGCTTGAAACTCAAAAATCTGCAAGACATGCTCCGCTATATTCCTTCGAAGCATCTGCCTGCTTTTGTCGATTTTCCCAACTTTAGCTTCTTGGCACTTAGACCCGATTAGAAGTTACACCCTTCAACTCTGAATAAACTGTTTTCTCGATATAAGGCGACGGAACCTGACGAACCTCATCGCCTTTCGCCCGTCATGTCGCGCAGGTTGCTCCGGCTTCTTCAAGCGAAGCATCCACAGCAATCGGGAGTACACCTGCAAGGCGAAGGGCGTGCTGAAGGGACGCTGCCCCATCGACAAGACCCACCGCAATCAATGTCGCGCCTGCCGGCTGGAGAAGTGTTTCCAGGCCAGCATGAATCGAGACGGTATGTGATTTCCACCGTCGTATCTTCGGAGGCAGTTCTCGAGCGAGAAAAAAGAGGTTTTTGCTGCGTTATTTCTTATCGATAAGTCGGTTTATTCGTCGTCGTTGTACAAACGGACGATGGAACGAAAGACAATCACGTCGACGTTTTGGGGGGGGGGGGGGGGGGGAACGTAGTTTCTCAATCCTATCGATTCCCGAGCGCGTCTTCCACGCTCGGCTTGCGACTCCTCGGGATTAGGGATTAAACCCTTTGAACGACAAAGGGGGAGGTCCGATCAAATCGATATGCGGCCGAAAACGTTCGTAATGTCATCTTCGCGTTTGCCGGAATTCATTCGACGTTATATCGCCGATGGATGCGCGATTTTGTTTTCCTCTTCTCGTCGTCCAGGTATACATCAACGAAAAGAGACCCTCCCTAATGGCCTCGGTCATTGAGTCGTACTCGTCTCTCGATAAAGTACTTCGTTCCCATGTAGCCGCAAATGAAGCCATCACCGAAATACGTGCCTCGTCATGCGACGTTCCGGATTTCCCAACGTCATCCGACCTACGCGTTTTCTCTCACTTGATATGTCGAGGCCCCTCATCTTCTCGCACGATCCCCATACGACACGTTGAATCGCCTTACAGTCATCCGAGTATGGAGAAGCAAGACTTTCTTAACACTAGAACTACCGAAGGGTCGCGCGTTCTGAGACAGTTGTTCTAGCGGGTAATTATCTCGTTATCTATGGATTTTTGGCCCATATTGCTGTAGAACTTTTGTGTAGATCGAAATATATTCTACAAAAAAGTATTCTAGCAATTTCGACAAAAACCTCATGGGTTACGAGATAATTTGGGTTGAATGGAACTCGGAATAAAGCACCTGTCAAATTGACTGCCTGCGGTAGTTCTAGTGTTCTGGTATCTTTCGATAGCTATATATCAAACGCGTTGAAAACGATTCTCCGTAAGTGCAGAGTAACAATTGCGCACACACAACGGATGTATTAAAATTTCCCATTTATTTATTATATATAATAGTAATATAATTGCGTTGTTATATAAGTGTTATATTAGGTACTATTATGTAAATGAGTGAGAAATTTTAACATATTCGTTGCGTGACTGTTATTTTGTGTTCACTGGAAATCGTCCTCTCGAAAACGAAGTAAAAATTACGTAACGGATATGTTAAAATTACGTACTTATTTATATAACAGTGATATATAACTGCGTTGTTGTATTAGGTTGCCGCAAAAGTTTTGTTATACTTGAACTGTAAAAATTTGTCTTCAAGTCGAACAAAACTTTAGTGGCGACCTAATATTACTATTACAAAAATATTATATTATTGTTATATAAATAAGTGGGAAACCTTAATATATCCATTGTGCGTGACTGTAACTTGGCGTTTACTAGGAATCGTTCTCTGAAAAACAAAGTGATAATTAGGTAACGGATATATTAAATTTTCCCACTTATTTGTATAACAGTAATATAACTGCGTTGTTGTATTACTGTTGTAAAAAGGAGTGAAAAATCTGAATATATCCGTTATGTTTCTGTCATTTTGTGTTTACTGGAAATCGTTCTTTCGAAAACACAGACTAACAATTTATTACGTAGGTAACGGATATATTAAAATTTTTCATTCATTTATGTAACAGAAATATAACTACGTTGTTATACTTTACTTGCATTTACTTGGAATGGTTTTCTCAAAAACAAAGCAAAAACCATATAACGGATGTATTAAAATGTCCCACTCATTTATATAACAACAATATAACTGCGTCGTTATATTATTATTATATAAATATTACATTACTGTTATATAAATGAGTGGGAAATTTTAATATATTCGTTTTGTGCTTGTTATTCTATCATACAACAAAGTAACAATTGCGTAACGGATATATCAAAATTTCCCATTCATTTCTATAACAGTAATACAACTACGTTGTTATATTACTGTTATATTAGTGTTATATAAATAAGTGGGAAATCTTAATATATCCGTTATATATATATATATATATATATACTTTACTGTTATTTTTTGTATTTACTGGAAATAATTCTTTTGTGACACACACAAAGTAACAACTACATATATATATATATATATATATATATATATATATATATATATATATATAACAGATATATTAAAATTTCCCACTCTCATTTATACAACAATAACATAAATGAGTGAGGAATTTTAATACATCCGTTACACAATCGTTACTCCGCATTAACCGGACGGTCGTTCCCCCGAAAACCCGTCGAATATCCAAGAAGAAAGCCGCGTCTCGCCGCGGTGAGCGTATCGAGCAAAGCTCATCCTCTCCGAGCTAGCGAAGTCGACGGAAAATAGCGAAAGAGAGGTCAATAACGCCAGAAAACGCTCCACCGCTCCGCAGAGGAGAAAGAGCAAGCCTAACCTAATCACCTTTAGGAAACACGCTTCGAGAGGGGAGAGAAGCGAAACTCGACGGTGTGGTGGTAGAGTCGACTGACGGCGGGGGTGGGCGCGCGCGCGCGCGCGTGTGTACCTGTGCACCTATCATACGTGGCGAGCCGCTGGGAAGGAAGGAAGGAAGGAAGGGTGCAACGGACGAAGAAGGAGAGGGACGAAGCTACCGCCGCCGCTGCTGCTGGGGGCTGGGTGTTCGCGGGGGCGGGACGCGACCGCTCGTCGAGGATGAGGGTGCCAGGGTGTCGGGGGTGTTTAATGCAGGACGGGTGCTCCGGTTCCCAGCGGCCGCGGGGGCTCCAGACGAGTAAGAGAGGAGATTCAATTAGTGGCAGAGCTTCCGACTGTTAAGGGGCCTCCACACGGAGAGGCTCGCGCTTTCGAAAGTGCGTGTATAATACGGTAAAGTTGTATCGCCGTACATAGCGTGAAAAAAAAAAAAAAATTCCGGACAAGCTGATTTTTTCAGAGTTTGTCAGCGACTGTCTCCTAAGTGTAAAATTAGCAAAATCGGAAACTTTCCCCTTGGACTTTTGAGGAATAGCGGCTGTTTTTTGAAAATTATGATGTAACAAAATTATTAGACTGAAATTGTACATAAGAACATTTTCTTTATTACTTTGTCTTATGTGAAAGCTGTTTATAAATTTATTATTTCCGGACTTAGCGGCCGTTTATTGAACTCCAATTCTTTGTGTACTGGGCGCTACCTCCAAAAATAATCAAATTGCAAAAAAAGTTCATGAGGAAAAGTTGTTTGTACATTTATTATGAACTACTTTCATGAGGGACAATTTGCTGAAAAACAAACTTTTCAAAAACCACCCCCAAGGGTTCCCTTGTTTTTGTTTTTCAGCAAATTGTCCCTTGTGAAAGTTGTTCATAATAAATGTACAAACAACTTTTCCTTATGAACTTTTTTTGCAACTTCATTTTTTTTGGAGGTAGCGCCCAGTATACGAAGAATTGGGGTTCAATAAACGGCCGCTAAGTCCGGAAATAATAAATTTATAAACAACTTTCATAAGACAAAGTGATAGAGAATGTTCTTATGTACAATTTCAGTCTAATAATTTTGTTATAGCATAATTTTCAAAAAACAGCCCCTATTCCTCAAAAGCCCAAGGGGAAAGTTTCCGATTTTGCTAATTTTACACTTAGAAGACAGTCGCTGACAAACCCTGAAAAAATCAGCTGGTCCGGAATTTTTTTTTTTTTCACGCTATGTACGGCGATACAACTTTACTGGACTAGAGAGGAGAGCCTCGGCGCTCCGCGGGATGCTCCTTTTTCTATAATAGCTCGCGACTGAAAGGAAACGCGGCGATATTTGGAGGCGCTTCGCGGTTTTGTGGCAGTTGGGAATTAGCTTCTTCGGAGAAAAGTTTACACGGGGAAGATGGAACTGCGCGAAGTACAATTTGTCTACAGGGTGAACTACGATTCCGCCCAGGAAACTCTACAGAATTACAATTACACGGTAATTAGGTATTTTTCCTGGGGAACCGATAGAAATTCCTGTGGAAACAGATATTACATCTGATTGAACTAGTATATCTATTTTTAAGTTATAAACTTGTAAATAGGACTGAGTGTTCTGTGTGTACAAATTCTTGAAAATCAGCTCGAATCTCAGCGCTACTGGATGCGATATTGTAAAAATTGCTGTTTTCTTTGCGTGTATCTGAATGTGAACCTATATAGCAGAGAGAAACATTTATTCGCGACGAATGAGGAATTCATTTGTAAGGAGCAAGTAGAAGTTTGAGGTAAATAAACGTTCTACGATGTACGCAAACGTTTCTTCAAAGATCCGAGGAACTTCTTTTCGTCGAACCATATACAAAGAAAAAAAATTAATTGAATCTACTAAAAATTACTCGTGGGATCGCAGGTAATTATTTATTTCGATCGATTAAATCTTTTTTTTCGAATTAATTATATATTTCTTCCTTGGATTCAAATACTATTTCACACACTGTACAAAATTCTGCAGTGTGGACTTATATAGACTACCTTTGGTGTTAGATAACAATGACATAAGACTGAATAATACCAGATGTGGTACATATAGGTCTACACCGGTGAAATGGTGTTAACAATTAACATCACTTTTTTATTGTGCATGATTGTAAGGAAGAGATATTTAATTGACGTGTTACAACATTTCATTGATATGAATAAGTACCTAATTATTCGCGACCCCGCAAGTAATTTTCAGTAGATCCAACTAATTCTTTTTCTCTGTGGAGTGACTTTAAGTCATGAGTACATATATTCATTCTTCTCGAACGAATTTGTTGTACACTTATAGTAATTTAATTCTTGCAATGCATTTCATGTTAATTTTATCACATCTAACTTTCAAATTTGGTTGAAATTATACTGTCACGCTCTATCATAGTCGCACTCAAGATTTTTTCTACAAGAAAATTATTTTTTTTTAAATTGTTAACTACACGATGAAAAGTGCGTATGTCTAAAAGTGTTTGTATAACTAATTCGCACAAAATTTTATGTAAACAAAGTTCTAGCAAGATACCGATATCTTCCATAGGATCATCTAGGTATAGATCTGGACATCCTTACCCTGGTGAAAATATGATTTTTTAAAACCGAGTACTAAATTTTGGAATTTTCATAAATTGTATATTATAAGAATTCACAATATCTTACTATTCTTAACAAAATCTCTCTGCTACATTTCCACCAGAGTATTTGCCAATATAATAAATAATTTCACTCTTCAGTCGAAGGATGACATTCCAATTATCCGAATTATTAACCCTGTTCTCGTTTTAAAACGATCTGACCCTTAAGAATCTATATCGGTAAAAGAGTGCTTTGCCGATAAAACAGTCACACTTACCAGCCGCCTTAATTCGAATAAATCTTCGCGCGTTCGATGTAAAAAAAATTCCCATCCGCGTGACTGATAAACTTTCCAATAATTTCGTATTCAAATAAATGTTTCTTTCAGTGCAAAGTACCGCGAATGCACCGGCAGGCGCGATTGTGTGCGTGCCCCATAAAACGTGTAAGCGTCTACACGCGGTACAGAGTTCGGCGTACGCGGAGCACATCACCTACCCGCCACCACTCGCCGGCGATGCTTTGCTAAGCGCCCGCGGCGTGCAATCATCCCTCCACCGACGAGTCCTAACCTCTGACCCCCTCTCATCCCCCCGCCCCCGTGAAACGGACTGCAGCCCCTCTCCCTCCGCGAACGCTCACGGAACTCGCGTAGCGCGCGCGGATATTTCATGAAATATGCTTTTAAATGGGACCTGGAAGATTACCAGGTGGCTTATTCCGCTCCGGACTGAATCATACCGGCGACTCTCTCTCTCTTTCTCTCTCCTCTCCGTTTCGCCCTGGCCGCGGGGTGGAAACTACATTCGAGGCTCTGGAACTGTATATACACGGTGTCCGGCAGTTCTGGGAATTTGGGGAAACTCGGAATTGTCAGGGAATTATGGGAGTCAGGGACAAGTCGGAGAAATCAAAAAGTTGTTTGGAATTGTTGAAAAGTACTTGAACTTTATAGATGTCTAATGTTGGAGTTTTCTTATGAATCCACATGGAGAAACTTGAGTAGTAATAATTAACAGCTAGAATGGTAAATAGGTGACAGCTTTGACAATATCGTGTTGAATAGTCTAAGGCATATAGTAGGTAATGATTACCTTTCGAATAGTGATGATTACTATTCTGTAGATTATTCCACACGATATTGTCGAAGCTGTCACCTATTTACTATTTTGCATGATAATTGTTACTGTCCAATTTTCTCCGTGCAGTTCTCCCTTTTTACCGATGGTATACAGAGAAAAATGATTAGTTGATTCTACTGAAAATTACTTGCTTGATCGCAGATCATAACAGTTATAAATTTTCAAAAAATTATCGAATTCCAGAAGAAGGAATCCCTGTGGTCAGAAGTTGGTCAGAATTGCGTCAAATAATTGTCCGAGTTTATCCGCATTTTTTAGAAAAGTTTTTACGCATGAAAGAAAAATGAATATTTTTGGACATTTCTCCGACTTTCTCCGACAAACTCTGATACCCCCCTGAAAATGTCTGAAAATGTTCCAGTTACTGCAGAAAGTCAGAAAAAGGTCAAAACATTTCAGGATTGTTCAGAAATTTGTTACAGAAATGTTTCCATCGGGGTAGTCAGAGAAAATTTGTTATTTTCGACAGGAAATCCTGGAAAAGTCAGGGAATTTTTTTTTCTCATATTTCACTGGATACCATACCATATTCGGAACCTCGACAGTAATCTTTTTCCAATTGCAAATTATAATTGTCATTATCGCCGGAGAGACACTCCCTCCCCTGGGATATACAATATATCCCAATATGTACAATATACCCCTGTATATATATTTGCAAGTGCCGCTGGACAATTTCACCCCCGCTCGCCCCTCTGAGAAAAAAAGAGTAATCTCGCCGGAAATCCTCCGCGCGTCTCTCCCGTCTCAGACGCGTTCCTCGGCAATGGGGGTGAGAGAGAGAAGGGGGATGAAACGTACCCGTATCATCCCACTAATGTACCCACGGCGCGTCGCGGTGTTGTCCTTGCCAACTCCGCCTTCCACGCGACACTTCCCCACCAACCGTTCGCCGCACCTCGCACCCTCGACCCGTTCCACCCCATTATGTCACCACCGACCTCGCCCGCTAAGCCCCGTAGGTATTACCGGTATTAAAGAATACCTGTAGTTAGGGACGCGGGCGCCGGATAGCAACGCTCCGGCAGAATCGACGATCTACGGAGGAAAGTGGATCATTTTGGTATCAAAATGAGAGTACTGGATCTGGAGACTGCGTAGATCTCTCATTCGCTGGGATGCTGTGTCGAGACCGTCTTACATTCAGGATCCCAGATAGACAAATCGTCGGTCTTATCACGTAAGGGCGTGTCTCAGTTTTGTGATGATTTCTCAGAAGAGCGATTTTAACCCTTCGTTACTCACGTGGGTTTTTGAAACATAAGAGCTCACATGGGGTGTACAGTACACCCCAGTTAAAAATTAACGTTTTCTTGGTGAAAAATTGAAATTTTTTAATATTTTTTTTTTATTTTAAAGCTTGAGATATTGCCTAATGATCTCAATATTTAAAAAATTATAATGTAACATTTTTTGGGGGAACAATTACTTTTCTAAACTCATACGGCAAAGTTAACGGAGGCTTTAGAACGATTAATTATTGTAATATAGTTTGTATGAACTTCGTGACAATCATACAAATCTATCTGGGATTCATAGACACGAGCTAAAAGACGTCTTTTGAGTTAGTTCTAGCACCAGACGAGAGAGTGCAGAGAAATTTCATTTTTTGATATAATGTTTATCAAATTATTTTTGACTTATTAAAGAAATTTGTCAGGCAGATTACCGACGATTTTCACGAGAAAAATTAAATTGAAAATAAGCTCAACATTGGCGTGCAGACGTAGGAATGAAGAGGGGCTTTATTTTCATATTTCATATATGACTTAGGTATATACTGCAGATTTATAACAAAAACTGTTCAATATATTTCTGAAACGGTTTAAGAATTTAATATTAAAAAATAAAAGGGCCTTACCGGCCAATGGAATGAGAAAACTTAATTTAAATTGTAAATTGTGAGAATCTCGCTTATAAAGCATAAATGCCATGCTTTCTCTAAACTAGAGAGCAGAAGAAAATTGCTAAAAATGTCTTACGTTTTTACACCGAGAGAAATAATTGCTAGTATCAAACAAATATTTCTTCAATCAAGAACATGTGATCTTATAAAAATGTTTAAGAATATAGATTCTTAGTCTCGTTGGGACAAGAAATTCTTCTAACACGCTGCGCAGAAAAAACAATTATTCAAACCTATCAAATATTTTCTTGCACGAAAAAAACCAAGGCTTGATCCTGAAACTACATATCTATATCATGTTTTCGATTGACGAAAAATTGTATTCGCACCAGTAATTATTATTTTCAGTGTAGGTTGATCAGTATGCTGTCAGTTATGATTGTTATGAACGAAAGAAAATATTTCTTTTAACTAATTTATTCGGGCATTTCTTATACATCCAACACAAATACAGTGCAACGCTATAGAACGATATCTTAATTCGTCTTCGAGACGCCTTACATCTGCTTTCAGACGACTCTTAAGCGTGACTCGTTTTGAAGACGTCTTTCAGTTTTACATATAAAAGTAGTCCGGAAGTAGGTCGCGAGGCGTCTTAAAGACAACTTAGTTAAAGACGTCTTTTGACTCCGTGCTGTCTGAACCCGAAACTGTCGATTACACGCGGATTCGGGTTTATCTGAGTGGGCGCGGCGAGAACCGGCGTTGATGGAAGTACCTGGGGCGTCGGTATTTGGGACACGTGCGAGGGATGGTCGCACCCTCGCTTATGTATCAATAAATAATACCCCCGGGATCTCGCGCCCTCGCGACGCGGACGGGCGATTTTTTTTCGTGGGGAGTGACGAGAGCAGTCCATTGTAAATAAGGTACCACACTAAGAAAACAGTTTATTTATAATTAATATACGTATACCTGATTACGACGAAAGAAATATTCCTTTAGGTCAAGGAAATATTCGTTAGCTATTACTCTGTTTCTCTTCGAATGAAAAAGACATTCTAATGATTAACATAGGCATATTTGTTTGGTCCAACGAAATATTTCTTTCACGACAATCAAGTATACATTAGTAATTACGCTGTAGAAGAAATTTGTATTTTTAATATACTTTTGTGTAAAGCTTTTTTCCCATACGTGATTATGAAAATTGATATATTTCCTTATGAAATTTCCCTTATAAATTTCATAACGAAGTATATTAATTTTTATAATGACATATTGGATAAAAGCTTCGAAGAAGTTTGTATTTTTAATATACTTTTGTGTAAAGCTTTTTTCCCATACGTGATTATGAAAATTGATATATTTCCTTATGAAATTTCCCTTATAAATTTCATAACGAAGTATATTAATTTTTATAATGACATATTGGATAAAAGCTTCATATAGGTATAATTATATTAAACTTAATACACATTTTGTGTTTACAGTGTAGGTACAAATAAATTCTCTTCTCTCAGTGTACACCGAGAGAACAATTTATTAATAGTTAATAAATAGATATTTCGTTAGGACAAGAAAATATATGTTTATTAGTAAAATGTTTATTTCGTTCAAACAATTGCCTCGATGGATCTAATCGTGCCAAATAAATATCGCAATATATTGTTAACTAATATTTACTATAGTTAAGTTTAAACTATAGTTAACGAATATTTACTTGGAGCGACAACATTTTTATTTCGCCATATTCGAATAAACATTTATTAACTGCAAGTAAACTCTTCTATCGGTATAGAGTCTTACGAGGTTTGTTCGATAATCCCAGTGACAAACTTACATTAAAAGACCTACTCGCCGCATTTCGCAACCCTATCTTCCACTTCGTTGATCCCGCTCTCGATGAGTGGTGAGACCACCCCGTCGCCGTCTCTCTCTCTCTCTCTCTCTCCCTCCCCGTGATCGACGAGAGCGAAAGGACGACGCGGAAGAACCGTCCCGATGTGTTGCCTCTCCTTCCCGCCGATCTACCCACGGTCAACATCATCTCGAAAGTACACAGCTCGGAAATCCGTCCGTGTCGTTATAAATTTTGCAAACTCTTCGCCGGAGCCGCTCCCCGAGATCGATCGACGAACTTTCCCATACTTATATGGCGGGGAGGAAAGTTCGCGATCTCTTTGTTTTCCCTGAGTAATGCTCACCGGTCGCCCCGCGAGTGCCGCTTTCCGTCGCGGCGGGAAAAGTTGCGTCGGCTCCGACGCCGCTTCTCTCGCCTCACGGTCGGGGCTCCATCGCACGAGTATGATTGTTTGTTTCTTCTACACTATAAAAAATGTATTAAATTTAGTACATTTGTGTATAAAGCTTTTACCCAATACGTGATTATGAAAATTAACATAGGTACCTACTTGGTTATGAAATGTATAAGGGCAATTTCCATAGGGAAATGTATTAATTTTCATAATTAAAAAAGCTGTATATAGAAGTATATTAAAAATATCATTTATTACAGTGTACACTTCAAAAAAGATTTGTATGACACAAGATTATGAAAATTAGTATAATCCATCATGAAATTTATAAGGGAAATTTCATAAGGAAATATATTAATTTTCATAATTACAGAGTATATTAATTTTTATAATCATGTATTGGGAAAAAAGCTTTATATAAAAGTATTATAATATTAAAAGTACATCTTTTTTTACAGTGTACACTGTGAAACAAATTGGTATTAAATTCAATGTAATAATAATTGTATATGAAGCTTTTATCCGACACATGCTTACGAAAATTAATACACCTACTCCGTTATGAAATCGACACGGGAAAATTCATAAGGAAATATATCAATTTTCAGAATCACAGAGTATATTAATTTTTATAACCATGCAGGTATTGAAAAAAAAGCTTTAGCAATATAAAAGTATATTGAAAATACAATTCTGTTTACAGTGCACTGTAAACAAAATTTGTATTAAATGTAATACAGTTATGTATAAAGTTTTTATCCAATAGGTACATGATTATGAAAATTAATATACTCCGTTATGACATCTACGAATAAGGGCAATTTCACGAGGAAATATATTAATTTTCATAATTACGGAGTATTTTATTGTTCATAATCGCTTAATGGGAAAAAAAGCTTTATATAGAAGTATATAAA
Source organism: Xiphydria camelus (assembly GCA_963678675.1). NCBI lineage: Eukaryota > Metazoa > Arthropoda > Insecta > Hymenoptera > Xiphydriidae > Xiphydria > Xiphydria camelus. The sequence goes on from OY783200.1 coordinate 4,701,456, forward strand.
AAAAAACATATTTTTTTACAGTGTACACTGTTAAACAGATTGGTATTAAATTCAATAGGTATAGGTAGTAATTGTATATGAAGCTTTTATACGACACATGCTTGCGAAAATTAATATACTCTGTTATGACATTTATAAGTGGAATTTCATGAGGAAATATATTAACTTTCATAATTACTCAGTATTTTAGTGTTCATAATCGCCTAATGGGAAAAAAACTTTATATAAAAGTATATTAAAAATGCAATTTTTTAACAGTATGTAGGTACTTCTCCCGACGCGAAATCGCACCCCTCTAATGCCCCATTTCTCAATCAGGTGTACCACCGTCGCGGGGGGAAGCACGTCTTGACTTAGACGCGTGGGTACAAGTGCATGTGTCGCTGCAACACGGCCGATCGCGCGCACCGACGAGCCGCCCCGAGGGTTTTTAAGAGCGCCCCCCCCCCCCCCCGAGCCTCCGCGAGTGTCGCCGCGTAGGCCGGTATCCCGTGCACATGGGGTGACGCGTACGGGGGAACGCGCGGGAGCGTGGGAGCACGACGGCTGGCTAGCGCAGCGGAGCGAGGTGTGCCCTACACGCGGTGGACAGCATCAATCCATCCACGTAAACGGCGAACTCTGCCGGGGCGTGCCTCCCCCTCGTCTCTCGCGCTCACTCGCGCGCTACGCGGCGCGCGCGGAGGACGGGTCGTTGCACTGATCCGGCGCTTTGATCGTCACCCATCACCCGTGTTGACATCCGCGCGCGAAAATTCGCCGGGTGCCCCACCTGCGCGACGCGTATCGGCGCGGCGATCCCGGCACATTCGGATTGTATTCGCGCGAGGAAGACGCGATATACGCGACGGTTACGAGGAAACGCGAAGTCAGGGTGGCTGCAGACTTGAGATATTGGGAAATGCCAGGGAGTTTTGGATTTTTACTGCGGAAATTATACATTATACATTTCGCGATGCAGTTTGTGCTGCGGCTTGAAATACCTCCAGTAATAGAGTGTCGCGTTCATTGTGAAAAAAATGGCGTTAAATTGAATAAAATTGTAGATAAAGCTTTTTATCTACGATACCTGATTATGAGAATTAACATACTCCGTTATGAAATTTATAAGGGAAGTTTCATAAGGAAGTATACTAATTTTCATAATTAAGGACTATATCGATATTCATAATCAAGTATTGGGAAAAAACTTTATGTAAAAGTACTTATATGAAAAATATAATTTGTTTGCCGTGCGCGTTATGTAGATTACGCACTGTAAACAAAATTTATATTAAATTTAATATAATTGTACATAAAACTTTCTTTCAATACGTGATTATGAAGATTGATATACTCCGTTATGAAATTTATAAGGGAAGTTTCATAAGGAAGTATATTAATTTTCATAATCGCATATTGGAAAAAGCTTTATATAAAAGTATATTAAAAATACACATTTTTTACAGTGTAGAAATTATGTCTACGGAGAGAGAAGAGTATAATAATCGCCGTTATACCGGATGATAGACTTGACTTTTTAAACAAATATTGCGTTCGTTTCTTTACTGCACAAAGAAAAAGAATGAGATCTATTGTACTAAAAATAACTTGTGGGGTCATAAGTAATTATTTATTTATATCATTTTAAACTTTTTTTTATTTTAATTTGATATTTTTTCCTTGAAATAACATACCATTCCACGTGATTGTAAGAAACCTCTTCGCAGCCGCTCTCGTAATCTGTAAATATATAAAGTTTGATTCCCCAGTTCGTGTTTTTGTATTAGATAATTCAATTCTCTTAATTTATGAACGAACAAAAATTTCACAACATTTACAGAATTTAATCTTAAATAGTCGGGAAAAAGTCAGGAAATTCTGTAATCAAGTTTCTTTAGCCATCCTGTGAAAGTGCTGCGTAACTGTTACGAACCGTTATCAGCCGAGAGATTCCCTTCCTCCGCTTTAAAAGCCTAAATTCTCATTATACATTGAAAGAAGAGTATATTAATCACTGTTATACATACTAAATAATAGATTTGACGTTTTGGAGAAAGTATTCATCGTTCATCGCTTTACTGTATAACAACAGTTGGGACATACATCTAATGAACTTCATTAAACGTATGTCAATTCTTGTCATACACTAAAGCAATAAACGCAATACTTTCCCGAAAATATCCAATCTATAATATTATCTAGTAGATATAATGCACTGAGAAAAAATCAAATATATAATTGGACCAATAATTTACTCGAACAAACTACAGCCTTTTTCCCCCAAATAGCCGTTAATCGCTATAACCAAATTTATTAATCGGCTCAAATAATTCTGCATTCCACCACCCGTAAACGTCGATTTCATCGAATATACCATTTTTTCTCTCAGTGCAAAGTACTCCCAAACACCCCCCGCCGCCCCCGACAACACCAAAAGCGCGACCCCAACTCGTTCCTAGGGAAAAACGCAGCATCCCCGTCCACACCTCCTCCCTCTGAAGGCGAAACGCGCGGCGACGCTTTTTAAAAGCAGCGGGAAGGGCGGAGCCGTAAAGCTCGAAAATCTACGCGAGCAAGCAGAGAAAGGGGGGGGAGGATGGAGAGGGTCGTGTAGCGACCCCGCTTCACCGGAGGATTAGCCTTCGGAGATCGCTGACTGCCGAAATGTTCACAGATCGGTTTACCGTTTAGCAGGATAGAGAGTGTGAGCCCGTGATCCGGCGTAACCCCCCCCCCCTGGCCCCATCGACGCCGTGTCGGCCGCCTGCTCTCGCATGGTGCCCACGGGTTAAACCCCGCAGGGTGGGGAGAGGTAGCGGCGGAGCGGGGGGAAACACCGGCGTGTGGGAACGCGCATTGTGGCTCGCACGTGCCGCCGATCCGCACGGCACGCGTGTGTTAGTGCGCGCGGGGGCACACGCCCCATTCCAGCGCATGCGGTCCTAATCCCCGCGCGTCCACTCGACCGTGGAGAGGATGCATCGGCGGGCAAATTTGCCGTCCCGGACTACGCCGCGCGTCGATCTTTGGAGTGGGATCGATCGCGACGACCGGCGGACGTCTCTCCGAGGATTTGGACACCGGGAGGAGGGCGGTGGTCCGCCAGAAGAGAGGCTGGAGTGGCGGAACGTGCCTTTTTCGAATTTCCCCGTGTACCGCGAGCAGCCGAACGGATTAAGGGGGTGCGGCCGGCTCGATTTGCTCGTCCGTAGCTAATCCCGCCGTGGCACGGCCGCGCCACTTCGTCTTCCGACGAGCGTTTCCACGGACGACGGAGCGAGGAATCGCCGGAAGGTGACGAAGAAGCGGAGACTTCTCAGTACAAAAAAAAAATCGTAGAATGATTCGCAAAATAGCAAATTTAAGAAGAAAAATTATGCTTTACACAACGCAGTAACCGAAACTTAGCTATGATTTTTTCTGCACTCCGTATGCCTTGTCAAAGTCGATGAAAAATCGTTTCATTCGTCGAGTGTCATTTTTCAATTACATAACTTTTAAATCGATAAAGATTTAAAAAATCAGAGAACAGATTCTGGAAGCAGCAACTTTAGCCCTCAAAATGCTTCATCAGCGCGATCGAGGTCTTATCATTTTTCACAAGGATAAAGCCAGTTTAAAACGACATTCTTTTTCGCAGAATACACTGAGAGAAAAGTGGGTGGTAAAATCAGCTATAAACGCAAGATTTACTTTCCCGGGTTTGCTAGTGCCATTATATTGACGATTAAACAGACCATGAATGCAGTCGAAATCATTTTTATTACGTGATACAGTAACAATGAGATTGTAGTTTATGATACCCATGCATCGTGGTTTGATTAACCAGAAAAGTATATCGATAATATTATTGCATGGCAATGTCAACTGTATAAAAAAAAGGTTGGGGACATCAATCAACTATACTGCAGGTTGATCCGGCTGCAGCATTATTAAAACTCAACTGTTCAAAAGAATTATGGAATCATGGCCGGCTCCAAAATTACCACGGATTTCTAGTTAAATTATAGTTCCTAAGGTTTTTCGAGCGGTACAGGGGCTTTGTCCCTGCTAAAAGTTAGTCCACTGAAGTACAGTAACACACTAAAGTATGTTCTTCGTGCGATGTGGCGACAACATTTGAGGTAGGTACAGTAGTATGTGTGTATCTGTGAGTTCAAAAATGGAGCCCAAAACATCTGATCATGTATCTGGTACGTCATGCAACGTTGCCACATTGACTTATCAAAGGTTAAATTTCTAAAGAACAATTAATAAAAAAAATAACGGGCTTCTTAATGAACGTGAAAATTGGTATAGATGATTTCAGTTCATTAAACTTGCTGTTCAAAAAATTTCAGAATTTTTTCACTATTTTTCTCAGAAATATCGCGGTTTGTTGGTTATAATCCATAAGAACACAATGTTATTTCGTTATTCAAAAATCTTTGCAACGAGCTTCTTAAGAGACTTGAAAATTTAACTGAATTTTTTCTTTACTTCAATCTACCGAAAATGCAATCATTTTCAAGCATTTCTCACTATTTTTAGTATAACGCTCGAACCAGACTTTTCTCTCAGTCTACAAGTAATCCCTTGCGGAGTGTAGAAGAAGAAGACTATAGGTACACATTTTCCGTCTCAACTCGTCGCAGCCTCCCGGACGAGACGCAGAAGTTGCGCGGCATCGCTCTCGTCCTCCCGGTGACTGCGGAGCGCTGAGGCGAACGACGATGGAGCCGTTACACGTCCCTACAAATGGCACGCCGCGAGGAATTCTTCCTTTTCCCCGCGCGTCCTCGCAGCGGCGGCGAGGAGCGAGAGAGGATCCGCCAATGCGGCGGCCGGGACGCGCGGCGGTCCCGAGACGAGATAGATATTGCGACGCCAGTGCGCGAACGTGGGAATCCGCGGCTGCTATCCGCTCAGCCTCATTAATGATGATGTGCCACCCAGCGGCACCGCCGAGCCCCGGCCCCGAGACCGAGCCGAAGCCCCAGCCACCGCATCCGACATCCCCTTCGCGCGCGCGCGCGCGCGCGCCTCTGTCACCTCCCCTTCGTCTTCCTCCCGCGCCTCTTTCGCCCACATGTTATACGGATATTCGTACGGGAACGCGTGCTCGTGTCCCGTCGACTCTCGGCTCGCTGGGAATTCGCAAGGCGAATATAACGCGACTCGATGTACTGCTTCGTCGCGTATCCATCGATTACGGCGATCGCGTGGGTTTTTAGGGATCGTGGGATTTCATCTCGGTCTCTCCCAATGCAGACCCGAGGAGGATTTAGTCGTTCGCGGTACTACCGAGATCCGACGGTCGACTCTCGAAGTACTTACACTGACAATGGGAGAAATAATTGCTAGTGTGTCAATAAAAATATATCTTTCCTGATGGAAACATTTTGCTGAGATTTCGGAAAAAGCCCAAGATAAATATTTTGACGTCTTTCTGATTTTTTTCTGTAGTAATTGGAACGTTTTTAAACAAATTGTCAGGGAAGTATCGGTGTTTCAGAGAAAATCAGAGAAATGTCCAGAAATATCCTTTTTTCTTTCAGGCGTAAAAACTTCTATAAAGAATAATGATAAACTTAGAGAAGTAGCTGGCCAAATTCTGACAAATTCGGAAAAATTGCTGACCCTCTAAAATTTGATCACTTTTTCAAAATGTATAACTTCTGTAAAAATGGATAAAGACACTTCCAGCAATTTTACAGTAGTTTATAGATTTATGCAGATATTTGTCAGTGTTTTCATTAGACTTTTTCAGAAAAGTTTTTGTGCGCGAAAGAAAAATTACCGACTATTTTTCGACATTTCTCTGACTTCCTCCGACGAACTCTGACGCTTCCCTGAAAATGTACCAATTACTGCAAAAGGTCGAAAATCGACGGATTCATGCCAAATTTGGTATAGGGGGTTTTTTCGATCGCTGATGACGAATATGAAGTTATATTTACAAAAATTCCAAATTTTCGAAAATCTCGTCCTCCATATTGGATCCGCCATCTTGTAATGTTTGAAATCCGATTTCAGATTCGTGATCAGCGACCCAAAAAACTCCCTATAGCGAATTTGGTTTAAGTCCATTAACTTTTTGAAAATCATCATGTATTGATGGTTTTTTGAGATTAAAGAAAAAATGTGACGTGATGAAGACAAACGGACACCGGATCCGAATTCAGCGACCCCAAAAACATAAAGATATACTGGTCTGGTCAGAGAGGAAGCATTTTTTCGATTTTTTTTTTTTGTGGAGCTGTGTAATTCTTCGCGACGAATTCGCGAGACGTCTAAAGGGGCGTGTTGCATAATTGATGTTTAGCAGTACAACACGAGCGTGGTCCCAGGAAGGTGAAGCGTCACGCGGTCCTCTCCGACAAGCATCAGCAGCAGCAGCAGCAGCAGCAGCAATCGCCCGGCCACCACGGCGCGCCACGAGTGGAGCTGGGGGCCGCCCATCTGTTGGCTCATCACAGGTCTGTTATGATAAATTTGCCGCTTCCTGATCGAAAAGAAACGCTCGCCGCGGGCGACGTGTTGCGTTATTTGCGATACCTCCCCCCCCCCCCTTCGAGGGATTGCTCGTGGAAGCGGCAAAGCTTGAATCCGCGGCGCAAAAATCGCCTTCCGTTTTAGCTTCTTCCTTTCATTTGATTTTCTCCTCCTAATCGACGCGACGGATCTCCCGCGCGAGCGATTGCAGGCGAATCAGGTGCGACCAAAGGCCGGCGCCTTACCCGCGGCCGATGCCTCTCATCCAGACGCCCTCCGAGGCGTCGCCCTCCCCGGTGCCCTCGGGGCTGCCGCATCAACCGCCACCCGCGGCAATCTACCACACGGCGACGGTCGCCCTGGGACCGCAGCCACCCTTCCTCCAGACGCTCACGTCCGCTGAGAAGTGCCAGGTAACTTATTCACGAGCTACATCGCTCCCTTTGTCCTGCCTCCCGGCGAAGCTGGGTATAGGCCAGTTTTGCCGTTTGTCGCACTTCGTCGCGTGGATCTTGAGGTATTCCTAGCGCGAGATGAAACATATTTCGGAGAATGGTAATTTTTTTTGTAAAATGGAAATTAATGTCGTAAGATTATTTTTGAAAAGTATCAGGTCCGGTCGCCGGGTATTTAAGAAAGAATGTTGATTTTTAAATTTGAAAATTTAACATGAAACGTTATGGAAGAATCCGCTCTTCCGCATTTTAATGCCGACATCTCCACATGTTTAAAAATTATACGCATTAAATAAAGCCATTTCCATATCTTCACGAAACTGTGTAGAATTTTTTGAGTTCATGAAAATATAAAGTCACTGACTGTTTAACAAAAATATTGATGTTCGTCAACAGCAAAACGTAGTTAAAATATAAAGTTAAATAGAATTGGCAACGTTGCATTATACACATGGTGACAGTGATGTGCGTGCATCTATGAGACACAGTTTTGTGGGGAATGTGGGTATATTATATGACGCGTAGTGTTTATTAGATTTTTTCGAAAGATTACTGAAATTCTGTCGCGCGATAGATTGTGCAAGAAAAATTGCAGGTTTTTTGGAAGAAACTTTCGCAAGGCTGCTGGATGAGTACCCTGTGCAGATAACTTACAGCATACTCTCTGATTAATAAGGATATTATGTATTCTTACACAATTTACGAAAATTCAAAAGAATATGACAAATTCTATAAAAATTGCGATGACAATTGCAATTTAAATTGACGAATTTTGGCGATTTTCTCAGACATATATTTTTAACAGAATCTATTACATTTGATGAGGAATTAATTAGAAATTGTGAAATACTATTAAATTTTTTCAAACATTTTTAATATAATTTGTCAACAATTGTAAGAAATTAATTTCATGAAATAATGCAAATTATGTCAAATATTGATAGATCATCGAATTGATATTGCCAAGGTATGACAGATTTTCGTAACATTTTAAAATACTGACAGAAGGTGAAAACAAACAAATTATGACGGAGTAACTATGTCAGTAGCTGTAAGAGTTTGTCAAATTCTGTTTCGATATTCCAAAAGCACAGCAGAATTTGTCAGATTTTTTATAACATCTGACACATTCCGATAAAATTTGTCAACGCAGATGCTAACTTCTATGAAAATTTGCCAAAATTTAATACTCGCGGTTTCAACAAACTCTGCGAAACTCTTACACCACATTTTCACCAGGGGTCAATTGTTAACGCGCCTCTTGATCGACGTTCAAAGTCTCATCTTCTATAAGAATCGACCTGACCCCTTAAGCTGTCTGAGCAATTTTAACCCTTACTTGCCACACTGGGGTTCAAGACAACCCCATGGTAAAATTCGTACTTGTGTGTGTGCCGCACTGGAGTTGATTTACACCCCAGCGAGAAGAATTGTTATAACAAATAAATTATTGCATATTTGTACTTGTAAATTTTATCAGCTCTTCTTAAGAGCGTTCTTTAAAAGACCGTGTAACTTTTATATTTTATTTTTGTCGCATACTCCAAATTTCAAGTTCTGGCTATATACAAGTTACACGGTCTTTTAAAGTACTCCCTTAAGGCGAGCTGGTAAAATGTTCAAGTACAAATATGCAATAATTTGTTTGTTACAACAATTTTTCTCGCTGGGGTGTAAATCAACCCCAGTGTGGCAAGTACGTGATTCTATAGAAGTGTGTGGCAAGTAAGGGTTAGGAAAAAGATCGTTTAATTATTCCTTTATCATCCAAATATCGCGCTGGGAAGATTTTCGAGCTCTCTCCTCTCTCCTCCTCCTCCTCTGAAATCGTACATCGACGTGTTCTCCAGGAGTTCGTGTGGAGCGCCCGCCTGCAGCCGGAGGGCGAAGGCTCTCTGGACCAGACGGAGACGGAAGCCGCGCACAGTCCCACCGCGACGCTCCAGAGCTTCAATCCGACCTGGGAGGTCTTGCAAGTGTGTGGTGCGACGGCGTCCAGTAGTTGGCAACGGGTGCGACGCGATCGGTCTTCCGTTTTTACAGGAGACGACCGCGCGGCTGCTGTTCATGGCGGTGCGTTGGGTCCGGTGTTTGGGCCCCTTTCAAACGCTCTCGACGAACGACCAGCGGCTGCTCCTCCAGCAGGCCTGGACCCCGCTCTTCCTGCTGCACCTCGCGCAGTGGTCCATCTCCTGGGACATCTCGAGACTCCTCGACGCCGATCAGGTGCGCGAGAGGCTGCCGCCCGACATCGAGACGCACCGCGAGCTCTCCATCATTCAGGTAGATCCGGGGGGTACCTTTTCGCCTTATTTTGCCTTCGCCCGCAGCCACCGATGCTATCTCGTGGTACATTTCTTATCTTCCGCTGTCTTATTCTGAGTTCAGCTTATCTTCTGATCCCTATTGGAGAAGTATCATAGACCCGACTAGAAATTCAAATCAGGTACTCCTCAGGATCAAATCAGATTTGCCCGAGTTGGTCAGGGCCCGATAAAGGATGTAACGCGATTTTCTTCCCATGACCCGATCACGCTTGTCAGATCAGGCCCTGATACGATATAAATACTAAATCCTGGAATCATGCACGGAGAGAAATTTTCGGTAAAAATTACCTAAATAGTAGGGTAAGCGTGTAGCATTCGGTGTTTTACGGTTAATTTTGTAGAGGCGCTGGTCAGGAATTAACAGTCAACCGATATATTTTGACGAACGTTCCAGAATTTTTACCGTTCCAACTCTACAATTTTACCCGAACAGGAATTTTTATGCCTGCACAATATAGAAAGTATCCCTCCGTTAATAAACGTTATCGTATAATAGCAGCAAAAATTATCATTCGGCCCTTAAATTGTAACAAGTTGTGCGCCTTAATTTTTATCATTACGTTACTGCACAATTACCCTAGAGTAACGGAATTTTTACCTATCCGGGTAGATAGATTCTACCAATGACATCTATAAAGGCGATCACGTGAGCGTCAGTTCGCGTCAGTTCGCGTCAGTTCGGCCGTTTTCGGCCGATCGTCAGAAGTCGACGCACGTTGTGAGTTGTGGCCATTAGAACCGGTGCGAGTTGTTCCAGAAAAAATAAAGTGCTTAAACTAATACATTTATTAAAAAAACAATTATTTAAAAAGATGAATTACTGTCTGGTGAAAGCGGCTTTTGAGGTAAGTGATTTTATTTAGAAGATTTATGGGAAAATGTTAGTAGATTTTTTAATCATATTTTTTGCCTGATATACGGAGAAGTCTCACCATTTTTGACCATTACCAGGAGTATTTGATGGGACATTCTGGTGATTTCTTTTTCGTTATAAATAAGAAGAGAAGACTAGAAGAGAAATTGGGGAAATTCATGCAAACAAATTCTATACTGAAATTTCAAGGCACCGTTAGGAGTGGACGCGTCAAGCAAGGGTGATTCACGAAGCCAGGTGGAAGCGGGCAGTTTCCCCCATAATGACGTCAAGGCAACGGGGCTTTCCAATGCAGGCCCAGGATGAAGGAGTAAGGGGGTCTTATGCTCCTCCAGGCAATCAAAGGAAGCCATTCGATCGACAACCAGCGTGCATATCGGATCGTGATTCGAGTCTCATCGAGGATTGCTTCAGGACTTATCGTGCAGCCGCGTCGAGTCTACCACGTCGAATATAGCTTACAATACATAGTCTCAGCAGATAAGATTTTCATTGAAAAATTTAAATCTATTTAATTTTGTATGTCATTTGTTCTTCTGCGCAGAAAAGTGTGAGGAACGATTTGACGGAGAAAACCTAGGGTCTGCGGGCCGTTAACGGAACATCCTCGATAACGCACGGACGACCATACCGATCGTCCGACTAACAGGACACCGACGCTACCTGAGAACGCACGGTGATCGGCTCGGAATAAGGGACGAGCCGGGCGTAAGGACGGCTTGGGCAGCTCGGTGGTCATTCTCTCCTTCGACCATCGCAAGAGCTACTTCGGCGAAGAGCCGAAGTCAAGTCGCAGTCACATTCATCACGTTGTAATTCACAATCAGTCGCATTCATCAATAAACTGTTCTTTCGGGAAATATTTCCTACAAAAGCTGTCGAATTTTCCTTAGTAATGAACGCGTAACAAGGAAGTTAGAAATACTCGTCATTTGCAGCGATCGTTTACTACCTGGCCGCAATAAACTGCTATTTCTGGCACAGGCAAGCGCGGGTACGTATCCCGATGCCGCGACTTCCTCCGTAATGCGAATTTTTCGGCACTGCACTGGTACGAAAGACGCGGAACGACGCGACGCTCGATAGCAACGGTCACAAATAAACGCACTTAGCTCAAATGTCAGGAAAAGAATTCAATTCCCGATATCAAACAAGTAATTAGAACAAAATATATAAAAATTTCCATACAATTTTTAATTTAATAATTAATATCCACTTAATAAGGTGAAGAAAATTTGCTCACGGATAAATAAAAAATATAAAAACGTAAAATAAAAAGTATCACATTGAACGGTAAATTTATATTCTAATTGGTGGGAAAAAAATAATCCTTGAGGTTAGTAATAATTTCAGTACAGGTTAGTATATTTTACCGTACCGGTGCAGTAGTTTCTACCCCGAAAACAGTAAAATCTTTCTCATTGTTTGACACTTTCAATCTATCTCAGCCAGAATTTTCATCTATTCCAACCACATTTTTTATTTGATACAGAGGTCACATTTTACTTTCGAGAACATGAAAAACTCTTTGAATGCATGATATTTTTTACCTCACTAACCAAATGCAACACGATTACCGTACTAGTTGGGTATTTTTTCCCTGAATTTCAGGCAAATAGTACTGACGATTTCTCTCCGTGTGTTATGTCGGTATCTTGAAGTACGATAATTTACCTTGTCATAAACTGAACAACTATTGGGATGTTCGATATCCGAGATAATCACTGATATTTTTTGAAAAAGCATGATTTACAAGATATTTACATTTTGGGACAATTTAAACAGCATGCGCAAAATGAATTTTTCGTTCGAATAATATGGTGCAGAGTGTAAATTAAAAAGTTGCCGTAAGTCAGCTGGTAATAAATAGACTCAAGATAATGTTTGGCATTGCTTGCGGTGCACGATATAATTTCAAAGACAAATATCACACGTCACATATTAAACTTCTTTCAAATCTGTCAAGTAGAATTTAATCGATTTCAAATATCTCAAAATGAATTTTAGTCAAAGCCGGTTTGAATTTTTTTGAATCTGCAAATCGCTCAAAAAGACTACAAAAAGTTTTGAAGTGAATTAATTTTAATATTTATTATCCTCCATTTGTGTGTGTGGAGGATACGTAAGCGTCCGTCGATAAAATAACGTGTAATTACAATATTAAAATGTGAGGGAATCATGAAATGCGGTTATCCTCAAGGACCGTCTCGGGTATGCCTTATTCAGGTAAGCCTCTTATCAGGAGGGGTTCTCCCTGATCAGGGACATTTGAGGTATGCCTATTGTTCAGGCAAGTTTTACAGCTTCCTGATCAGGGCTTGTTTGGGTATACCTTGATCAGGGGAGCCTGACCTTATCCTGATCAGGCCCTTACGGGAGAAATCAGGTATGCCCGGTTAGATTTCTAGTCTGGGATCCTCATAGAAAATTTGTAAAATTCTCACAGAATTCTCATGGGAATTCAAGTTTTCCGTGAGAATCTATTATGTTTTTTCAACAGGGCTCGTCCCTACATCTGCACCCTTTTTTAAGTTCCGCCAAGGGCGACGCGGATCACCGCACGATTCTCGCAATGATATCTCGATCGAATAGAAAACTCCCGTGGGTTCCTCCGTCGCATCCCGGATTGGTTTCAGAAAATCATGGAAAGGTTTCGCCAGTATTCGCCGGACAACAGCGAGTGCGGCTGCCTAAAGGCGGTGGCTCTCTTCACGCCGGGTAAGGATTCCAACAGTCCCCATTTTAATTACGGTTTTTCAAGAATTTTCTTCTGAAGAATTGAAACGTTTTTATCCAAATTAAAGTACAGTAAGGTATTATACTACTATTAAACTACAAACAAATTTTGTTTGTATCTTTTTTTATTTATAAAAACGGCGGCTTTAAAGGTGATTTACTGGAGCGCTGCGAAAATCGATGATCGCGCGGTGGGCACGATAACTCAATCCAGGTTTAAGTTCGAACAATATGAACGAAAAAGAATCAGTTTCTGTAGCTCAAGTGCTAGTGAAATATGTAGCCGTTTTCAAAAAAATATGCATTTTTCACAAAATGGCATCGATTTGAGAAAGGAAAGATACATATTTTGCCCTAAATTTTGTTAATTATAATGTGGCATAAAAAACGCAAATATCAATATTTTGAAAAAAAAACCGTACGTATATTTCGCTAGATAAACATATGACGAATAAAATAAAAAAAGAAACAAGACGATTGATTGAAAATTGGCGGAGCTAGAGTGCCCGCCGATTTTTAAAATGTAGTTTTGAGAAAAACGCGTTTAAAGTTTCGCGATAACATCAGCGCACGTAAGCGCGTCTCTGTTTCTACACTTCAAAAATTGCTCTTTCACTTTAGATATCGATTTGTAACTAACGGCATATCATTTTGTATATCTACCACATAGAAAGTATTTTCAGCCAAAAAAAAAATTTTATTTCTTGAAAATTGCAAAGTGGTGTAACCCCTTAAGGTATTCCTAGCGCTTAAGAGCATATTTTCAAGGGGTCACAGGCGGGCCCATCATAAATCAGTAATTCTACGTCATATAATACACCCATATTCCCAACAAAACTGTGTCGCATAGATGCGCACACATCACTGTCACCACGTGTATGATGCAACGTTGCCAATTCTATTTAACGTTATGTTTTATCGTCAAAGAACTACGTTTTGCTGTTTACGAACATCAATATTTTCGTTAAACAGTCGGTGACCCTATATTGTTATGTACTCAAAAAATTCTATACAGTTTTGTGAAGATATGGAAATGGCTTTATTTAATGTGTATAATTTGTAAACATGTGGATGTCGGCATTAAAATGTGGAAGAGTGGATTCTTCCATAAGGTTACATGTTACATTTTCAAATCTAAAAATCAAAATTCTTTCTTAAATTCCCGGTGACCGGACCTGATACTTTTCAAAAATAATCTTACGATATTAATTTCCACTCTACAAAAAAATTAGCATTCTCTGAAATTGTTCATCTCGCGCTAGGAATACCTTAATTTTTCCCACCCCCGTGTCTTCGATGAACAGCGGAGCCCCTGAACCGCACCGCCCGACCCTCACCGTCTGTTTCCCCTTTTCCTGCCGTCGCTCACTGTACGCACTCGCGTCCGACGATCGACGTGTAGAGACGGAAGGACTCGCCGACGTCCAGCCGGTCGAGATGCTGCAGGACCAGGCGCAGTGCATCCTCGGCGACTACGTGCGCTCGCGCTACCCCCGCCAACCGCAGCGGTTCGGCCGGCTCCTGCTGCTCATAAGGATCCTGCAGGTCGTCAAGCCCACCACCGTCGAGCTCCTCTTCTTCCGGGAGACCATCGGGGACATTCCCATAGCGCGTCTATTGGGTAACATGTACGACATGGAACGGTAGGCCAACCGCACAGAGCCCCCGCTTTTCGTTTCTTCAGAGGCAACATTTCTGTGACAAATTTCTGAAAAACTCGAAGATATTTTGACTTTTTCCCGACTTCCCGCAGTGATTCGGAACGTTTTCAGACATTTTCAGGGAAGTGTCAGAGTTTGTTCAGAGGGAGTCAGAAATATGTCTAAAAATATACGTTTTTCTTTCACGCGTAAAAACTTTTCTAAATGTTTCGATAAACTCGGACAAATCTGCGTTCCCCGTTCGTGACCGCTAATTTAGTCAAATTTACTACATTTTTTCTCAGTGTAGACTTTTTCCGAAAGTTTTTCTGCGTGAAAAAGAAATAAATATGTTTGCACATTTTTCTGACACACTGAAAAACTGTGATACTTCCTTGACAATGTCTGAAAACGTTCCACTTACTACAGAAAATCAGAAAAAGTCAACAAAAAGCGTCGCGAGGCGAACTGAGCTTTTCCGCGTTGCAGGGAATTCTACCGATAATTTAATTGGTTTTATCGCACACCACCACACAGCACAGAATGTCTCGGCGTGTCTCCAGAACATTTAAAACATCTCATTTGAAATATTCTGACAATATTCTGAAAATATTTCATTTGAAAAATTACATTTGAGATATTTTGATAATATGCTGACGACGTTTCGATTGAAACGTTGCAGAATGTCTTAAATAAAATATTCTAGAATCAATTCATTTGAAACGTTACATTTGAAATAATCTGACAATGTTCTAAAAATTTGTCGATTGATATATTTTAAAATATCCCGAGTAAGATAATTTATGGATATTTCATTTGAAACGCGTTACGCCTTAAATATTCTGATAGCATTTCGCAGATGTTTCGATTGAATATTTCAGAATGTCTGAAAAATGAAATATTCTGGATATATTCAACTCGAAATATTACATTTCAAAATATTCCAGTAACGTTCTTACTAAAAAAAATACATATAATTACTTTAAAATATTTCTCATAAACATCTAACGAAATTTATTTCTGTTAATATCTCATAGCATAATGTCTCCAGAACGTCTCACAGTGTATATCTCACAGAATATCACAGATATTTCAGAATGTTAATCCCACTGACATGAAACGTTCCATAAATATATTCTAGAGAAATCCCCCTGAGATCATCCCACGTATATTTCACATTTCAAATAAAATATTCTAGAGACATTACCAAGACATTCTATGCTGTGTGAGTCCAAACATTCTAACGAATTCCCCTTGCATTGCAATTGCCCGATTTTCCCCCGCCAATACGAATCAAACGATCAATTGCAGATTGCGCGACCCGAACGAGCCTAGAGCCGATCCTGCTTCGGAAAAGAATTGAAGCGAAGAGGAACGCCACGTCAACGTGGTAACAAGGAAAGGAAAGAAAGATGAAGAGCCTCTCGATCGAAACTCTCGTTTCATCTCATCATTTTCATGTAGGATAAGTTGGAAGGATTCCGATCTCGGAAGCGCGACAACCAGTAGAACGTCGTTCATTTCGCGATGTACATTATATTGCTAAACGTAAACCCAACACCTTTTAGTAGGTACAGTCAATTTGTCGTAAAATAAGGTAGATAAAAAAAATTGGGGTGGGGTTGAATTTTTAATATGTTGTTTCTGGTGGTCAAAGAGGTAAAATTCCAAGTACACATATTCCCATCTGTATCCCTTCACTGGTCATCTTGACAACATTTTTGGAATCGATTTATCTCGTTTCCTCTCTATTCGTGGGAAGGAAAAAAGTATAAGGACGAAAATTGTAGAGCCCAAAATGTGCAATATTTTTTGTCTGGGGAATTAACTACAGAGAATCCGACCTCAAATAAAAAATATTGCAGATTTTGAGCTCTATAATTTTTGTCCTTACACTCTTTTCCCTTCGATGAACGGGGGAAACGAGATAAATCGATTCCAAAATTTGTGTGAAGGTGACAATGAAAGGAAACAGGTGGGGATATGGGAGCTTGGGACTTTACCTTTTTGACCACTAAAAAAAACATTAAAAACTTAACCGTCCCCAAATTTTTTTATCTCATATGACTTATTGACTATACTATTTAGCCGAACGCGACGAAGAAGAGTGACGTTTCGAGCAACTTCGAGCAGGATTATCTCGTTACCCAGAGACTTTTGGACTATGTTGCTGTAATACTTTTTTGTAGATCGAAGTGTGATCTTCAAAAAAGCATTATACCATCCTAGCTCTAGCGTGTGTAGTTTACGAGATAACAGCGATCGAAGTTAATCGAAACGGCGTAGCTCTGCTCTACGCCCGTTTCGACAATTCCAACAAAACTGCATGCTTTGTATCGTCATTGAAACCTCTAAACTGTGATATTTTAAAAAATCTTTCTAGCCGTAATTGATGAAAAAAAAATGGAAAAATCCTACGTATACGTTTCACGACGCTTAAATGCGTCGTGTCGCGAAACGGCGTAGACTTTCGTATCGCGATAAGATTGAATGTTTCGTTAAGAACCGTGCAATACACTTTATTTTGCCTTTGTGCAATCCACTCGAGAGAGACAAACTTTGGGGGACTTGTAGTGTAGAGCGACGGCATTCTGATTAGCTTCAATGTTATCTTCGTATCCGTGAACTTTTCCACTATATCGATATAAGACTTTTTTGAAGATCATACTTCGATCTACAAAAAAGTATTATACCGACACGGGCCAAAAGTCCACAGATAACGAGATAATCGTCATTGAAACTCATCGGGATAGAGTGATACCCTTCCGATTAGCTTCGACCGCCGTTATCTTCGTATCCGTGAACTCTTCGACTATCTTGATATAAGACTTTTTTGCAGATCGCACTTCGATCTACAAAAAAGTATTGTACCAACACGGGCCAAAAGTCCACAGATAACGAGATAACCGTCGTTGAAACTCATCGGGATAGAGTGATACCCTTCCGATTAGCTTCGACCGCCGTTATCTTCGTATCCGTGAACTTTTCGACTATCTTGATATAAGACTTTTTTGCAGATCGCACTTCGATCTACAAAAAAGTATTATACCGACACGAGCCAAAAGTCCACAGATAACGAGATAATCGTCGTTGAAACTCATCGGGATAGAGTGATACCCTTCCGATTAGCTTCGACCGCCGTTATCTTCGTATCCGTGAACTCTTCGACTATCTTGATATAAGACTTTTTTGCAGATCGCACTTCGATCTACAAAAAAGTATTGTACCGACACGGGCCAAAAGTCCACAGATAACGAGATAACCGTCGTTGAAACTCATCGGGATAGAGTGACACCCTTCCGATTAGCTTCGACCGCCGTTATCTTCGTATCCGTGAACTTTTCGACTATCTTGATATAAGACTTTTTTGCAGATCGCACTTCGATCTACAAAAAAGTATTATACCGACACGGACCAAAAGTTCACGGGTAACGAGATAATCATGATTGAAGCTCATCGGAATAACACCGCTCCAGCCTGCGCCACTAAAAATGATCGTAAAGTCGATATTGAAAATCGCCAAGTTCCTTCGCGACCGACAGACGCGTTCCTCGTAGATACTTGCCATCGGTCGCGCGACCAACCGCGGAACGCGGAGGCCGTGAAACGCTTCGGTTTCCGTTGGGGCGTAAAATACTCGCATCACTCGGTCATCACATCTTTATTGTATGTATGTTTAATGTACATAAGTACTGTAAAGTAGTTGAAAATGTTTCCGCTGTAAATCAAGTTACTGTATAAATGTAATATCTATTCATAAATTGTATATATATATAATATATATAATATTATATATAAATTATGTTCTCATCTCGGGGCCCCCCGTGCGCTTCGCGTTGTACAGGGCGTCGAAGACTCTTCGAGTTTTCCCCCTTTTTTCTGTATCGTTTCCAGACAGTCGTTTTTACTTGAAAAACTCTCACGCCTCTATCGAATTATTATTTTATTTATTTATTATTGAAGATCCTTTATATATCGGTTGATTTGTAAATAAAATTGTAGATAAAGGATGAAGTGAAATTTAGGGATCAACAAATTTATACAATTACTTAAAAATTGATTTTATATTAAGATACATTTTTTATTTTAATTTAATTAGATAAAAATTATTAATTTTATTCAAACAACTTATACTTAGAGCTTTATATTGAAAATATGAATTAACTTTTTTTTTAAATGCCTTTCAATAACGCGTTGAAAAGGCAGCGGATTAAAAAATACCAGAAGACGAGTTTCTCCGGGGAAATTGTCGACGCGGTTCATCTTCACCTCGAGCTCAAGTTCGAAGTCCCGCCGCGTCCGCGAGGCAAAATCGGTGAGCGCGAAGTCGCCGATCCTTCGCTCTCCCAGCTGCCGCGTTCCCCTTCTAAATCTAAATAAAAATACGGCGTCGAAACGAGGCCTCTCTCCCTTCACAGCTCGTCGTGCGACTGCAAGTGATTGACGACGAACTCGTACAGATCGTCAAGCGTGCGCGAGCCGTTGTACTCGGAGATCTTCACCCCGTCCCGGTACAGCAGCAGCGTGGGGAAGCCGTCGACCTCCTGCTCATTGCAGAGCTGCTTGCTCGTGTCGAGCGTGCAGTCGACCTTCGCGATATTCACGTTCTCGCGGCTGAGGAACTTCTTCCCGAGGTCCTCCCACGTGGGCGCCAATCGCTTGCAGTGGCCGCACCACGGCGCGAAGAACTTGACGAAGCTCACGCCGCGCTCCACGCCGTGCGCGAAGTTGTCGCCGGTCAGCGCCAGGACGGAGCGCGCGGTGTCTTCGTCGGCCGCGGTCGCCGCCCCGGCGCCGGTGCCCGCGTCCTTGTCGAGCATCCGCGAGACGTAGGCCTTCAGGTCCTCGTGGGTTCGCGGCCCGGTGTACTTCTCCACCTGTGGCGAACGATCCGAACGGAATTAGAGGATGGCTGCAAAAACTTGATTATAGAATTATTCCCAGACTCTTTTTACATTTGAAGAGTGAAACACATATGCAAAAGGGTTTAAGTGCCATTTTTCCCGACGCAAAAATATTTGTGCTTCAAGTTTCACGTGGCACTTGGATTCCATAAAAGCAATAATCTCCATTTCAGGAAAAATGGCACTCGGACCCTTTTGCATATTTCACTCTTCATTTTAGATCAAAATTTTGCGAGTATTCACTGATATTTTCGTTAAAATCAGTGGCTTTTTGCACAGTCGAATCCACAAAGCTGCAATGAGTTTTTATGCATGAAAGAAAAATGGATATTTTTCGATATTTCTCTGTCCTTCTCTGGCTAACTTTGATGCCTCCCTCAAAATGCCCGAAAGTATTCCAATTACTACAGAAAGTCGTGAAAAAAGTAAGAATATCTGTTTTTCAGGAATTTCTTTGCAAAATTTTTTCATTTGGGAATGTGTAAAAATACTTTCTCAGAAAGTACGTTTGGATCAATTCTGAGAAAACCCAGATATTCTTAACAACGTCCGAAAACATTGAAAAAGTTCGACAAAATTCAGAATAATTCTTAAACATTTTGAACATTTCTAAACCTTGCAGTTTCACATCGAACATTGCGATATTCTTTCGTTCAACTACGAAGGTTTCTTTACTATTTCTGAGAAATTTTCTGAACATTTGACATTTTACGAGGCTTCCTAAGAAACTTCTGATAATCTTCCGACAAATTTTGAAATATATTTCCGACATTTCCGGGGTTTCCCAGGTCTGTAGCCACCCTGAATTGGCACGCTCGAGAAACTCGCCTTCTTTCCGTCCTCGATCCAGAGCAGCGTCGGGTAGCCCTTCACGTCGAACTGCCCGCAAACGGCGCGATGCTGCGTACAGTCGACCTTGGCGATGCCGACGAGCCGGTCGTTGCGCAGGCTGTTCGCGAGCTCGTCCCAGGTGGGCGCGAGTTTCTGGCAGTGGCCGCACCAGGGCGCGTAGAACTTGACGAAGTGGCGACCGCTCGACACGTGCTCGTCGAAGGTGTCCTCCGTCAGCTCTACCAGCCCGTTCACCGCATCCGGCACGGCGGGATCCGCGTCCTCCTGCAGCGAAACGACGGGAAAACGTTGGGCGTTTGAAGAGAGTCGAAATCGCCTGAGTCTCGCGAGAAACCCACCGTAGGAACGTCGCCGAGTTGTTCATTGATGAAAGATGTCAAGGACGGCAGGTCTCGCGTGCCGCGGAACTTCACGCTCTCCTTCTCGCCGACCTTGAAGAACTTCAAGCTGCGAGGAAGAGCGACGAGGATTAATAACCGTGTCGACGGCGCGCGGCAAGACGTCTCGACTCACGTGGGATAGCCGGTGACGTCGTGCTCCGAGCAGACCGCGTTGTCGGTGGTGCAGTCCACCTTGGCGATCCGCACCCTGCCGTCGTCATCCTCGTTCAGCATCTCCGCCAGCTGCTCCCAGATCGGCGCGAGTCGCTGGCAATGGCCGCACCTGTCGATTTCAGAGGAGAGAAAAGTTGGGGGAAAAAATCCTTGGAAAACGAGGAACGGCGAGTCTCACCAGGGCGCGTAGAACATGATGAAGTGGTTGCGCTTCGGAATCTCCTTCGAGAAGGTCTCCTCGTTGTAGCGCACCGTGTGGACGTCCTCGTCGTGCGCGAGGACGACGGCGGTTGACGCGCAGATTAAGAGAAAAATTGTCGTCCACATCATCGGGGGTGTCTCTTTTATCGCGGGAGGGTGAATTATTTTTTTTTTAACACTGGGGACAAAGGAGAGCGATTGGGAAGAGGTTAACCGACGTTTAGGATTCGCGTTCGACGGCAACTTTGAAGTATTTCACGAGCGACGAGGGGAGCAGCGTGGCGACTTCTTATCGGTAGCAGTCAATTACTATTATCACAGTTTTACTTCGCGGATCAAAAACACCGAATCCGCCCTCCGTGTGCCGCAATTCGGCTACACCATCTTTGACTTGTCACGGGACTGTCATTGGTCGAGTGATGGCAGCCATTGCTGCGAGGCGACCAATTGCTATACAGCGAATGTCACGCCATCTAGGCGAAATACCCGAGCACCTATTCCATCCTGTCCACGATTTCGGATTAAAATTAGACATTCGTATGAGAGTTTTTCGCGCCGGCTCATTGGCCGAACAAAGTGACCAATTGTGACGCTTGGAACTGCAGAGTGTTCAAAAAGTAATGAGGTTCTTTCGTATTGGATGAACAATAAACGCAGCGAACATCGCGAGCACCATCTATGCGAAGCGCTGAGAGCTGAGACGATAAACGTACAGTATATGTAGGTGAATTTAAAAACTTGTCCATCTCGATGCAACCAATCCGATACTCAGAATGAAGACAAAGCGTTCTTAAAATCATCTGATTTTTTCATTGGGCGAGTGAGGGGACTAATCGCGAAGCGGCGTTCGAATGGCGGCCGCGAACGACACCATGTTGTTTCTCCTGTCATAATTTTTGAGGTTAAACGTATCGGAGCATCGTTTATCGCCGTTCAAACGCGATTAGAGCTGCGCGCTGACGTTTCGTCAAATCAAACCTCCGTGGCTCGTTGCGATGACTATCGATTTTTACAAAACTTCGTGTCTCCGGCGTGTAAAATCACGATCGGAGAAACTTTCTGCCGTGCGGCGACACATTTCCCACGCGCAAGGAGCGCGTCATCGTCATTTAAAGCGTGTAAAACTCGTCTAAGCGCACCGCGAGTTGTCTGAACGCAACATAACCTTAACCCTCCTCACCGCGCCACTTCAACGCGACTGCTCGCTGCGGCAGGCAGACGCGACCGGGAAAATCGATAAAGGGCGGTAAAAAGCGCAAGCGTTGACCGTGTCGCGCGACGCATGTCAGCTGTCATTCCCCTCCCTGCCGTATTATCAGCGCACCCTCCGCCGAGGATCCTCACGGCTCGCGCCTTCTCCCCTTTGCCGACGATAAATTCCGCACCCGTCAATCTTCCAGTGGGCGGGGAGGGAGTTTCCCTTTTAAATGGCTCGCGACAATCGGACGAGGGTCTACCTCGGTTACGAGGACGAGTACGTCGGCGAGAAGTACAGGTCGCTCGTCAATTTCAGGACAAACAAGATTGGTGGACTGCCGGTGAGTTTTCGTTGACTTTGGAGAACCTCTTTACTCTTCTTCGATGCTCCTCGCGATGCCGCCTCTCTTCTCCGTATAAAATCGTCGGACATTACACGTGAATCGCTATCGACGATCGCAGGACTGGCATGACGACAAGTCGACCCTGTCGGCGCCGCAATGCAGGCTCTGCGGCCTGCGTCAGCTCCTCGCACTTCAGCTCTACGCGCCGCTCCACGGCTCGGAGTATCATCGCACGCTCTATGTGTTTGCCTGCATCAATCCCAACTGTTGGAATCAGAACGAGAGCTGGAGCTGCCTGAGGGTGCAGTCGCTCGAGGCGGCGACGGGCGAGGACGACTGCGCGACCGTACCGCTCTCGAGCACCAGCTGGCTCGCAGACGCGGACGACTGGGACGACAATTGGAACGATAACGCGTCCGAGCGGAACGGCAATAATCTGAACAACGAGCCGAGCAAAATCGGCCTGGCGACGAGGGAACGCAGCTTCGAAAGCGATGCATTGGATGTGGCCTTTGCCGAGCTCCGCGTTGACGATCCCAATGCGAATAGGTCAGGAATTCATCTATGTTTTGCATATCTTTTTCTTTATCTCAGTCTCACTTTTCCCTTTTTCTTTATCAATCTTCCATCTTTTACCGTTTTTATTTTAGGTTTTGTCTCTGAGCTTTTATTATCTCCAGTTTTTAACTTATGTTTTTCCCTTGATATTTCTTTGTTCCGTCTTTCTTTTATCGTTTTTATTCTAGGTTTTGTCTCTGAGCTTTTATCATTTCTCTTTTTAAACATAGTTTTAGTCACTTTATCTCAATCTCCTACTTTTGTCTTTATATTTCTGTATTACATCTTTTTGTTACTATTCTTATTCTAGGTTTTACATCTAATCATCATTTTTAAACCTAGTTTTGGTTTCTTTATCTCGATCTCTTAACTTTCTCTTCATTTCTATGTTCTGTTATTCTTTTACTGTTCTCATGCAGGGTTTTACCTCTAAGTTCTTATTATATCCAATTTTAAACTTAGTTTTAGTCTCTTTATCTCAATCTCCTACTTTTCCCTTTATATTTCTACACGTGTTCCGTCTTTTTGTTACTATTCTTATTCTAGGTTTTACATCTAATCTCCATTTTTAAACCCAGTTTTGGTTTCTTTATCTCGATCTCTTAACTTTCTCTTCATTTCCATGTTCCGTCGTTCTTTTACTGTTCTTATTCTAGGCCTCACCTCTGACTCTTTATTTTTCAACCTAATTTTATCCTCTTTTTCTCATTCCAAACTTTACTTCCAAGTTTCCTTCATCGATTTTTATCATCTCAGCGCTCTCAGGAGATGCCAGTCTCCGAGAGCATTCGAACAAATGCCCTCCTACTTCCAGCCCCGTCAGCACGGAATCGCCCGTCGGCGGCGGCGCGGTCGGCCGCTTGGACTCGCCGCACGCGACCGCCGAGATCGAGGGCGAGGAGAGCGAGGTGGTGTGCATCGACACGCCGATGCGGCCGCAGTGTGACCTGGTAAGCCTGCTGCAGGAGGTGACGCCGCTCCCGGTCCAGCACACGGAGTCGAACGTCCAGCTGGCGCTGACTTTCGCAGAGATGTTTGTCGCCGTCGACGAGGAGGAGGACAACGGCGGTGGCGGCGTGCCGCAGCACGTGCGCGACCTGTACCAGGAGTACCAGCGGCGCAACCCGGAGCAACTCTCCGACGTGGAGCCGGGGGACGGCAAGGGGACCGAGACGAGCGCCGAGAAGTACGAGAGGGGCGTTCCTGCGCACGGCGACGAGATGTTTCACAACTTCCTCAGCAGGATACAGATAAATCCCGGCCAGATTTTGAGGTAGGCTCCTCAGTCGTTTGTCACCTTCGTACGAGTTTTTGCGTTTCCGCAATTTTCTGTTTGTGCATTACGTACATGTACAGGCTTTTGAGGAAATGGGGGAAATTTTAGCAAAAAAGGGGGCAATTTTGGTTAAAAAAGGAGATCCATCAGAAATTAGAAACATGCAGGGGTTTTAAAAAATAATTGTTGAGGTATACAATGAAACACCAATATTAGTTTAATTTCAAAAAAATACGTAATAAAAATCACTAATTATTTAATAAAGTTAAGTTATTTCGTCTCATAAAATCAATACTATTTATTAAAAATCAATAATTATTTATTATTTATTATTAAAATAATTAATTTTATTAAATTAGTTATTTCTATTAAGTTTTTTTTTTAAATTAAACTAATATTGGTGTTTCATTGTATATCTCAAAAATTGTTTTTTTTAACCACTGCATGTTTCTAATTTCTGGGTTCTAAGAGAATGAATGATGTTTTTATAACTAAAATTTATACCTCTCATGTCAAATAATTTAAATCTGAGTATCGCAATCTGATTTAAGGAAATTGAAATCTTGTTCCCAGTAAAAAACATTAATTTAACTAGGCTTTTATATTTTAAACGAAGTATTAATACAGGTAGATGAAGTAGGGATTAGAGTATCATTTTATCAAAAAGAAAAATTGTGACCCTCTCTTTCACGTAATCCGAAACGATAAAGAGATAAACTCAACTGAGAAGCTGAATAACAGATTGCTTTAGAAAAAAAAACATTGAATTACGAGGAAAAAGGGGAAGTCGCGAGTTTTACAGTGAAAAAGAACAACTTCAAAAATAGAGGAATGAAGGGAAGTATTGAAACTCAAAAAGATAGGGAAATAAAGGGGAATGGGGAACACACTGTGAAGCCTGCTGGTATTTTTCTACATCTACCAACTCTACCAATCGATTGACTCGCGAGCATTTCCGTTCCAGGTACTCGCGGGACGACGCGGCGGCGTTGCTGCTCTACCCGATGAGCGGCTGCATCGGGCGGTGCCGGCACTGCGGCGACGAAATGACGTTCGAGCTGCAGATCCTGCCGACGATCATCCCGAAGCTGCGCCTCGACGCGAGGAGCGAGCGCAACTTTCAGATCGAGTTCGGCACCGTGCTGATCTACACCTGCCTGCGGAGCTGCTGGTCCGCCACCGACTCGTACCGGGAGGAGCACGTGATCGTGCAAGCTGAGCGCTTATAGCGAACGCGACTCCGCGAGGGGTTCCCCGGAGATCGACGACCGCGTTAGGACAGTTTCAAGTCGCGTCAGTCCCACGTAGAAACGTACCGTCCACTCCGACTCCGAGGTAAGCCGGACAGACAGAACGAGGTTCTCGAATCTTTTAGCGCGCGTGCCGATCGCGCGCGATCGGCGCGGGGGAAGAGAGGAAGCCGTGTACTCGCGGAACGGTAGCTCGTGCCCGCTTCCATTTACTCGAAGTCTTCGTAAACAATAAATATAGATGATATTTCTACGGCCCGCTGGTTTTTTTCGGACGAATGAAAGAGATAAAGCTGTGCGTCTTGTTTGTTTTATTTTATGTACAATCTATATATTATATTGCAGTACTTGCAATAGTATCTCTACGTCGCGCACTCTTTTACACCGGTCGATGAGACGAGATCGAGATGCACCGGGAGAAATAATTGCTGGTGTCAAAATGATGTCTCGAATCGAGAACTTGTGAGCTCACAGTTTTTTAAAGAGTACAGATTCCGGATAGAAGAATATGTATCACAGGCCCTTGTTTATTTTATTTTAGGGGAAATAGGGAAAATTCCAGCTGAAAAAGAGGAACAATTTTGATTAAAAGGGGAGATTTATCAGAAATTTGGAATCACAATTTTTTAAACATACGGGGCGAGGCATTTAAATTGACACGTGAATGTCTCAATTGCAGGCTTGTATGTTCCCCAGTTCCCTTTATTTCTCTATTTGTTAAGTTTCCCCTTCTTTACCATAAAATTTGCGGTTTCCCCTTTTTTTCCCTACAATTCGATATTTTCTTCCAACAGGCTTAACGGCTTCTATTCATTTGATTTTAGAGATAATTTTTTAACAATTTTTAAGACATACACAATAAAACATCAATATTTATAAAGCTATATATATTTATTTTTTCTATCCGATATATTCCAAAAAAATCGTAGCTCGAACCCGGAATTATATCAAGTTTTGATTGAAAAAAAAAACATTTTCCCGGCATCAGCAATTATTTCTCTCAGTGTGTACACAAACCTCTAGTCGAACGAATACAAAAAGTGCTTCCTCGCGTTCGACGCGAATCGAAGAAGCTCTACCGCGTCTCCGCCAAGTCTTGCGCGACTCCAGGGAATCGGGCGAGCGAACGATCACCTCCGCGAGCCGCCGCTTCAGTAGTTCTTCGTCAGCGGATGTTCGAAGAAATAATCCCTCTTCTGGAACGTCGCCTGCCCGACGGACTTGCGCACGAGGTCGCCGTTGACCATCTCGCCGTTCTCGAGCTGCACCTGGAGCAACTTGATCTTCTCGAACGCGCTGTACGAGAAGATCACCCCGATGTCGATCTCCTTGTCGGCGTTGCGCAGCCCGATGCAGTAGGAGCGCGAGGCGCGCGAGATCACGGCGATCAGCACGTAGACCTCGACGGCGATCTCGCTGAGCCGGCGCAGATCCATCTGCTGCTCGGCGATGAGCCCGCCGTAGTGCTCGAGCATCTTCTGCGTGCTGAGCTTGAGCAGGTGGATGTCCTCCTCCAGCATCTCGGCGTGGATCTGCAGCGACGGGTGCAGATACTCGTTCAGCTGCAGCTTCAGCTTCGTGTTCCAGGCGAACATCTGCTTCATCACTTGCTTCGGGTAGTACAGGGGATTCCTCGTCCTCCTCACTTCCTCGCCGAGCGAGAGCCCGGAGTGCTGCAGGCCCAGCAGCGCGATGTAGACGTGCGTGTCGATCTCCGCGTTGTCGTAGAGCGTGAGGGCGAGCGCGTCGCGCAGCGAACGCTCGTACGGCAGCTCCTCGCGGAAGCACTGCGCGCCGATCAGCTGCATGCCCCGGTAGACGTTCTCCACGCAGCGGCTCGCGCAGTACGACTCGACGATCGCGCTCTCCAGCTCGCAATCCTGCCCGTCGTAGAGGTCCATCATGCCGGTGGTCATGTAGGTCACGCTCTCCATGCCGTAGATCGCGGCGGTCATGTCGGCGATGACCTTCTGGACCATCTGGTGCTCGTGCATCTTCTTCTCGAAGTGCTTGCGGCTCAGCACGTTCTCGACGACCGTGCCGAGGAAGTTCTTGAGTATGGCGATCGCCTGGGCGCCCGTGGCGAAGCGTCCGCGGGAGAAGAGATGCATCAGCATCCGCGCGCCGTTGCCGATCTCCCCTAGCTGGTTCTCCAGCGGCACCTCGGTGTCGTTGAAGACGACGTTGCACACGTCGAAGCCGCGCTGCCCCAGCGTACGCATCGGCTTCTGCACGATGACGCCGTCGCTGTGCACGTCGCGCTCCACCACGAGCGCCGAGAGGTTCTTCTCGCCCGCGATCTTGTCGCCGGTCAGCGACGAGACGTAGAAGACGATGAACAGATTCGCGTCGCTGGCGTTCGGCACCATCGTCTTGCACCCGGTCAAAATGTATTTCTTGCCGTCGCCCGAGAGGAGGGCCCTCGTCTTGATCAGCGACGCGTTGCAGCCGCTATCCTCCTCCGTGACGCAGATCGCCGGCCGCAGCTCACCGGAGGCGATCCTCGGCAGGTATCGCTGCTGCATCTCCTCGCTGCCGTAGCCGACGAGCAGGTCGATCGGCCCGATGTTTTGCTTGACGAGGAGCGAGCCCAGCGAGGGGACCACGCCCAGCTGCTCCACCAGGTGGGTGAACTCCGTGTCGTTGAGGTCCAGGCCGCCGTAGCGCTCGGGGACGCGGGCGCGAAAGAGACCCAGGTCCTTGAAGCGTTCGACGTAGTCCGGTGGAAATCTGCCGGTCTTGTCGACGACGCTGGGGTCGAAGTTGCCGCGCACGTAGTCATTGATGAGCGACGACCAGGCGAGGTACTCGCGCTGCCGCTCGTTCGTGTGCGCCTCCGGGTACGCGAGGAACTCCGTGTCGAAATTACCGAGGAAGAGGCTCTTGACGAACGGCGCGCGCGCCGGTTGCTTCGCGGTCCTCTTAGAGAGCCGCGTCTCCAAGGGCGCCGTCGGGTCGACGCTCGACTCGCTCGCCGGTTGCGTATAGGCACGTGCGTATCGCGGGAACGCGCGTTTCAGCAGCACACGTCGCGGTAACATGACGCGGTTGTCTGGTCTTGGTTCAAGAGTTCTCGAGGACGAAGCTCGCCGGGGTGGGAAAGCACTGCACGGTCGAACCTAACCTGACTTAGTTTCGGAACGTGCGTAGAAGGGTGATGATTATTACGCGACACATTTGGGGAGGGTAGTTTCTGATTTGCTGTCTATTATTTTGTAGAAAATCGTACTTTCATCGCGTTTCTGCTTTACTTATCGGAGCAATTTGCTCTCGCTGTGCACTTTCATCGTTTTCGAGAATTCTTGCGGCTCGAAATGGCCGAGGTCGAGAATTCGTGAGTTTAGGAACGCGTGAAATAATGGTCACTCGATGGAAACGCGCCGGAAATGTTCAGCGAGAGGCACGACATCTTTTGGTGGACTTGCGAACGTTTGCATCTCGAATGAGAATGTTCATTTTCTCCTCGACTAATCAGAGAGGGGATCCAAAGGAATGGGTATTACGTGATTAGTTGTACGTTGCTTATCGTCGGCTAAATATGTTAACCTGCTAATTCACATCAAGTTAGATTTTCAGGAGCGAGAAAAAAACTGTCTTGATCAATACAAAAGTTCTCATATGACAACGGATTTTTTGTCTAACCTTCCTTTAAATAAAATGTATGTAAATTATTTAGTCTAGTCGAGCCATGAAGTTGCCGAGTATCAGAGCATCTTAAAATCGTAAAATATGGAGTTAGCAGGTTAACACATTATGCGCCGACGTTATTTAGAATTTCTTTTCAAGCTTACATGTGCTATCAACTTTTGTACCTACCATACACCCGCGTGCACGGATTCTAATCATGGTGACTTTCTAAAATGTCATTTTTAAACATACTAGCCAATGAACAATTAATTCTCATGCTTTCATTAACGAGAGTAGACGCTACCGTAGCTAATGAGGGCATGAGAATTAATTGTTCATTGGCTATATGTTTAAAAATGACATTTTAGAAAGTCACCATGATTAGAATCCGTGCACGCGGGTGTATGTCCGCGATCAAACAGCCCATAGCAAAATTGCGAGTTTTGCAGGAGAACCCCTGTGAGTCTCCTCGTTTAATAGAATCACCGGAGAAGAATGAATGCTGATGCGATAATAATTTAATAAATACTCATATGTGAAAGTATAAAAAATTCAATTATTTGATTTCAATTGAAATATATAAGAGGTGACTTTTACAATTGCTATACTCGAAAAAAATCATCCTCATATTTATTAGTTATATAATCGACTTGCACACGGACTGTATTCAAAATAGACATAAATGTTGCAACGCGGTATTGTCTCTAGCACTCGCGTGAATAGTGGAACACATCATGCAAAACGGTGGCAGGGTTTATGCACATTCGTATAAGTAGAAGGACGAACGGTAGTAGTTATCCGGCAACGGCGTAAATTCTTTCCGCCCTAGGGTTCCTCTGCATTCTATTTCTCGCGTTTCTCAGCTCGGGGACGTTCTTCCACTCCTCCTCCGACACGTTAACCAGCTCACGCTTCAAGTCGGAGAACTGCTGCTGAATCTTGAGGTACTCCTGACGACAGCGTTCGAGCTCTTCTTTGAGACGCTTCTCCCTGTACTCTTTTCTCTTCTAGCCCATTCGCTTGTCATTGGCTTCGTAGATGGCGTCAGCCTCCTCGTCGTCCTTATCGGATCACATCGTGAAGCCGGTAACGCTAAAATGACGAACACAAGGGAGAGTTAACCAACGCCCTATATATCGACGCATTTTGTTCAGGATATAGGACAGAAGTTACATCCTCTCTGTTTGCACCTTATGAAAGAACATGCAAGAAAACCGTCAGGCTTCATGAAAATCTTCTAACTTACTCTTTCTGCAGTAATACTTAACATCACTGGAAATTGAAGCAACAGTTATAGAATGATTATTTCTGATCACTTTATACATTATTCATTATTTATCGGTTAACGATTTCGAGGTTGTTCTCCCGAGACACCATAGATAAATAGAGAATGCGAGACACTTTTCGCTCGGCTCTTTGGCGCAGCCTCGATAGCGATCGCCACGCCAAGAGCGACAAACTACGACACCAAAGCGGGATCGGCACGACGCCGATGACAATAGCAGATAGGTATGACGCCATAAGTTTCTCTGTCTGTCGCACACTCCAACTGGACAAGTCCGAGAAGGACGGAAAATGTGCGACAGAGAAACTCTTATGGCTTTGCCAGTGTTAATCCGCGTTCTCACTCGCACTTGCACGATTCCTATGTCAACAACATACGCGTCATACAACGTCAACATACGCGTCAACAACATACCGTATGTCCGCGATCATTTGAACCATAGGAAAATTGCGAGTTTTGCATGAGCACCCCTTTGGGTCTCCTTGTCCAATATAATCACCGGAGAAGCGTGAATGCGCATGCGTAGTCATCCGCGAGTGTGGCGTCGTCAGCAAGTTCAGATCGGTTATCGAAATAATCGATCTGAACTTGCTGACGACGCCACACTCGCGGATGACTACGCATGCGCATTCACGCTTCTCCGGTGATTCTATTGGACGAGGAGACCCAAAGGGGTGCTCATGCAAAACTCGCAATTTTCCTATGGTTCAAATGATCGCGGACATACGGTACATCTCGCATCTCGAAATCGAAGTCGAACTGCACTCGCGGATGACTACGCATTCGCATTCACGCTTCTCCGGTGATTCTATTGGACGAGGAGACCCACAGAGGTGCTCATGCAAAACTCGCAATTTTGCTATGGGCTCTTTGATCGCGGACATTTGGTACGCAAAGACCTGGTATAAGACTGATATATTCAAATTAGAAGTACCTACAAGACGCGTTGATGACTGATACAATTAAGACAAGGCAAGAGAAGACGACGGGAGCCTCTTGGCTTCGACTTATACCTACCTATCTAGGTATGGTATGTCAAAAACTTATGCAAAGACCGGATCCGGATATACGAATCTTTGAGTTTCACCAATCTCAGCATAGACATTCCATCCGAGCTGCTTTTTTATTGGTTAAAATGAAACATTCGTATGCGAACATTTTTTTGTATCTCAAACCTAGTGAAGTCATGGGTGCTTTCCATTTATGACACAAGTCGACACACTTCTATTAGAACCACCAACTGATTAGCAGGCACGAGCAGAAAGAACCAATGGTTTAATTTTGTGTCGCCTTGTGTCGACTCGTGTCAGTTAAATGGAAAGCACCCCATATCAAGTGAGAATGTTCATTTCATCTTCGTCCAATGAAAACGCGCCATGCTTCACCGGCGACCAATTACGATCGCTCCCACGAGAAACTTGTCCAACGGGAACGCGCCGCTGCTCGGTGCATTCACGAACGCCGCCTGGGAAAAAAAAAACGGCATATTTGGTTACCGAAGACGCTGTCGGCGGGGTTACGTTTACGTGGTCGTCGTGGATTTATATAAACAAACCAGCGATCAGCAAGGCCGAAAGTGGGTGAACATGATATTGTGGAGGGCTTTTCGAGGGAAATAATCACCACAGACAAGGTGAGCGAGCTGTTTACTTCATCCTGAGTCGTTTTATTGACCCCTTTCCCTGGGTAACCGCCAAAACTGTGCCGCGGCGCGCCATCTTGATCACATTTGTTGACAATTCATCGCAGCCGCCTGGCATATTGTCCCTCGAATTCTCGCCCGGCCTTCGCCGATTCCCTGAATTAACGCGACGCCGAAATTTCGTCGAGCGCGTTCCGCTCCGCGATCCGATTTTCAGCGATTTATCCCCGGCGACGATGCGATTTCGCAATTATACGCTGCGGTGTGGAGCCTTCGGCTGGCTTTTCACTCGAGGAACACTTGCAGTCGTTCATCCGCGCGTTTTCACTCGTTTCCCGCTCGTCATTGCAACACGAGCTCGTGGAATTCAATTTTGGTCTTTCAGGAGGAAAGTGAGGCGGCCCGATCATGTTTTACGCACACTTTGTTTTGGCCAAGAAGGGGCCGCTGGCCCGTATCTGGCTGGCTGCCCACTGGGACAAGAAATTGACCAAGGCCCATGTCTTCGAGACGAACATCGAGAAATCCGTTGACGGAATTTTGCAGCCAAAGGTAAGGCGACGTTCGGTCGTCGTTTTGATATTGAAATTGGAGCTGCGTCGATGTATTTCATATTTTGATGAGCGGGAATGCTTTCCTTTGCGGAAATAACTTTATTTATAAGGATGCGAGGCATTTCTTAAGTGGGTTACTTGATTCTCAGTTTTTTTTCCTTCAAAAGTATCATTTTTTTACGATACATAACCAGAATAACTTGTTTAGTGATTCGGCGGTCTTTCGATGCTTTGTTGTTTATTTTATTTCGATCCAAGTGCATTTAAGTGTCAGGAAACATTTGTTATCTCCTTCTACGGAGCAGAATATTTCCAGAAAATTCAAAAATTTCAATTTAGGCGTTTGTAGGCATCAGAAGACATTTATTGTCTGAGTTTAGAGACTTAAATATTTTCAGGCAATCGAAAAATCTGAATCAAGGCACCCGCAAGCGCCGAAAGACATTTATCATCTTAATCTACAGATTAAACTATTTTTGGAGGCAATCAAAACATCTCAATTTAGGCGTTCGTAAACATCAAGAAACATTTTTTATCCGGGTTTAGGGACACTTCAGGCGTTTGCAAGCTCCGGGAAACATTTATTATCTAAATCTAAAGACCGGAATATTTCCAGACAATTGAAAAATTTCAATCCAGGCGTTTGTAAGCATCGGGAAACATTTATTACCTCAATCTAGATACTAAAATATTTCCAGGCAATCGAAAAATTTCAATCTAGGCGTTCGCCGGCGTCGGGAAACATTTATAATCTCAGTCTAGGGACTGAAATACTTTCGAAAAATCAGGAAATCGAGTCTTATACGAGAAAATCGTCTATATCACGCGTAGATTTCGACTTTTCCCAAGCTCCCAAAGATCGCCAAAGTTCTCTCCTCTAACGCGAGGCTCTTGCACCAGGTCAAGATGGCCCTGAGAACATCGGGTCACTTACTGCTGGGCGTGGTGCGCATCTACTCGCGGAAGGCCAAGTACCTGTTGGCCGACTGCAATGAGGCGTTCGTCAAGATCAAGATGGCCTTTCGACCAGGCATGGTCGACCTGCCCGAGGAGCACAGAGAGGCCGCGGTCAACGCCATCACGCTACCCGAGGTCTTTCACGACTTCGACACCGCCATGCCGGAGCTGAAGTGAGTATCGTCGATGGGAAGGAATCCAAAGGTCGAACGGCGACGTGAATCGCATCGCTCTTTCTCTCTCGAAAGGGACGTTGACATCGAGGCGCAGTTCAGCCTCAATCAGTCGCGGGCGGAGGAGATCACGATGCGCGAGGATTACGGCAGCCTCTCGCTGGTGACCCACGACCAGGGATTCGGCGACATGAGCTTCGACGCGGAGCCGCCGGAGCTGCTGCGACACGCGGGCTCCATCGAGCCGACGTTGGATCAGGTGAGTGCTCGTCGTCGTCCTTCACGACTCCGCGAACGCTATTTTTTTTCTACAACGGATTTACTACGGATCTGAAAGTCCTGGAAAATCAGGAAGAGTCGAGGAATTTCAATAAAATCCTTTGGAAGAAGAACGTCGCACTCTGTTTGTAAAGTTATCGATGCAATGTTAATTTTCAATGTATTGTTTGCAAAGAATAAGTGCTTCTTTCGCTCCTCCAAAATGTTTCATAGGTAAACTAAATGGTATGGGAAAAAGTGCGATTTTTGCTCTGAAAACCCTGGAAAAGCCGGGGAATTTCCGAATCAAAACGTATGGCAGTCCTGTACAACGATGCGTTACCTTCCAGAGTCACATGTTATTCAGCGACGGCCCGGGCATCGAGTCCACCCTGGAGCAAAAGGAGAAGGAACCCGTCGCGGGACCCTCGGCCACCGCTCAGCCGATGGACATCGACACGCCGATACGGGACGACGGTTTCGGCGGACACCTCGGCCAGGACATCATATGTGGGTCGAACTTCTCCGCGCGGAAGGTTCTCTTCGTCGGATTCGCGAGAGACTTACTGGTTTTGTCTTTGTCCGTGTTGCAGCTGGAGGATTGTTCGAAGGCGGCCTCTTCGACGAGACGCCGATGGGCGAGGTACCCGTGCCGGAGGTCAGCGCGATGAGCGAGCAGCCGGACGCGGTCGCCGCTGCCGCCGCCGCCGCGGCGACCGGCTCCGCCGCCTCGGTGCACGACGAGTCCGACGAGGACATGGGCGACCACTTTGGCGGCGGACCCCCCTCGCCGATGGGAGGAATGAGGTGAGAATGAGATGAAGAAGATGCGTGTCATCCGTGACACTTACGAACGGCTGGTGCGATTTCGACAATTTTAAGATGTCAGAATGTTTCGTTTTCCTTCCTCTACGAGAGTTCGCTAAATTTCGCAACACGCAATCCAAAAATGTGAAAGAAACGGTGAAATTAGAATACTTCTTTTGCCGCAACTGTGCCGAAACTCAATCGATATTTTGTATCTATAAGTCATTTTAATTGTAGTTTCGAGCTGCGTTCAATGAGCTGATGAATATTTAAATCGCACGATCTGTTCAAAAGTTATCGCAGAACGTAGAATTTTACTTCAAAACCGTTGAACCGATAGGGTTCGATCATACTGCCGAACAATACCAGACCACCCCACATAATACTGCAAAATTTGGTAAGGATCAATAAAAATGCGAAAAAAAAAGGGGGTTCTTACAAAATTGCATGAATATTTCGACGTTTTTGGGCAAATTCCTCAAAACATCTGCACGAAATTTGACCAAATTGTTGGTACGCTTTCGACCAAGTACCGCTAATTTTTCGTCAAAATTTCATCGAAATCGGGTGAACCATTCTCGAGTTATTCGCCGAAAATTGCGAATTTGGAAGATTTCTCATTCTGTGATAACTTCAAAACGGATGAACCAACTACAATGAAAATCGAAACGCACATTCTCTCCACGAAGTGCTATAAAACAAAAATTTGATGATTGAGATCCGTTCATTGGTTTAAGAGATACATAAATTTAAATATAGCGTGATAACGGACAGACAGAAATTAGTAGTGTCTGAAGGACATTAAAAAATTTAATCAAATGAAAAAACCAAATATACTATCCTGTAAAACGTAAATAACGTTTTCTTTTCTGTGCGCACTCTTAATTTGATAAAACAAAAACGTCATAGCTCATCAGCTCGCCCAATAACAGTAATAACTGAAAGGGCGAAAGTTAAAAGACGAGAGCGAGAGCGAGAGAATTAATCGCGGCTCCACCAAACGCGATACCACTTGCAGCAGCGACGGTTCGAGACCAGCCACACCGGTCGTGCCTGGCGACGAGGCCGAGGGCAGGATCAGCGTCGCGAGTAGACGCTTCACCCCGGCGCCGCCCAGCATCCCCGAGGAACATCCGATGGACGTGATCGAGGAGCCGCCGCCGATGCAGGATCAAACCACGCTGCTGCACGACGAGGAGGAAAGCTTCGCCCTGGCGCCGGTCGACGCGTCTGCCCTGAAAGGTGGGTACTGCAAACGTCGCGTCGTCGAAGACGCAATCACGCCTAATCACGCGCTTCGCTCTCCCCAGGCTTCACAAAGGCCAAGAGAAAGCGCAAGCTGATCGTCGACGAGGTGAAGAACATCTCCGGCGAGGAGATGAAAGCGCAGCTCTCCGACACCAGCGACATTATCACCACCCTCGACCTGGCGCCGCCCACGAAGCGGCTGATGCACTGGAAGGAGACCGGCGGCGTGGAGAAGCTCTTCGCGCTCCCCGGCCGGCCGATACCCGCGCGCGTCCTCTTCAAGAACTACCAGAGACACCTCACCAGCAAGTCCTACGACCACGAGGACTTTGGCCGCCTCGCCGGCGAGGAGGACGGCCTGCCGCTGGAGCAGGTCAGGGACGCCGCCGCCGCCGACGCCGAGGCGAACAGCTTCGAGCAGAGCGTCCTCCTCGGCAAGCGGATGGGCCGCAAGCGCAAGGCGCCGGACGACGAGCCGAATCAGCCGACGGGCTCCGCGGAGGTCAGTCAGATCTCCATGGCGGCGGAGCCCGTCGAGGCGCCGAGCATGATGCCACCCGCGCCCCTACCGCCGGCCCCGTCGCCGATGCCGCCGGACGTGTCGCTGCCGACGGTCGAGCCGTCGTCGGTCTCCGACATCGGTGCCGACGGCGGCAGCATCGGCCCCACCGTCGAACCGATGGAGAGCCTCGCAGCGGCGCTGCCCGACGACGCGCCGGCGCTCGTCGCCGCCAGCCTGGAGATGCCGCAGATACCGCCGGCGGAAGTCAGCTCGCTCCTCGGCACCGCCGAGGAGCCGGCGGCGGTCGGGCCGCCGCTTCTTCCCGCCGCGCAACCGGAGGAGAGCGGCCTGCAGCAGCAGCAGCAACCCGCGGAGATGCCGCAGATGGAGAACATGGGATACGATCAGGTGAGGATCAATTGCGACGCTCTCGCTCCGATTTTCGACAGATCTGGATAACCGGGAAATGTCGGAGAATTCGACCGGTCGGGAATGCTTCAGGGAATTTTGCATTTTTACTCAAAGTTGTGAATAAAGTGGAGTTCAATTTTTTCGAAACTTCACCGTTGATGGACGAGTGTTCTGTCGACTAGAATTAGGGCCTCTGTCATCCGCGTTACTCTCTTTGCAACCCCGTGTACTTGTGTTATTGTTATCCGTAGCTTTGTTGATTCGATTATACAAAATCCTGATGTGAACGAAACAAATGCCAGAAGTACTTACAACTTTATCTAAAATAGTCGGGGGGAAAATTAGGAAACAGTCGAGGAATTCTATAATCGAGCTTCTGTGGCCACTTCTATTCGATTTATCGCCTTCGCCCGCAGAGTCAACCTCAGGCGCCGTTCTTGGCGTACGACGAACACCATCCGCTCGCGCACACGCCCGGCGCCATCTCCGAGCGGGGACCGGCCACGCCGTGGAATCACGACGATTACGAGTTCCCTCCCTCCGTCGGACCTGTGAGTATATCTTTCGTTCGGGGTTGCCGCAGACTTGAAAATCCGGAAAAATCGGGAAGGGTCGGGGATTTTTTTTTAGAGTATGAGAAACACTGGAAAAGTCAGGGAATATTTCAGAGTAAAATCTCTTTGAAAAAGAACGTCACGCTATTTAATTGAGATATTGACGTGATATTAGTTTTCGATGTATTATTCAAAAATAATTCACCAATATTTTGCGACGTAGCGTAAATGTACATAC
The DNA here is from genome assembly GCA_963678675.1 of Xiphydria camelus. NCBI lineage: Eukaryota > Metazoa > Arthropoda > Insecta > Hymenoptera > Xiphydriidae > Xiphydria > Xiphydria camelus. The sequence continues at coordinate 4,739,336 of OY783200.1, forward strand.
AACTTTTGATACTTTTGCTATACGAGCAATGATATAGCTTGTATTTTGCTAAAATACGACTCGCATTTAACATCTTTTCTTCGCCGATTCGTGCATACAACGAGTATGTTCTATTAACTTGTTAAATTGTATAGCTTTATAGCTTTTGTTATGCTCGCGCCTTTGACCTTGGTTTCTCTATATTGTATTATATTCCAGAGCGTTAATCCTTTCGCTCCAAACGCCGGATATATCCGGCACCCGCATAATAACCCTCTAGAGACGAACGCCGTGTCCCGTTTAATGAATACAAGGGTGGTAACGGATCACTTTTTTCATTTAAATCTCTTTCTTTTTACTCGTTCTGAGAAACAGTCACTTTTTTCATTTTTTCACCTGAGCCATCTAGAAAATTGTTTATAACGCTGTTGATTATGTCCAGTGCCTACTAAAATTTATCAAATACTTATCAGTTTGATGGTACGCGATTGTTTCTACGTGCATCATTATCAGAGAGAACTCTCAATGCTATTCTCATTGTTAAAAGTGCTATGAAAATATACGATAAGAAGAGTAATCTTGTGCCAATTATAAAAACGTTTATCGGGATGGTAAATGCTTCCTGTGATAAATATCAGGAATATTTAGAAGCTGAAAGTAACGTGATTATGCTGAGAGGGAAAAGACAGAAAAGGAGAGAAGGAGACTTGAAGAAGAAAATAAAAGAAGGATTGAGAAGGAAAGAAAAATAATTACGATATTGAAAAGGAAAAACTGAAATATAAATGAAAATGCGATTAAGAATAAGGATTTGAAAGAAGAGGCATTAGTGCAGACTATATTGGAAAATATGAATGCAGTACAGAAAGAAGTATTGGAAGGTGTGTGTGAATTTGTTTAAAAAATCCCACGACTTCAGAATATTTTTTCTACAAAATCAAGAATGTAGCTATACATCCTGCTTTTATTTAAATAACGTTTGCTGTTTCGTTGTTTGTCATGATATTAGGAAGTTTATCAAAATAATGTGATTTAATGAGGTCGATGATAACAATAATACAGCGATGAAGATAATATAACAATGCTCCTAAAAATACTCACTTTAGTACTCTACTCGTAGGCATTTATTTCGTCACTTTTCCTTCACTTTTTTCATGATAAATATCACTTTTCTCACTTATCTAGAAATGCGAGACCGCTACCACAACCCTGCGAATACTTCTTTCACTCTTCCGAAGTGTTTTTACGAGTCTATTAAGCGTTATGAAAAAAATGCGATTTCTCCTCTGGAAAGCCCGGAAAAGTCAAGGAATTTTTACAATCAAAATTCGTGGCTACCCTACCGCTGCTCTTGATCGAAGAGGCGCATTCGGCACGCGTTACTAATCGCGCGTATTCGCTCCGCTTGCAGCAAGAGGAGCAACAGGTGGACGAGACGTACGAGCAGTTCGAGGAGCGCGTGCTGAACAAGAGGGCGGCGCACATGTACCACGTCATCAAGAGCAAACTGGAGACCAAAGACCGGCTGACGCTCTCCGAAATGGCGTACAAGAACAGCCGCAAACAGGTACAACGCGGGCGCCCGCGTTTATCTCGGCTCCGAGCTAACGAAACGTTCCTTACATTCCTCCTGTGCTCTTGGCTCCTCGAGCAATGACGCGCTTTATCCCTATCCGTTTTTCGCTCTTCTTCGCAGGCGGCGCAGAAGTTCTACACGCTGCTGGTCCTGAAGAAGTTCCAGGTGCTGGAACTGTACCAGGAGATGTCCTACGCCGAGATCGTAGTTACCAAAGGGCCGAAGTTCGAGAACCCGGCGCTGTAAATCGCGGCGGGCGGCAGGGAGAGACCCCGACAAACGATAAGTATTATTCTCTCTCTCCGGCGGTCCCGATCGCCTATGAAGGCGCGGGACGACGGTGCGTGGGATGCTTACTTCGAGCGCGATCGAGGAATCCCGGTGGACGCGAAATTTCGCGACGTGAAAGCGAGAGAGAGAGAGAGACAGAGTGAATGTGAGAGAGAGAGAACGCGTTTTTTCGCGAAACGCATATACATATATACATTTTTTATAAATTGGCCGAACTCCTTCCTTCGTTAATCATGTCGGGCGACCTGTTTTTCGGCACGCTGGGTTGGCGCGCTCGCGGGATCCGGAGGATGTTTATTTAAGCGCGCTTTGGAATCAACGAGGAGGATCTTTGATTTTGAGGAAAGAGAAAATTTGCTCGTTAAAAAGAAGAGCTCCGGATCCGTCGAGCCGCGGATTAAAATTCTTTTCCTTTATTCGAAGTTGCCTTGGAATTATGTTTCTCGGAGTATAGAGTTAGTCGCGCGCGTTTAGGGTGCGCACCACCCTTGCCGACGATCGGAGAAGGAAAAATGTTTGCTTTTTCCCTCGCCGGAGCAAATCGCAAGCGATTCCGAATTGGTCCGACGAGAGGCAGATGCTCTCCGATGAAGTTTCCTCGCGAGTTCTTTTCATTTTTTTTTACTCGTAACGTTCGCAATCACGACTGTTTTCTTTAATTGAATGGAAGAGACGTTAAATTTTTGTGTCTTTTCGACGAAACTCCTCGTGTGAATAAGTAGCGCAGCCGCATTTCGCTTCAGTCTCAGTCGAACTGGAGCGCGAATCGTGACTTTAATTTCTCGCGAAAGAAAGGAACGACGGAGAGCGTCGAGGTACAAAAAATTTGTATTAAATTTAATGTAATATGTGATTATAAAAATTAATATACTCTCCGTTATGAAATTTAGAAGGACAGTTTCATGAGAAAATGTATTAACTTTCATAATCACTTATTGGAAAAAAGCTTTATATAATAGTATATTAAAAATACACGTTTGTTTACAATACGGGGCTCCCAGTTGGTCATTTTTTTCAATCAAGTCAGTAGAAAGTAATTTTTATTTTAAAAGACATTATTTTTAAGATTTCGCATCTTGATCCATCGAATCATTTCACAGTACCTTTTCGCTGCTAAAACGCTGCAATCATTCGTATGAATTCTCAGTGTTGAGATGATCATGCTCAATGCCCAGATTCTGCAAATCATTGTAATGGCACGTAACGAGCAGTCTTATATCGTTACACGTGTTTCTCGTAGTATGAGAAAAGGTTTATTAAGGTTTTTGTTCACTAAAGAATGATTTAATTTGTCATATTCTACATCTCACAATTTCGATGTGTTGAAAAAAAAAACAAAAATTACTTCATTTTTTTCTTAATTATTATTTATTTCGTAATTATTTTCTTTCAATATCATTTCTTTAAAACCACCGAATTTTTACTACAAAAACCATTACACTGTGAAAAGTTTTTGTAGTAAACTTCACGTTACTTTTATGAGTTTTTATCGTACAAATTCATCCACTAAAATTACTGTACGCAATTGAAACAATTAAATTTACCACAAAACCACCTTAAATCTACCAAAATTGAAACATCTTTCCAGCGAAAGCTGTAAAATTCAAAACTCTTTTCGACAATTAAAAATAATTCATAGTAATTCACATTACTGCGCTTGACTTGCAACTTTATAATGCTTTTGTATACGCAGAAAACGCATGACAAATTTACAAATCCTTTTAACGGCGTTAAAAGATGCTTTCCCTTACCCCCCTTCATAATGTTTAAGCAAAGAAAGATTGGTCATTATTTTCAAACAAGGTGTCATTAAACACAACTGCCCGGATGGGAGCCTTGATTACGAGTTTCGAGAGGGACAGCGCGAACGTCTTCGGGGGTGGTGCGCGATTCCGTTCGATGAAAATGTTATAATTGCGTGAGCCGGAAGTGCGCGAGGGAGAATCGAGATCACGTACGCTTTGTTTCGTCGTCAGCGAACGGACGGTATAGTTATATTTGAATGTTTTTATGGTATCTCATTATGTAACGCAATTAATCTAATATTAGGGTAAGCCATGAAAAAAAAAAAATCGGTAAATGTAATATATTATAATAAAAAAAAGATTGTACTGACAAAAGGGATCTTCGACGTGGGAAGGAAGACACTCGGAGTAGAAGCAGAATGCAAAAGAAAGCTTTATTCGAAGTTTCCTCGGAAGTTAATACAATTAATCGATTATTAAACAACTACTAACGAACGAAACGACGTGCGCGCGCGCCCGTACAATGCCCGCGATTATCGTACGAATCGCCTCGCGGCGCGAAATAAAATTAGTGCATTTTTGCGGTGTGGAAAGAACGACGCGGAACTGAAAGGAGCCCCTCTCAACCGTCCAACTCCCCGGCGGCCATCGCTTCCTGGTAGGATTTGTCCTGGCTGCGCTCCGGGTCGAGCTTGATCATGTCGTCGATCCGCAGGATCGTGATCGCCGCCTCCGTCGCGAACTTGAGCGACTTGATCTTCGAGATCGCCGGCTCCAGCACGCCGACCTTCTTGTTGTCGCGCACCACGCCTTCGATGAGATCCAGGCCGACCCTGCGGAAAGTTTCGCGTGTAAAATCGTCGTCGTCGTCGTCGTCGGACGAATTCGACGGACTACGAGGGCGTGGGGAAAAAAGGGGGAAGAGCGGCCGTACCACTTGAGGTGCGCGTGCTCGACCTTCGTCTGGCTGGAATTGTGATAGGCGCGGAGCTTCGCGACGAGATCCGTGGCGTCCTGCGCCGCGTTCACCGCCAGTGTCTTGGGAATGACCAGCAGCGAGCGCGCGAACTCCGCGATCGCCAGCTGCTCCCTGGAACTCTGCGGGAGAAGGAGAGCGTTGAGTCAATGCCAGGCTTCGCAGCTCTTGTTTGTTTCATTGTAGGACCAAAAAAAAGGGTATTATTTTGATTAAAAAAGATCTACGAAAAATTGGAGACGTGTAACGGTACTGAAAAATACTAATTTTTAAGGTGTACGATGAAACGTTAATAATAATTAAGCGAATGAAGGATGCCTTTGTAATTTAAGAATTCATATCCTATATAAAGTAACTTAAATCTGAGTATTTTAATGTGACTTAAGGAAGTTCCATTATAGTACCGTTTTATTAAAGAAAAAACTAAAGGGTAAAAAAGAAATTAACCATTTTGACTCTTTCCACGTAATTATTAAACAATGAAAAGATAAACTCAATTGAGAAGCTGAATAATAGGTGGTTTTAGAAGAAAAGTATCTCGAATTATAGACGAAAAAAGGGAGGGGGAAATCGCGAGTTTAGAGTGAAAAACGGCGAATTTAAAAATAGGAGAATAAAGGAAAATAGAGAACAACGAGTCACTGCAATGAAGAGACGCACCAGAGACGTGGCGAAGTTCTCCAGGTAGATGGACAGCGCGGCCTCGACGCAACCGCCGCCGGCGACGACGCTCTTGCTCTCCAGCACGCGCTTCACCACGCACAGCGCGTCGTGCACCGATCGCTCCATCTCGTCGCAGTAGTAGTCGTTGGGGCCGCGGAGAATCAACGAACTGGCGGTCCTCGCCTTTGGCCTTTGAAGGAACAACGATATCGCGACGTTTCGAAAATTCCGTCCGGCGTCGCGCCGCGCGTATATTTACCCTTTGATGAGCACCAGCTCGTCGTCGCACACCTCCTCCTGCACGACCTCGGCCGCCTCGCCGAGGAGATTCGCGTCGAAGCTCTCCTCGCCCTCCATGTTCGTCAGCGACGTCAGGAAGTGCGCGCCCGTCGCCTTGGCGATGCGCTTCAGGTCGGCCTTCTTGCAGCGGCGCACCGCCATCGCTCCGGCCTCCACGAAGTACTGAAACGGGGAGATTCGTCGTGAAACGAGTGTCGCGCGAGGCGAACGTCGATATAGCGCACCTTCAAGCAGAGATCGTCGATACCGCCGGTCACCAGGATGACGTTCGTTCCCGCCGCGAGGATCTTCTGGATTCGCTCCTTGGTGATGTCCGCCTCGCGCTGGCGCACGCCCTCGAGCTTGCTCGGATCGGTGATGAGCACCTCGACGCCCAGCTTCATCTTCGTCTTCTGCAGCGAGAAGTCCAGGCAGGCGATCTTCGCGTTCGTTATCTTCTTGGGCATCGCCTGCGAGGCGACGGTGCAGTTCAGCGCGTAACCCTGCACCAGGACCGACTCGCGCGCGCTCTTCCCGTGAGCCTTCAGCACGTTCACCGCCTTTATCGGGTACAGGTGGCCGCCCTTGCCGTCGTTGATCTTCACCGCCTGCGCGGCGTCCACCACCATGTTGCCGAAGAAGTCGGCGTCGCTGCGGAGAGGCTTTTCGTTGAGGAAAATTTCTGGGTGACTCGTTGAGCTGGGAACCTAACGCAGGCTTCACAGTGTGCCCTATTTTTTTTAAGTTTGCCCTTTTTCACCGTAAAACTGGGGGTTTTCCCGTTTTTTTCCTCTATAATTCAATATTTCTTATTTTCAACTTCTCAGTTGAGTTTGTCTTTTCATCGTTTCGGATTATGTGAAAAGGGTGAAAATAACTTTTTTTTTTTTGCTAAAGACTCGTCGATCTGCATCAATAATTCGCTTAAAATATAATAACTTGGTTGATTTGATGTTTTTTTTTTATCGGAATCTAGTTTTGAGAAGTGATCTCGTTTCCTTCAATCAGATTGCGAAGCTCAGATTTAAGTCGCATAACATAACAGAAATTTCTGAGTTACAGAAACATCCTTCATTCATATTCAATATTGGTGTTTAATTGGAAAATTTCCTCTATAATTCAATATTTTTTTCTCTAAAGCCACTTATCATTCAGCTTCTTAGTTGAGTTTATCTTTTCATCGTTTCGGATTGCGTTGAAAGTGTCAAAATGGTAAATTTCTTTTATCTTTTCTTTTTTATAAAATTGTACCATATTAAAATTCCTGCTTTATCTATCTGCATCAATATTTCGTTTAAAACCAAAAAGCCTAGTTGAATTAACGTTTCTCAGCGAAAACTAGATTTTCATTTCCTTAAATCAGATTAAAATGCTCAAATTTGAATTACTCGATATGAGATATAAATTTTTACGTTATGAAGACATCCTTAATTCGATTAACAAGTATTGTTAGTTTTTGACTGTATATTTCAAAAATTGCTATTTTTTAAAACCACTGCATGTTTCTAATTTCTGCTAGATCTTTTCTAATCAAAATTATCCCCCCGTTTTTTGGCCGAGTTTTCCCTATTTCCCCTAAAATGAAATATTAGGCCATTAAGTATGAAACGTCCGATGATAAACAAAACTTTCGGTCTCAAATCGGACGTTTCATACTTAATGACCTAATAAATAGGGGCTGTGAAGCCTGCCAACGATTAAAACGCGATGCGAAAGGATACGCCCCGATGATCTTGCTGGACATTGCCGTCTTCGCCACGTTCACCAGCGACTCTCGGCCCAGCTCCTCGACGCTGACGGTCAGGTGCTCCTGGATGTACTTACATGCCTCTCTGAAAGTGAGCGCAAGCTGTGAAGCCAAAAATTCAGGACGAAAGTCGAACAGAGAAAGAGGGAAATGACTCACTTGCACGCGAGTCTGTAGCCGCTGATCACCGAGGTGGGGTGAATCTTCTGCTTCACCAGCTCGTCTGCGTTCTTCAGCAGCTCCGAAGCGACTATCACCTGCGAAAATTCATTGAGCAAGTTTCCTCCAGGAGGTCGAAGCTCCCGAGAAGCTGCTTCGCGCGTTACTTACGACGGAAGTGGTGCCGTCGCCGACTTCCTCGTCCTGCAGCTGCGCCAGCTCCACCAGGACGCGCGCCGCGGGATGCTCCACCTCCAGGAGGCGCAGAATCGTCGCCCCGTCGTTGGTGACGGTCACGTCCTGATCGAGAGAGGGGGAAATTGCTTATTTTTCGTCTCAGAACCGACGGACCACTGAGTCCTTTGGTCGTAATTTATTCGGAAAGAGATCTTTTGAGAAGTTTCAGGACCGATTTTCTTCATTCTGCGATATGTTGTAGTACATCAAAAAACATTAGACACGTATTTTTTTGTACGTGCTAATTCGGTTTTTTAAGGGGTGAAAATCACCCCTAAACTTGACCCCCTAAAACCAATTTTCTACGATTTCTCAAAAACTACGTTGAATTTCTTAACGAAACAAATTGAATATTCGATAAGGAATAATATTCAATTTGTTTCATTAAGAAATTAAATGTAGTTTTTGAGAAATCGTAGAAAATTGGTTTTAGGGGGTCAAGTTTAGGGGTGATCTTCACCCCTTAAATGACCGAATTAGCACGTACAAAAAATACGTGTCTAATATGTTTTGATATACTACAACATATCGCAGAATGAAGAAAATCGGTGAGGTACACCTCGGATACTCTCCTTGTTAGATCAATTAGCCCCACCACTCTAAAACATTGATGTCTCATTGTATATCTTAAAGATTGTTATTTTCTTAAACCACGGCAAGTTTCTAATTTCTAGATCTTTTTTTAAATCAAGATCGTCGCCTTTTTTTTGTCAAAATTTCCCCTATTTCTCCTAAAATTAAGTAAACAGAGGCTGTGAAACCTGGTCATCGCGCGAGATTTGAGCATCTTACCCTCCCCGGGTTGAAGAAAAAAAACAATAAATCCTTATAAAATCCTGTAGGAATCCTACACAATTTTTTAAGAAAAAATGTGTATTTGAAACAGCACTTCCAGATACTCGTCCATTAAAATCTGAGAAGGATAAATCGGAATATATGGTATTCCATGCGTATGAGTAAGAACAAGTAAAATCCCATAAAGATGAACATAGTTCTATTGTTAATAAATAACCAATTGGTTGATATAAACGCCATTCTTTTTAGTAATTACCAATAGAACAGCATTTATTTCTATGGGCTTTTATTTATTTTTCCATATACTCATAGACTCCAATAAATTTCAATTTGTTCTCCTCAAATTTTAATAGGCTTGTATCTGGAATTACAGTCTCAAATACACATCATATTTTCATAAGGAATTGTACAGAATCTTTAAAGGATTTTACATAGATCTCTGGGTTTTTTACTAAAAAGAAAATTTCAAATATTTTTTCGTAGAATGAACCAGTAGCTCTAAGTCTTCACTGCGTTGCTTTCCTCGGAATTCAACTCCAAAGTCGCGTTATACTTTATCTTTCGAAAAGGGATCTCTAGCGGTTGTGAAGACGTTTAAAAAATGCCGTTTCCAGCCAATCAGAGCCCCTCATCGGTATTATTCGCGAGATTCGTGGCCGCATAGTCCGGCTCCGACTCTGAGAAACCGAAACCCTTATAATCGCCGCAGAAAGAAGAACTTACGCCGATGTCGTCGACGAGCATTTTGTCCAGGCCGACGGGCCCCAAGGAACTTTTGACGATGTTGGCGATCGCGCAGGCGGCCATGACTGCAAAGAAAAACGTGTTTTTGACATGTCACGATCAGAAACGCAACGCCATTCCGGGATCATCCATCGCTCCTTCCAAGAATAAAACTCGGAAAAACTCAAAGCGACGTTCCTATATCTTTCGATCATTAAAAAAAAAAAGAATCCCGCGTCACGTGTCCTTTTCTTTTCCTTTCTCGAGGTCCTCGCGGATGACCGCATCGCTGTATCAGGCGCGTCGCCCCCCGTAACGCCCAATTAAGTCGCGAAACTCGCCGATGACAGGTTATGGACCACTCACCGTTCTGCGTGCGAACCGGAGCGCCGGATTGTCGCGTCCCTCCCACGGCGAGGGGACTTGCTAACGTCGACATTTCTCTTACTGGAGGAAGCGAAAACTTCGCGCGATCACACACGTGGTGAAAGAATGCGGAGAAATTGAAAGCGAGCGACCGGACCAAGTTGTACCGCTTCGAAACCGCGTGTGTAACTAGGAGGAACGATAACAATGGCGACTTCACTTCACTTGGAATCGCGGACAAATTCGCCGAGCTACGCGATTCGTTGATTTCATCGAGGGATACTATTGGTGCATTGCGCTATAGACAAATCTGTCGAGGAATGCTATTGGTACGTTGCGCGGTTGGCAGATCCGTTGAGGAATGCTATTGGTCGCCGTTAACTACGGTGGTTAACTTGGTTGAGCTGCGTTATTGGCTACACAAGCGAGCGCTGCTATTTGTCGCTTTTTGTCGGCACTTGACAATTGCCTTATAAGGTCAGAATTTACCTCTCCGCCGCCTACGATCTTGTTATTCGTCATCTGCTGCGTGCCCTTTTGTCGCGTGAGAGGCCAGATAGAAGAAAATGGCGATTTTCAAAAAATTCTCTAAATGTAATACAAAATTTGTAACCAATATCTGTTCAAGAGGCAATTTATTTTTCAGATATTTTTAAGGTATCTGAGGGTGCCCGAAAAATAAATTACCTTTTGGATAGACATTAGTTGTGCATTTCGAATTACATTTAGATAACATTTTGAAAATCACACTTCTCAGGACACTAATAATGAAACCCCCATTCCTCCACTTTTTTAAGTTTGCTCTTTTTTACTCTAAAACTTGCAGTTTTTCCCTTTTTCTTCTATAATTAAATATTTTTTCTCTACAACCACCTATTATTCAGTTTCTCAGTTGAGCTTATCTTTTAATCGCTTTGGAATTCCTTTTTTCTTTATAAAATAGTACTATAATACCTACTTCCTTCATTCGCTTAATACATTGCATATTTAAAAAATTATTTTTTAAAACCATTTCGCATTTTTAATTTCTGGTAGATCTCCTTTTTTCCTCAAAATATCCCTATTTCCTCTAAAATGAAATAAATAGGGGCTGTGAAACCTGGTCTTATGACCCTCTTTTGAGCTAATTTCATCATTGAGACATCTTTAAGACGAGTCGTGTTTAAAGTTCGTAGCACCTGAGACATCTTGAAGTCCTTTAGCTTGAGTGTCATCTGGGTGCTCTGTACGTCGATTAAAACATTATTCATCACTGCCGCAACATGTTTGCCCCTTTTCCACGCGAAAAAAACGACACAACATTCTACTCAGCCTCAATAAATGCTCTTTATTCTCCATAGTTCGCTTTAGAATCCAAGAGCATTGCCATCTACGCGCTATTGCCTATAAAGCTACAAATTCATAGTGACGCTTGACGCTATTTTTCAGCGCCAAACAGATCACGTTACCAAGATTATTCGCAAACAAGCAGTCATACTTCACGCACGTTTTATCATCTGAACGACGCAAATCGTCAAAAATGAATTTCTCAAAATACAAATTGCTTATTTGCGAATAATCTTGATCTCGTGATCCATTTGACGCTGAAAATAAGCGTCGCAATGAATTTCTACCTTAATTTACTTAAAATTCACTCTCTAAAATGCAATCGAGCGAACGCGTTCGCTTCTACTATCTCCCAAATATGTACATTATTTCGACTCGATCTTCGCCGCCTCCTGCGTCTTTTGCTCTGAAATTTCCTGCAGATGCTTCTTCAATTTACTTTTAGGTTCAAGCTTCTCGTGTTTCAGGTGCACGCGGAACATCTTCACGTGTTCCAGCACTTGCTCTAGAAAAAACAATCCAATTCTTTAAACGTCCAGGCGTACCGCGATGTGAGAAACGGACTCTTACCAACGATTTTCGCATCCAGTTTGTACTGCTTGGAAATGGCGTCGGCGTTGTGCTTTATTGGGTCGTCCCGGTGGTTCGCGATGAAGTCGAGCGCCTGGCGCAGGCTGCACTTTCCCTCGGAGATCAGGGATGGCTCGTGAGCGCCGTAATCCGGCATCGGGGGCGACCTCCTCTCTCGGGGCAGCAGATCACTCGCGTCTGGCTTATCAGTGGCTTCCCTCGCCTGCAATCACCAGCGATTCAATGGAACGCCGCCTGTAAAAAGTCTTCGACCACGTTTCCGTCTTCGCGCTTTACCTCCTCGTCGTGGGAGGTGAGGTAGACGCGTTTCAGTCGGTCGTCGAGGGAAGGATCCTTCTTGTTGTGCTTCTCCATGAAGTCGGGATCAACTGGAAGCGCAAAATTCGTCAAATGAATCCTCCGGCGTAAATTTCTGATCGCCGCGTCGTCCGAATCTCACTTTGTCGAACCACCTTCAGCTGCTCCTCGGTCGATTTGAAGTGCGGAGCCGCAACCGGCTTCTCGCGCGAGAGGACTTTGTGCGCCCGTGCCTCGATGTTGTAGGACTTCAACGGCCGAAGCGCGTAGTACCTCAGCGTCGATATCACCTTCCCCATCGCGTCGGGATATCGAGTCTGGAGAATTCGGGCGACGAATTTTGGGATTATATCATCCTCGCGCCGGACACGGCATCATTCGCACTTTGCATAGGTTATGGTACAGCTTCTCTTTTTAGGTTATACGACTTTCGTTCGCGCACGCGCGATCGAACGTAAAAAATTCATGTCTAATTTCATCCAATGTGAAATAGTGGCTCTAATGGAATGGCTACACTGAGATTGGCTAAATTCAAAGATTCGTATAGCCTGATAAGATCATTGGTCTGCTTCAGAGGAGCGTTTAGGAATAGATATACCTAGGTAGGTATATTTAAATACAAATACGTGTAAATGCTTTTATAGAATGATACGAGGCAGTAATACCATCTGGATGAATATACTGTAACTACATCAGATACATTAATCCAGGTGGCACCGCTAGCGATCGCTTTTCGAGTTTCCCTTCTATGTCGAACTGCATACTCGATGCCCCGTCAAGTTTACCCGAGAAAGAGAGAGAGAGAAAAAACGTCTCATCGCACATACCAATCTAATTAATCTACGCCCGCGTAATTAACCGCTATCCAGTTCCCTTATCGGGACGCCCGATCGTGACATCGCAGCAGCCGCGTTTTCGCACGCATTCTCGACGCCGACGATCGAACCCTCGCAAACCGTGACGCGGTGAAACGGAACCCCGCTGTCAACGCGACGCGCTCCAGCTCCTCACTTCGCTCTCCTCGGGCGCGCAGTGCAATACTTACCGGGTGCGACTCATCCGCGCGCGCGTTCCGCGACGCGGCATGTGATCGCCGGGCGGGAAACGCGTCGCCGCGACAGGCGAGACGGTATCGCGCCGACCCGATCGCCGTGCGCGGTCGCGGTCGAAACAACACCGACGACCCGGTCGCGAATGTCGCGACGTCCGACGATCGTCCGTCGCGTCTCACCGATCCGCGCGGACGCGCCGCGAAGATGACCTGAGAGTCGCGCCGGGCAGCATAACTTCTCGCCGACAGCTCCACGCGTCGCAAGATGGTGATGCCTCCGCTGGACGACGGCACCTGGTGCTACTGGCTCGTCTCGGGCGGGACTGTGCTCTCGTTCGTCGGACTGCTCGCCGCGTGCATCTGCGGCTGCCGGCGCAACGAGAACAAGTACGCTTTTTGATTCCTTGTCGTACTAGTCAAAGTTTTGCAGGTTTTTGAGTAACGGGGCGGGAAATCACGTGCGAGACCTAGTAAGGCTCTCTCGGGGTGAAGACGCGGCGCGAGTCGAAAGAATTTGTTGACCTGAGACACTCTGTTGCGAACAGGAGCGAGTTTCTGGGTCTCGCGGGTATGGTAACGATCACGCATCCCGACAACGAAGGTTTCAACAGGCTGCCGACGTCGGACGTCACCCAGCCGTTCGCGCAGGACGCCGTGGACAGCGGAAAAAGGTGTCGAGCGCACAGTCCTCGGGCGCATGGCTGCATGCTGATCTAACACCTGCTCGAAGGGGGGCATTCACTTTCGGGGAGCGTTAATCGCGTATTCCGACTCGCACGCATTCTCCTGGGATACTCCCTCGCGGTTTATTTTGCGAGTCTGGAAGCTTTCGCGCCGCCTTTTAAGGTATTCCTAGCGCTTCGGAGCATATTTCAAAGGTGTCACAGGCGGGCCGCTCATAAATCAGTAATTCTACGTCATATAATATACCCATATTCCCGACAAAACTGCGTCGCATAGATGCACACACTTCACTGTCACCACGTGTATGGTGCAACGTTGCCAATTCTATTTAACGTTATGTTTTATCGCCAAAAAACTACGTTTTGCTGTTTACGAACATCAATATTTTTGTTAAACAGTCGGTGACCTTATATTTTTATGGACTCAAAAAATTCTACGCAGTTTTGTGAAGATATGGAAATGGCTTTATTTAATGCGTATAATTTTTAAACATGTGGATGTCGGCATTAAAATGTGGAAGAGTGGATTCTTCCATAATGTTACATGTTAAATTTTCAAATTTAGAAATCAAAATTCTTTCTTAAATGCCCGGTGACAGAACCTGATTCTTTTCAAATATAATCTTACGATATTAATTTCCATTCTACAAAAAAATTAGCATTCTCTGAAATCTTTCATCTCGCGCTAGGAATACCTTAACTTCTCCTCGTCGTCACAACCGCCGAATCGTCGACTAACAATCGCTTGTCCTTCGCTACGACTTTTAAACATAACCGAGTTCCCGCCAGTCTCGCTTCTTTTCGAGGGGAGTCGCTTTGGATCTCGCCAGGAGCACGATTGTCCCCGGTATCCTAGTCTCACGCACCTTTCGTCGTTTCCTCGCCGCGATTTCAGGTGAATCGGACGGTCGTCTCTCTGGATACCATCTCGAAGTCGTTCTGCTAACGCTATTACACACCCAGGGCTCCCGCTTAATCATTTCTTTTAACGATTGGTCCTAATTGGATTCATGGTTCTTACCGGAAACTAGATTTCCGTTTCTTTAAATCAGATTGCAAAATGCTGAGATTTAAATTACTTAACATGAGATGTAAATTTTAAAGTTACAAAAACATCCTTCATACGCTTAATAAATATTAGTGTTCCATTGTATTATTTTTTAAAATCACTGCATGTTTTTACTTTCTGTTGGATCTCCTTTTTAAATAAAAATTGTCCCTATTTTTTTTGCTCAAAATTCCCCTATTTTCTCTAAAGTGAAATAAATAGGGGCTGTGAAACCTGTAATTTCTTAAAGTTATTAAAAGTTATTTTTTTAAGATTCCTTCCTTTGATTCGTCAAATAATTTCACGGCACCTTCCCGCCGCATAACACTGCAACAATTCGTATGAATTCTCAGTGTTGAGATGCTCATGCTATCAGTGCCCAGACTTTGTAAATCGTTATGATAGCGCATAATGAGCAGTCGGTATCGTAACGCGTGTTTCTTGTAGTACGGGAGAAAGTTCGTTAAGGATTTGTTCATTAAAGATTAATGTAATTTTTTATCTTCCATGCCTCACAATTTTAATGTGCTCTTATGAACAAAAATCATTTCGATTACAAATCTCAATCATTTTCTTTCAATGTTACTTCCTCAAAACTTTACCAGAACTACAAACACTATTACACTGTGAAAAGTTTGAGTAGTAAACTTCATATTACTTTTATGAAATGTTTTAATACAAGTTTATTGCAATTACTATACACGATTGAAACAATTAGATTTATTATAGATATGATTTAAAATTATCGCAAAACCACTCTAAATGTACCAAAATTGAAGCACCTTTCCAGCAAAAACTGTAAAATTCAAAACTCTTTTCGAAAATTACACATAATTCATCGTGATTCACATTATCACGCTTGACTTGCAATTTTATAATACTTTTCTGTAGAAAATGTATAACAAATTCACAAATCCTTTCAGCAGTGTAGACCGCTTTTCCTTATTCCTTCCTAACGCTCGTATGAGGAAAGATTGGTCATTTTTTGGTCATTTCTTTCAAATAATAAGCCATTAAAACTCTCTATTTCTAAACATCCGACTGGATAGGATCCCTGCACTTCCCAGCCGTAAATGTCCAGAGACAAATGTGCAAGAATCGAATTCTTTCTCGGCTCAGAGTCAGCGGCGCGAACAGGAGCCTCCCCGACCTCCCGAAGGACCGGAGCGTCTCCCTGGAGAACCGGGTCGAACCAGCGTCGCGGGACGTGATCTACGAGGCGAACGAGGTCGGCGGCGATCCCTCGGAGCTCTATGCGACGGTTCAGGATAAGAATACGCGTCAGTGTACGCATCGCGACGAACGACGCGATCCGCGACGCGTTTACAACGCGTTAACACCTTCGCTCTTTCGCATTGCAGCTAATTCGAGGAGAAGCGAGAGCGAGGCGCTGAGCGACTCGCAGCAGAATTCTCTGTCGAAGGACGACGTCGCGTCGCCGTACGCGAGGCTGAAGAGTCCGAAGTCCAGCGGCGGTGAGATTTCTGTTACAGGGCTCTCAGTAGGGTCACTTTTCGCACCATTTGTCACTTTTATTTTGAAAGCCACTAATTCGCAGGGGTGGTAGCGGATCACTTTTTTCAATTATTTCATTTAAATTACTTCCTCTTTACGTATTCTGAGAAACAGTCACTTTTTTTCACTTAGTCACCTGATCCATCCGGAAAAATGTTCGTAACGCTGTTGATTATGTCGAGTTCCTACAAAAATTTATCAAATACTTATCAGTTTGGCGGTACGTGACTGTTTCTGCATGTATCATTATCAAAGAGAACTCTCAATGCTATTTTCATTGCTAAAAGTACTGTGAAGATGTGCAATACGGAAACTAATCAGTACCAATCGTCAAAATGTTTATCGGGATGGCGAATGCTTCCTGCGATAAATATCAGGAATATTTCGAAGGTGAGAGGAAGCGAAAACGTGATGATGTTGAGAGGGAAAAGGCAGAAAAGGATGGTTGGACAAGAAAATAAAAAAGGAAAGGAAGGATAGAAAAATAATTACGATCGAAGAGAAGAAAAGCTGAAATATAAATGAAAACGCGATTACGAATAAGGATTTGAAAGAAGAGGCGTTAGCGCAGACTATGTTGGAAAGTTTATCAAAATTACGTGATTTCGTGATGTCGATGATAATAACAATAATGTAACAATGAAAATATTGGCAATGCACCTAAAAATATTTCGGGGGGTATGTTGCAAAGCACGCGGCGACTATTTGACGAGGAAAAGGACAACGAAATTCGGTCTGAAGAATTTAAATGTGAAACCAAAAAAATTAAGTCGAACTTGATTAATATACGTTCATTAAAAAAGTACACGTAGACCGAGTTGTCCTTTGATGTTTCTAATCGTATTAAGTTGAGCGTAGAAATCGGAAAAAAGGTCGTTTTTCTCTTTCGTATTTCTAATCGTATCGAGCTCTGATCGTCAGTATAAATCTGTGATGCGGTTATTAGTCTACAAAAAGCTTTCCTATAAATATTAATCTAATAGAAGACTATTCGGCAAATTGTTTTATAAAATACGTTTCTTCGCAAAAGTTCAAATGTTACGTTTAACGTTTTATAGTTTTAAAAATAAACCACGTTTTGCCGTAGATTCTTGGCTCGTTATCGCTAAAACTCTATTTACTCATTCAAGAATTTCTTAAACGATGATACGACGAATGATGGCTTTCAGTTGCTATTTTAGCCGCAAATTTCACAATTCTCCTCATCATCACCCCTATTTCAGCCCTGCCACTACGCTAAGAGAGCCCTGCTATTAAAATATCGCGACTCTACGCGAGACTGACATGATTTCGTTGCAGACGAGCATCCGTACGCGCAAGTTCAAAGCGTCCAGAAGAGCGAGGCTAATCCGCAAACGAGGTAATCGACTCTCTCGCCATCGAGCGGCGCTTCCGACGCGATAACGAATTAATACCGTCGCTCGACTTCTCCTCGCGACCTACTAACGCTCGCCCCTTAATTTGACTTCTTTCAGGACTCCGACTAGCCACTTAACAGATACTAATACGCCGTCCACGTCGAACGATCACGCGGGAGGCAACCCCGTAGCCCCGCCGAGAACGCGTAGATCATCGTCCCATAATTCTCTGTTAAGCTCGGAGCCGCAGCCCGATATACAGGCGGCCAGCGCGATAACGGGCGGGGTACAGGCCAACCAGGACTTGCCTTACATGACGCCGCCGATCTTGCCGCCGCTCCCGCGCCCGCCGCAGTCCGAGACGCAGCAACAGCAGCAGCACTTCAGCGGCGACTCGCAGGACTCGAGTACGTTAAACGTAGAGTAGAGCGACTGATCGTCGACGGCGGAAGCTTCTAAAACGCGTTCTTCGACTCTTCGCAGAAGGCTACACGAGCATAAGCGTGCGGGAACCGCTGGCCAACATAATCGCGCAGACGAAGGCCGCTCAGCGACAGCCACACCGCGCCCTCATCGATCCGCACTACGCGACGGTCTCCGACGATTCAGGTGCGCTTTAATCGCGTTATCGGATGCGCGTCGATTCGCAGCCGCGACTAGAACTCTAGAGCAGACCGAACGCCTTTCTCCAGACGAAATGTACGCGGCCATCGACGAACAGGAGAAGGTCTACACGAGCGGCAGCGAGACTTACGCGCAGATACGACCGATGACGACGGACACGTCGCGAGTCGCGCCGAGCGAGCAGGCGAGCTCCGGGTTGCCCTGCCACGGTGAAGAGGCGCAGCATCCGTCCGCCCCGCAACCGCCGAGCGTCGACAGCCTCCGCCACGTCGCTCACGCGCATTCCAGACAAGGTACGGACCCTTCGCGATTGATTGCGGGCTTCACGGTGTATCCTTTGTTTTCCTTTATTCTCCTGATTTTTTAAGTTTGCCCTTTTTCATTTTAAAACTCGGGATTTTCCTCTTTCTCCTTTATAATTCAATATTTTTCCTTTAAAACTGCCTATTATTCAGCTAAGCAGTTGAGCTTATCTCTTCGTGGGTCAAAATGGTCAATCTTTCATTTTTTTTGTTTTATAAAACGATTCTCTAATCTCTACTTTATCTTATTTACATCGATATTTCGTTTAAATAATATAACAGGCCTCATAGTGTATCCCTGTTTACCCTAAAAGTGCAGTTCTATTTTACATGGTGTCCAGCGGTCAGGGAATTTCTGGAAAACTTGGAATTATCCGGAAATTATGTGAACCGGGGGAAAAATCAAGGGAATAAAAGAATTTTTTGCAATTTTTTAGAAATGCTCAAACTGAATAAATTTTTAAAAAGTAGGAATTTGTTCCTCTTTTTACCGATAGTAAGAATTTCGATTACCGATGGAAGCAATATAAGTGTATGAAGTGTGCTATGACTAAACGTATATTTGAAATTGTTTCTTATGTTAAAAAAAGTTATTGAACGTTAAAAATGTGATTTGCGCAAATTATAATAAATTGTTTTCTTACTTATTTCTCAACTGGCTTCCCCGTTATATGAACATCCGTTGAATCTATTCATGACTACTTTGTACTGGATCTACTCCCTTAATGGTTTGGGAAAATTTATTACTTTAGACTGGAAATCCTGGAAAAGTCGGGGAATTTTGTTTTCATACTTCGCTGGACAGCATGATCTTAGAACCATACTCTAAAAACACTCTAATATTGTAAAATGTCGCTAAAAGCACTCTATTTTGAATAATTTAAACACGTGGGTGTAAGAATATTCTTACATTCATGACTTATACATAACTTATACGCTAAATAGGAACATAAAATAGCGGAACTTCAGGTACACTGTAGTTTCGTTTCAAAGAACAGAATTCAATTTTATGGATGTAAGGATATTCTTACATTCACACACACACACACATGAATTTGAATTGGGTTTAATCACCGTCAACTGAGTTGATTTCATTCGTATTAATAATGCAAAGTACGGCTTGATATAGTGATACAATGTAGAATGTATATTTTAATTTTTTTTTCCAATTTTTTTTTATTATTACCACAGTGTACCCGCAGTTTCGTTATTTTATATTCCTATTAAATGTATAAGTTATGCTTAAACTGAACTGCGTTTTACTGCTTTATAGAAAGAAAGTATAGGAAATGTATATTATACAAACAAGCCTACAAATAAGATCAACTTAATAGAAACTAAGTAGATCTTATTTTTAAGACTGTTTTTATACTTTCGAAGATGATTACATATTTTATTATTTTTCATTTACTCTATTTTGTCCCTAATTCAAAAAGAAATGTACCCTATTTTCCCTAAATTGAAGTACCTATAGGGATACTGTGAGACTTGATATAAAAGCCTAGTTGAATTAATGTTTTTTAGCCAGAAACTAGAGTCCCATTTCCTTAAATCTGATTAAGATACTCAAGATTTAAGTTAACGATACGAAATATAAATTTTTAAGTTAAAAAATATCCTTCATTCGCTTAATAAATATTACTGCTTTATCGTACACCTTGAAAATCGTTATTTTCAAAACCACCGCACGCGTCTAATTTCTGGTAGATCTCTTTTTTTAAATCAAATTCGCCCCCTTTTTATGCTCAAGTTTCCCGATTTCCCCTAAAATGAAATAAACAGAGGCCGCGAAGCCCGCAATCATTTCGCGTCCAGCGAACTTAACGTGGCACAACTTCCCCGACAGCGTCCTCGTCGAGCGCCACGAGCTCCGTGGCGAATCTGGGCTCGCCGAAGCCGGAGAAGCGCCAGGCGAACTCGCCGCTCCCGCCGCCGCCGGAAGGCGGTGCCGCGCCCGACCTCTACGCCTCGGTGGACAAGCGGCCAAAGAGCGAGGACCGCACGCGCTCCAGCGTCTCCTCGGGCAAGTCCCTGGAGGACATGTACGCGAAGGTGGTGAAGAAGAAGCGCGAGACCGACGAGGAGCAGCCGGACTCCGGCCACGGGACGACGACGACGACGAACAGCTGCGAGCTGCCGCTGGCCAGCAGGAAACTCAGCCTGGTGGAGATGAGTCGCGTCTCCTGGTCGAGCCACGACTCGGTCGAGATACAGAAGAAGCGCGACTCCGATCCCTTCCACTTCTCCGCGGTCGCGCTGTCCTCCGTCGTCGTCGTCAATAACAACAACTGCAACAGCTTCCACGGCGAAGCGGACGCGGAGTACGCGAAGCCGAAGGCACCGCCGCGGAAGGGCGGCGGCGGCGGCGGCGACGCGGATCTCTCGCGCCTCTCGTCCGATCCGGGCTACGAGGCGGTCGGCTCCAAGGGCAAGATCACCTCGAGCCTCGACCCCAACTACGAGGTGCTCCGGCCGCAGCGTCCCTCGCGCGACGAGTCCTCGCGCAATCAGGGAAACGCGGCCGTGAGGAACGGCACCGACGCCTACGCCACGCCGTTCACCCATCGCCAGGTGAGCAACGCCAGCAGCGAGGACCCGGGCTACGAGAAGGTGCGCCTCCGCCGGAGAACGGCCGATCTCGATCCGGACACCGACTCCGAGCCCAACTACGAGAGCATGCCGCACGACTCGGGCGAGCCGAACTACGCGTCCGTCTGCCGGCCGGGCGACAGCGACACGGACCCGAACTACGAGTCGGTCAACCAGGGCGACCCGAACTACGAGAGCGTCCGGTACGTGAGCGTCACGCAGAGCGAAGAACCGCCCTACGAGCAGGTGAGGAATCGCGCGGCGGAGGAGCTCGACCCGAGCGGCTACGAGAGGATCAGGAAGAAGCCGCACCGCGGCAGCGGCAGCGATCCCGACTACGAGAAGATCAAGCTCAACTACTTCGCCGAGCGGACGAACGACGAGGAGACCACCGACGACGAGCAGTACGTCCAGGTCTAGCGCGACGCCTTCTCGCGGATAGCGTTTTTTATTCGCGGGTCGATCCCCGCGGTCGAATCGCATCGGTACGGTGCAGCTGCCGATACTTCGTCTCGCAGCCTCTTCCGGAGCTTCTTTGAGTCTTCCCGGTTCGTCGACGTCGCGCGTCGACGACGTTAAATCGCGTTCCCCGGCGCAATCGCAGCGCCGGATCGGACGCCTTGGAAGGGGAGGAGGAGACGCGCGTTCGCGAACTACGAGGATAAGACTGATTTAATAGACGATACAACGAGAGAAGTAGCGCGCGTCCTGCCTCTTTGAATGCAGCGGCTGTCGATGCGGTTCGCTCCGAGGGGCGAGGACTCTTCCAGGAAGATCCGCGAGTGTCGATCTTCTCGAAGTTACCGCGACGCTCGACCGACGAGCGGAGCTTTTGTAGATCACACGGCGTGTCGCGTGTTGCGGAGGAGAAAGTAAATTATTTATATTTATTTATTGTCGATTTAGGGGGACGCGTCCCGTTGCGCGCTTCGCGGTCGATGCGCGGCCACGGGCTGGAAAGTATAGACGGTTGCCTTTTTATAATTAGTTGGTCGGATGTTGAGAGGTGGTGGTTCTCGTCTGCGCGGCGTCCGGGAATAACGAGGAATGATAATAATTAACTCTGGAAGCCGCGCGCGACGCGGCAATCGGAAACTATGTATTTCCCAGCGTCACGGATATTCTATCGCTGGTGGGTTTTTAAACGTGAGGTGAATATCCTGATTTTTCTGAACAAATCTTCAAATATCTCTTTATTAACTTATCGTACACTGTTAACGTGAATATCTTTATAATCTCTTATATTAGTTAGATAAATATTTCTGTTAATCGAAGGCATATCAGTGTTATACTTTTATTAATAGAACTAAATAATATATAAATGGTTAGGGATTATCTTACCAGCCAATGAACAAATTATTATCACGCTCTCATTAGCTTCGGCGGCGTTTGCCTCGGCTAATGAATGCGCGAGTTTCAAAAAGTTACCAGCGACGGAATCCGTGACGCCGGAAGCACGATTCGATGTTCGCGTCGAGGCGATATCATCGACCCTCGTTACTAGATTTGGGCGCTTTCGCTGGAATATTTTTGCTAATGAATCGACGCGAAAACTTTACGCTCTAGGATTGGGACGTGCGCTTAGGATTCTCCACTTTGCATTAACAAATTTCAGGCTTCACAGCGTGTTCCTTTATTCCCCTTTTTTTTTCACTACAAAACTCGGGATTTTCCCCTATAATTTGAAATTTTTCCTCTGAAAGCACATATTATTCATTTTCTCAGCTGAGTTTGTTTTTTCACCTTTTCAGATTACGTGATAAGGGGAAGAATAGTCTTTTCTTTTACTAAAATGATATCAAAACCCCTGCTTTATCTAGCTGCATCAATATTTCCTTTCAAATATGATAACCTTCATGAATTACTGTTTCTTATCGGCAAATAGATTTGACATATGATTCAAATTTTAATCGCATAACGTACAACATAAATTTCTAAGTTGCAAGAACATCATTCATTCACTTGGTAAATATTGATGTTTCGTTCTGCACCTTAAAAATTTGTATTTCTTCAACCACTGCACATTTCTAGAAAATCTCATTTCTGAGAGATCTTTCTTCAATCGAAATTATCCCCTTTTTTTTCGTCAAAATTCCCCTATTTCCCCTAAAATGAAATAAATAGGGGCTGCGAAGCCTGAAATCTCCGCGATCGAGATAATCCTACACGTTCTTCACAACGACATCGAAACTGTGCCACTGTCAGTATCATATTTTTTAATACATTCGTACATAGCTTAATCGGGCGCGCCTTGGTCGGGGGCGCGTTTACGACTCTAGACTTACTGATCCAGGATTTCTCGCCGACGAACGTCCGCGGGTACAGCTTAGGCGTAAGTTTGTATATCCTTTTTGTAGTTCGAGAAGTCCGCGGAGCCGCCGCTCGACTCGGGCGACTTTATCGGGTTTCGATAAAAGGAAACGAGGTGCGAGCAAGGCGGTCCGGTTCCCCGCGATGCGTCGCACTCGCGCGAGACGTCGTCGGGAAGCGCACAATAAATTAGAATTATACCGCGTTGTACAAAAACCTTGATTTATACCATCGCCGCCCCGATTTCAGGCGGCGAGTTAACGACATTTATATACATACTAATTCGAAGCAAATTTATTAATAAATTGAGTAACTAAAACGCGGGAGATAGACATAATCCTTTTTCCTCCTCGAGTTAAAATAATATTTAAAAGTCATCGGATCGGCGATCATTTCTTTCCAGTTGCTGCTCAAGTGTCCGGGAGCTTCGCGTCGCGTAATATCCGCACCGCCTGAAAAGCCCCGAAAACGGTAAGAGATAACAGGCCGATTTCCAGACTCCACACAGCCCGTATTTATTACATTTTCGAGGAAATAGGGGAAATTTGAGCAAAAAAGGGGAGAATTTTGATTAAAAAAGATCTACTAGAAATGATAAACGTGCAGAGGTTTTAATCCTTTCGCTCCTGTGGACGAGTTAACTTGCGCGACATTTCCACCGTCAAATGCTTATCTTGCAAACGAATCGAGGTAGAATAAAACTTTAATGTACGAGTTTTTTAATTTTTGTTATGTGCGATGATATGTCTTAAACAAATTTAGAAAAAGAAGTCTTATTTTAAAAAATTAGGTAAAAAATTTTTGATACTATTTTCAACAAATTTGGTTAAGGCATTTTATTGCACATGTAAAAATATAAAAACTCGTACATTAAAATTTCTATCGCACCTCGTTTCATTTGCGAAATAATCATCTGACGGTGAAAATTTCGCGCGAGTTAATTCGTCCAGAGCGTAAGGTTTAAGAGATAACAATTTTTAAGATATACAATAAAACGCCAATATTTATTAAACGAATGAAGGATGTTTTTGTAACTTAAAGATTTATATCTCATGTCGAGTAACTTAAATCTGAGTTTAAATCTGAGTATCGTGATTTGATTCAAAGAAATGGGAATTTAATTCTTGATAAGAAACATTAATTGAACTAGGTTTTTATATTTTAAACGAGACATTGATGCGAATAGATAAAGTAGAGATAATAGTACCATTAAAAAAAAGAAGAATTCTACCATTTTGACCCTTTCCACGTAATCCGAAACGATGAAAAGATAAACTCAACCGAGAAGCTGAATAATAGGTGGTTTCAGAGGAAAAATATAGAATTGCCTATAGAGGAAAAAGGGGAAAATCCTGAGTTTTAGAATGAAAAAGGGCAAACTTAAAAAATAGGGGACACGTGAAGCCTGGGTTTCGTTGTTTCAATCGCGACAATCCTCCTAAGATATATGTGTAATACTCACGTGCGAAACTGTGAGTATTCCCTTCGTCGACAGGCCCGCCAAGTCGTCCATCACCTTCGACATCTCGAATTTATCCCTCATCGCCTGCCGAAATTTGATCACGCTGACACATCGCTCTACGAGATGAAAGGGAGAAGCAGAACGAAAGCTACTCACTCGCAACACGTCGTCCCTCTCGCGCTCGCCGAGGAACGGCAGGAGGACCGCGGCGAGATGAGGCTGACGACAGTGGAAGCAGCGCGCGATCATATCCCGGAAGCGCAGCCTCCCGACGACGGGACACGCGTGCAGGAGGCTCAGGGCCTCGACGCACTCGTCGATCTGCTCCGCGGACGGCGACGCGTCCATCCGCTTGAACGGTTCCCAGAGGACCGTCTGCCAGGCGGAGACGTATCCGGCGCTGGTGAGGATGTGGCTCGCGGATCCCAGCGCCGGAAATGCTTTCTTCAGTTCGTCCACCTGCGAGGAGAGTCGCGTTAACACCGCTCGATCGAACTTGGGAGGGATTCGCGAGGATCGTCGTACCATTGATAACTCGGCCATCCGAGCGAGCGTTGAGTCCCAGAGCGAGTAATCCTGCACTCCGAAGTCCGCGCAGATCCACAGGATGAGAGCGAGCGCGCGCGGCGAGTAGAAGTGCGTCTTGCGCAGCGCCCGCGCGAGTCCGCTCTTCGAGCAGGCCTCGAAGCCGTGCACGTTGTAGGCGAGACCCAGCGCTTCCAGCTCGCTCAAATAGCGCAGCGACGTCGCGTAACGCCTGCCGACGCGTCGGAGAATTAGTCGCAGACGATAGATAGAAGCAATTGATTAACTACTTGAGAACAAAGTCGGGCTTCACGGTGTAGGGACAAAGCAGTTTTAGTACGCTACCACCCCTGAAATACTTACAACTAACTATACAACAATAAAAAAGAGAAACAACAGCTATTATAGACGACACCAGCCGACGAAGACAACTCACTCAATGCTGTCCAAGCTGCGCTTGGTGAGGTGCTGCAATCCCGCGGGATCCGTGATGCAGCGCAGCACCTGGAGCGCGCGATAGCGCATGCCGGGCCCGAAGTCGTTGTCCGTGCCCTCGCCGAAGCTGATGTTGATCAGGAAATTGGCCGCGGTCTCGGTGTCCTGACACTCGAGGACGTAGCAGGCTCTGCCGAGAGGGCGAGGGATCGACGATTAAACGAGACTCGGGGGAAACTTTCCGTCGACTCGCACCTGAGCAAGTTGTCGTCCGCGACGGCGCTCTCCGCGAGCGTCGGGGTAGCGCAGCGGAACGTCTCGGTGACGCTGTCGCTCAGCTTCGCCTCCCCGTCCTCGGGGCGCAGCCACTCCTGCAGCAGCTCGTGGCGCAGCTTAACCACGTTCACGGAGAAGAGCTCGCCCAGCGCGTCGACCGCGGCATTGACGTCCGGGCCGCGCGGCGTCGCGCCTCGCACCCTCGCCGGGATGCTCTCGTCCGCGTACAACTCGCGCGCCAGCTTCTCGGGGTGCATCGCGAGGCGCAGGTATTTCTCGTCCGTTAAGCCGTGGATGTGGAGGATGTGGCGCGAGGTGAATTGCAAGTATTTGTACTTGATTTTCTGAAGGAGGAATATAATACGCTCGTCGTGAAAAATTATCGCGACAGCTTCCGACGAAGATTGGCGACTCACTTGGATCATCCCGTCGTCGAGGCCCTCCGATTTGCGAGCGCGCTGGGCGTACGCGTAGCACTCCTGCACGGCGGCGACTTGATCGGCTCCTGATAAAGAGTGACGAAGAATTTTATATTTTACTCGACACTGCGCTGAGAGAAATAATTAGCAGTATCGAAGAAATACTTCTTGAACCAAGAATAATTACTATGAGGCGAAGCTTACTCGCGGGGAAAGAAACTTCAATCGCTATTATCTCATTATTTACGAATTTTTCGCCTACATTTAATATAAGATTTTGTTATAGATAAAAATGTAATCTTCGAAAAAGTATTATGTAAACGTGAGCAAAAAGTTCATCTCACAAATGTTTAAGAATACAAATTCTTGGACAAAGAATGCATATTCTTAATTCAAGAATACCTTCATTGGGACAAGAAATTCTTCCTCTGCGAAAAAAAAAACAATTACACGAGCCTATCAAATATTTTCCCGCAGGAAGAAAACCATGGCTTGATTCTGGAATTTTATCATCATTTTTTTTATCTTAGAAAAGATTTTATCAGCAAATAATTATTTCTCCCAGTGTATCGAAGCCTAAGCTGTCTTACATTAAGCACAAAGGAGGTAACTGAAATTTCAAAACGGGTGAAAAAAATATACTTTAGAAATGGTGAAGATACCGAAATTGGAGAAAAAGAAAAATGCCATAATATACTAGTTCTTATTTAGAATTTCATAACAATTCTCCTTTTTATTAAATATTTTATCTCAACCATTTTAAAGCTTTTTCCTCGCTTGTTTCGTAAAGCCATTTACAGGCTTCATAGTCCCTATTTATTTTATTTCAGGGGAAATTTTGATAAAAAAAGGGGACAACTTTGACTAAAAAAAAAGATCTCTCAGAAATTAGATTTTCCAGAAAAGTGCAGTGGTTTGAAAAAATAAAAAATGTTAAGGTATACAACGAAACATTATTTTTAAGTGGGTGATGGATGTTTTTGTAACTTAAAAATTTATATTATGTTGCGCAACTTAAACCTGAGCATCACAGTCTGATTTGAGGAAAAGAGACCATTTCTTAGTTCTAGTTTCTGATAAAAAACATTAATTCAACCAGGTTATTATACTTTAAATGAATTATCAATCCAGATAGATAGAGTTTGTCGTACCATTTTCACCCTTTTCACGAAACCCGAAATGATGAAAAGATGAACTCAACTGAGAAGGTGAATAACAGTTGTTTTTGAGAGGAAAAATATTGAATACAGGGGAAAAATCGCCAGTTTAAGCGTGAAAATAGAGGAATAAAGGGAAACAGGGGACACACCGTGCGGCAAACGCGAGATCTATTATACCTGGCGGAGTATTGTTAACGACGTGATACAGAGCAGCCGTTGCGTAGTACAGCGCCTCGGGGCCGGTCATCCGATCGAGGCACCTCTTCACGTCCTCCAGCAGCTCGCCGTTGCGGGGGTAAAGCGACCAGCCGTCGTCTCGCGGCGCGTTCTTCCAGGCATGCGACAGCGAGTTCTTCACCGCCATCGTGCAGATGACGTGCACCTGCAGATCCAGCGCCGGCGATATCGTCAGCCACTTCTCGTAAGTCGCGAGGCTCAGCTCCGGCTCTATTATCCTCCACTGGTCGACCTTCGGCAGGAAGGGAAGCCTCGACTCGGAGATCGGCGGGAGCGCGCCGCTCTCCGGGCCGAGCTGCGACCACTCGTCCTGCTCGATCTGCGTGGGCCTGCCCACCCGCGTGTAGCTCTTCAGGAAGGTGAGGTGGTTGATCATCCGGCTGTTCTTGTCGCCGAGCAGCTGCAGTATCGCGAGGAAGACCTCGTAGTGGTAAAAGTTGACGCGCGACCAGAGCGCAGCGAGGCACCTCTCCGCCGCCGCCCGGTCGCCGATCCTCGCGACGACGAGCTCGCACCGCGCGCGCAGCTCGTCGACCGCGCCCTCGTCGACCACCCTCGCGCCGACGAACGCGGGCGTCCACCGCCTCAGCAGCACCTGCAGGTACAGCATGTAGCAGTCGTCCGGGTCGAACTCGAAGTCCGCGCAGAACTCGTCGATCAGCCGCGGCGTCGCGTCGTCCCGGCCGGAATTCATGACGCGCTCCAGAATCGCCTGCAGCTTCTCGGTGCTGTCGATGCCGAGGTCGCGGACGTCCTTGCCGGGCACGCCGCACTCGGCGAGCCGTCGCGACCAGTAGTGCCGCTTGCCGTGGAAGCGGAAGTACCGCGTCCGATCGTCGTTCCCGATCAGGCGACAGTACTCGTGGCCCAGCGCGCAGGCGGCGCGATGCCTCGCGTTGTCCGTCCGGTAGATCTTGCACGCGGTGCCGAGCCACTTGAGCGCGCCTTCCTCGCCGAGCGTGAAGAGGCAGCACAGGCCCAGCTGCAGGTCGAGGGAGCGCGCGCATATCAGCTTCCGCAGCAGCGCGACCGCGCAGCGCGTCAACGCCGCCCCGGTCTCGACGAGCGTCTCGCGGCTCGCCGGCAGCGACGAGCAGCCGCAACTGAGATGCAGCGCCTCGACGATCCGCAGCGTCGCGTAGGCGCCGTGCTCCGGCTGGAGGCTCCTCAGCCGCTGGAGCAAGCACTCGGGCGGGACGCGGACTTCTTCCGCGGGGGAGATCGACTCGGCGACCCGGAAACCGCCGCGATTCGCGTGGAATCGCAGGGAATCCTTGAGCAGCGGCAGGAGCGTCCGCCTGCCGCACACCGCCGCGTCCGTGTAGACGTTGTAGAGCCTCCAATCGGTCCGCGGCTCGATCTCGGGCTTCCAGTCGACGCCCTCGGCCTCGTCGATACTCGCGACGCCGTCGAACAGTCGGGTCCACGTCAGCAGCGACAGAATCGCCGGCAGCTCTCGCGCGCGACAATATCGCAGCGCGGCGACGCACAGATTCTTGGCGATCTGCGCCACTTCGGGGTCCTCGTCGGCGAGCGATATCGCCCCGGCGCACGCCTCGATCGCGTCGCCGCACTCCTCGGCCGACAGCAGGCCGCTTCCCTCGAGCCGGGCGACGCAGCGCTTCGCGACGGCGACGCTCTTCGTCGTACTCGTCAGCGCGGCGAGCGCCCGCGATCGCCGCAGCTGCAGGAGGTCCGCGAGCCGCTCGAGTCGCCCGAATTCGGAGTCCGCAGCCGCGGCGTCGCTCTCCATCGCGTCGCTCAGCCTGTCGACGTAATCGAGGAGGATCTTCTCGCGGCCGGCGTGATACGGATCGCCGGTGATACCGAACTCCTCGGAGAGGCGGTGGAGCGTCTTCAGCTGTGAGACGAGGCGAGCGGCGTCGCAATTCGACAGCGAAGCGTTCTTCTTGGAATAAACGTCGCGCAGCTTCGCCTCCACGAGATCCAGCACCTCCGCGTGGTGCTCCAGTGAGGCGTCGATCATCCGCGAGCGCAGGGACGCCCAGACGTAATAGACGACCTCCTTGCAGCAGTCGACAGCCACGTCGCCCGTCAAGTCGTTCACGAGGTTCATCGCCCCGTCGATATTCCCCGTGGTCAGGTAACGATCGACGCACATGGAAAACGCGGCGCGCCGCAGGGACGCGTTGTTCCTCGTCAGCTCGCGGATGTCGTCGAGCATCTCTTGCCGATTTTGCGCGAGGATGTAGCAGATCAATCGGCGATTCACGTCGATGCGCTGATAGCCGTACTTCTTCAGGACGATCTTCACCGCGACGTAATTGCTCTCCGCGCGGATCTCCGCGACGAGGCGATGATCGACGACGCAGCTCGCCTCGGCGAGGGCGGAGATCGTCGGGCTCCAGGGCACCGGCGCGTTCTGCAGTATTTTCAGGACGTGCCGCAGTCGACTCTGAAATCGCAACGTGGATTGAATCGTTCTTCGATCGAGTGTGGCCAATCTCTCACCTCCAAGCTGTGAATGCAACCGACGACAACCGCCAGTCTCGCCTCCCAAGGCGCTTCGTCCCAGAACCACCAGCCCTTCGAGCTGCTCAGAGTTTTCTGCGAGAACGAGGAAACGAGTGAGCGATCGTTCGGACGGGAAATGAAAGGTGAGAACGAAAAGGCGAAATTGTGATAAAAGTTCCAACGCCTGTAAGAAAGTGACTAAAAGTGAGAAAAGTCGGCCGCTACCAGCCCTGCTATACCTATACTGCCCAACTATGGAGAAAGGCAGTAACCAGCAAAACAAATCGAAGTGCGTTTTTTGGTACCATTGAATATCTTGAATTATTTTGTACCCAAATTTCGTACCCTTTTGCAGTGTTGAAGCTAGGTTTTATTAGTAATCTGTCTTGGAAACCCTTCGGCTAAAGGCGTCGAAGTTAAAGTTGATTTTCCACAAATTTGTCGGTTAGCAGTTACTGCCTTTCCCCATAGTTGGGCAGTATACGTCTCCGTTGACTGTTATACATTGATTGATACATTCTTATGAATAAGATTTACGAATAGGAAAAATTCTTCATCCAATACAGAAATAGGAAATTTAAATAACATTTTAAGAAAAAAGTAAAAAAAAAAAAGGAATTTGGCTTTAAAAAAAAAGGACCAAGCCCCTAAAAAAGTGAAAAACTGCGAGCCCTGAACGAGGAAAGGCGAGCGTCCCCACCTGAATGTACGTGACGAAGACGTCATCGTTCTTCAGCGTGTTCTCGAGCATGTACCGCCGCAGGAAGGCGTCGACGAAGCGCGGAATCTCTTCGACGCGCACTTTATCGAGCAGTGAATGAGCCACGTCAATCGGCTCTCCCGTGTAACTTCCCAAGGGCAGCGCGACTCTGAAACCCAATCGAACTTCCGCGTAAGAATTCCTCGTGACGAATTCTCCGCAATCAACCACCGATCCACCGACCTGTGATCGATCCTCAGCCGCTTCAAATCCTCGAGCGCGCGAACGACGCTCGTCAGACGGCGAAGCGGCGAATCCTTCGCGGTGTACTCGCGCTGCAGCAGGAAGCAGTGGGACCTCTTCGCGCTCAACAGCGCTATCAGGCCGTTCGCGAAGTCCAGACCGATTTGGGGCCAGTGTTCGCGGTGGGACTTCTCCAGGGACTCGGTCTTTCGGCAGCCCCACGCGACGAGCGGCGAGAAGGAGGCGGGCAGGACGGAGAGGGTCGACGGCACGAAGTGGCGCAGCCAGGAGGACAAGCGCGAGGGCGGTATCTCCCACGGAATCGAATCCAGGATGTCTCGTACCGTGTTTACCGTTAATTTCGGTAGCATGTCGGAGAGGTGTCGCACCCAGATGAACGCCGCGGCTTCGAGTTCGCCCTGCGCAATAAGAAGATCGCATAGGGTCGTGCCACGCCGAATCTAAAGCTTTTTAGAGTAAATTTTCAATTTTCATTGCATTGCAAATACGTAGAAAATATCAAAGTTATAACACATTATTGTTATCAATTGCATTGCACATACGTATGCGAAACGATTTTTGAAAAATATATAAGTTATAACACTTGGAAGTTTAATGATTGAAAATTAGAATATAAAATTATAAATAATTTAATATATAATTTATAATTTGTTGTAATTTAAAGTTATAATTTGTAATTATTAAACTCCCAAGTGCTTTTATATTTTTCAAAATTTTCAAAAATCGCTTGGCATACGTAATAATAAAGTTACTAATTAAGCATTTTTTAAATATAAAAATTATAATACTTGGAAGTTTTTGTATCAAAAACATGGTGATTTTATAAACAAATCTGTAACTATTAAAATTCTATCATTAAAACAAATCTATCACTTTTTAGAATAAATTTTCAATTTTCTTCGAATTTGAATATTTTTTTAATCAATTGAATTGCAAATACGTATGCCAAACGATTCTTGATAACTGTTATATTTTTCAAAATTTTCAAAAATCGCTTGAGATACGTATCTGCAATGCAATTGATAACAGCATCAAAACTTGAAGAAAATTGAAAATTGACTCCAAAAAGTGATTAATTTTGCTCAGAGTAAATTTTCAATTCTCTTCTTTGGATATATTGTTATCAATTTTGAATGGATAATACGTATGCCAAGCGATTTCTGAAAATTTTGAGAATTATAAAAATCATAACACTTGGAAATTTTTGGAATCAATTTGTTTCGAAAAATCATTCCATTAAAAACAAAAAGTCGCAGCATAATGGAATTTTGCATACTCGTGCGGAAACGCTTAGATTTTATGCACAAGAAAAAACAAAGAAATGTGAAGAAAATTAATAG
The DNA here is from genome assembly GCA_963678675.1 of Xiphydria camelus. Classification (NCBI taxonomy): domain Eukaryota; kingdom Metazoa; phylum Arthropoda; class Insecta; order Hymenoptera; family Xiphydriidae; genus Xiphydria; species Xiphydria camelus. The sequence goes on from OY783200.1 coordinate 4,771,859, forward strand.
GTAATTCACGCCTTTTTTTAAGCAAATAATCACTATCCGACGTACGCAAATCCACTCACCAGTCTCAAGTGCTTCTCGCACTCGCGCATTAAATCCGCCTTCGAGAACTTCGTCCACTCGTCGATCGCCTCCTCGGCGCTCGGCACCGTCGCCCGGATCAGCTCGAAGGTTTCCAGCCGCAGCAAGGCGCCGTTTATACGCGCGAGAAGGACGCGCGCACTTTCATCGTTTGTTTTCTTGAAGAACAAAAAGGGAAACGATAAGACGCGACGTTTTATTCGAAGAGCTCGCTCCAATTACCTCGACGCACTCGACGAGCCTCTTGCGCGCGTACGTCAGCGCGTCCCTCGCGCCACTGCAATCGGACGCGAAGACCCTGGTGCAGCATTCGTACACGTACTCGACGTCCTCGATCTTCTCCAGCATCTCCACGAGTTCGCCAATCCCTGCCGCGTGGTCTCGGCTCATCAGCGCCGCGATCTTCGAGCGATAGATCGCCTGCGGATCGAGACGATAGTTCCTCGCGAACTCCGCGGCCTCCTCGTACTTGCCGCGCCTCAGCAGTCGCTCCAGCCGGTACTCGGGAAGGCTCTCCGCGATCGCCTGGACCCGAATGGCCTTGACCGTCTCCGGAACGTCGCTCAACCCCTCCAGGAAGATCACGTCCTCCATCGAGCCGTCCTTCACCGCGACCAGATACGTCTTATCCGTCACCGACATCTCGAACTCCACGGCGAAGTCTGCGAGAGTCAACGAAGGCTTGAAAGTTCGACGCGCGCTCGGAGAGTTCAATGCCGCGGTCAATGCGTGAGCGGAGACTTCGATGCCGGAGACGATATGCTCACCGGGAAAGGAGAGAAGTTGCAGCACAGCCGCGGAAGAGGGTTCACGCGGGGCGATCAACGCCAGGATCCGAGGCTCGTCGTCCGGCTTGTCCTGGATCGTAACGAAGTCGGTGATCGGCCCGTCGAACACCTTCCGCGCCAGCAACGTCCGCGGGCACACCACGTTCAGCTTGCCGTCGTCGCGGAGGCATAATATCGCGCTGTATGGAGAAAAATTATTGTGGAAATAGGGCTTCAAGGCTGATAGTGGTCTAGCAGTTTTAGATAAGTGAGAAAAAATTATATTCGCCGTTAAAAGTGACGTAAAAAGTGACAAAAAATGCCCACGGGTAGAGTACTAATGTAAGTATTTTTAGAAGCATTGAAAATATCTTCATTGCTGCATTATTGTCATTAGCGTCGATATCATTAAATCACATTATTTGGATAAACTTCTTAATATCGTGAGTAATAATGAAATGGCAAAAATAGTCGGTTTTAATGACTTATTTGAAAAAAAAAAAGAAACCAAGTGAAGGAATAAGAAAAAGCGGTCTAATGGCGTTTGTAATAAATTCGATAGAGTTTTGAGGAAATAATGTTGAAAGAAAATCGTTGAGATTTGTAATTGAAATAATTCACATCAAAGATAATAAATTTAATAACTCTTTAATGGAGAAATACCTCAACAAATCTTTTCTCGCACTGCAAAAAACACGCGAAACGATATCGATTGCTCGTTGCGCACTGTTATATCGATTTACAGAATCTAAATAATAAACATAATGACTGAATGATTTCTAAAAGTAAAAATGACTTTTTATTGAATTGATTGAAAGAACTGACCAATGATAAAAAAACAAAGTAGGAGTCCTTTAGAAACTGCTCGCGCGAATCGCCGAGGCGCGATACTCACTCGTAACCCTCGAAAAACTGCGCCTTGACGTATCCGTAGGGCAAAGCGTTCAAGCGGCAGGACAGGTCGTCCGGCCACGTTCCTATCGCCTCTCTGCCGATCGTTATCACTGTCAAGGCACCGTGGAGCGTGCCGACTTCCACGGAAAACTATATCAAAAGGAAACGCGTCGCTATTTTTCTTACATTCTCCGCTAGTGATCGTAGGCTTCACACAGCCCCTATTTATTTCACTTTAGGGGAAACGGGTGAAATTTTGACAAACAAAAACTTGGCAATTTTGATTAAAGAAAAAGAGATCTTCCAGAAATTAGAAACGTGTAGTTGTTTTAAAAAATAACAATTTTTAAGATATACGGGGTAAGGCATTTAATCTTTAAAACAATTAACATGTTTTAGAGTAATATGTATCTTATAAAAGTTGTTTGCTTTAGAGGGGGAAAAAGAACTGTACATTTTATTTTTCATTTAGTAGATATTTTCAAGGCAATTTAAGATCAACGTTTTGTCCTTAAGTGGAAGAAAAAATAAAGAAATAAAAAACCTTTCAGATAAAAGTTGCCTGTTTTTGCGCGTAGATTAAGAATTTATTGAAAATAAATATAGGCTTTCATTTAAAGAAAACTGCGTTGACCTTAAAATGGCCTTGAATGCGTCTAACAAACGAAAAATAAGACATACAGCTTTCTTTCCCCCTCTAAAGCAAATAACTTTTATAAGACACATATTTTTCTAAAATGCCTTATTTCACAGATATTCATGTGTTTCACCTTAAATTCTTCACCCTGTATAACGAGACACCAATATTTATTAAGCGAATGAAGGATTTTTTTGTAATTAAAAATTGCTATTTTTTAAAGCCCCTTAACGTTTCTAATTTCTAGTACTTACATCTCCTTTTTTAATCAAAATTGTCCCTGTTTTTTTGCTTCAATTTCCCCTACTTCTTCTAAACGGAAATAAACAGAGACTGTGAAGTCTGTTAAAGGGAAAATATCGAATCATAGGAGGAGAAAAGTGGAAATCGCGAGTTTTAGGATAAAAGGGAAACTTATAAAATAGAGGAATAAAGGGGAATAGGGAACATACTGCGAAGCCTGCGATCGAGAAGCTTACCACGTCGCTCAATGACGTTCTCGCCTCCTCCACGCAGCGAATCTCCTCCACAGCGTCCTCGACATTCGCCTGGTCATCCTCATCGAGCACCAGGCGGATCCGCGACGCGGGGAAGTCCGTCACTCTGCCAAACGCAGACTACTTCACGAATTCGTCTCACAAAATCCATCTTTAAGAACTTAGAGTTCTCATACCTATATATCGTCCCCTGGCTGGACACGAGAGCAATATCCCATGTTTGCCCGACCCTCGACTGCGGAAACACCTCGACTATCTTCTCCGCAGCCGCCGCGTTTATCGGCACATCGCTAAAAGCATTTACACCCTTCGATCTCCAACGATCAACGCGTACCGAGGCGACGATTACGAGACGATCATGAGACTCACACCGACGCGACGACCCTCCCTCCGGCGTGCAAATAAAGGTAGTACAGAGTGCCGTCCTCCAGAACAATAACGAGGAACGCGCCCTCCTCGCAGACACAGTAACACGAGACGAACGACTCGAAGCTGACGCTCAGTGTCACCGTTTTGCAAGTCTCGTCTGCGAATATCGTCACGGACTTGTCCACGATGACATAGAGTCTCGAGTGTTGGATGGAGGCGAGCACCCTCGGATTGCCTGCGACCTGATGGCGCCATCGAAGATTAATTTCTCAATTTCTTCGCACTTCTTACGGCATTTTACGTTTGGAAGAAAGAAATACGGAGACATATATTCTCGGAGAGAAGAATTCTTTAATGGAAATTCGTTCGTCGAGTTAAACGAGCAAAAGTACAAATTCATGCTGACGCTCAACACTTGTTTTCGGCGTTAAACAAGTCACCTGATCAAGATTATTCGCAAACAAACCGTTCTTATTTCACGCACGTTTAGTCATTTAAATGATGCAATTTGTCAAAAATGAACTCCGCTTGATATTAACTGATTATTCGCGAATAATCTGTCGCGTGACCAATTTGACGTTGAAAATAAGCGTCGAGTGTCACCGTAAATTCGTACCTTTTAAGAATCTTCCGGAGAGTACCTCCGCATCGGACTGGATCGTAGCGAGCGTCGAGGTCTCGTAAATGGAGCCGTTGCTCTCGGCGATCTTCCTCGTGCCGAAATTGACGGTCTCGTCGTCCGCGTCGAAGCCCGACAGCACTTTGTTCCACAACACCATAGCCGACGCGTCGTTCCGCGGCTCTCCGCGAACAATTTTACGATTATCAAGCGAAAGACGACTTATACAATTTGACAGTTGCGACAGGGCATTTAAATTCAAGTCGGAGCGCTTCGCGGCGTTCGGAAACTCATCGCACGACGATCGGAGCAACGTGATTGGTTGAAGGTGAGTCACTGGTTTTCGAACAATGTTATTGGCGCGCGCCGAGAGTCGCGGCCGTGCGAACAAGGCACATCGTGTCGCGCAGAGCGAAGATTTGTTCAATGTAGAGTTTGAGAGGTTTGAGACGAGCGAGGAAGTCGAAGTTATCCCAACCTTTGACAACATGGGCCTGCGAGAAGAGCTCCTGCGTGGGATTTACGCTTGCGGTAAGCGGATGATCTAGTTTTTTCAGTACCGCTCTCGACATAAGTCCCTTTTCCAGACTTCGAGAGACCTTCCGCGATACAACAACGCTTATTCAGCTTTTTGGTTGAATCGACCTTCCTATCATTTCAGATTACACAAATAGAATTAAAATGGTCAATTTTTCTTTTTTCTTTTTTTCGCTTAAACAGTATTATATCCAACCCACATCAACATTTCCTTTAAAATATCATATAAGACATAGACTTACTCGCCAGGAAAGAAACTGTAATCATTATTATAACATTATTTATATAAACTTTTGATCTATATCGATATAAGACTTCATTGTAGATAAAAATGTAATATTTAAAAAAGTGTCATACAAATATGAGTCAAAAGCTCATAAATAATGAGATAATAGTGACTGAAGTTTCTTTCCTGGCGAGCAAGTTTAGCCTCGTATGGTATATCAACTTAATTAAATTAATGCTTCTTACCGGAAACTAAATACGACTAATGGTCTCTTTTCCTTAAATCCTTAATTTTTAATTTACAAAAAAATCCTTCATTCGTTTAATAAATATCGGTGCTTTGTTATATAACTTAAAAATTATTATTTTTCAAGATATTTTAGGTAGCCTAAGGGCTTGCTCATACATACAACTTTTACATGGACTAAACTGTTTAGTGGAGTTGTATGCTTGTCCCGATTTCCACATACTATCGAGTTGATAGTATGTGCATGTTCATACATTCCCATACACTTATGGCACACAACTGAATAGGTGTACAACAAAATTGTATGTATGCGCTAGCCCTAACTACCGCAAACAGCTCCTGGTTCCAAGAACCGACTTACTCTGACCTCTCCTCCGCCTCTACGGTGCGCTTCCTCCTCCCTTCTGCGGATCACGCCACCGGCATGAGGAGACCAGTCAGTTCAGTCTCGACGCTGACTCCGTAGGGATGTGAAATGAATTAAGAGTTATCATTGAGCCACTTTTTTTTCTTTCTTCCAAAGACACACGCTGTCAAAATGGCCGAGGGAAAGCCAGGCCGCGTCGCGCAGAGCGAAGATTTGTCGAATGTAGAATTCGAGACGAGCGAGGTTGTCGAAGTTATCTCAACCTTCGACAACATGGGCCTGCGGGACGAACTCTTGCGTGGAATTGACGCTTATGACGTTTACGGTAAACGGATGATCGAGTTTCGTGAGTCTGGCTCGTGATATTCATGTTTGGGCCAAAATCTTCATCACGGGTCAGACTCGTTAAAGTACTGGAAGGGGTTAATTTTCAATCGACGACGTCACGCGCGATCCGCGTCCCTTTTCCAGGCTTCGAGAAACCCTCGGCGGTACAGCAACAAATAATACAATCGATAATGAAGGGCAAGGACGTCATAGTCCAGGCGCAATTGAGTCTCGGTAAAATGGCCACGTTCTCCATCGCGATACTGCAGTCGTTGGACACGCAGGTGCGCGAGACGCAGGTGCTGGTGTTGTCGCCCATCCGCGAGCTCGCGATGCAAACTCAGAAGGTCGTCCTCGCCCTGGGCGACTTCATGAACGTGCAGTGCCACGCCTGCATTGGCGGCACGAATCTCCGCGAGGACATAAGGAAGCTGGACGACGGACCGCACGTCATCTCCGGCACACCGGGGCGGATGTTGGGTAAGTCTGCGGTTCGTTAAACTTAGCGCAGGTGAAACCGACTCCTGTCCTTTAAACTTTTCCTTTTTTAATTCGATATTTTTTCCTTTAAAATTATCTTTATTCAGTTTTTCGATTCAGTCTATCTTCTTATCGTTTTGAATTACGCAAATAGGATTAAAATGGTCCATTTTTGTTTCTTTTCTCACTTAAACGAACAGTAGATTTCGATGGGAACCCTGAGCTTTTGCGCGATTGTTAAACTGATTCTCTACTTCTTTAAGAGTTTCCCTTTTTTACTCTAAAACTGGTGATTTTCCTTCTTGACTCTATAATTCGATATTCTTTCTCTAAAATCACCTATTATTCAGCTTTTTAGTTGAGTCTGTCTTCTTATCATTTCAGACTACTTGAAAAGAACTACAATTGTCAATTTTGTTTCTTTTTTTTTGCTTAAAGGGTCTGCAGATTTTGAAGAAAACTCTAAATTTCGCACGCGATCGTTAAGCTGATTCCTCTCTATTTCCCGTTTTTCACTCCTAAACTCACAATTTTGCTCTTTTCCTCTATAATTTGATAATTTGATATTTGTCTTCTAAAACCATCTATTATTCAGCTTTTTGGTTAAATCGGCCTTCCTATCATTTCGAATTACGCGAAAAGAATTAAAATGGTCAATTTTTTCTTTTTCTTTTTTTGCCTAAACAGTATTATATCCAACCTACATCAACATTTCCTTTAAAATATCATATGAGGCTAAACTTACTCGCCAGGAAAGAAACTGTAATCATTATTATACCATTATTTATGAACTTTTGACCTATATCAATATAAGACTTTATTGTAGATAAAAATGTAATATTTAAAAAAGTATTATACAAATATGAGTGAAGGGCTCATAGATAATGAGATAATAGTGACTGAAGTTTCTTTCCTGACAAGTAAGTTTAGCCTCATATCGCTCATGGGCTGCAACTTTTAAAGTTGTCTCTTGGGAAAATTTCAATTTTGAGTTATGCCACTGTTGCAGCCCATGAGCGATATGGCATAACAACTTAATTGAATTAATGCTTCTTACCGGAAACTAAATACGACTAACGGTCTCTTTTCTTCAAATCCTTAATTTTTTATTTACAAAAACATCCATCATTCGTTTAATAAATATTAGTATTTCGTTATAGGTATATCTTAAAAATTGTTATTTTTTAAACTTTCACATTTATAATTTCTAAGTCGTTTTTACTCAAAATTGCTCCCTTTTTAGCACAAATCTCCTATTTACACGTAAAAATTATTTTTCGTTAACCGCTTACGTTTCTAACTTTCGGAAGAGTCCTCTTTTTAATCAAAATTTCCCCTTTTCCAAAATCTCCTCTGTTTACCTATAAAAATTGCTATTCTTTCAAACCATCGCACGTTTCTAATTTGTAAAATTAAATAAATATTAAAAATTGCGCAGACATGATCAAGCGGCGGGTGCTACGAACGCGCGCCATCAAGATGCTCGTGCTGGACGAGTTGGACGAGATGATGTACAAAGACTTCAAGGAGCAGATATACGACGTGTACCGCTATCTGCCGCCCGCGACGCAGGTCGTCCTCGTATCCGCCGCGCTGCCCCACGAGAACCTCGAGATAACCAACAAACTCATGACCGATCCCATCTTCGTGAAAGTGTAAGCACGCGAAAGATGTGGATACTCGGATCGCCTCTGGACTCTCGCAATTTCTCTTCTTCCCTGACAGCGATGAGTTGACTCCGGAGGGGATCAAGCAATTCTTCCTATATGTGGAGCGCGAGGAGTTGAAGTTCGAGAAGCTCTGCAATCTCTGCAACGCGCTGTTGGCCCCGCAGACGGTCATCTTCTGCAACACCAAGCGCAAGGTCGACTGGCTCACGGAGAAGATGCGCGAGGCGAATTTCACGGTGTGCTCGATGCACGGCGACATGCCGCGGAAGGAGCGAGATGACATCATGAAGGAGTTTTGCTCCGGACAGAGGTGAATCTTAAGTTGAAACCAGGCGTTCGCTGAAGCGTCACAACGGGGCTATTTTTTCTCTGCAGTAGTGTGCATATCAGGACGGACATCTGGGGGCGCCGCATCGATCTTCAGCAGGTCTCGCTCGTCATAAATTATGACCTACCGAACAATCGAGAACTGTATATTCACAGAATAGGTCTCTTGCGTCGTTTTGGCAACCACCCCAAGGGCGTATCCATCAACATCATAACGACCGACGATAAAAAGATCCTCAGCGATCTCGAAACATTCTACGCCACACAGATCGACGAGATGCCGATGAACGTCGCTGACTTGATTTAAGATGTAATATGAGACTTAATATAAGATTTAATATAGTTTTATCGACGCAAACAATCCAATTCGTATTTAGGCGTTAGAAGATAAACTGTTTATTTTGGTGAAACTTGCGATCCTCAACCAGGTCTACCTGCTTTAAACGGTATTATAAACTTGAAAAGTACAAATAATTTATAATTAAAATTTTCATTTATAAAATGTTCACATTATAATAATAAAATAACGTTAAATATATCTTGCCTTTTAAATTGTATATGCAAATTTTACTTTCAAATAAATCACACGTTACATAGCCAGATACAGCAAAAATAAAGTCCGAGCTGCTGAAAGCTTTAGGCGCGAAAATGTCTGAGTGCAAAGGGTTAAATGATGCAAATTGTTAGAAATGAATTCCGCTTAATATTAACTGATTATTCGCGAATAATCTTGGTCACGTGACAAATTTGACGCTGAGAATAAGCGTCGAGTTTCACCGTAAATTCGTACGTTTTCCAGAGAGTAACTCCGCGTCGGACTGGATCGTAACGAGCATCGAGGTCTCGTAAATGAAGTCGTTCTCAGCGATCTTCCTTGTGCTGAAATTGACGGTCTCGTCGCCCGCGTCGAAGCCCGACAGCACTTTGTTCCACAACATCATAGCCGACGCGTCGTTCCGCGGCTCTCCGCGAACAATTTTACGATTTTTACACCGGCGTTACGAAGAATTATCAAACGGATGATAATTTATACAGTTTGACAGCTACGACGGGACATTTAAATTCAAGTCGGAGCGCTTCGCGGCGTTCGGAAACTCATCGTGCGACGACAGAAACAACGTGATTGGTCGGAGGAGAGTCGTTCCAAACCGACAGTTCGACCTCTGTGTGTATGGGCACCTAATGGTTTCCGAACGATGTCAATGGGCGCGTTCAGCAGATCCAACCGTTGAGTGATTTTCGATGGTCATCGCTGCGGTCGCTGCCGTGCGAACAAACGCCATCAGTCTGCTGTCAAAATGGCCGAGGGGAAGGCACGCCGTGTCGCTCAGAGCGAAGATTTATCAAATGTGGAATTTGAGACGAGCGAAGATGTGGAAGTTATTCCAACCTTCGACAACATGGGCCTGCGGGACGAGCTCCTGCGTGGGATTTACGCTTACGGTAAGCGGATGATCGAGTTTTTTCAATACCTTTCTCGACGTAACCTCGCTGACCTCCATTCGCGACGCCGTTCGACGCTTATTTTGTCGTCGCGCGTCGCAGCGATTGATTTTTACCACGAATTAACGCTATATTTTTACGGAGCGCGATTCAGAGTCCATCAAAACTCGTAGCCGAGAAATTTTGTCAAATCAATCGATGACGTCATGCGCGTTCTTCCTCCCTTTTCCAGGCTTTGAAAAACCCTCGGCGATACAGCAACGCTCGATAAAACCGATAATGAAGGGCAGGGACGTCATAGCCCAGGCGCAATCGGGTACCGGTAAAACGGCCACGTTCTCCATCGCGATACTGCAGTCGTTGGACACGCAGGTGCGCGAGACGCAGGTGCTGGTGCTGTCGCCCACCCGCGAGCTCGCGACGCAAATTCAGAAGGTCGTCCTCGCCCTGGGCGACTTCATGAACGTGCAGTGCCACGCCTGCATCGGCGGCACAAATCTCGGCGAGGACATAAGGAAACTGGACTACGGACAGCACGTCGTCTCCGGCACGCCGGGGCGGGTGTTCGGTAAGTCTGCGGTTCGTTAAACTTAGCCTAGATTACACCGATTCTCATCCTTTAAACTTTTCCCTTTCTCATTGAATATATTTCCTTTAAAACTGCCTTCTGTTAAGCTTTTTGATTCAGTCTGTCTTCTTATCTCTTTGAATTATGCAAATAGGATTAAAATGGTCGATTTTTGTTTTTTTCTTTCTTGCTTAAACGGTCAGCAGATTTCGATGAGAACCCTAAGCTTTGTGCGCGATTGTTAAACTGATTTCTCTATTTCTTTAAGTTTCCCTTTTTTTTTTACTCTAAAGTATTGGTGATTTCCCTTCTTGACTATATTTTGATATTCTTTCTCTAAAATCACTTATTAATTAGTTTTTTGGTTGAGTCGGCCTTCCTATCATTTCGGATTACGCAAATAGAATTAAAATGATCAATTTTTTCTTTTTCTTTATTTCGCCTAAACAGTATTATATCCAACCTGCATCAACATTTCCTTTAAAATATCATATGAGGCTTAATTTACTCGCCAGGAAAGAAACTGTGTAATCATTATTATACCATTACTTATGAAGTTTTGACCTATATTGATATAAGACTTTATTGTAGATAAAATTGTAATATTTAAAAAAGTATTATTCAAATACGAATAAAAAGCTCTTAGATAATGAGATAATAGTGACTGAAGTTTCTTTCTTGGCAAGCAAGTTTAGCCTCATATGGTATAACAACTTAATTGAACTAATGCTTCTTACCGGAAACTAAATATGACTAATGGTCTCTTTTCCTCAAAAATCCTTAATTTTTAATTTACAAATCATCCTTCATTCGTTTGATAAATATCGATGTTTTGTTATATATCTTAAAAATTATTATTTTTTAAACTTTCACATTTTTAATACCTATAGAAGGTCTTTTAATCCAAATTGCTCCCTTTTTTGCAAAAATCTCCTATTTACACGTAAAAATTATTTTTTGTTTACCGCTACACGTTTTTAATTTCCGGAAGAGTCTCCTTTTTTAATCAAAATTTCTCCTTATCCAAAATCTCCCCCGTTTACCTATAAAAATTGCTATTTTATCAAACCACCGCACGTTTCTTGTTTGTAAAATGAAATAAATATTAAAAATTTCCCAGACATGATCAAGCGGCGAGTGCTGCGAACGCGCGCCATCAAGATGCTCGTGCTGGACGAGTCAGACGAGATGCTCAATAAAGGCTTCAAGGAGCAGATATACGACGTGTACCGCTACCTGCCGCCCGCGACGCAGGTCGTCCTCGTGTCCGCCACGCTGCCCCACGAGATCCTCGAGATGACCAGCAAATTCATGACCGATCCCATTCGCATCCTCGTGAAACGGTAAGCACGCAAAAGACGCGGATATTCGGATCGCCTCTGGACTCTCCTAATTTATCAACGCTTCTCTTTTTCCCCGACAGCGATGAGTTGACTCTGGAGGGGATCAAGCAGTTCTTCGTCGCGGTGGAGCGCGAGGAGTGGAAGTTCGACACGCTCTGCGACCTCTACGACACGCTGACGATCACGCAGGCGGTGATCTTCTGCAACACCAAGCGCAAGGTCGACTGGCTCACGGAGAAGATGCGCGAAGCGAATTTTACCGTGTGCTCGATGCACGGCGATATGCCGCAGAAGGAGCGAGATAACATCATGAAGGAGTTTCGCTCCGGGCAGAGGTGAGTCTCAAGTTGAAACCAGGCATTCGCTGAAGCGTCAAAACGGGGCTATTTTTTTCTCTGCAGTCGAGTGCTGATCACAACGGACGTCTGGGCGCGCGGCATCGACGTTCAGCAAGTCTCACTCGTCATAAATTATGATCTACCGAACAATCGAGAGCTGTACATCCACAGGATAGGTCGCTCGGGTCGTTTCGGCCGCAAGGGAGTATCCATCAACTTCGTGAAGACCGACGATATCAGGATCCTCCGCGATATCGAACAATACTACTCCACGCAGATCGACGAGATGCCGATGAACGTCGCTGACTTGATTTAAGATGTAATATGAGATTTAATATAAGATTTAATATATAAGGTTTAATATAGTTTTACCGACGCAATGTCGATCACAACAACCCAATTCGTATTCATTACGTCGATCGCCGTTGCATGGGCGTGAAGAATTGCTTTTCTACAGCGAGAAAAAAATATGTATATTTTATCCTTTTTCCTTCTAATCGTAACGAACCGACTTTATCAGGGAAAATCGGGAGATTCTTATCGACGCGCGTTCTTAGTTGATCGTTGAGTAAATTCTTCTTTAAGTCCCTGTAGTTAGATACGAAACACGTGTCGAACGAGGGAAGGAAACTCTGGCAAGTTATCGCGAGAGAACATTTTCCACAAAATAAAGACACTACGTTTGTGTGAACAGTTGCCTCGTACTTTCGAAAGATGCGAGGGGCGCCACGTTGGAGGGGTGGATCAATAAAATCACCCCTCGAGACTTGCGGTGGCGGCACTGCCGTTCGCGAGGTCCGGAGCGAAATCTCGTGTTTCCCCGATCTTTGATAAATATTGCCGCCAACATTGCGTCTTTCGTGTTCGTTCGTTCGCGATGTTCGTTCGAATTATTCGTGATCAGAATCCGTTGTCGACGATCGAATGACGCGTTTCGCGAGGAAACGGTTGAATGGAGGGCAAATCAAGGAGACTCGTTCGATGAAAGATCGTCGAAACGATCTTCCCCGGCATTAGAATCGCGGCTCTCGAGGATCACAACATTATGGACCAGCAGCAGGAGAACTGCGCGATCCGCAGAGGCCATTCCGGCTGTCGAGTTTCAGGTGATTTCCAGCAGGACGGTCACTCCCCGCCTCATAAGTACCGACGGCGACCTTTCCTGCCGCACCAATTCACCTCGCCGAGCCTCCTGCTGGGACTGGACCTCGAGGGCGGCAAGGGTGCGCCTGAAGCGAGGCTCCTCGAGCAGAACAAGAGGATGGATACCCAATCACACGGGGACCAATGCGAATCCGCGGAAGCTCGTGAGGAAGTACCTCGAGTTCTGCTGGGGCCTGCCCTGCTACGGCGCCGCCTTCTTCCACGGCCAGATCGAGCGGCCCGTTAGGGGCCTCTCTTCCTGGATCACCCATCGCGACCTCCCGGTCCTCGTGGCGATCAACACCGCCGGCGTGCACATCGTCGACGACGCGCAATGCGTGAGTCGCTCTTCCCTGCCGTTAATCTCCGCGCTTCGCGCGGTACGCGATCAGTAATCCGGCCGTACGCGCGCGCGCAGTCTGCTGCTGGGATTGCGGTACTCCGAGCTGTGCTGGGAAATGGCCAAGCCATCGGACGAGGGGAATCCCGACTGCTTGCCCTGCCTGTTCCTCCAGTTCCCCGTACGGGAGAACGGCGCGCGAGTATATTAAGATCCTATAAGTATTCTCGAGACAAGTACGCGCGTCGCCTAGCTACGCACCGGGCGTGTGTAGCCGCACTGAGTGACCTCTTGCCTTCTCCCCGCGTCGCGGTACCAGGCAATAATGATGGACACTCTCATCTCCGGATTCGTCGAGGAGTACAAGCGCAGTAACGACCACGCCGGCGACGCCGTCAATCCGATCCGCCTCGCGAACGGCTCAATCGTCGCGAACATCGGCAGCTTTACGAATCATCTTAGCAAGTTCACCCTCTCCACGTTCGACGACGAAGGTGAGGCGCGAGGGCGATTTCCCTGGTGAAAATGTGGTAGAGATTTTGATCGTTAGATATTATGAATTTTTATACGATTTATGAAAATTCAAAGGAATGTGACAAATTCTATAAAAATTGCAGGCCTCGCAGTGTTTCCCCTTTTTTATCCTAAAACTTGCGATTTTCCCCTATAATTCGATGTTTTTTTTCTGTAAAACCACTTATTATTCAGCCTCCCAGTTAAATTTGTCTTCATCGTTTCATGTTACGTGAAATGGATTAAAATGCTTCTTTTTTAACTAAAATAGTATAACTCTTTCTTTATTTACTTGCATCAACATTTCGTTTAAAATATAATAATCTAGTTGAATTAACGTTTCTTTTATCAGAAATTCGATTCGACAAATGGTCTCTTTTCCTTAAATCAGGTTGTGATACTCAGGTTTAAATTACGTAACATGAGATATAAATTTTTAAGTTACAAAAACATCCTTCATTCACTTAATAAATATTGGTGTATCATTGCATATCTTGAAAATTTTAATTTTTTTAAACCACTACACGTTTCTCATTTCTGAAAGATCTCTTGTTTTTAATCAAAATTGTCCCCCGTTTCTTATTAACCGTTCATGGTCTTCCTGATGTTACAGCTTTTCGTGTTCTCCAGGGAGTTGATGCTCGTTGTTGAGTGACAGAGTGAAACGAGGGAGGATTTCAATCGGGAGCAATCCGACACTACTGCGGGAGGCACCAACCCAAGGCTCTTACAAAGCACCCGATCAGTTTGCTGATCGCAGGCACACTTGCGAAACATAAAGTCATTCACCCCATGGTCCTGGTTATCGATGCTTGCTGAAATATTCAATCACGTTGGTTACCGGATGGTAATGTAAGTCGTACTAGTAAATAAATACCTGCGCTGCATTCTTTTTCTGTATCAGTAATATCTTACGTTTCATTTATTTCTAACTCATGATCGGGATACCAATCGTCCTTCGTCTTTAGCACATTCCTCCGTGGAGGCTGATACACATCGACGAACTTTTCCGTCATCCATTCGTTTAGCGTCGTCTTGCTTCGTCCATAGTCGAAGTAATTTCCACAAAGAATTCATCACTTTCTTTGCTTCTACGAATGATTTTTTGTAGTATATTGCCTTTGTAAATGATAAATAAATTGAATGACTTCAAAACAATTCATTTTTGTTATTTCACTCATCCTTTTCAAATTCCTCTCGATTTATTCTTACACTTACCCAACTCAAAAATGCTAAGAACTGCCTATAGCCACCGTAATCTTCCACATCGGTTCACTTGTCTCTACAACTCGTCAGTTATTTTACATTTATCGCGAGATTATCACCCTTCCTTCATTACTCTGATTTAACCGAATTTTTACTTATTATTAACAAGCGCGTCCGACGATACAAATAAACGCGAGAGAAATCGTTTCGCGAATGGAAATATTTTATTAACTTTGAAAAGCACGTTTTATTTCCAAAAAATACAATTACGCTTACTTACCAAGAAAGAATATTGTCGTTATCAGTATGACTTCATATGGAGTTATGAAGTGAGGCCTACCGATTATCGACATATTGAACAGAAGCCATTCCTTTATGGACTTAATATACAGGGTGTCCGTAAAGTATGGAAACGGTTGAATATCTCGAAAAGTACGCTTCAGAACGGGAAACGAAAAAATACGTATCCGATATTTTTTTAAAAACTATCAAATGATACCAAGATTGATCCCACACCCCAACCCCTGTGGGTGGGGCAGGGGGAAGCTTCAAAATCTTAAATAGGAACCCCCACTTTTGATTGCATATTCGCATTCTACATTAAAAACTACATAACTTTTATTTGAAACATTTTTTTCGATTCATGGCAGATGGCGCTATAATCGACGAAATTCAATTTTTTCGGTTTTTGCAATTGAGAGTCGATTTATTCGATTCTGCAATACAATTGCGATAGAAATTTACATTTGTGGCGAAAAGGATGTGGTCGCCATCTAGTCGGCGGAGCGTTTCGTCCCGGACTCGTCAGTAAGGCTAGGCCGACTCCTGCCTAAAGGTACGTTTAGACCGGAATACAAAATGTTGGCAACACGTTTATGGCTGTTGGCAACATCAACATCGCTGTTGGCAACATCAACATTGAGTGTTGCCAACACGATGTCGCTGTTGGCAACATACTGTTGGATACATCGACTTGTATCCGGATACATGCGGTCAGAACCAGTTGAGCGTTCAAACGAAACGGAGTGTTGATGTTAAAAAATAGAACCGTCCATTGCTGCTGGTGTTAGTGCTGCTTTCATCATAATAGCCTCCCAGAAGCGAAAAAGGTGGAGGCAGCTACAGTTTTTACAAAACGGGACAAGCTATGGTGACAATTTAATGGCGGAGTTACTTGTCATTAAGTGTTCCCTAATTGGCCATCAACTGCATCAGTCATGTATTGAATTCATTTCTCCCCTTTACAAAGCTGATTTAATATTCAAAGTATAGCGGTATCTATTACAATGGGTATTGTGGTAAGGGGTTCATTACGACTCGTCCGGAAATTAACCCTTCAGGTAGCCTAGATTCGCCGAAACATACCCACGGCGAGGCAGGCGATATGGGACAGGTCAGAATGAGTCATTTTCTGCAGTGCCCGCGGTAATAGATACCGCTATATTTCGAAGCTCCTTTGACGCGGCTCATCAAATTTACCGACAGAAGCCTGAACGTGGCTTGATATTCGCACGTGCCACTTGGCAGCCGTATGCGCGAAATCACGCATCGGGAGAGTGCCTCTGCCGAGAGAAATAATTACGTGCCTTTCTTTTCAATCTAGAAAGAACATACACTTGTAGTGAGAGAGTACTGCTTTGTAAAATGAGAAATACGATACGCCGTCCGATCTGCCATGTGAACACTGTGCGGCCCGTATAATGTGGCATTCAATGAAAAATTTATGCAAGAAATATATGTTATTTATATGATCGATACTATTAAAAGGTTTCAATCGACCTTCTGAAATTCTGTCCCTCGTGCGACGGAACATAATCGTATGTAGGTAGGTAGGTAGGTAGGTAGGTAGGTTCTAGTCCAGAGAGAGCGATGTTTCCGATGTTTCCCATTTCAAATGGGAAACTCGGATACAAGCAACAGGCAACAGCTTTCTTTGATGTCATGCCGCCCGCAGTTTACGAGTAGCAATTAAATTGTCGCTAGTCGACGGGATACTCGTGTTGCCAACATGTTGCCAACATTTTGTATCCCGGTTTGTACCTACATTCGGGATACTGGCTGTTGCCGAGTATCCGTCGGCGAGTTGCAAGTCGGCGAGATACATGTTGACAACACCGGATTATCGTGTTGCCAACATTTTTGTATCCCGGTATAGACTTACCTTTAGACGCTCTTAGTCCTCGGTGAGAGACGGGCAGTTGCGGTCTTATATAGAAACTTGCCCGTTGTTGGACCACTAACGAGAAGCCGAGAGCCGTGAGTCGGAGGGTCGGCGCCACCTGGCGGCAAGGCGCCGAAGCGTGACGGGTCGCCACACATTTTTTATTCTCATACTTGATATTTTTGTTAAAAATTTAATTTAGTTTTGCAAATTTGAAGTGCAGATGCGTTCTGTACCTGGAATTCCCCGTGACGCTCTAAGTTCCGTTAGAGGAAATAAGCTAATTTTACTCAAGGATAATCCCTTTCGGAATACATCGAGGTTCGAGGGTCCGGAAGGCCCGGCAATTAGCGGTACCTGTTTACGTGTACTCAGGTTAACGAATATCATTAAAACGGACTACTAGTGAAAGAATAGCTACGATTCCCGGAATATACCGTCCGCCGGAATTCCAGGTACAGAACGCATCTGCACTTCAAATTTGCAAAACTAAATTAAATTTTTAACAGAAATATCAAGTATGAGAATAAAAAATGTAAATTTCTATCGCAATTGTATTGCAGAATCGAATAAGTCGACTCTCAATTGCAAAAACCGAAAAAATTGAATTTCGTCGATTATAGCGCCATCTGCCACGAATCGAAAAAAATGTTTCAAATAAAAGTTATGTAGTTTTTAATGTAGAATGCGAATATGCAATCAAAAGTGGGGTTCCTATTTAAGATTTTGAAGCTTCCCCCTGCCTCACCCACAGGGGTTGGGGTGTGGGATCAATCTTGATATCATTTGATAGTTTTTAAAAAAATATCGGATACGTATTTTTTCGTTTCCCGTTCTGAAGCGTATTTTTCGAGATATTCAACCGTTTCCATACTTTACGGACACCCTGTATAATGAAGATAAGATGGTACCAGTACTGTTGAAGGGTCCCCCTCAAAGCGGGAAAAGTGCTTTGGCGGAAAAAATTGCGGAAGAGACACGCGCCCCAAAACAGACGTACACCCGGGCTCACGGAATCTGTCGCTGGTGACTTTTTTTAAATGTTATTTTTAAACGTACTAACCAATGATTAATCAATCCTCGTGCTTTCATTAACGAGAGTAGACGTCACCGTAGCTAATGAGGGCATGAGAATTAATTGTTCACTGGTTAGTACGTTTAAAAATAAGGTTTAAAAAAAGTCACCAGCGACAGATTCCGTGAGCACGGGTGTATGTACATTTGTTCCGACGCATGATAGACGGAATTCGACACCTCGGTTCATACCGTTCGACATCATTGCAGTTTAAGCGAAGCACTAATTTAGAATTAATCCCATCATCGATCATACTGACAAGGCAAGCGGTCTGTTTCGGCGAATCCAGGCTGCTAATGACTCCGCACTCCCGCATGTATCTTGAAACGGCTAATTGCTGGACGAGCCGAAATAAACCGGTTCCCGCAATACTTATTCTAATAGATACCGTTATACTTAGAACATTAAATTAGCCTTGCAAAGGGGAGAGTAGCGCATTCAATGGATGACCGATCGGGAACCCTAATTACCTGGCTTAACCAGGCACAAAGGATCGACCCATCTTGGCTCCTTTTATGGTCAAGGACGAGTCACCGGGACTCTTAACCGCTAAGCACGGGCCTCGGAAATTCCCCAGCGTCGTCTCTTGTTTCACCGTTATCCTCCTCCAGCCAATCAGAGCTCACCGCGTCAGCCCACGCTATCCCCTCCGTAGACTAATTGCCGTTATAGTGTAACTATATAAGACGAAGCCAACCGCGTCTTCGCCAGTGTATTATCAACATCATCGTGTCGTGTTCCTCGTCTCAACTAGCAGTCATCAAAACAACCAAGTTCCTGCGTCGAGTCAATTTGGTCTAACGTAAGCATAACGACGGCTATCACGAACAAATACAGTACATTCAGGTGCAAGTCCTTCAACCTTGAAAACGGCTCAGTTACTCTCGATTTCTAGTCATTAAGCCACCGTG
Organism: Xiphydria camelus; assembly: GCA_963678675.1. Classification (NCBI taxonomy): domain Eukaryota; kingdom Metazoa; phylum Arthropoda; class Insecta; order Hymenoptera; family Xiphydriidae; genus Xiphydria; species Xiphydria camelus. The sequence goes on from OY783200.1 coordinate 4,790,941, forward strand.
AGCCAATCGACGGATCTGAAGTTCTGAGTTCATTTCGTCTAATAGTATAACACATTTCGCTAAACCAATCTCGTAGTGCATCTAACTCATTGTAAATCACTACGAACTATCAAACCTGTATATCTTTAATCGAATATATTATTAACCCTTTGAGTACATTTGACGAGTGAGACTCGTCATCTGCTTACTTGGGCGAGCATATAAATCTTCAAATAATTCAGGTCTCAAAGGTTTAATTAATATAGTGAGTGCAGTGTATAATTTATTAAACACTAGCCGATACATTTCAATCCACCTTGCGGTACGGTACGTTCGGTTAATATTTTACAAAGCCGTGTCAAACATAGTGTCTTCGGGCTTTACAACCCCGAGGAGATCCAACCAATTGACCGCGCGGCGACCGAACAACATTTAAGATTAAAATAACTACCGTAAACAGGACATACGACAACGGCGAAACTACGCGGATTATTTGAAACGGGCGACAGTAAGCGGACATATAAAGGGGAATTATGTTCGATCTGGTGGAATTCGAGACGAGCGAGGACATAGGAGTTATCCCAACCTTCGACAAAATGGGCCTGAGGGACGAGCTCCTGCGTGGGATTTACACTTACGGTAAGCGGATGATTGAATTTTTTCAGTACCGTTCTCGACGTATCTTCGCTGACCTCCATTCGCCGCTTATTTCGTCGTCGCGCGATCCGGCGATTAATTCTTACCACGAATTAACGCTGTATTATTACGAAGCGCGATCCAGAGTCCATCTGAACTCAAAGTCGAGAAATTTTGTTTAATTTTCAATCGACGACATCACGTGCGATCTGCGTCCCTTTTCCAGGTTTCACAAGACCCTCGGCGATACAGCAACGCTCGATAAAACCGATAATGAAGGGCAGGGACGTCATAGCCCAGGCGCAATCGGGTACCGGTAAAACGGCCACGTTCTCCATTGGGATACTGCAGTCGTTGGACACGCAGGTGCGCGAGACACAGGTGCTGGTGTTGTCGCCCACCCGCGAGCTAGCGACGCAAATTCAGAAGGTCATCCTCGCCCTGGGCGACTTCATGAACGTGCAGTGCCACGCCTGCATCGGCGGCACGAGTCTCGGCGAGGACATAAGGAAGCTGGACTACGGACAGCACGTCATCTCCGGCACGCCGGGGCGGGTGTTTGGTAAGTCTGTTGTTCGTTAAGGTTTCTCGAGCGTTATACTAAAAATAGTGAGAAATGCTTGAAGATGATTGCATTCGGTAGATTGAAGTAAAACAAAAATTCAGTTAAATTTTCAAGTCTTTTACGAAGCTCGTTGCAAAGATTTTTGAATGACAAAATAACACGTGTTCTTATGGGTTATAACTGACAAACCGCGATATCTCTGAGAAAAATAGTGAAAAAATACTGAAATTTTTTGAACAACAAGCTTAATGAACTAAAATCATGTGTACCAATTTTCACGTTCATTAACACGTTTCGTGCCGCGTAGGGCGTATACGACCCCCGCTGAACGTTCCGTTCGGGCCACTTGGAATTCTCATTGAAAAGCGAAGAATTCTTTAAAAATGTATTGTAGAGCCAAATATACATCTTACATCATGTAACCGCGTTAATAATAAATTACATTTGTATTGTTATTAATAATAATACTATTGAAAAAATGTAAGGCGTCCGTCAAAAACGAGTTTATTTAATCGTAAAAGTGTGGATCGTATACGCCCCACGTGGCCTGAACGGAAAGTCTTCAAAAATCGGTCCGGCACGGAAAGTGTTAAACGGACTTAAACTGATTTCTCTATTTCTTTAAGTTTCCCTTTTTTACTCTAAAATTGGTGATTCTCCTTCTTGACTCTATAATTCGATATTCTTTCTCTAAAACCACCTATTATTCAGCTTTTTTTGTTGAATAGGCTTTCCTATCATTTCGGATTACGCCAATAGAATTAAAATGGTCAATTTTTCCTTTTTCTTTTTTTCGCCTAAACAGTATTATAATCCAACCCTCATCAATATTTCCTTTCAAATATCATATGAAGTTAAACTTACTCTCCAGGAAAGAAACTGTAATCATTGTTATACCATTATTTATGAACTTTTGACCTATATTGACATAAGACTTTATTGTAGATAAAAATATAATAGGCATTTTAAAAAGTGTTGTGCAAATATGAGTCAGAAGCTCATAAATAATGAGATAATAGTGACTGAAGTTTCTTTCCTGGCAAATAAGTTTAGCTTCGTATAGTATAACAACTTAATTGAATTAATGCTTCTTACCGGAAACTAAATACGACTAATGGTCTCTTTTCTTCAAATCCTCAATTTTTTATTTACAAAAACATCCTTCATTCGTATAATAAATATTGGTGTTTCGTTATAGGTATTATTACTTTTTATAAACTTTCACATTTTTAATTTCTAAGTCGTTTTTACTCAAAATTTCTCCCTTTTTAGCACAAATCTCCTATTTACACGTAAACATTATTTTTCGTTAACCGCTTACGCTTCTAACTTTCGGAAGAGTCCTTTTTTTAATCAAAATTCCCTCTTTTCCCAAATCTCCCCTGTTTACCTGTAAAAATTGCCATTCTTTCAAACCACCGCACGTTTCTAGTTTGTAAAATGAAATAAATATTAAAAATTGCGCAGACATGATCAAGCGACGGGTACTGCGAACGCGCGCCATCAAGATGCTCGTGCTGGACGAGTCGGACGAGATGCTGAACAAAGGCTTCAAGGAGCAGATATACGACGTGTACCGCTACCTGTCGCCCGGGACGCAGGTCGTCCTCATGTCCGCCACGCTGCCCCACGAGATCCTCGAGATGACCAGCAAATTCATGACCGACCCCATCCGTGTCCTCGTGAAACGGTAAGCACGCGAAAGACGTGGATACTCGGATCGCCTCTGGACTCTTGCGATTTATCAACACTTCTCTATTTCCCTAACAGCGATGAATTGACTCTGGAGGGGATCAAGCAGTTCTTCGTTGCGGTGGAGCGCGAGGAGTGGAAGTTCGACACGCTCTGCGACCTCTACGACACGCTGACGATCACGCAGGCGGTCATCTTCTGCAACACCAGGCGCAAGGTCGACTGGCTCACGGAGAAGATGCGCGAGGCGAATTTTACCGTGTGCTCGATGCACGGCGACATGCCGCAGAAGGAACGAGATAACATCATGAAGGAGTTTCGCTCTGGGCAGAGGTGAGTCTCACGTTGAAACCAGGCGTTCGCTGAAGCGTCAAAACGGGGCTATTTTTTTCTCCGCAGTCGAGTACTGATCACGACGGACATCTGGGCGCGCGGCATCGACGTTCAGCAGGTCTCGCTCGTCATAAATTATGATCTACCGAACAATCGAGAGCTGTACATCCACAGGATAGGTCGCTCGGGTCGTTTCGGCCGCAAGGGCGTATCCATCAACCTCGTAAAGAGCGACGATATCAGGATCCTCCGCGATATGGAACAATACTACTCCACGCAGATCGACGAGATGCCGATGAACATCGCTGACTTGATTTAAGATTTAATATGAGATATAAAATGTAAGATTTAAAATATAAGGTTTAATATAGTTTCATCGACGCAACGTCGATCACAACAATCCAATTCGTATTTATTACATCGATCGCCGTTGCATGAGCGCGAAGAATTGCTTTTCTATGGGGAGACAAAATATGTATAGGTATACGATTATTATCCTTTATCCCTCTCTTCATAACGAACGGACTTTATCAAAGGAAGTCGGGAGATTCTTATCGATGCGCGTTCTCAGTTGATCGCGTTGAGTCAATTCTTCTTTAAGTCCCTGTAGTTAGATACGAAACACGTATCGAACCAGGGAAGGAAACACTTGCAAGTTATCGCGAGAGAACATTTTCCAGAATATAAAGCAACTCCGTTTGAATAGTTGCCTCGTTCTTTCGAAGGATGCGAGGGGCGCCACGTTGAAGGGGTGGATCAATAGAATCACCCCTCGAGGCTCGCGGTGGCGGCACTGCCGTCCGCGAGGTCCGGAGCGAAACCCCGTGTTTCCCCGATCTTTGATAAATATTGCCGCCAACATTGCGTCCTTCGTGTTCGTTCGTTCGCGACGTTTCTTCGAATTACTCGTGATCAGAATCCGTTTTCGACGGTCGAATGGCGCGTTTCGCGAGGAAACGGTTGAGTGAAGCGCAAATCAAGGAGATTCGTTCGATGAAAGATCGTCGAAACGATCTTCCGCGGCATTAGAATCGCGGCTCTCGAAGATCGCAGCATCATGGACCAACAGCAGGAGAACTGCGCGATCCGCAGAGGCCATCCCGGCTGTCGAGTTCCAGGCGACTTCCAGCAGGATGGTCACTCACCGCCTCGTAAGTACCGACGGCGACTTTTCACCCTTCCGTCGCGTCGAACGCATCTCATCTCATCTCGCTTCGTCTTTGCTCCGACAAGCTGCATCGGCGGCGCAGTCCGGCGCGGCCAGACCGACCGTCCGAGTGGCGGTGTACCTGATGTCCGGGATATTCCTGACGATGGAGGTGGACCGCAGTTCCACGGCCCAGCAGATACTCTCCATCGTGCAGTCCGAGGGCGAGCTGGGTCTGGCGAGGGCGCCGCCTGGCATCGGCCAGCAAGTCTTCGCCCTGTGGCTCTGCTCCGAGCGACTGGAGGTCCAGCTGCGACCCGCACATCGGCCCCTGGAGCTCGCGGCGCGCTGGCATCGCTTCGTCGAAAAGTACGGCGCGCCCGAGGTCGGCGGCGGCGACGACGACGAGGAGCCGGTCCTGTACTTCCGCAGGAACGTCTTCCTCTCGCGTCGCGACGAGGAGCAGATCAAGGAGCTCAAGGTCCTCGAGCTGCTGTACGCCGAGGCGCGGCACAACGTACTCGAAGGTCGGTCAACCCGGTGCGAGCTTCAAGGCCACGGACGCAGGCGACGGAGAGAGTCGTGTTTCAGGCAGGTATCCGTGCGAGGGACAGGCGAGGTACGCGAGCCTGGGAGCCCTCCAGGCTCGCATCGAACTCGGACCGTACAACGCTCAGGTTCACACGCTGTCCTACTTCCGGAGGTACCGCGGCCGCTTCCTGCCGCACCACTTCACCTCGCCGAGCCTCCTGCTGGGACTGGGCCTCGGACTGGGCCTCGTGGGCGGCAAGGGTGCGCCGGAAGCGAGGCTCCTCGAGCAGTACAAGAGGATACCCAATCACACGGGGACCAACGCGAATCCGCGGAAGCTCGTGAGGAAGTACCTCGAGTTCTGCTGGGGCCTGCCCTGCTACGGCGCCGCCTTCTTCCACGGCCAGATCGAGCGGCCCGTGAGGGGCCTCGCTTCCTGGATCACCCATCGCGACCTCCCGGTCCTCGTGGCGATCAACACCGCCGGCGTGCACATCGTCGACGACGCGCAATGCGTGAGTCGCTCTTCCCTGCCGTTAATCTCCGCGCTTCGCGGTACGTGATCAGTAATCCGGACGTACGCGCGCGCGCAGAGTCTGCTGCTGGGATTGCGGTACTCCGAGCTGTGCTGGGAGATGGCCAAGCCATCGGACGAGGGGAACCCCGACTGCTTGCCCTGCCTGTTCCTCCAGTTCCCCGTGCGGGAGAACGGCGCGCGAGTATATAAGATCCTACAAGTATTCTCGAGACAAGTACGCGCGTCGTCCTAGCCACGCACCGGGCGTGTGTAGCCGCACTGAGTGACCTCTTGCCTTCTCCCCGCGTCGCGGTACCAGGCAATAATGATGGACACTCTCATCTCTGGATTCGTCGAGGAGTACAAGCGCAGTAACGACCACGCCGGCGACGCCGTCAATCCGACCCGCCTCGCGGACGGCTCGGTCGTCGCGAACATCGGCAGCTTCACGAATCGCCTCAGCAAGTTCACCCTCGCCACGTTCGACGACGAAGGTGAGGGCGATTTACCCGGGTGAAAATGTGGTAAACTCTTGTGGTGGCTCTTTTCATTTCCGGTATCAAAAATAGGGGTTCGCATTTAAAAAGATCAATTTGACCTCGATATGACCTTGACAGTCATGGTCAAGGTCAAATCCAATATGACCATTGGGTAGCCAGGGAAAAATCCTAAAAGTTTTGCATTAAACATTTTTCTCTAAAATAATTTCCCGCTGAGATAATCAGCCGTACCGGGACTTTTTGAAGACCCTGTATAAGAATTGCAGGCTTTTCGCAGTGTGTCCCCTATTTTTTTAAGTTTCTCCGTTTTTATCCTAAAACTTGCGATTTTTCCCTATAAATCGATATTTTTCCTCTAAGACCACTTATTATTCAACTTCTCAGTTGAATTTGTCTTTTCATCGCTTCATGTTACGTCAAATTGATTAAAATAGTCCATGTTTTATTGCTATAATGAAATAGTATATATATAACTCTTTCTTTATCTACTTGCATCAATATTTCGTTTGAAATATAATAATTTAGTTGAATTAATGTTTCTTTTATCAGAAATTCAATTCGACAAATGGTCTCTTTCTTAAATCAGATTATGATACTCAGGGGTTTAAAAAACATAACATGAGATATAAACTTTTAATTTACAAAAACATCCTTCATTTACTTCAATGATGTGTCATTGTATATCTTGAAAATTGTTATTTTTTAAAACCACTACACGTTTCTCGTTTCTGGAAGATCAAAATTGTCCCCTATTTTGCTAAAATTTCCCCTATTTACCCTAAAATAAAATAAATAGGGGCTGTGTGGAGCCTGAAATTGTGATAAGAAATTGTAATAAATTTTATCAGTTTTTAGCGATTTTCACCGGCATATTTTTTAACAGAATTTATCAAATTTTATGAGAAACTACTTAAAAATCGTCAAATACCATTAAAATTTTTCCAACTTTTTTAATATAGATAATTTGTCAACAATTGCAAAAAATTCGTTTCATGAAATAATGCAAAATACGTCAAACATTGACATATTATCAAATTAATATTATCGAAGTATGATACATTTTCACAACGCAAATGATAATCTCTATCAAAATTTACCAAAACTTAATACACGGTTTTGACAAAATCTGTGAAATGCTCACACCACATGTTCACCAGACTTCCCCTATAAAATCATCGCATCGCGCGAATCTCTTTCCAGGCCGCTGTATCGGACAGATGGGCTCGTGGTCGTTCCAGTAAAAGGAAGCGAAGAAGACAAGGTGGGTACGTATCTCCAGATTCGATGGCTATATTTTATACCGAATACGGGAAGCGAATCCGCATAAATGCGTCTCCCTCATTTAATATACACAAAGAGAAATACATTTGTACGCAAGAGTCGTTCGTCTCTCATCCCCTATATATACAGGACCGCGAGTCGGGGGTCGCGTTTCAGTGTGTGCAGCATCATCTTGTACCGTTCCGGCGCCAGCTCCCGGTAGCGGTTTATCCGCACTTCGAGGGTGTGCAGCTCGAACGTCATTTCGTTGGTCTCGTTCAGGATACGCTCCTCTTCTTCGCGCGGCACGTTCTCCAGCTGAAAACAGCGACTCCACGGATTCGGGGATCCTTTTCCTACGCGCCTCGCCGGATAGTTACCCGCGTGAAGCGCTCCTGTCGCTCGCGCAACCGCCGGCCGAGCTCCTCAAACTCGCGCAGCACGCGGTTCGCCCGCTCCAGCAGCCGCTGCTTGAGGTCCTCGAGGCACTCGCGGCGCACGAGCTGCGCCTGGGCCTTGGTGAGCTGCTCCGGGTTGCCCAGCCGCGCCAGGTACGGCCCCAGGTAGTCCACGTCCTCCTCGATCTCGCGCTGGCTCTGGGCGCGCAGCGTCTCCTCCTGCGGAGAGAGAAAGGGAATTCTCGGAGTGGGGAGGACCGTGTTACGGCGTGCGCGCGCAGGTGTCGCACCTTGGCGAACATCCCGACTCTGGCCGCCTCGTTGCGGTTCGCGTCGAAGGGTGAGACCACGAGCCGCGGCATCGCGTGCTCCGAGGCCCTCAGCCGTAGGAAGCTCGCCACCTCGGATTCGGCGTCCCGGACGCGCGAGAGGCTTCGCTCCTCCTCGCTCAGCTGCAACGCCAACTCGCGGAACAGATCGAGGGACTTGTCGGGCGGCGCCAACGGATCGGGCTGCGAGAAATCGAGATATGTGTGTGGAACAAGCAAGATCGTCGGGCGACGAAGCGTTTGCGTACGTTGTAGCCTTGCGTCATTTCAGGAACGAAGGCGAGCCGATCTCCACGATCCGACGCCGGAGGCTTGCGGAAAGTCCGCGTCGCTCGCGTGCAGTGGCCCTGTTCGTAGTGGTACTTCAATCGTATCTCGTTCTCGCCGATGGCGAATTCCCGGATGGCGATGTCCTTGCTCGCCGGGACGGCCTCGTTTCGATTGTATTTTTCGGTAATTTTCTGGAGGGAGAGTCGAGCGATTACGCGCTCATATCGCACAGTGTCTTGAAAGAAATTTCTGAAAAACTGAGATATTTTAACATTTTTCTGATTTTTTACAGTAACGGAGCATTTTCAGGGAAGTGTCAGAGTTGTGTCCAAAAATATCCATTTTTCTTTCACGCATGAAAACCTTTATACAACATTTTGATAAACTCGGACAAATGTGTAACAAAATTTTGACAAATTCTAAACAATTTTCGACCAACTGACATTTCTTGAACATTTTTCATTTCTATAAAAATACAGACATTTTCAGAATGTTTCTGAAATTTTGTACAATCAGAGTTTTCCAGCTATTCGTCAGTTTCTATTAGACTTCTTCAGAAGTCTTCGTGCATGAATAGGAAATAAATATAATATTTTTAGATACTTCTCTGACTTTTTCTGAAAAACTCTGGTGCTTCCGTGAAAATATTCCAATTACTATATAGTAGTCATTAAAATTAGTTTTTCAGAAATTTAGTAGAGAAATTTTTCCATCAGGGCGTAACTAAAAAATACGTATCTCAACGTGGATTGCATAGGTATTTTTCGATTGTATTCGAAATACATAATTTTTTTAAACTGCAGCACCGAATTACGTGTTTTCTTGTAGGATACGTATCAATATATTATTTTAAAAAACAGTATACTTATTTCGAGAGAAATTGTCTAATTTACCCAGATTTGCCGCATGTGTGCATTGTACATCATGTGAGATTCCTTTTCCTCCACGAATTGAACGTGCCTGCGTTCGAATCAATCGGTCAATTAGCGCCGAAATCGTCTCTCGCGCGAGCGATCGCCGATAAGACCGCGATACAGACAGACGGTAACGCATCTTGCCTCGTAAAACTTAAGTGAACATCGAAGAGATGGCGCGGCATGTTGACTTTCGAGCGCGCGGCGAGTTTTTCGGCGGAGGCCTGGGCAGACAGAACGCGGACTCACCGCGCGGTCATTCCGCGGGCGAACTCTGTGACAATGGAAAGACCCTGTCAAACAGAAAGGGGAATGTTCACGCGGACTGGGCCGCTCGACTCCCGCGAACTTTGTAGCGAGTAATATCGCATTATCCTAGTCAAACAGAAGACGGCCTGCCGCGGCGGACCAGTAAAGTTCGCGGAAGACAGCGAACCGGTTGTACATTTTCACAGAGTTCGCGCGCGGGCAGAAGCAAAATGAGTGGTGAAGGAGAATAAAATAATGAAAAATGTATTGATATTGCGCGGGAGTGCAGTTTTCCGTATGACTTGCGTCATCCTGACTATACAGATGACTATGATTATTGATTTATGACTATTGTAAAAGCAGGAAATGATTCATTCTGACCTGTCCCATACCGTCGACCGATTTCGGAGCGACAAAGTACGCAAAAAGTTTTGTCTCTCAATTGCATGTGTCCAGCGTTGACGAACGTTTTCCACATGCCACGTTCGAGATTTTGTCGGTAAATTTAGGCCGCGTCAAAGGAGCTTCGAAATATAACGGTATTTATTACCGTGGGCACTGTAGGAAATGACTCTTCTGACCTGCCCCATACCGCCGGCCTCGCTGTTGCGACCGATTTCGAAGCGACAAATTGCACAGGTCGGTTGTGGGGGTATTATTGCACCATGCGCCTACCTGGCGTGTCGTACTCAGGTGTCAAGGACGGTCAATTGACCCCTAACCCCTATCACCGTGGAGGGTTAAGTTGTACGCGCCGGAAACAAACCAGAAATGCTGATGGGGTATCATCGATACAACCCCATTGCTCCATGACATTTAAATATTTAAATATATGTTCAATTTTATTAAAAAATGCCTTTCTAAATTTGTTTGGTTTTATTCTAATGGTGCCATGTTCTTAACGCCATGAACCCTGATTGGCTGGGGGAGGAATGACGCCGGGCTGACGCGAAGTGCGGGCTCGCGTAATATTCCACGCTTTGATGCAAATGGGTTAGCAACAGATACACATGCTGCCTTAGCGTTCGAAACATAGCGGTATCTGCGAGAAATGGTTCATTACAATTCGTTCGGTAATTAGCATTCCGGGAAAGGTGCAGGACTGCGAAGACATTAGCAGTCTTTGTTTGCCGGAATATAGGGCTCTAGCGTACTTCCACAAACGTAGCTTTTGTTTGTGTCACACGTGTACATATAGAGAATGTACATCCAAGTTTCGCCAAGAAACCCAGCTTGGTGGCGCTGCTTGTATTTACCTTTTGATAACGATTTTCCACGGAAAGAATTTATTTGAATGCTTTGAAATCCACATTCTCTTATAATTGAGGCCATGTTGATTAAATCTCATAGGTAAAACACTTCAATTATTATCCAAAATAACGTGTAAACAGCGCTTATACTACGGGCATCTGCTTAATGCTTGGTGCGTGCCACAGATGGCACGCTATCTGTTTTGTGCAGTTACCCAATCGCCCTATACCGCCCGAAGTGCGTGCACTGTCGGGCCCTCTGTCACGATACGTGCAAGAGATACTGGTACGTACGCGTGCATCGAGATACCTAATAATTCGTGAAAAACTGCGACTAGCGAATATTTGTTATCGCGCTCAAAGATAAAAGAGAAAATGAAACTTGTAATGTATGTCATATTCTGAGAAACAGCGATTATTTTTTTATCACGGTCTATACTCATAGTCATCTTTATAGTCAGGATGCCGCAAGTCATACAAAAAACTGCACTCCCGCACAAGATCAATCAATTTTTCATTATTTCCCTCTCTTTCACCACTCATTTTGCCTCTGCCGCGCGAACTCTGTAGGCAGGCCGCCTTCTGTTTGACTAGGATAATGCAACATTACATTATATTACTCGCTACAAAGTTGGCGCGGTCAGCCCGCGCGTAGTGAGTCCGCGTTCTCTCTGCCCAGGCCTGAAGGGGTGTAGGTACCGATGGTAGAGGTAATCCTCACGGCCGGAGTAATGTTGCGTGAGGTATGACGGATGCATCTCAAGGCGCGACAGACCGTCGAGGCGCACGACGTCGTAAAAATCCAGCGTCCGCACCGAGTTGATCGCGTCGCTTCCGTCGTCCACGTGGTATCGGTGCTCTACCGACGTTATCCGGAGATAACAAAGAAGAATTAAGCCGATTACAGAAAAAAGAGAATAAGGAATAAGGTTAGGAAACTTCACACTCGCGTTAAAAACGGCGCTTCACGCCCGAATGACGAATTCTATTTTTTGTCACTCAGTGTCAAATGCTCGGTTTCATGGGCGTCTTCGATGCATGTGAAATCATCTTTCACACACCAATTCGTGAAAAGTTGCGCGGTGCGTGAAATAACCTGCGCAGTGCGTGAAATCGTCAACCTCGTATTTGACACTTAGTGACAAAAAATAGAATTCGTTATTCGGTTGTTTCGCGCCGTTCTAAAGCCGGGTCTTCACTGCGCGCAACTCTTTCGCGAAAATGTTTCGCGAAAATGTTCGGCGAGTGTCGGGACGAAACGTTTCGGGTTCCAGGCGAAAATAAGGTGAGCCGCCAGTTTGCGCGAGATAATGGTGCCGGCGAAACACACGGTGCACGTTCACACTGGCGGACTCGGAAGGCGAAGCTCTTTGATGCGCGATCGAAAACCGACTGACGTTTGGCTCACTTCGAAACATAATCGCGAAGCAAGTTTCGGGGTGAGTACAAAGTATACACGAGGCGAGACTAGTTTCGCGAAACAGTTTCGCGAGACAGTTTCGCGCAGTGAAGACCCAGCTTAACGAGTGTGATTGCCGTACTCGCTTCGCTCGTGCGGCAAACTTCACACTCGTTAAAAACAGCGCTTCACGCTCTAATAACGAAAATAACTATTACATTCGTCCCCTGCAAAGCGTCGCCGCCCGTACCTTTGCACGCGTCCGCGCGGCCCCTCTTGTAGAAATCGACGACGCGATCAGTGGTCGCATCTCTCTCGCACCGGACCAGATGATCCGCTCTGTGCGCGTATCTCTCGTAGACGCGGAGCGGCTCGCGGTACTCATAATCCTCGTAGACCGTGACACGCTCCACCAGTCCGTCCATCTGGACGTAAGCGGCGTACAGATCCACCCTGGCCTTCTTGTAGTGTAGATTCTTGTGGCCGTTCGGGTATCGCCTCTCGAAATCTTTAATTCCGGTGAATCTCTCTTTTAGCCTTCTCTGACTTTCCATTTTTTACGTATAGCGGGAGGGGAATTCGTTTCGCTGCTCCGATGGAAAAGTTTCTCCGAGAAATTTATGAAAAATTCTGCGATATTTCGACTTTTCTCCGGCTTTTCGCAGTAATTGGAGCATTTTCAGACATTTTCAGGGAAGTATCAGAGTTTGTCAGAGAAAGTCAGAGGAATGTCTAAGATATCCACATTTTTTCACACATAAAAACTTTTTTGAAAAATTCTTATAAGCTCAGACGAACATCTGACAAAATTCTAATAAATTCTGACACTGAAAATCGGTCATTTTTCGGAAATTTATAATTTGCATAAAAATAGTCATTTTCAAAACTTTTACGAACTTTTACAGATTTTTCTAAACAGGTCCTATGTATTTGTCAGTGCTTATTGGACTTTTCCAGAAAAGTTTTAGCGCATGAAGAAAATGGATATTTTTGGACATTTCTCTAACTTTCTCTGATAAACTCTGATGCTTCCTGAATATTTGACGAAATTCTGACAAGTTCTGGAAAATTTCTGACCAACACTGAAAATTCGGTCGTTTTTTTTAAATGTCATTTCTTTAAAAATTCATACACATTTTAGAATTTTGAAAAAATGTTGCAGAATCTTACTGATTTATCCAGACATTCGTCAATGTTTACTAGACTTTTTCAGAATAATTTTTGTGCACAAAAGAAAAATTGATCCTATTTTTGGACATTTCTTTAACTTTCACTGACAAACTCTGATACTCCCTTGAAAATGTCTGAAACTGTTCCGATTCGGTATTTTAACAAATTTTATTTACCTATCACAGTTTCGAAAAATTTGGACAAAATTATCAACCCCGTGTCTTTTCATTTTGCATTTTCAGCTTTACCTGAGCTGGAAAACGACATTTATAAATGCAGCTACGTCAGTGTGCATCTCTCTTGCAGAGAGAAACGCACTTTTAACTCTGCGAATAATTATTTCTTCGGACATTTTCTCCTTTCATGTAACATTTAACATGTATGCTGATCACAAATTAAATCGACCTTGAGTTGAATTTAAAAAGAGGAATATTTTTTAAAGATCGAATTACTACAAAAAGTCAGTTAAAATTTTTCAAAAACTTTTTTGAGAATTTTTTCCATCGTGGTAGGTATACCACCCACCCAAACTGTGAACCTCGAGTGCCTCGACGTACGAAACGGGCATGTCCAGGTGTTTGTCGCGCTCCACGGCGACATCCTCCTCGGCTTCTTCCTCCAAGACGTCCCTCATTCTATCGGGCTCGCCGGGGAGCACGTGCTCCCACTGCGAGACGTCCTTCAGGTCCCACGTAAGCTCGCAAACCGCGGAGGCTTGCTGCACGTTGACCCAGTAATTCTCGTCGTTCCACACGCTCTCGACGCCCGTGTACAGGAACCCGGTCTCGCGGGAAGCCGGGTTGTAGGACTCGCCGGAGGAGGGCTCGATGAAAAAGGGCTCGCGCACCTCTCGCCATCGTTCGCCGCCCCGATCGGGCAGAACCACCACCCAGGCGTGCACCCGCTGCCCGTGATACTCGTCCGGCGGTGGCTTCTCCAATTCCTGCGGAAGCAAAATGGACCTCGGCGATTCGGAGTTGGTTTTTCGAATCGCGTCACCAATGCCAAAAGGTCGTTTCGCGCCAAAAAGTGCCTTTCCCTGATGGAAAAAATTCTGAGACTGACTTTTTCTGACTTTCTCCAGTAATCGGAACATTTTCAGATATCATCGGGGAAGTATCAGGGTTTGCCAGAGAAAGTCAGGGGAATGTCCGAAAAATACGTTTTTCATTCGTGCGCAAAAATTTGTCTGAAAAAGTCTAATACATAAACTGACAGATAACTGGAGAAATCTGTCAAATTCCGCAAAATTCTTGAAAAATTCTGCATCTACAGAAATTATGTTTTCAAGAAATGGTCAAATTTCAGTTGCTCAGAAATTTATCAAAATTTTTTAAAAAAGTGCGTGGAAGTATAATGGATATTTTTGGACATTTCTCTGGCTTTCTCTGACACTGATGCTTCCTAAAAAATCGCTGAAAATGTTCCGATTACTACGAAGTCAGAAAATTGTTAAAATAAGTGTTTTTTAAAAATTTGTTAGACGAATATTATTCAATCATTGTTTCAAAGCTAAAAGGACATGTAGACAAATTTTTTTATTCGCCCAAATTTGTCTGAATACACCCTTGTGCAAATTAATGAAATCAAAACATTTCTGTTTCATACAGTCCTAATTTACATGAGATTAACTCTACCATTTATCATCAGTATGATCACCTTTCATCTTAATTAACATTTCAATTCTTTCTGGCACGAAGTCGACAGCTTCTTGAAATTATCTTTCAGTTTTTAAACACGAAAACGCGCGAAACAAATTATTCCATTTTCTAAGCCTGAAATTTTCGAGACACTCATCAACTACAGATTGTTTTCTCCGCGTATACGACTGCGTCATCAGTCACGCGATACTTCCTTCGCGAAAAACGTACGGCGATCGCCTGCAGTCGTTCCTCCTCGCGCCGACGAATCTCTTCGAGCGCCCGGCGCCGCTCGCGTGCCTCCATCTCCGCGAGGAAGCGGCTCCGCAGCTCCGGCGGCGGCTTTACGCGATAGCGCGCGCTGTCCCGCGGCTCCGCGGGCGGCTGCGGCTCCTCCGGCCGCGGCAGATACGGACAGCTTCTACGCGACAGGTCGTAGTCGACCTGCTCGCGCGACGCGTAGCCGCTCGCGACGTAAGCGTCGTAGCCCTGACCCAGTAGCAGGCTCGCCAGGAGCGTGGCGCACTCGAAGCTGCTTCCGCGCTGCGTCTGCAGCAGCCACGTCGGCGAGCGCAGTCGGTCCGGCTGCGGTGAGAGGAAGAAAGCGCGATCATTTCGCAGGAGCGTCGCTGCGGCCCTAACCGCGCGCGCGACGGAGCACGGATAGCCGGTGGGTGGTTGCGCGCCCCCTTCGCCTCCCACTCGCCCGCCCGCCCGCCACCTCCCCGCGACCCCTTCGACCGTCACCCACGTGGGACGCGCAAGGCGATGGTGTGAGGGAGCAGACGACGCGGAGATACCGCCGCCGCGGCAGCTGCGCGTCCAGTGGTTGTCATCAATCCCGAGGCGCGAGAGCCTGCGAGAATTTTCTTCCGAAACCTCCACTCGCGTGTCCCCCGCTCTCATCGCGGCGCCACGAAAGCGTCGCGCGATCGAGGAGCTGAGTGGATCGCGCGCTGAGCGGAAAGAAAGAGAAGCGCAGGCGAGCGGAGCGGCTCGAGGCCGTTCCACGTGGGCGAACGAAACAATTTCCCCTCGATTTTTCTCGGCGCGGCCGTGAGACGCCGCGCGGAGGAAAAGCGCGTGACCGCGTCGCCGTCTCGGGGTACGCGGCGAACCACTACTTGGCGTCCGCTCCGCACATCTAGTACCTAGCGTTACTAGATACTGGGCTAGTACCTAGACCACCCTATGTGCGCGCTCTCATGTACCGCAGCGTACATGGGTAGATAGAAGTCGCCGTAGGTGTTCGCGCGTGCACCTATGTACCCACGTACATATTATGTACGGAGGACGGGCGCGCATGAAACGCACGCGCGCGCACACACACACATACACAAGGACGTACACCGATCTCTAAACCACGGGTCAAGCTACATAGCGCACCGACGTAGATCGACTGATGCGTCGCGGGATGCATCTAGAGGGATGCATGCAGCGAATGCCGAGGAGAGAGAGAGAGAGAGAGAGAGAGAGAGAGAGGAGTTTCCAGATTACCGGTCTCTCGGATGGCGGCGCGCGTGCGGCGTTGTGTATCATTACACCTCGCGACGATGGCGAGTAATGCCGATACGCGTTCGACGCGTACGCGCCGGCGTTCGCGCGCTCTCTTCTTCTCGCGCGCTCTCTTCTTCTCGCGCGCGCGTTGTTATTGTTGTTACAGGCTTCAAAGTCACTATATTTAATTTTAGGGGAAACGGGGAAATTTTGCCCAAAAAAAGAGGATAATTTCGATTAACGCACGTTAGACGCGTTACATAGGGTGTAAACAAAATTTATATTTTTTTAAAGGTTGAAATAAACTATGATGCCTGGATCGCCTCAATGCTATTTTCGCGTAAAATCAAAATATTATTTCCTATCAATTCTAAAGAAAAAAAAGATGCCAACAGCACGCGGTGTTCCCAAGCGGTCACCCATCCAAGTACTAACCGCGCCCAATGCTGCTTAACTTTGGTGATCAGACGAGAACCAGTGTATTCAGCATGGTATGGCCGTTGGCTGATACCTTAGCAAGCATGCGAAAATATAAATGAAGAAGTTAGAAGCAAACTGGTGACTACAAGTGCATTTTTGTATGAGAAAATGAGATATAAGTACAGATTCTAAATATTAAAACTGTGTTTAGTTTTTAATTTCTTTAAAAGCTTGCTCTGCATGGGTACAAGACTGACATCAAATTGATTTTCTGTTTGCAGCTAAAAATTACTGAAAACTTAATAACTGAATGCAGATTTTGAACATTTTCAGTTTACGCACTTATACCCCTTTGCTCTGTCCCTTTCAAATGTAAAACTGAGGATAAAGAATGCGTAGGATATTTTAAAATTTGAAATAAAATACCTACGATACCTGAATCGTTTCGGTGCTATTTCCGCGTAAAATCCAAATATTATTTCCTATCAATTCTGAAGAAAAAAAAAGATGGCAACAGCACGCGGTGTTCCCAAGCGGTCACCCATCCAAGTACTAACCGCGCCCAATGCTGCTTAACTTTGGTGATCAGACGAGAACCAGTGTGCTCAGCATGGTATGGCCGTTGCCTATAATTTAAGCAAGCATGCCAAGATATAAATGTAAAAATAGAAGATAATGAATATACAGGATATCTAAATATACTTTTATATAAAGCTTTTTTCCAATACGTGATTACGAAAATTAATGTGATCCATGATTTTGATTAAAACCGTTAAGCGCGCTGTACATTGTAAAAAAAATTAGTATTATTAATATGCTTTTACATAGAGCTTTTTCCTATATGCAATTATGAAAATTAATATACCCTATAATTATGAAAACTAATATATTTCCTTATGAAACTGCCCTTATAAATTTCATAACAAAGTATATTAATTTTTATAATCACGTAAATACGTAAACTTTTATCCAATATAAAAGCTCTATATAAAATTATATTAAACTTAATACAAATTTGTTTTACAGTGCATTTGAGGGATACACGACTTTCATTAATACGATTTTGATTAACATTCCGTTAGGCGAGCTGTACGCTTTAAAAAAGTAGTATTTTTAATATACCTACCTTTATATAAAGCTTTTTTCTAAAACGTGATTATGAAAATTAACGTACTCCGTAATCATGAAAATTAATATTTCCTTATGAAATTACCCTTATAAATTTCACAACGGAGTATATTCATTAGGAAAAGAGACCATTTGTCGAATCGAGTTTCTGATAAGAAACATTAATTTAACTTAAGTTATTATATTTTAAACAAAATATCGATGCAGGTAAATAAAATAAGAGTTATATTATTTTATCAAAAAAATTATAATTTTGACCTATTTCATGTAGGTAATCGGAAATGATGAAAAGACAAATTCAACGGAGAAGCTGAATAATAAGTGATTTTAGAAGGACAATATCGAATTTTAAGGGAAAAGGGGGAAAGTCGCAAGTTTCAGGACGAAAAAGGGAGAACTTAACCCATTATTGCTCAATCATTTTCAGTTATCAAGCAATTTTTGTTTGCAGATATTCAACTAATCGTTTCCGCGATGTTCAGGAATTGGTTTCAAAAATTTTACTCCTTTTCAATAAAATTAAGCTTCGTTAGAAATTTCTTAAACATCGCAAAATTGTTTAATCCAATGTTTCAAACCAAAAATTGCTCGACGACTAAAGGAGCCAGCGAGCACTGATGGGTTGAAAAAGTCGGAGAATAAAGGGGAACGAGGGACACACCGTCGAAGCCCGTTATTATCGAGAGGCAAAGGGGAGCTCGCTCTCGCGGAGCACGTGTGAAAAAGCCGTGTTTTAAAGCGGTACGGCTTGCGAAGGTAGGAGACGGGGAATACGCGCGGGAGAGTAACAAGGCGATGTAATTCCTTATCGGAATCGAGATTCGCGCGCGCGTGATACACGCAGTCGTCCTCCGGAGACCCCGTAACCTATTAACATCCATATCGCGACGCGACGTTCGTATATGTGCTCTCGATTCAGGGGGAAAACGGGAGGATCATCGCCCTTTCTTCAAATCCACTCACGCCTGAAAGTTGATGCATTTTCTACACAGATGTGAGTGGAACCCGCGGTAGCCATTCATCAGGCGCAGTGGATGCGCCTGCAAAGAGGCAATCGCACACCGGGTTTGCGAAACAACGCACTGTACCAATTTCCAACCAAATCCTTAAATATTTCTTTATTATCTTATCGTAGACTTTTCACATGAACATCTTTAATATCCCTTATTATTTAGATAAATATTTCGGTTAATCGAAAGCATATCGATGTCATACTTTTATTAATAGAACTGAATACACTGTAAAAAATATCTGTTGTAAAATTAATACAAATGTATAAGAAGTTTTTATCATACTGAAATATGTATTAAAATTACGAAATATTTGTATCTTAATATGATATATATTATAGTTGAATTAAAATTTTGAAGATTTTGAAATACTTATAAATTAATATTTATTTTTAATTGTCAAACCAGTTTGCACGTTTAATACACACTTCTTAATTTTCAATACGCAACCTAATACGAATGATCTTACGTGATGATGGTATTTATCTTTATACGTTGTCAAATAACCCGGATGAAGTGTCTGGCGCATGCAGTCTAGTCTCATACCGTATGCGATTGCATAGACTGCACGATGATTATCGACTTTGCATGCCTTCAGAGAGCTGTCATTTGCTCGCTCGCCTTACAGTTTCGTATCCTCGTAAAACATTGATAACTTAATTGCACCAAATTGTAATTTTGATGCACGAGAAGTTGTAATTTTAATATCTCGTATTTTGTAAGATCAATATAAATTCTCATAATTTTCGAAAACACGTTTTGTAATGTTCACAATGTATTTAAAAATTGTATGCTTATTTCCAAACTAAGAATATTCTTAATCTTAAAATATGAAGTTCTGAAAGATACAAACTTCGATCATAATTTGAAGAATGGTATTAATAATATTCAATTACATCTGACTTGTGTAACTTTACGATACTTTTGTGTACCAAAGAGAGTGCTCTCATTTTACAAACATTTTTAACAGTGTATACAAGTAGTCTTCAACTTCATACAGGAATCAGGACACTTACTCGCTAAACGTTGACCCGATAAAGTCACCGCGTCCCACCCCGCCGTCCCCTGCCTCCCGCGCTACGCGCTCTCCGCTCAAACGGAATAAATGAAATCCCTCTCGAGTGAAAAATCTCGCGCTCTCGCCCGTTCGACGGACAGAGCCCGGTTAGACGGATGCACGGGGCAGCCGGTATAAGGGACGCGCGATCCGAGCGCGGCTCGGACGGGTGAAACGCGCGGGGGGTGGCGTGAGAGGGGGAGGATACGACGCGAAGGACCAAAGCGAGGATAGAGCGGCGGGGTGGGGTGGGGGGTATGGGGGACTCGCTGATTACGTCGCAGGATAGCCAGGCCGGGGGCCGCGCTCTATCCCTCGCGCTATCGTCGCGTCGGCGCTGCCGCCGGATAGCGAATATCCGCAGCGTCCTAGGCGAACCCTATGCTCTCTCTCCGGCGCGTATAGTAGCGCGCCTCCCGGGTGGGGTGCCACGGCCTTAAGCTAAACTAAGCTAGGCCAGGATAGGACGGGATGGGATGGGTCCGCGGGGGGAGGCTATACCACCCTGTGCATAAACCTCCCCCCTTCCTCTTCCTCCATCGTCCTCCACCGTCGCTTCGCCTCACCGCGCGCCACTCCGCGCGTTCGCTCGGCTCCGCGCCACTCTCTCTCTCTCTCTCTCACTCTTTCTCTCTCTCTCTCGCCCTCGCCAGCCGATACCAGGCGCTCCCTCTCGCTCCCTTCACTCTCCCTCTCTCGCAACACCCACGGACCCCCGGGGGGTTAGTTAGGGGTGGTATATTGACGGCCGGCGTCGCGAGGACGCCTATACTTAGTGCCAGCGAACCGACGGGTTTCCAGAAGCGTCCCTCCCCGCAGCCCCGTACGCGCTCGCCTCCCGCCACCCCCCCTGCGGCCTCCGGTCGTGCTCGCTCCGGCGGCCCCCTACCTCTTCGCGCCCTCCCACAGCGAGCGAGCGAGCGAACGAGGGAGAGAGGAAGAAGCGAGGCCGCGAGAGGGTAGGTAAAGTAGCCGAGCAGAATTCGCGAGGCGATCGCGGCGAAGCGAGAGAGAGGAGCGACGCGGCAGCGGCGGCTGGTATGGGGGAGCGCGGGGGGTCGGACCTAGCCGAATTAACACGAAGGAGGCAGGCGAAGCCGGGCGCCTGTGTGGACCCCGCGAGGAAGAGCCTGCAGGGTATACCTACGCGTACACACAGGGATTACAATTTTTTTTCTTTCTCACGGCGAGCTTTTTTAGGGCCAATCAAATCGGACGAAGTCACCGGGGATCTTGAGATCCGGCTCTCGCGTAGCGCGCTCGGACTCTGGTAAGGTGAATGTCCCAATTTCTAGCCAAATCCTCGAACATGTCTTTGTTAACTTATCATAGACCGTTCACGTGAACATCTCTATCGTCCCTTGTTTATTAGATTAATATTTCTGTTAATCGAAGGCACATCGATGTTATACGGTATAAAACTCGTTTAAGATACGAATCAAGGGACCGAGGGAGTTTCGTATCTTAAGCGGGATCGTATCTTATCTGGATTTCATGGATTCTCGCCTGATAATGCGTAAGAAGCCAGTGCACATTGTATATTAACGTGTTTTAATTATTTTTAACTCAAGTTAGAAATAATTTTTTGTTATTGTCTTTTTCAGTTCGTCAGAGGGTAATCCGTGTAAAGGCATTTTTGTATTAGGTATTAGAAACAGTAACTCAATAAAATTTTGTAAAAAATATCAGACTTACTCTTTATTTAAAAATCTCGAATTCAAATTTTA
The DNA here is from genome assembly GCA_963678675.1 of Xiphydria camelus. Lineage (NCBI taxonomy): Eukaryota > Metazoa > Arthropoda > Insecta > Hymenoptera > Xiphydriidae > Xiphydria > Xiphydria camelus. The sequence continues at coordinate 4,812,559 of OY783200.1, forward strand.
GAGAATAATTAAAAACTATTAGAAATAGCTAAAACTTATTTTTGCTATATCTAATAGTTTTTAACTATTCCAGAAAATTTGAATTCAAGGTTTTATAAGAGATTCTGATATTTTTTACAAAATTTTATTGAGTTACTGTTTATAATAATACAAAAATGCCTTTATACAGATTACCCTTTGACGAACTGAAAAAGAATAACAAAAAATATTTGCTGACATTTTAAAAACAGATATTAAAATATTTTATTAGTACAGTTCTGTTTTCGTCTGTTTAAAACAGGGTAAAACACTGTTAAAGTTAAGAGCATTTTTTAGCAAACAAACATGTCATACAAATTTACTCCTCTTTATTTCTTAAATACGTAGTAAATGGACTGTAATGCTTCGTATAAAACGGATTTTTTGACATCAAGGAACCAATTTTCTTCTTATACTAAGTGGGATCATATCTTATATGTACGTATCTTAAGCGGGTAATTTTAAACAGATTTAATAGGCATTTTTTAAGAAATCGAAAAAAATTCGTATCATATCTTGAGCGGGCGTATCTTAAACGAGTTTTACTGTACTTTTATTGATCGAAATAAATATATAAGTGGTTAGGAATTGGGACACTTACTTTATAGTCGTCGCACCTCGAATAGTTAATAGAGGGTCGAAACTTTGGTCTTTAAGTCGTTCTTCGTTGTGCATACACGAAGAAAGAAGATTGGTAATTTTTGCAGTGAATCCCGGTAACGGCGCTTCTCAAAGTGAATTTTTTAATAGACACAGAGTACCTTTTACAGTTCGCAGCAGTATAGATCCGCACATATTAACGGGAGATTGGTCAATTTTACTGTATAAACTGATTTTTATACTGTTAGGAACTGCAAAAATATACTACGGTCTATTAAAAACTTGTGTTTCACCTCGATGAGTCCTGTTACTGGGATAACTACAAAAATTCATGGGTTTCACCGTGATTTTTTACTAATCTTTTTTTCTCCGCGTAGCCGCGGGAAGTAAAGAAAGATACCTCTTCCCCCCCCCCCCCCCCCTTCACTCGGACGGTGTAGGCGCGGAGCGAGAGATCCCGACGCGCGCCGACGGAAGTAAAGCGCGATACACTCGACGAGGCAAATGGGGAGGGTGAGCGAGACGCGGGGGGAACCGATTGCATTTTCGTCCCTCTCCGTGCGACTTATCGTTAGCAACCAAGTGCGATAACTGGAAGTACATAATATAGTCCGTCCAAAGTTGATCCCGCTTTGAGTCCTTGTATTTCTAACTGGGACTCGACACTCCCTCTCCCCTCCATAGCCCGGATTAACGCGCTGCAGCCCGTTGAAAGAGAGAGGGAGAGGGAGAGAGAGAAAACGTTTAATCACACCAAGGACTCAAGGTCCTTTGCGGCGCGCAGGAGAGGGCTACAAAGAATATACTGAGAATTAAAAAAACAGAAAAAGAGGACTGTAGCATCCTAGAATCTAAGACACAGATAATAAAAATAAAATAAAATGTAATGAAACATTTTAAAAAATAAAAAAGTATCTAAGTAATAAAATAACATCAAAATCGCTAGACTTGCATAATTGTCATGGCCATTCCTATAAACTATTATACAATAATTTCCCAGCAACATCCTTTAATCAAAATAATGTAACTCACTAAATAACGTAATTTTCTTTTGTCAAAATAACATCAAATGTCTCAGGAATGACAAAATAAAGAGGTTTTATCATTATTTTTTGTCATTTCTTAAAGATGTTTGATGTCATTTTGACAAAAAAAATTACATTTAGTAAATGACATTATTTTGACTAAAGTTTGTAGCTTAGGTCGATCGTTCTAAAATGTACATTTGATTTGCCGAATGAATTTGAAAAGATAACTACCCAGATAGATAAATATACGTAAATTGTATAGCTACTTTAGGTAGTATTAGCTTATCTGATGCACCAAAGTTGTGCGCTTTTAGAATCATCATTAATATAATACATTAGTGCTCAGTGTTATATTCAGTTGCCAGACAATCTTTGTTTACAGATATTCAATTAACCGATTCTGCAATGTATAGGAATTGGTTTCCGAAACTGTATTCTCTTTGAATAAAATTAAGCTTACGGAAAACTTTTTAAACAACGCGAAAATGATTACTTAATTCAAAATTTCAAACAAAAAATTGCTTGGCAAATAAAGTGGCCAGCGAGCACTAATCTGTTAAGGAAGAATATAATTACGACATTACATAATTTCAAACTAATACTAATAAAATACTAAACATTTATTCAACATTGCACTATTTTTCGTAAACATGTTGCTACAATAAATACAACAATGAATTCGAATCGCATTATAATGTAAATTTAACAATTTTTTGAAGATTAATTTTTTTTCTAAATTCATGCGGTAAAACAAACGTAAACTTTAGAACAATCACAAATATCATGACGATCGTACAAGTCTATTTAGGGCATTGAAATACCGGACCCCATCCAAGGCCCCTGACAGAAAGAGAGAGAGAGAGAGCGCTCGCGCGCTTCCAGTTTCCGCTAATTAAGGGGAGGCTCGCGATTTTTATTTCTCGGGAACGCCGCGATCTTCGACGAATCCACGAGGCGCGCGGCGCGGTCGTTTTCGTCGCGGCGCGATCGCCGCGAGGGATTATCCGACGCCGTTCAATGACGTGGGGCAGCCAGAGGGGCCGGGGGGGGGGGGGGGGCTCTCGGCGAGGTTTTGCTCGGTCGGGACTTTAACGCGACGCGGGAACGCGTTATATAGAGGGGCGGTGGGGGAGGGGGGGGGGGGATCGGCTCGGCGGAGTCGGGATCCTCGAGAGCGTCCCTCGCGAGAGGTCGCGAGGGTGGGTGCGCGCGGGGGGAGGAGGAGGGGGAGGATGGAGGCGAGGGGTATCTTTTTTGTCGCGAGTCGCGCGAGAACCCGCGCGCCGCGGTGATCGATCGTTTGGCGACCTTCGCGCAACCTTCGAAATTCGAGCGCGTAGCCCCCGTGTGGATTCCCTCCGTCGCTCGACGACGCGTGAGGCGCGAGGCTCGCCGGCCCTCGGTCGCCGCACAGCCGCGCCTCGAATGTCGCTGCGTCGAACGACGGAGGGAGGAGTCCCTCCGCCGCGTCTCCAGAGGCGCAGACAAAGGGAAAGAGCTGCACGCTGCGAGAGCGGGGCGAAGATGAAGTTCGGGCGGTCGAGGAAAATCGTTCGATCGTCGGTGCCGTCCGTCCTCGGGTCCGAAACGAACGCGAGAGGGAGAGGCCCCCCAGGAAAGAGCGTTCCGCGCGGCGGCGTACGCTCCTGCGGGCTTGGCCCCGCCGTATACGTGGCGTGGGTGGGCGACTCCGCTTTTTAAGGGGGCACGTACACCTGGGTTTGTCGAAAAAATCGATTTTTGTTTTTTCTTGCACGTTGAAAATGTACAACATTGTGCACGGAAAGAAAATTAATCGCAGCATTTGCAAAGTTTACAATCATGATTTATCGTTGCGATAACTGCAATTTTAGTAAAAATTGCAGCAAACGCTTGCAGCTTTTACAAGTTTTACTGTAATTTTTTACTAAAATTGTAGTTATCGAAACAAGAAATTGGCCTTGTCCCGAAATTTAGTATTGTGAGTTGGCATCAACCGGGCACTCAGTCCTAGTGGACCATTGTACCCGGTCCCGAAATTTAACACGCATTTTTTTTCCCGTGTAGGGATATTCTTTGAAAGTTCCGGGTCGATTTCCCTGAGGCGATTTAGACATAGATTTAGAGATTTGGTTGAAGCGAAGTACCTAACGTAGGTCTCGCCTGGCAAGAAAATTTTTAATGCGATTATCTCGATACCATGTTTTCGAAATTGGTGCACTCTGAGAAAAATAATTATGTAGGTGAAAATGACAAAAGGCATCTAGTTAGACACGCTTATTTATTCTAACCATAATAATGGTCAGTTGTACCAAGTATTTAATTATTCTAACCAAATGTTTAATTGTTCTAACCAAATGTTTAGTTATTCTAACTACATGTTTAGTAATTCTAACATGTCTAGTTATTCTATTCAAAAAATGATCAGTTTAACCAAACAGATAGAGAATCCATATTTCGCCAAACGGTTTGGTCATTGCTTCTAACATTTTTGCTAAAGTAACCAGATTTTTTTCTCAGTGTGGTCAAAATATGTTGGAAGCGGCTGAGTCGATTGCCGTTTAATTTATACAGCGTATTCCGCATACAATCACGCGGCCTTTATTATACGTATTTTTTTAAGCACTGATTTCTTTTATAGTCTGAAAATGAGTGAATTTTTAATGAAAAATCGACATCTCATGTTCAAATAACAGTCGTTTTCTTATAAATCAATATTTTTAAAATCGAGTGTAACAATAACTAGATATTTCAATATACTTTAAGGATCTCTTTGGTATTTTGTTTTTGGATAAGTCCTGCGAAAGCTACAGGAACCTGAACTACACCCTCGCTGCTGGTGGTTATTACTCCATTTTGGAATATTTTTAGACATCAATTTTATTTAAGATACTTTAAGAAATGCATACTTAGGTAAACAAATGACGGTTAAATTAAACTGTTTTATTTCTTTTTTAAATTCGTGAACTTGATTCTAGTTTTATCACTGTTAAGGTGTATGTGCCCCCTTAAGGTACTTTTTCGCAGGATCATTTCACATCTTCGAACGTGTCGCGAAAGTTACAAGTCGATTCTCTCACATATCATGTCCAAATCGTAAGCATTTCCGGGTGAGACGACCTTATCCCCTAAGAGGTATTTAAATTTCGATGAAGTTTGTCTGATGCGATTTTCGGAGACGAGAAGTTCGAATGCAGTCACAGGAATCACGGGGGCCCATGAAATTCGCGTTACTACATTGAGAAAAAGAACTTGATCAAGTTAACCAAAATCCTGGAAACCATAACCAAACCGTTTGGTGAAGTATGGATCCTCCATATGTCTGGTTAAACTGATTATTTTCTGGTTAGTATAACTTGATATTTGGTTCAACTTATTACATGGAAAGAAAGAAATTGTAACGTTTACAAAGTTTGTGGTAAAATGCGGGACAAGGCCAATTTATTATTACGATAACTACGATTTTAGTAAAAATTACAGCAAACGCTCGCAACCTCTAGAAGTTTTACTTGGTTAAAATAATTGAGGGGATGAGAAGCCAAGGGGTCTAAATATAAAAACCAGCTTTCCGAGATAATCCACATTAAAGTATTTTTGTTCTTTAAAAATACCTGCAATTCCTTTGCTTCAAGTGTATAAGCTGTATGGATAATTAATACAGCTTATACACTTGAGGCAAAGGAATTGCAGGTATTTTTAAAGAACAGAAATACTTTAATGTGGATTATCTCGGAAAGCTTGTTTTTCTACTTAGACCCCTTGGCTTCTTAACCCCTCAATTAAACTCCTTCATCCAGATGCGTTTTGTCGTTTTAACCCAGTTAGTTTCCTCAGTGTCTGATCGAAAAACGCGCGAAAAAGAAAGTTTCGGTGTGAACGCCGCTGTAAGCCGGAGCCCGCGAGGGTCTATACACGACCGCGCGCTCGCGAGAGATCCGGCGAGCCCGGTGCGCGCGCTAACTACCGCCTATCTGGCGGCCCCGCGCGCGCGCGGGTCCCGAGGCCCTGTGAAAACGTTCCACGCGTTACGCCTCGCGGGGACCCATTTCGCGCGCCGCAGGAGCGTGACGCCGTTGCCGCGGTGCCCCGCGGCGCGGGGGTCCGGATTCTTACGCGCCCCCTCCGCCTCCCCCACACGTGCGACAGTGGTAAAACGAGGAATCGCTCCCGCGCGCCTCTTTATCTCCGAAACAAAAGAAATGACGAAAAGAAATCCGAAAGACGGAGGAGGGGGGACGCGCGAGATACGCGCCACGATGTAGGTACGACGCTGGAAATCGGCGCTTCCTTTATCCGGCGGACCGCGCTGCCTCCCTCCCTCCACCACCCCCCCCCCCCCGAAAAATGCGCGGAGCGGTTCCTAGAAGGATCCCTCTTAACTCGGAACGAGGGTTCGTGGGTCCGGCTCGCCCCTACGACGCGGGAGAGTTCGGCTCCGAGGGCCCCCGGGGCCTTTCCCTTCGAGAGCCGCGGAGGAATTTTCGCCTCCTGAGAAATCGGTGGGATAGGCGGCGGCTCCAGGGGGAGGGGGGACTGCTGCTGCAGCGAGGAAGCCATCGCGCGCGCGGTGTGGGGGGAAGGGGGGAGCGGACGTGACGGAGCCCAGCGAGTCGTAAAATTCCCGTAAAAGTGACCGACGACGCGTTATATCTCCCCCCCTCCCTCCGTCTCTCTCACGCTCTTTCTCGTTATTCGGAATTGAATCGAAGAAGTGCGCGCGTGCCCGCGGCGAAATTTTCGAGTTTCGAGCGAGGCGCGGCCGCGCAGGTATACACGCGAGACTGTGCGCTACGTCATTCGATCCGCGCCCGATACGCCACCGCCGCCGCCGCCGCGCTCGGCGGAGTAGCGGGATCGACGAAATCGACACTGGGGCCGCCGCCGCTGCCTCGCAGCTGCGCGTCTCGATATTCGCGTGCGCGGAATTATTTTTCATTTTCTTTTTTCGAGCAGCTCTCATATAGCACCGTTAACCGGGCGGAAAACATTAATTCGGTAATTGCTTAAAAAAATATATTAATATTTTTTAATTTAATTTGTAATCTGTATATTCCTGTTCGATATCGCATGAAAAGGAAATAAGTATGTCCGAAAAAAAAATTATTCACAGTTATAAATGCGTTTCGCTCTACAAGATTACGACGTCATCAAAAAGCCAGAGATCCCCCCACCCCTCCGCGAAAATTATGTATTTAAGATATATAAAGAAAGTACATGTAACATGTGTATTTCAAATACATGTAACAAGTATTCAGAATGTATACGTTTTCGCCGCTTTTTGTATACTTCGCGAGTACTTAAGTTAAATTTCACATATTTTAAATATATTTTTAATGTGTACGAAGAAAAATATATTTATTTTATAATCAAGATATATTTACAAATATTGGTTAGATTGGAAAATTGAGAATATATAACATTTTTTGTAAATACACTCAAATTTATTTAATATGTATAAAAATATGGGGTAAATAATTTTGTCCAAATTTTTCGAACCTGCAATACAAAAAATTAACGAGAGAATCGAATTATCGGGTCGTACGAACTTCGAAGAGGATTGGAGGATTTTTTGTTTTTCGAGAAAATGCAAAGGGCGATTTTTTCCCCGTCGACGAGGGCCACGTCAAAACTCGGGGCGGATACTGCGCGCGGTGGGTCGGGGCGGCAAAATTATCCCAGGGCCGCGATAACAATCACCCGCGCGCGGAGTCCGCGCCGCCCGTGCGCGGGAAAAACTTTCGACGCGCCCACGTCCGCCCTCCGTAAAACGTCCGAGCGGGGCGCGGATAGGAGGGCGGAAGTGAAGCGAGGCCGAAGGAAGGAACAGCACCGAGGGAAGGAGCGAAAGCGAAATATACGTATACCACATTTGAAGCCGAAAGAAAAATGCGCCAATCGATGACGGATCGAAAGAAATCCGGAAACCCACCCCGCGCACGCGCGCGCGCGCACGACGACCTTCGCTTCGTATCGCTCTCGCCGCCGATCGAACGTCGAACGTGTATTCCGACCGGGGGCGGGACGGTTATTACCATTATTATAAGGTGATGTGACGTGACGTAATGGGAGTTAGAGCCGTATGAATGGGCATCGAGCAACAAGTTGCCACTAAAAACTGGGAGTGAGTTCGTGAGTTGAGTTCTGCTCGTTACACCTCTATATGTAGTTCTTCCTTCCCTATACTATACGCGCCCGGCGCTATACATATACTCTCGCCGGCCCGTTATAAACCCTCCGGCTTTTAAAGTATTCTTTTTAAAGCGGAACTGTCCTAACAGACGTCACCCGGTTGCGCGCGGTCGTTATTATTTCTGTTGTACGCGACGCGTCGAGTAGACGGCCGCGAGGGAGGGGGACTTCGGTCGATCGGTTTTTCTCTTCTTTTTACTCCCCCTCCCCCTCACTCCTCAGCGTGCGTGCGTGCGTGCGTGCGCTCTCCGTCGATCCAAGAGACGAGCGCGATGCCTTTGTCTTTATCTATCTCCGCTCGTCGCGCTGTGCCCCTCCCCCCACCGACCCTTCCTGCGAACGGCCGTGTTCGACGATCGTGACGCCGAGACACACTCTTCCTGCTGCCGCCGCCGCCGTTGCTGCTGCTCGCTCGAGCTCACGATTTACGCCTTCGCGAGGACCTCCCCCTCCTCACCCCCCCTTCTCTCTCTCTCTCGCTCTTCCGATGCGCGTCCTTCGCGTATCTCTCCACGAGCGCGACGCGACGAAACTGCCGCAGCGCGGTCGCGCTCACGGTTACACGCGCGGCAACGCCAAAGGCTGCGGCGGAGTCTGGCCTCTCTGTAGGTGCGCGAGGAGAGAGGGAATGCCGTGGGGCGCGAAGGGTAATTTAATAAAGCGCGTATCGGACGTCGTATTTGCGCGGCGCTTCTACTCCCCCGCCTCGCGCACGATGCAACCCGTCCGACGGCGGCGTAATCTAACGCTGCGCTAATCGCATTAAGGCGCGTCCTTCCGGGCCGTACCACTATACGCGTAGCGCGCGTCAATTGCGCCAAATCCTCGTTCTGTTTGGAAAAACTTCGGCAACCCGCGCAGCGCTATCGACGCCTCGGATCTCTTCCTCCTTCCGCTCGAAACCGCAGCCGGCCCCAGTGGCGCGACGCGTATCTCGCGCGCCGCGGCGCGCTTCCTGTCTTTGTACCGCGCGTCCGGCATCGGGTATCGAGCCATGGGGATTTTTTTTCCTGAATCCCAAACAACACGTGGATCTGCGCGCGCTCGGGATCTCGCCGCTTTGAGAGGGATGCAGAGCGCTCGAGGATCGATGGGGATTTACGGGGGCGCGGTTTCGGGCAATCGCGAATAGAGATTAGGCCGGTAATTAACTATGGATCTGGCCGCGGCGGAGCGAGTTCGCGAGAGAAGCGAGCACGGCCGCGCGCGCGATGCTCCTATATACACGAGTGACCCCGGTCGCGGGAGCCGCGCGCGCGGGTCCTACCCTTTACATGGGTACGGTACATGGCCGTATACCGTGGCGCGCGGCCGGACACACACGCGCGCGCGCGCTTCGTACGCGGCGCTCATGTGCCGCGCGCCGGTGCCCACATAGCCGCGTATATACAGAGCGCCCCAAAAGGCGGACGTGCCCGGCATCGATGCGAAGGCGAGGAGTAGTAGAGGCACTCTCGATCCCGTATCGCGGCGGATCGACGCTAATGCGGCGGCCGCTACCGCCGCCGCGGTGTTTTATCGTGCGCGCGCGCGTGTGTATGCGCGTCTCTCCCTTCACTCGCCTTTAAATTAAATAATAGTGCGCGGGATGGGATTACCGGGGTGGGGCGCGGCCGAGTACGGAACGGTCAGGACCGGTGAGCATCGCGCCTCGGTATGAAAATTCATTTTCCCGCTCCCGCACGAATATTGTCGACATCCGACGCGCGTTAGCGACTCATCGTCTTTTTTTCTCTCCCCACGCGCGCGGAGGAGCCGCGCGCATTCTTCCGCGGCGCGATTTCGCGCCCCCCTCCGCCGCCGATATTTTTCTCGCATCTCGCGCGGGAGAACGAACGCAAGCCGAGGTACAAAGAAACGAATTTTTGCGACGCTGCAGCGCCGCTACGCACGGAATCTCCCCCGACGAAAGTACGAGCCGGAAAATTTGCACGCGCGATGGGAGGGTGGAAAAAGACGAGGAGGATAGCCAAGCATCGCCGGCGAGATTGGCGTTTTCCACCCGCGCGATTCACGGAGCGGACTGTATACCCCGCGGGCGCGCGCGGGGAGGTGCGAAACGGACTTTTGGCCGCGAATGTACGTCGCGTCGAACCCTCGTCGTCTTCGCCGTCCCGATACCGATCCGCGATCCCCGGGTGTGTATATACCTAGCCTCCTATCCGTTATATACATATACATACACAGATGTACGCGCGGCGCACATCACGCGCGCCCTTTGGAAGGCCTTGTAGCGCGGAGGCGCGCTTTTTGTAAACCCTAAATACCACATCAATCTATCCATCGATCGCCGCAATCGCCAGAAAAAGTCGAAGGTCGATGTCGCGCCTCGAAAGTGATATCAAAGAATATCGGGATTACGGAGAAAAAATTCCTCCTCGTTTTTCCGGGAACACCGCGACGCGTTCGCGGGGCTCAGGTACGGTAGAGGACTTTTGGGACACGGTGTACACGGTCGCATCGTAGGTTCGCGATGGGTTGGATACATAAGGGGGCTCTTTATGTAGCACATAGACGTTGCCTGGCGTTCGTTCGTTGCCGCTCGCTCGGCGTGTGACGCTCAAATTACCTCCGTCCTCCCTGTGCCCCCCCTACCCCACCCCCCAGCGCCGTTCTCCCCCCCCTCCCCCCACCGCCACCCCACGCTATAACGCTATAACGCTAGCTGCGGGTCTGAAACGCGGCCAGCAGCGCGGCAGCAGACAGGCACCGCGGGTCACCGCCTTCCCCCTTCCACGCCCCTCAGCGCCTCTGCCCAAGTCCCTCACCCCCTCCCCCCGCCGACCACCGCCGCCGTCGCCGCCGCCGGCCCCTCCGTCCCCTTTGTTATTAGTCCACCGTGTACCACCCTAAATTCACTCGCGCTGGAAACGGACAAATTTCGCGGAGTCGAGGCCTTCGCGCGCGCCGCGTCCCTCTCTCTCTGTCTCTCTTTTAACCTAACCCGAGAGAGAGGGTCTCTCTCTTTACATGTGCTCCGGGGCGCGCGCGTGTCCTTCGGGAGCCGAATTGTTATTCGTACACACGCAGCCGTCCTCGCGTTCGCGGCGCACGACACCTGTTCGATATCGGACGGCTTTATTAATCGTTTGACGGCGCCGTTTCTCTAATCGCGATTTCAAATCCGCGATAACGGCGGATCGGCTCGCGTCGCGAAATTAATAGATATCGTGGCGCGCCGCTCGTTACGGTAACGGGCGCCACCGCCGACGACAACGACGACTCGATTCCGTTACGGTCGAGGAGAAAGGCAGCGGCTGCTAAACGCGTCGCGAAGAGTCGCGTAGCGGCAGGGCCGGTGCGCGAAACCCTCTCCCCTCCCCCCCGGACGAGAGTCGTGAAAATTAGACCGCAACGGGGAGCGCGCTGATTGCACCGATTCCGTCCGATGGCGCGGCGAGTCGAGGAGACCGTCGAAAACGGATACGAATGGCGGTTCGAGTCGCGCGCTGCACGCGCTCCCCCTTTGAGAGAGCGCGCGCGGTGAGAGAACAAAAATTCACGCCGCGCGCGAGCAACGCGCCGCGCGGCGAGTGCGAAATAACGCGAGGTGATGGGCACACAGAGGACAAAGGCTCCGCGCGACGCGCGCGGGGGCTAGGGGCTAGGCAGGAACCAGCGGCGGCGGCGGCGATGGCGAAGGGGAATCGTGAGGGGGAGGGGGGAGGGTCGGGCGGAAAGGCGGGTGAGCACGGCGCGAACGCGAACCGCGGGTTCCATACCATTCGGTCGGGTTCGGTGAGTCACGCATCGCGAGCTTCCTGCTGCCTGCCCCCCCCCCCCCCCCCCCGCCCCAACGCCGCGATCCCTTTTGTCCGACGGTCCGTCCGTCCGTCCGTTCGTTCGCGTCCGAACGACCGACGGACCGACGACTGTCCGTTCGACCGTCAACCGCAGGGTTCCTTCTAAAGAGGATGGCTCTCCCACCGCCTCCTCCTCTTCGCGTTCCGCCATACACGCACGTCGCACCGTCGAACGTGCGACGGCGGTCCACTCCGACGCGAGACTCGGCATATTTCTGGAAAATTAACTCTGCCCGCGCGCCGAGCAGAGGAGGGAAGGGGGGACATTTCTTCGTGAAAACGCACCCCTGACCGCGTGCGCGTTCTCCGGGGGGTGGAGCGGGGGATGAATTCAATAAGACTCGCGCGTGCACGGGGAAAGGATTGAATGACGCGTCGCGCCTATATATACATATATGAGCCCCCCCCCCCGGATGACGTGTATATATATACGTACTTGTTTTCCCGGCGGGAAAAAAGGGGGGCCGATTAGCGCGGACGGTCCTTCGCGCGATCGATCGTTCCCGACGTCCGTGTACGTGCGCGCCGGTAAAATTATGAACCCTCCCCCTCCCCTCTTATCGGATAAACGTTCTTGCGCTTGGAACGGCGACAAATTTCTTCTCTCCGTTCGGAAAACATCTTCGATCCTCTCTCTCTCTCTTTCTCTCTGTTTACGGGCGTGTGGGTTTACCGCGAGACCCGCGGAGAAGGGGTGGCGGGGGGAGCTGGGGGGCTCCGAAGGATTTCCCGCGGTGCCAGGTATACCCGAGCCGTATATCTTGCACGCAGAGGTATAGAGAGGTAGCGCGGCGAATTCCGCGTTACCGGGACCGGGGGTCCATGGGACACGCTTGTTTTTGCGCCGATTAGTCACTGCCGCTCGGTCGCGCGTCCGTGTGCACGCGCGCGTCTCCGTCGCGGAGGCCGACGACACTAGCGACAGTAGTAGTGCGCTTCACCGCGCAGAGAGCCAACGTCGCACACGATCGTCGATCGCCGCGGCATGCGGGTTCATCTCCCTTCTCTCCCTCTCTCGCGCGCGCGCTCTCTCTCTCTCTCTCTCCGCGCGCGTAATCGAGCGGTGGAAGTGTCGCACGCAGGTCGGCCAGCTGCCGCGGCGCGGCCGCTGTTATGCTCCGCGCGCACAAAGGGATACGCGCGGAGAGAGGCCCTTTGCGCGCGAGAGAGCGAGCGTCTCTCTCCCTCCGCGCCGCGCGTACAGCAGCTATCAGCGCGTGGTTCGGGTTCGGCCCCGCAGCGGCGCGGCCTGGCGTCGCGCGTATACCTGAGCCTTCGATCCCTTCGAAAAGGGGGGCGGCGGGCCCCCTCCTCCGCCGCCGCCGTTGCCGCGCGTACGTGAGCGCGCCCGGCGACACGGACGCACACGAGAGCGCCGAACGAAACGCGACGCGCGCGGCCCCGGCTCCGCGGACCCTCACATCCTGTCTATGACAGGATGGCTGATGGCTCCGGGGCCCTACCCGGCGTAACCGGGCTCTCTCTCGCTCTCTCACTCTCTCTCGCCGTACACCGACGTCTCAGAGGGGCCTGTTACGGACGAAATATATATTTTTTCTCCCCCTCCCCCTTCTCTCGCCCCCCTCGCCGATACACGGATCGTCTCTCGCGTTCGCGCGGTGAGGATGAGAAGGGTGGGGCGTGCCGCGCGGCCGCTGCGGGCTTTCCAATCGCGCGGGAACCCCGCGCGCGCGACGCGGGAACGATCGAAAAAGGTGAGACGTGCCGAAGGGCTAGGCGCGACGGACAATGGATGAAGGGGGAGTCCCCCCACCGGGAAGGGGGGGGAGAGACACGGCAAGCGAGATCGGATTTGGCAACGGTGTTTACGACTCCGCTCGTCCAGGCGAGGTGAAGCGAGTGGGAAACGCGAGCGTCGTTATATCCGCGCGCGCGAGCGCGCCGCGGCTCGTCGCTCTGTTCGCTTAAGGAAATGAGTCGTTTCGTGACTCTCTCGTGCGAGAAAGAGAGCGCGCGCGCGCGCGCGTCCGCTTTAAACCGCGGTATCGTTGCACGGGAATGATGATCGCTCGAGGAGAAATGCTAAGTCGCGGGGACGTCCATGCAATTATGTGTGACGTCGTCTCGGCACTTCAGATAGACTTGTGTGATCGTCCAGACGTTCATACGAATCGCACACAATAATTGAGCGTTCTATAAAGCTTAATTTGCCCGCATTAGTTTAGGAAAATAATTGTTTTTCAAAAAATTGTTAAATTTACATTTCGGTGTGATTCAACTCAATCGCTGTATTTATTGTAGGTAGTAATATATTTACACCGAGAAAAATAATTTAGTGTCAAGAACATAGGTAGGTATATTATTTATTTAAGACGCACGGAAAAAAGAATGTTGTAAAAAGTAGGTATTCAATAAATGAAGTAATTAGGGATATTTCACATAGCAGTTGTTCACGAGAGCGACATGACACAGAGTACCGTAGTTCACTGTACAAAAATTTGTATTTTTAATATAGATACTTTTAAACAAAGCTTTTTTCCAATAAGTTATTATTAAAATTAATATACTCCATAAATATGAAAGTTAATATATTTCTCCTTATGAAATTGCATTCATAAATTTCATAACGCACACAAAGAAAAAGAATTAGTTGGATCTACTAAAAATTACTTGCAGAGTCGTAAGTAATTATTTATTTACATCGATTAAATCCTGTTTCATATTAATTAAATATTTTTTCCTTGCTATCACATGCTATTCCAAATCATTATAAGGAAGAGCTATCAAACTGATGCATTAAAAATTTCATTTAAATGTAAATAAATAGTTACTTGTGACCCCACAAGTAATGTTCAGTAGATCCAACCAATTCTTTTTCTTTGTGCAATATATTAATTTTCATAATTACGTATCGGATAAAAGCTTTATATGCAATTATATTAAATTCAATACAAACTTTTTTTACAGTGTATATTTTAACTGATACTATGTCAAATAAAAATTAATTCTACATTCATAGCAACATTCAAAATGTTCCACAGCCAATAGTACTACTAATGTATTACATACAGGTATATGAGTGCTATGTTCAATTGTATTTCTTGTAATGAAATATAGGTATTTACAATATGTACAACATTATTCTGCTATGTGAAATATCACTAATTACTCCATTTACTGAGTACTTTATATAAAATTCTTTTTTCTGTGCAAGTGTATGTTTATCGAATTGAACGAATCTATATTTGATTCGCACTGGATTCGAATCAAGAAACTCAGTAGAGTTTCGTGCCAAATACGCTTGCGTAGCGCGAAGAAAACTTATACTTGATTGATATGTTCTTAGCACTATACATGTCGACGGTTACTTAGATCGGCAAATTATTTTTCTCAATGCACGAAAAATTGTGCATATAATGAATAAATGGTTAGCATTCTATTTGCATTATATAGTTTGAAATCATTTAATGACACAAATATGCTTGCTTAATGATGACTTATAAAGCGCACAACCTTTATGAGCATTTCACGAGCTAATACTACCTAAATTTGGTTTTAACATTATTTTCTTTTATCGTCGATTCGAAAATGTTGGACAAAATTATCAAACCCGTATTTTTTTATTTTTCATTTTCTGCCTTATCTGAGCTGGAAAACGATATTTTGAAATGCAGCTGCGTCATAGTTTAATAAAAATATCTCCCTCACGCTCGTTGGTTTGCATAAGTGCGTCTCTCTGCTTTCCGATGACGTCATAATCTAGTAGAAAGAAATGCACTCATAACTGCGAATAATGAATTTTTCGAACCGCTTCTTTGTCGTATGTTATTGAATATCATCATTACGATACAACAATTTTAGTAAAATTTACAGCAACGCTTGCCACTTCTACAAGTTTTACTATAATTTTTACTGAAATTACGCTTATCGTAACAATCAATTCAAGAGTGGCCTTGAATAAGGGGCTAAGTACCAAAAACAGGAAATTTAATTTTTTTCCTTAAAAGGGGACATGAAGCATGCTATTTAACCCCTTTTTAAGGAAAAAAATATAACTTCCGGTATTTGGTACTGAGTCCCTTATTCAAGTCCACTCTTCAATTGACCTTGTCCCGAAATTAACCAAAAAACTGTAAATGCTACGAATAATTTTTTTCCATGTGACCATCTGGATCGTCATTTCTGCGCGCGAGTTTTCGCACTCATCGGCGACGATCGTTGTAACGCGCGCGAGTCGATCGCTTCCGCTCGTCTGTAACCACGGAGAGTTCGACGCTCGCGCTCTCCGTTTCCCTTTTCTTTCGCCGCGCAAGAGAGCGAAATTTATCGAGGAGAAAAGTTTCGAGAAACAAATAGCGCGCGCGCGCCGAGCAGAGGATGGTATAGGAGCCGGAAACGACTTTGCAGTCCCCTTTCCCCTCCTCCTCTCGACCGTTTCTCTTTCTGCCGCGCGCACGCTTCGCGCTGCACCGACGTCGACGGCCGGGTGGTGTTGCATACTTGCACACGTACATACGTCTGTACACGCGCGCGCGCGGCAGGAGGGATTCGTTGCGGCGGGAGTCAGAAGTATCCTTGCAAGTGGGTCAGTGTCTCTGGGAACTTGAAAACTTTTGCGCGCGCGGCATAAAGCGGGCCCTCCTCCTCGCCGACGTTTATCATTCTCGACTTCGACCTCGCCCCGAAGTACCGCAGCCGTCGGTATGTACTTATCGGTCGTCGTCGCAGCGCGGCGCGTATCAACCGCGACGTTGAGCGATAAAAATTCCAATTCGACGCCGCTTCCTCGCCCTCTGCGAAAAAAAACGAAGCTTTTCGCGAAGCCCCCGAGAGAGAGAGAGAGAGAGAGAGAGAGAGAGAGAGAGAGAGAGAGGGGTACACACTCGCGATTTCCTCGTCGCGGTATAACGAAGCGCGCAGAGGGTCCCCCTCTCACGCTATCTCTCTCTCTCTCTCTCTCTCGCGCGCCGAGCCCGCCGGTACGTACGGTAACGCGCACGTAAGCCTGAAAACGCGGAGCTCTCTCGCAGAGGTGGCGGATAGACGGTCGCGGGGGGAGTGGGTGGAAGCGGTGGGTTCGGGGGAGGGGGGGCGACGAGGGGGATAGGGCAGGCCGTTATTTAGCCGGCCGCGCGTCCCTTCGCGTCCCTTCGCGACCCAACTCACCCCACCCCCTCCCCCCTCATCGCTCACGCCCCCCCCCCGCCGACCCCCCCATCCCATCACGCTCGTTTCGCCTCGACGCTGGTGCTCCTCCCGCGACCCACCCCAAGTCCCCGCGCGCCTCCTCGCGCGCGCTTGGACCCTCCAGCCGTCTCTCACCCTCGTTCCGCCGTTGCCTCCCTCCCCCCTCCCCCCCAGACTCCCCCAACCCATCGACACTGCGTCTCGCTCCCTCTCGCAGGACGCGAGGGGGAGAGAGCGCGCGATATCCAGGCCTTCGGCGACCGCGCCGCGCGCGGCTCCTGCGTTCCACGGAAAATTTCGCTTGCTCATCCGACACGGTCGCGCAGCGGCCGACGCGCGGAGGAGGTATACGGTTGCCTTTCTCGCTCGCTCGCTCGCGGCTCTCCCTTCCCGTTCCGCGTAGTGGTCGATCGTCGCCCGAGCGCCGCCGCCGTTGCCGCGGCGCGGCGGGTGTGAAAAAATTCGACGGAATTTTTCGACGCAGGTAGGCGCTCCGCGCGACTCGTATCCGGCGCGACCGACGCTCGGTCGAAGCCGAGCCGCGTAAATAAAATCCGAGGGACGAGAGAGGAGACGGCGCGAAACTTCGACGCGCGGATCGCGCTCCGTATTATCTCGTCGCGCCCCGGCGGCGCTCGTTTCCCCGTCGCGGGAGGAAGGGGGGGAGAGGGTCTCGGGGCCCGTTTCACGAAATCCCCGACCGACTAATTAAAGCCCGGGCCGCAACCGTAACGTTTGCGCCGGGAACGCGCCGCCGCCGCGACAAAAGGATCGGTCGGCGGCGCTGGGCGAAGGTCGACCGTCCGGTCCCATTGTGTTGTGCGCGCCCACGTAACGGTACCGGACTGCGCGTCGCAATATACCCATCGCGCCTTTGGCGCGCGCGCGCGCGAGAATTGCGTCTACACGCGTGGGTATACCTATATATATACCTCGAGGTATTATCGGCGCGCGAGTATTCGGCTGTTATTTATAGGCCGGACTCGTCGTCGTCGGCCGAGCGGCGCATCCGAGCGAAGGCGAGAATGCATTTCGCGCCGCGATCGACGACGACGACGACGACGACGACGCTGGTGCGCGCAACGCTCCCGATATCTTATGCGAGCGGTGGGCGACGCCTGGGGGAGGTGAAGGGGGCGGAAGGCGCTCCTATTAAACGACCCCCCCCCCCTGCAGTCTCAGCCACAGTTCTCCCGAGTGCCCCCCCCCCCACACACACTTCCGCGAAATTCACGTCCCTCGCAAATTTCCACAGCAATACCTGGGATCGGCGGCTTCCTGCGGTCGCTGTATATTTCGTGCGCGCGTCCGATAGCCGAGAAAGGGGGGCATGGTGCGCTACATCGAGTCTTAACGGTACCTACACAGTAAGCGCGCCACCGATTACGCCCGGATAACGTGATCCACAGTTTAGAGTCGGTCGCGTATGTCTAGTCGAGTCATTTGTACCTGTGATACTGGGGGGGGGGGGGGGGGGGGAGCATGAACGGAATGCGAAGAATTTTTAAATAAGGAATCATTCGAATTTTTCGACTCGCCCTCGCCCTCCTTCGTCGAAACTCTCTCTCGCGCTCTCCCTCGCAGCTTCCGCGTCGCGGAGGCGCGCGGTCCGACGCCGAAATCGATCCGGGCTGGTCGCCGCGATGCATTAGATATGAGGAGCCGCGCGCGACGTGGCGCGAGTTGGCCCCCCGCCGCCGCGGCCCGCGACACGAGCGAGGGGCCAACCATAGCAGCGAGGAACCCGTCCGAGTAAACGACGACGCCGAGAGGCGGCGGACTGTGTCGCCGGTGCGAGGCGCGTCGGGGAAATTAATTAGCGAGCTTCGTTAAAGACGCGCGCTCCACCTCGACGCGAGCGATCCCGTCGATAATAATAGCCGCGCGAGCGCGCGTGCATCCGCGCCGCGGGTGGCGTGCCAGAGGGTACCGGGGTACCCTCCCCCCCTTCTCTCTCGCTCTCCCGGCCTACCTAGGACAATTTTATTGATACCCAGCGCGCCCCAGGACACAAAGGCGCTGGGCGCATCGCGAATGAGTACGGGGAAAGAGGGGGGGGGGGGGGGGCGGAGGGGTTCGCTATACATAGCCGCCGCGCGGATATAGGTGACAGAGATGGACGGGGGACAGAGGGGGGAGGTACCCACCGCGCGCCCGCGTTTATTGGAAACGTGCGACGGCAGTGCGCGCTTCGATCGAGGGATATTTCCGGATTTTATTCCGCGTGTGAATGCGCCTTAATGGTCGATCCGGCGCGCGACAAATGATAGATACACTTGTGAAACTGGAGAAAGAGAGACGGGGAAGAGGAGGAGGAGGAGGGCACACGATATGAATGGTCCTTATTCCAGAAGAAGAACGCATGAATGAAGGAACGAATGAATGAAAGTTTATATTACTCTGTTGGGAAAGACGGGGAAGGGGGTAGAGGGGGGCCGAGCGGGTGGCAGAGTGGGGGACAGTCGAATATGCGCGCTCCGGCGTGCGCGCGTTTACTTGCGCTACTAGGAAATACTCTTGTATCGCGCTCGGAACCGATGCGATGCGAATCTCTCTACTCGTCGGCCGCGCTCCGTCGACGAGCGAGACCCGTTGCACCTGAGAGAGTGCACGCGGATGAAGCACATCGCCGAGAAGTCACGGGAAGATCCGCGCTTGTGTGTGCATTGCGAGCCGCATAGAGAGAGAAAGAGAGAGAGAGAGAAATACACGGGAGGTGGGAGATAGCGAGCCGCGTGGGGGAACGGGAGCGCAGTCATCGCGCACGCATTACTGGAAACGCTCTCGGCTGGAGAGGTTCTCGGGCGCGGGCGCTTCCTATAAACGGGGATCGACTTCCTTTTATCGCGGGGGTTTCACGCGTCGGCCGCGCTCACGGCGCTAATTGCTCTTAATTGCTGATTTCGAGAAGGAGAGAGACGCGTTCTGCGGGGCGGGGCGAGTCCGAACGGAACTCCGTCGTCGGCAATTAAAAAGGCCGTTTGCAAACGGTACGTGTCGAGAGGAGAGTCGTCGCATCAACTCGTTTATAATTCGAGCGCTGTACGCCACGGCCGAGAGCTTCCGTTGAAATCTCAATAACGACCGCGCGCGCGAGGAGATAGGACGGCGGAGATAGCGCACACTTTTATAAACACGACTACGCGCGGCGGTCGGCCGCGGCGTCGCCAGATAAGAACGTCGGGCAAACCGAAACTCGGGGATTGCGCCGCGGTGTTTTCGCGCAGTACGGGGTCGGCAGAGACCCGTTGTTATTGCGCGCGCGGTCGAGGGGAAATGGAATTTTTCCGAAAAGCTCCGCCGAATCGAGACATTCGGCTGTCTCACTAATTCTTTTGACTGTAGATTTGACAAATGTGGACAAAAAAATTTAGCTCGTATTTTTCCATTTTTTATCTTTGACCTTATTCATGCTGGAAAACGATATTTAAGAATTATAAGACTATCTCTCTCGCGCTCATTGCTTGGCACAAGTGCATCTCTCTGGATTTTCGATAACGTTATAATATATTGGAGAGAAACGCACTTATAACTTTGCGAATAATTATTTTTTCAGATTTCTTTGTGCGACACATTGAATATGTATACAAATTACAAACCCAGATAGACAACTTGTATGACTTATATGACTTGTGTGACAACTCGTCACGACGTTCATACAAACTACAATAATTAACCGCTCAAATGTATATACGTTTATTATATAATTATTATTGATTTAATAGTCCTAACTTGAATAGTCCTAAGAGCGCATTAATTCGATCAAAATGAATACCGCTTAAGCGTATATAAATATTATTGATTTAATTGAATCTTATTTGGACCAAATCAGTATTCATTCGAATTGAATAAATGTGCTCTTAGGACCATCTAGAAATACATTTATTTCAATGAACCACTTTTCTTCTCGGTGTACGGATTATAAATTGAATTACAAAATCTCAATAATTTCTTTTTAACGCTGAGACCGAATTCGCTTCCTTTCAGCCGTAGTATAGGCGAAGGCGCGACGCGTTCGCCTCGTATTATTCTCGCGACGAGTCGCGGAGGGGCCGGCGGAGGGGCGGGGGACATTGCGAAAAAGAGCGCACGAAGACCTCGCGGGAGAAGCGACGAGCCACGAAGCATTCGCGTCACGGGCCGGCCGTGGGGCGAGTGCGTGCTTTTCCGAAGGTCAAAGGTGACTCTCGACGAGGCCCCTGGACACCTTATAATATATACGGGCGCGCGCGCGGGGGCTACCTGATATTACGCGCAAAAAGGACCAAGAGAGAGAGAGAGAGAGAGAGAGAGAGAGGCATTCGCCCTTTTGCCGGGGAATTACGTAAAGAGAGAGGTGTAGGTATTATCCACTTTCCAGAATCTTTTCCCACCCTCTCTCTCTCTCTCTCTCTTCCCGTTCCGCCTTTGCCTTTTATTTTCCTCCACAGCGGACGCGATCGGAGGAGGAGGAGGAGGAGGAGGAGGAGGAGGAGGAGGCGACGACGACGAGAGACGCTCTCTCGGCTCGGAAATCGAAAATGCTGGAGGGCGAGGATCGATCGGCTGCGCTCTACACTCATCTCTCTCTTTCCTCGTCGTCGTCCTCGACCGGAAAGGGGAGAGGGCTGCCGCGGAGAGCGATGGCCGTTCGAACTTTCGGACTAATTGGAGGCTATACCACATCTCGCCCCGCGCGATTCGCGGACCAACGGCGAGGGGGCCGCTGCTTCGCCCCGCGGCAACGCTGGCCGAGAAGTCCCCTCGGCCGGTCGCCGCGGCGGCGCGACTGTACGCCGCAACAGGGGCCTCTCTCCCGATCGCGATGGATAGGAGGGAAGGCTCGTCACGTCGCTCCGCGCGACGAAATCGAAAACGCCGGCGTGTTCGAGGATCGATCGGCGCTGCGGGCTCTCCTCTCTCTCTCTCTCTTTCTCTCTCTCTCTCTCTTTCTCTCTCTCTCTCTCTAGCGCGCGCCCCGTCGTCGTCGACCGGAAAGGGGCTGCCACGCTACGGCGCGACGCGGCGGAGGAGAGCGATGGCCGTCCGAACGAACTTTCGGACGGATGCACGAGGTTGCGCGCTTCCTCGCGCGCCGGGCGGAATTCTCGCCCGAGAAAAAAAGAGCGCGCGGCGGCCCTACCCCCCTGCGCCGAAAAAAAGACGGTGGAAGAAAGGAAGGAAGGCCTACTCTCTCTTTCTTTATTTTATTAGAATAGCTTCAAATGAATTAATTAATATAGATTGTTAATTAATTTTATATTTATTTTTTATTACCTATATATTTTTCTCTTATTTTCAAGTTTGAAAAATTAATTTTTTTTACTCCCTAGCAATTACCTATTTCCCCACTGCCGCTTTTGTATCCTTGCCGTGCTGTCATAAAGGACCTTGTGCCCTAGGAAACAAATAAACGGTCTCTCTCTCTCTCTCTCTCTCTCTCTCTCTCTCTCTCTCTCTCTCTTCCTCTCTTGCTTTTCAATCTCTAGTCTATTTTTTCTTCCAGTTTCCCTTACTTGTTTTATTTGCGAATTGCTTAATAGTTTATCTCTGCTTAATAAATTGCTTCCTCATAGCTATTTAGTTTTGCTTAATTGTGTTATCCGTGCTTATTTTTTGTATCGATCTACTGTTGTACAACATTGCCATGTACAATAATAAATCTATCTAATCATGTCTTTTCCTCTCTAATTTTCGATTTAATTTTTTTTTTCATTAGGTACTGGTTTACTTCGGTGTTTCTATTTTTAGTTGGATCTTTTCTTTGTAAGTTTTTCTGTTTCATGCTCTAAGAAAACCCTGTCCCCCCCCCCCCCCCCAGAACGGATAAATTTGCTTCTTCTTCTTCTTCTTCTCCTTAACACCTTCTTTTTCTCCGGCGTAACAGACGAGAACAGTATTTAGTTGCAGGTAAGAGAGACCCGTCGCGAGGCTAAATTCCGGAAATGCTTTTCCGCGCTCATCTCTTCCCGGAAGGTTGCCGCGCCGCGGGGGAAAGTTCTTCTCGTTTCATAAGCGGGACAGTTGGAGACGAACGCCGCGGTCTTCGACATTCAGCTTTCGGTTTTCGGCGTGCTTCTGCTCGGACGGCCGAAATCTTATTCGCGCAATCGCTCAGTACAGTCGGCGGAAATGACGTCGACGCGCGGTTATGGCGCGGAATTTCGTCGCGATACGGTATAGGCGCGAGCATACGTTATGGACGACGAGAAGTCGCGCGGCGCGCCGTGACATTGTACCGCGACGCGCGGCTCCGCGCGACTGGAGAATGTAACGAATGCGGTGGGAGTGGGGGGACGAGGAGGAGGAGGAGGAGAAGTGCTCGCGCGCAACAAACCGTAATAGCGGTTATGTTTACGCTATTATACGGCGCGTTCGTCGAGCTTTCCTCGCTCTCTTTTATCCCGCTATAACTTTGCCGGCGTTTCGCTTCGATCGCACGCGACTGCTTGTATCGTGTCAGTTTACGATTTCAACATGAATTTCGTTGATGCGTGGTTGCCCTTCGTCAGGCGCGACTGAATCGACTCGCAGTAATTTACGAAACGCATTGCTCGATTTCTTTCGACGTCCTGCGGAGACGATCGGACTTCCAGGCGCGGGAAAGCGCGCCGGATTGACGAATGTAGGTCAATTCTGTCTCAGCAAAAGAAACAAAAATTTGCACCCCCGGCGAGAATGTTAACGGTTTTATGGGAATTAATTCGTTCAACACGATTTCGGTCTTGAAGTAAAAAAATATTCATATTTTTAAATGTAATTTGTAATCCGTATACATGTTCAATAACATACGAAAAAAGAAACAGTTTGAAAAAATTATTATTCACTGAGTTATACGTTTCTCTCTACTAGATTGCGACGTTATCGGAAAGGCAGAGAGATGCATTTATGCCGAACAACGAGTGCGAGGGAGATAGTCTTACCAGACTATGACGTAGCTGCATTTCAAAATATCGTTTTCCGGCTCAGATGAGGCGGAAAATGAAAAATGAAAAAATACTGAGTAAACAATTTTATCCAAATTTTTCGAATCTGTTATAAAAAAAAGTTAATGTTAAGCTGAATTCTACAGTAACTTTAGGTGGTATCGACTCGTCGAGTAGATCAAGGTTGTGTTTTACGAGTCGTCATAAAGCAGGTATATTTGTATCACTAAATGATTTAAAAATAATACAAATAAAATGCTAAATATTTATTCAATATATGTAAATTTTTCGTAAATATGCTGCTGTTGCATTGCACTAAATTCAGCAATTAATTTAAGTCACATTATAATATAAATTAAACACCCGTTTAATAAAATAATTATTTTTCTAAACTGATGCGGCAAAATAAACGTAAACTTTAGAACGATCAGATGTTGCAGTTGGTATAAATGTGACGGTCATACAAGTCTATCTGGGAATGTTGCAATAATAAATACGGCGTTTAATTTGAATCACTCTATAATGTAAATGTAACAATTTATTTAAGAATAGTTATCTTTCCAAATTCATACAGCAAAACAAACGTATACTGTAGAACGATCAATTATTGTCGCTTGTACGAACGTCGTGACGATCACACAAGTCTATCTGGGGCGGCTATTAGACGCCTAATTACGAATGCAGCGAAAAGCGGTGCGAAGCCGCAGTCCAACGGCACATAATAGAGGTGATGTTTACACGTTTATTCGCCTCCTCCTTCCGTTCTATTCGGTGTTTACATAAAAAAAATATTCATATGTTTAAATTAAATTTGTAATCTGTGTACACATTCAATGCCGAACGAAAAAGAAAATAACCGAAAAAATAATGACATACTCGCCGAGTTGTAAGTGCGTTTCTCCCTACTGTATTATGACGTCATCGAAAAGCCATGAAAGACGCACTTATGCCGAGCAACGAGTGCGAGAGAGATAGTCTTATAAGACAATGCCGTCACTACATTCCAAAACATCATTTTCCAGCCTAAATAAATCCGAAAATGAAAAATGCAAAAGTACAGGGTAAATAATTTTGTCCAAATTGTTCAAATCTACGGTAAAACAAATTAGTAAGAGAACCGAATTCCCAACTCTCAATGGACGATAAGTACTTTACCCTCTCTGATCTGCAGACGGGGTCTCAGCGTATGATATTGACATAGGAATCGTGCGAGTGCGAGTGAGAACGCGGATTAACACTGCCGAGTCCGTAAGAGTTTCTCCGTCGCACAACTCCAACTGGACGAGTTCGAGAAGCACGGAGAACGTGCGCTAAAGAGGCTCTTATACTTTCACCAAGCTAATCGATGTTCTCACTCGCACTCGCCCGATTCCAACGTCAATAACAGACGCAGAGACCCCGTATAGAACCGCTCCGAAAAGTATCCGATCCTTGGCGCGTCCGTTCGAATTTCTCATTCCCGCTCGCCGCCTCGCCCCGACCCGCGGCGCGAAAACGACCGGAAATCGGCGTCGCGCGCACGAGGGATTCCTCCCGCGCGTTTATCTCTCGAAAAGAAAAAAAAAGCCCCGCCTTATCTCGCCCGCAGTGCAATTTTCTCTTTGTCGCGCATCTTTTTCCCCCGAAATCACTGTCCCCCTCTCGCCACTGCGCATCGCGCTATTTCCAGGACGATACTTTCCACGCCGACCGTAACGCAGACACCGAAACCCGCACACATACACGACCCAGAGCTCGAGCAGGTAACGCGCGAGCGGAGCACGTCGACGTCAAGGGGCGCGAAGGACGGGTACCTACGCGAGGGAGCGAGAGGGAAGGCGACATGCCGCGGGAAGAGGGGGGGAGGAGGAGGAGGGCGGCGGTCGAGTTCCTCGGGGTAGATCGAAGCCGCTCAAGGACCCTGGATCTACTTTAATAAGCAAAGCGTTCGATCGCGCGCGGCGGCGGCGGCGGCAATGCGAGCTATACACACCCCCGACGCGAAATACGCACCTAGCCTCACCCCGGCCGGCACAGGCAGGGGCTGACGTGGGTCGCGCGCGATCGCGGCCCCCGACGTGTGCGTATTTACGGGGGCGTCCACCCCTCGCTAACGCGAATCGCGTCGAAGTGGAAGAGCGGTCAAATTTCCCGCGCGCACCGCTCGTATCGGGGAGGCCGGGAAAGTGCGCGGCCGTGTGTGGGTGTCTCGTAGGGTTGGTCCTCTCGAAGTCGCCCTATTTTCCGTCGATCGAAGATATACCGTCGCGCGCGCGAGGAACGCGACATTGCGAGAGTCCCTCGATTTTCCTATCGCGGCTTCCCGTTATGTCGGGACTCGACTCGGACCCCAGCGCGCCGCGTCCTTCGGGCCCCGCGCGGAAGGGGGAGGGGCGAGGAGCTATTATCGCGCGTCTGTATGTATCCGTGGGCTCCCGTGCCGTGGCCCGATATTCGCCGAGTCACCCGGTCAGCGGGCTTTTCCGCTGTCCTCTCCTAATCTCCCGGCGCTACAATGGAACCGTTCGAAATTTAACGACACCTCGCTGCACGCGAGCCGTCGCGCCCGGTTTTCCTGCATTTCTGTCGCGGCCAGAAGTGTAATACGATTACGCGAAATTCTCGTTAGCCGTAATTGGCAGTCGCGGTCGGCACGCAGTCGCGTATATGTACGGGATAGGTATCCGTCTACTTATAGATCGACGTAAGCGACGGTACTCGGCGTGGAATTCTGAGAATTTGGTGCAACGTACATTGTGGACAATTTTTGATGGAAATGTGTATAGAGCAGTAATTCATATACGCGCGAGAGTGTATTAATATTTATACGCAGAAGTGTATGAAATTTCACTAGATGTTTTGAAAAAATTGAAATACGTTGTGAATTTTCGTAGACAATTTGCCATGCTTACAATAGGTACATCTAGGATGCTCGGGAAAAAGAGTACAAGTCAAAAAATGGTATTGCTCAGAAAACATCTTTATTTGTTTATATTGAAACACACTGTTAAAAAAATGTATAAAATGAAAATAACGCTTCTCATAAGAACCGTTAAACGCATGTAGCACACAAATATCTATAGGAAAGTAGAGGAAAATTGTAGAAGTGTTTTGGTAGGCGATTTTGACTTATACTCTTTTTCCTGGGCATCCTAGATATTATATATAGCACACTTAGATCAAAACAGTGTCAACTCAAAAAAAAATTGTTTTTCAGAAAACGTGAACCCCTTATCGAATAACAATCGACATGAGAATCAGTTTTTTGCCATTTCTGAAAAACAAGTTTTTTTTTTGAGTTGATATTGTTTTGATCTAGATGTGCGATATATATTACGAATTGAATGACTCGCATATGCATTTTCAAGAACTGTTATTAAATTTAATAACCGTACCTACATGGTACATCTTTAATACCGTGTTTGAAACTTCGAAAGCAAATTCTTAAATTTAACCCTTTCACTGCGGCGCGATCTCGGAGTAATCCATCAATAGGGACGACGCATTATTCGCACGTCAGTCACGCAGACCAGTGACGAGTGACCAAAACAGTACCCGGAGTTATAAGTGTGTCCACGAGATTGGCATTTATGCACGGAGGGAAATAATATGTTAGTATAACAATATTTAAGTTATTGTAACAAATATTTGAATTAAAATAGTGATAACAGATTGATTTGTTGCCATAGCAAATCGATTTATTATGGTAACGATAAGAAAAGAAAGAAAGAAAGACTGGGATTTTCATCGTAATCAAGGAAATCTTTCAAACATTTTGTTCCAACAGCAAACCAATTTTGTTAGCGTTGCAAAAAATGATGCTATAATAACGGATTTTTGATGTTGTTACTAGGCTAGGTTTGTTGTTACAAAGTTAATTTTTTCCGTGTGCCAAGCAACGAGTGCGAGTGAGATAGTCTTACTAAATTTTGACGTATATACACTACTAACTCAACCGTCTTATTTTAAGACACCTACATGTCTTAAAACTTGAGGTCACTTTTAAGACGTTTAATACCGTCTTAATACGTTAAGACACTGTAAGTGTCTTACAATAAGACACTTCAAACGTCTTATACTAAGACGGTTAGATGTATTGGAATATAAGACTCTAAAAACGTCTTGCAATAATTATACACAAATGTATAATTTTCAAACGTATATGTGAGTGCGAAATTATTCATAGTCAATATGAATACATTACAGGCGAGTCAATAAACATCGAATATAATAATTTTTCTCATCAGAGTAATATTATAAAGTTCGATATTAAAGAAATTCGTTGGAAATGTATTCAAATCCACAATGCATCCAGCTCTCACAAATCGAAACACTGTGAAATAAACGCATCGCGTCAAAAAATTTCACTAATACTAATAAAAATATTGAAATAATGATGAATGTATATCTCTAAGGGAAAGGTATTTTTAGTTATTTAAATGAAAAATCCAGAATTATATTGTTTTCACTTTATTGGTGATTGAGAAAACAAAATTTATTCCAACGTGAAATACAAATTTATTTACCGTATTTTTCAACTCGTTCGAGATGACTCGCAGTTTCTTCAGTCTCAAAAAGTTCATCCACCTTGTCAACTGGAGGGGGGGGGGGGGGTTCTGTGTAAATAACCTTCCCACCTATGCTGTATTGTAGGTTAATTGTTGGCAATATCACTTGCATTGGAGACTGCACCAGCACAATATTCAATTCACTATGGTCATCAATTATGCTGTCATCCGCATCATACCACATGTCCGATGCTTGATGTTTTGTTTTTGAATGATAATGTCTGTGTTTGCTATCATCAAACAATGCTGGATCGCGAGCACATAATTTCTTAAGCTCTTCCAACACAACTTCAGCGTCAGGCTGATTATCTCGTGAGAGAAATCTAACACACTTGCGTCGTTGACCTAATGCACAAAACACTGTTTTTTCTTTTTTTTTCGACATTTTTGCACAGCAAACAACCTCCGGAAAATGACGTGCTTGTTGGCCGCGTTGAATTTTACAGAAAGTGAATTGAGGTGAGGTCGAAAAAGGAGGGGAAGGTCCCGTTACCTAACAGTACAGAGGCCCCTTTCTCGAACTCGCTCGTATCTGCGTGCACGCATCTTAGCGAATAGACCAATCAGGATCAAGTATTCCGTTGTGGTGGGGTTACGGACAACGGAATACTTGATCCTGATTGGTCTATTCTCTAAGATGCGTGCACGCAAAGATACGAGGGAGTTCGAGAAAGGGGCTCCAGTAAAGTACGCTAAACCCTGTTCCAACCGAGCCGAAAACCGTATAACGAACGGTACACGTCATGTGCAGTAGAGTGCGCTCGTCGGTTTTTTCCTCGGGACCGGCGTTACTTGAGTAAAGAGAGAGAGAGAGTGTACACATTTTCTGTAAGCGGTACGCGACATATACGGCTGATGTAGGCATTTTTTTTATTAACAAATAATAAAAAGAAATAAAGGATACAAATTCGGCTGATGTGTTGACATTGGCAATGAATAGAATTCAACGTGAAAATGAACTGTCATGCTCGATGTGTTTCTTTAATTGTCAGTCAAATGAAATTTTGTTTGAAGGTTTTTAATCTATCTTGCTTCGTTTCCAATATAATCAACCACTCAAATTTCACTCACTCAAAGCCCTTTTGAGGGTGACCGGAAACTTTTCGGGGGTAGTGTATATCTAAGGTTACATGTGAATAATGATGCTTGACGTCACAGGTAACAAGATGTTTGAAGTGTATTACTTGTGTAAGTGTCTTACTATTTTAAGCAACTTATTCATTTAAATGTCTTATACCTGAAGAAGTGTCTTACTTTAAGACGATTAAGCGTCTTTATCTTAAGACAGTACCATGTGTCTTATGATTTTAGACGGAAAATAAATGTCTTTTTGAGAAAAGACAGACAAACGTCTTGGAATAAGACGGTTAAGTGTCTTGAATTTCTGATCAATATACTTAACCGTCTTATTTTACGTCAATAAGACACTTTTCCGTATTATTTTAAGACGTTTCATCGAGAGGCCGGTTTGTAGTGTAGTTGCATTTCTAAATATCACTTTCCAGCTCTGATAAGGGGGAAAATGAAAAATGAAAAAATATTGGCTTGATAATTTTATCAAAATTTTCCAGATTTGCAATAAAAGAATTAATGCTTGAACCGAACTATGCAATTTGTCCGGCATTCAAGAGCTGCCGTATTACCGAGAAAAGAAATGTTGAAATTTCAATAAAATTTCGTGATTTTGAACGAACTGTTCTTAGAGAAAATGTATGTATGAATGTATGTATGTATGTATGAATGTATGTTGATGTTATCGTCATGTATAGTGTGACGTAATGATTCGAGTGACTATTACCATGCGATAGTATCATCGTAACTAATGACTTCAACGGAATAATATAAATTGTAGACCCTTTGGCAGGATCAATTAAGGTTATCGCTCACTTATCCCGCACAGCACGGCACGGCACGGCGCGGCGATGCCCGGCAATTCTTACCTGAATGTTCTTAAATTTTACGACCTGCCCGGCGATTCTTATCTGTATGTCCGTACATTTTACGTCACGGCTCGATGACGCTCCGCGATGGATGGTGACATTGCCCGCTTTTCCGACGGCAACCGACAGATTCGGACTTGAATGTCCGTAAATTTTATAAAATAAATTATAATCAGGCAGTAGGTATCTAGCAGTGCAACAAGATGTACGACGGCAGCAGTAGTTCTGATGAGGAAATTGCTTTTACGGTAGCATTGATGTCAGAAAGAAATGGAAAGAAGAGAATGTGGATCCATCCTATCAATAAAAAACGCGCCAGTCTTGGAGAATTCGCCCATCTGGTCGCGAGATAGTCAGTGGTAAGAACCGATATTCCGAATTTCGTCTATTTATATTGTGCGATGGATAAAGACTCTAGTCTTTATGACCATCGCGTCGTTTGACGGAAAGTGACAAGTGAGCGGTAGTACATTTGGCACATGCGTGGTAAAAGGGGTGTAAGTCGAGAAATTTTTGGAGTCATTGGAAATGATTCAACTTCTCTTTTCTTATTTTCAAGATTACGTATCTGAACCCGGAATCAAAGAATAGTCTCATAAAAAAATGCCACTTCCATAAGACAATTTTTGAATATGTTAATTTGTGATCAATCGCGACACCAACAAACTGTTTTCCTTGTTTTCTCAAAGCTAAAGATTTCGACTTATACCTCTTTTCTCACGCACACTTAGAAAAAAAAAAGATTAAAAATTATTCTATTAGAAGGATAATCTGAATACGAAAGGTAAAATAGATCAAAAATTATCCTTCCAGGGTTTAAAATTTAACCTTCTTTAAGATAATTTTTGATCTATTTTACCTTTCGTACTCCGATTAGCCTTCTAACAGAATAATTTTTAATCTTTTTTTTTTCTCAGTGCATGTGCCGTTTATTTGTATGTATTTGATCCAGTCGGTATTTTGACGCGCCGCGCCGTGCCGGGCAAGTGAGCGATAAACTTTACGCGTCAAAAACTGGGTTTAGTAAAGAGCATATATTCAACGCAAGCACGATTTTTCGTAAATTCGATAAATTGCAAAATCCGCTGAGAAATTTGATAGATTGTACGGCAGTGATAGTAGTTTATCAATATAAGAATACGTTTCTGTTTGCCTTAGCAATACTTATTTTTATTTCACCAGAGAATAAATATGTATTTCAACTATTCGCTGTGTCCAAAAAGCCTAGTGGCGCCGTTGGCGGCGCCTATCGAAAGTGTAGCTGGAGCCGTCAGTAAGTACTGACATAGGATTAAAAACTTTTTTTATTTATTTGCACGAGGTAATTATTTTATCAGTGATATATACACACTGTGGTGAATTAACTTTAATTGTATCTATGTTGACAAGAAAAATCGTAACGTTACGAAGTGATAGAAGTATGCTGTGTGTTACTTTTGATTCCACGTTGTACGTTAACTATCCGACGAAAAAATGAATTTCGTCATTAGAACGGGGTTTGGGTCCATCTTTACACATTATACTTACTCCAACTACAGATTCAAATACCGGCCACCATGGGTGCTGTAAGTTCTATTCAGCCACTATAGTATGGCATTGCACGTAGCGAATACGTATTTCAGCAATGTAACGCGTATTGCTTTCGTCACATTCGATATTGCTATATCAAGAAACTCGGTAGAGTTTCGCTCCAAATACTTTTGCGTAGCGCGAAGCTTTACCTATAAGATAATTATTGTCCCAATAGCAGAACACGTCCTAGCAGCCGGATATATTTGAGTACAATTCAAATTATTGAATGTTATAAAAAGGAACGACTAGTGGGAAGAAATCTTCAACAAATGAAGAATGTATACAGGAAGTGTCACTGATAAGAATCCTTCGAGTAAAATCTGCTGTGTGAATTTTTATGAACCGAGAGAACAGTTTATTAATGCACGATAAATGTCATTTCAAATATGGCGAAATAAATATTTCGTTAGGCCAAGAAAATATGTATTACGTTAATTGTTAAAATGTTTATTTCATTCAGACAATTGCCTCAGAGAATTTAATCGTGCCAAATAAATATTGCAATAGTAAAGAAATATTTATTTGGTCTAATAAAATATTTCTTTTGCTATATTCAAACAAATATTTATTAACTACAAATAAACTGTTTTCTCGCTGTTGCTGCCCGATTCTTCGGCTTAACCGTCCAGTTACATTACTGTCTGGTTAACCTGTCACTTGTTCTTAAAATATAGCTGTGAGAACTGTAGGTACTGATAAACATTTCTCTCAGTGTAATTAGAATTTCGCGGTAAATAGTATCAGGTAAGCCTATATAATATAGTCGATGGAGGCGACCCGTATACAATTAAATTTACAGCACCTCCTGCCCCGCCCCCCCCGCCGCTCCAAGATATGCCATAAATCCGTACGCTAAGACTTCCGACCGATACGAGAGATCTTATCTACCGATTCGCGAACGTTCAGCTAGCGTCCGTCCTATTTGGATTTGTCACTAATTTTCTTTTCTTGCAAATTCGAAGTATAAGCTCTTGCGTTTCGGTGACGTCACAGTGTCGCAGTGAGAAACGCGCTTTGGAATAGTTACTTCTTCGGACGTTAATTTTCCTTTTTCGCGTGATATTAAATATGTACCATATATATACGAGACTAAACTTACTTGTCATGAAAACAATTTCAATAATTATTATCTCATTATTTATAAACTTTCGGCTTGCATCGATATAAGACTGTTGAAGATAAAAATGTCATCTTCAAAAAAGTATCATACTTCCGGATAGACTTGTACGATCATCACGACGTTCATACGAATTACAATAATTTATTGCTCTAAAGTTTATGTTTATTTTTCCACATGATTTTAAAAAATTGATTGCTTTTCAAGAAATTGTTTGATTTACATTACGATACGATTCAAATTCATCGCTGTATTTATTATAGCAACGTATCAACGAAAAATTGTGCATACATCGAATAAAAGTTTAACATTTTATTTGTATCAGTTTGAAATCATTTAACGAGTTAAATATGCTCACTCAGTGATGATTCACTGAGCGTACCTTGACGCATCTGATGAGCTGATACCACCTAGAGTTGCTGTGCAATTTGCCTGCATTTGTCTGTCCAGACAAATACGAGCGAAAAGCTCATAAATAATGAGATAGCAGTGACTCGAGTTTCTTTCCCGGCGGCTGAGTTTAGCCTCGTGTGCCGCACAGATGACAGATTGAATTTAAAAATACGAATATTTTCTTTACTCTCACACCGAATTCGTGCAGTCGAACCCGAACGAATCGCTAACGCGCGGGCCGCGCATCGCCGCCGCTATCTCGGACTCGCTCTCTCTCTCCCGCCCCGCTTCCCCGCGCGGCTAACGCGATATCCGAGACCCGAGCTAAACCCCGGGGCCCCGCGGCCGCCCGCCGTGCGTGGAAAATCATAGCGGACCCTCTCCCCTTCCCCGTCCCACGGTCCGCCGATAGGACGCCGCTTTCTCCGCGCGCGAGCTGAACTCCGGGGCCCTCGCCGCGCGTCCGCCGGCTCGTGTATTTACACCGGGGTGGGTTCTAGCACCCAGTGTGCGTTATTACACACGCGCACGCCGACACACAGAAATCGACGAGGGCGCGCGAGGGTGTAGGTATAGAGCGCGAAGGTAGAGAGCGCGAGAGACCCGTACCGCGCGGTATAGGGTGGACGCGCGCGTAGCGTTTCTCCGCGCGCTTCGTTGCCGCCGCGCGGCGGGAGGAGTAGGAGGAGTGAGAGAGAAGCGGCGAGGGGGGGAGGAGACAGCTGCAGGCCATGCGAGGGTCCGCGCCGCCGACCAGGCCTGGCCGTTTACCGCGGAATACACAGCGCCCCCCCCCCCCCCCCCCCCGCCCACCGCTCCACGTTCTCGTCGTCCCGCGGCTCTTCGTCCCTCACCCCGCATCCGCCGACCGACCCGAACCCTTGGCGCCCCTTTGCTCTTAGCCGCGCGCGCGATGCGAACCCCGCGACGGGGGCGCGCGAAGGCTTCGTCGCCGCCGTTACGCGCCACGGGCGAATTCCCGTAACTCGCGGCCGCCGCGCTCCGCTCTGGTAAATTTCCACGGAGACCCTGCGACGCGCCGCGCGGTGCCGCTCTCGGGGATCTCTTAGAGCGATTACGGGGAAGGTGTGGGCGGTTGGGTCGGACGGATGGATGGATGGGATAGGGGGGGGGGGGGGGGGAGGGAAGGATCGGTCGAGACGCGGGTCTCATCGATCGCTTCGCAATTCTCGGCTTTCCGTCGGGTCGGTTCCATTCGTCGCGTTTTATCGATCCTTCGATCGATCGCGTTCACATCAGTCGTTGCGCTCGTATCGCGCTAGGTGTCGCGCGGATAGGAGGAAGGAGGAAGAAGCGGAAGAGAGCGATGGAAACCTTGATCTTGAGGAACGGAAGGAGAGCGACGAAGAGGGATCTCCGACTGCGTAATACGACCTAGGCAATGCGAGGAGAGCGACTACGCGCGCACGCTCGCTTACGTACGAGTTTTCCCGTCCCGCGCGCGCGCGCCTCTCGCCTTCCGAAAGCGCGTACACGCGTCAGCCACGCTTACATACGCTCGGTTCTCGCGCGAGAGTGGAGAAACTCCGCGCGATCGAGGAACCGACATCCGTTCGCACGTTTCGATCGAACGACGAACGAGCAATCGACCGCACCGTTACGGCATCGGCCGTCTGCATACCCCCCCCCCCCCCCCCGACCTGACCTGTCCAACGCCGGTCTGGACTTCTCGCTGGAAATTTCGGACAAGTTATACGGATGGACAGATGAACGTAAATTGTAGAGCGAGCTTAGGCGGTATTTTGGCTCATCTAATGCATCAAGGGTGGTGCGCTCAACAAGTCGTCTCATCACTGTTAAATATATTTGTAAAATTACCGTACTTTACATTGAAAATTATTAGTACAATTA
The DNA here is from genome assembly GCA_963678675.1 of Xiphydria camelus. Lineage (NCBI taxonomy): Eukaryota > Metazoa > Arthropoda > Insecta > Hymenoptera > Xiphydriidae > Xiphydria > Xiphydria camelus. The sequence goes on from OY783200.1 coordinate 4,847,670, forward strand.
TACCTTAAATTTAATGTCAATATTGTCATTTCTCGTGCATTTTTAAAGTTATAATCGAAGTTTGCAATTTTTGGAACTTTATATTTTAAAATTGAGAATGTCCTTCATTTTACGAGGATTAGGAGCTGACGGCTCTGGAGGCACACCGTGAAAAGTTTGTGCAGTAAACTTCGTGTTACTTTTCTGAAGTTTTTGTCATACAAGTTTATCCGTTAGAATTACTATACGCGATTGAAACAATTACATTTAGGTACTACAGGTTTGTTTTAAATTGATCATACAATCATTTTAAATGTACTGAAATTAAAGCATTTTTCCAGCAAATACTGTAAAATTCAACTTCTCAAAAATTACAAATAATTCATAGCAATTCACTTTACTGTTTTTGATTAGCAGTTTTATGAAACTTTTATATAGAAAACATATCGCAAATGTACAAATCCTTTTAACTGTGCATGCGAATAGTCGATAGTCATCGTGCAGGCTATGTGATCGCATAGGGTATAATACTATTGACTTTGCATGCGCCAGATACTTCGTCTCTCGCTTCATATTTTATCGTTTGACATTTTCATTGTGACTTCGAAGACGCCCCTTTCACACTATGAAAATTTAAGACAAATACAATTATCGCGTAAGCTCATTCGTATTATGTTACGTATCGTAAATTAAGAAGCGTGTATTAAATTTATAAACCAGAGCTTGAAAATTTAAAACCAATATTAATTAACAAGTATTTTTAAACTCTAATATAAATGTATAGGTATTAGATTTCAAAATACAAATGTATCGTAATTTTAATACCCAATTGGGTATGATAAAAACTTCCTACACATTTGTATTAATTTTATGACAGATATTTTTTATAATGATGAAGCAAGAATATTTATGACATCGGATGATTCCAAATGAATACAAATAAAGCGCTAAACCTTTAATCAACATCGTAAATTTTTCGTAAATATTTACTATAATAAATACAGCGTTTGATTCAATACACATTACAATGTAAACTTAATAATTTAATGAAGAATAGTTTTTTTTTTCAAATAAATTCGACACAACGAACGTTGACTTTAGAACGCTCAATTATTGCACTTTATGTGAATTTCGTGACGGTCACACAAGTCTATCTGTGGGTACTTACTTTCCGAGAATTATTACCGAACGCGCGCGGACTCGATCGTTGGGGTTCGGCGCGTAGCGGCGCGGCTCGCCTCGTTGGGTTGGGGACGCCGCGGGACGACGGGGCTGCGCGGTGGCGGGGGGAGGACAGTTCGGTGGAAGAGTGTAGGGGGGGCGGCGAGAGCGAGCAGCCGTGGTGAGGAGGGGAGAAGACGGCGTCGCGAGTCCGCGGAAAGCCGGCGTCCACCGCCACAGTTGAGCGTCGCGATTCGTCGCGAAAGCATCGTGGTGTGCGTCGTCGTGCCGAGTGCGAAAAGAGAGTCGTTCGTCGCGCGCGCGCTTTCTCTCTCTCTCTTTCGTTGTGCATCCTCGCACACACAAGCCGAACACAGTGTGACGCGCGCGTGTCCGACGCCAAAGAGTTCGCGAATTTGCGACGAGTCGAATCGAACCCGGAGAATCGCCGAGCGAACGGCAGAAGGAAAGAGGACACTCCGGTCGCACCACACGGTATCGGCGCGCGGAGAGCGATAACACAGAGTGGCGCGGGGATCGAACTTTGTCGCCCCGCGCGCGCTTCTCTTTTTTTCCACGCGGCCCCTCCCCGCTCCTGGTACCGGCCGAAGGAGATGCCGTGGCCTGCGGCAGAGGATAAGAACGTCGCGTAGAAGCGTCGTCGTCGTACTGTGCGCCGCGCGCGCGCGTGTGTTGTGTGTGTGTGGGATTCTCCCCGCGTGGGGTACCAGCAATAATATTGTTTCCCGCGCGCACCGCGGATTGGCCAGTCGCGGAACCCGAGCTGTTTACGGCCGGCGCACAGTGGGGGGGAGTTGTTTCATTCATAAAAAAGTTCTTTATTACCGCCAGCGCATGTGCTACGCGACGACGGAGCTCCCTCGCCTACCGTAACGCGCGCGCGTCGTCCTCCTTCCATCAACCACGCGCCGCGAAGACGACGTGGTGCGGACTCCGCGACCTTCATCGGCGTCGAGCGCCCGGCTCTCTCTGTCCGCGTGTCGCACGCGAGAGAGCGCCGCCGCCTCCCCTCCCCCCCTTCCTCAACGCGAGTCGGATAACGCGAGAGGAGTCGCGCGGAAGGTCGATCAGGATCGTTGACATCGACGGACGGCCGCGGCGAATCGGCGCGAAAGCGCGCGGGGCAGAGGAATCCTCGTCGTCGAGCGGACTCGCCGCCTCGCGGGGTGGCGGGAGGATAGAAATCTGGAAAATCTGGCGATTGACCGGGAAGACTTCTGGGAGGGTGCGGCGGCGGCGGCAGCAGCGGTCGCCGCGGCGTCGTCGTTCGTGCCGATAGACGCGCGAAGGGGCATCCGCGAGAGGGACGAGCGGCGCCGGGACCACCACCATCACCCGGCGAAGATGAGGGGCGAGTCGGCGCGCCCCGGCAAGCGCCCGCTGCGGGCGCTCTCCGCCTCGGAGAAGATGGAGGCGATACAGCGGGTCCACGAGGGCGAGAGCAAGGCGTCGGTCGCGCGCGACATCGGCGTGCCGGAGTCCACGCTGCGCGGCTGGTGCAAGTCCGAGCACAAGATACGCGGCATGGCGAGGAACTCGTCGACGCCCGACAGCGAGGCGCACTCGCCCGCCTCGTCGTCCGGTACGAACATGGCCGCGGCGGTGGTCTCGAGCACGGCGAACCTCTCGAGCGAGGACGAGGGCGTCGGTCCGTCCGCGAAGAGGCAGAAGCTCGACTGCGGCGGGCATGCGGCGGCCGCAGCCGCCGCCGCCGCCGCCGCTGCCGCCGCCGTGGCGTCGTCGTACGAGAACGGCGAGGGCGAGTCGACCGGGAAGCTCCTCGACGGCAAGGGGAAGATCGACTACGTGGGACTGATGACGAGCATGGCCGGCATGCGGCCGGAGAACGGCTCGCTGCTCCTCCAACAACTGGGACTCCTCTCGGGCGCGACCGGCACGCTGGCGAAGAACCTGCTGAGCATGCCGGCGAACCTGGCGGCGGCGCACGGCAGCACCGTCGGCCTCGTGGAGAACGGGCTGCAGTACACGAAGAGCAACAACAAGCGCCACAGCATCTCGGCGATCGCGCCCACGCAGATGGACTCGGCGGCGAAGTCGGGCTCGAGGAAGAGCCTGCCGCCCGCGGCGGAGGCGCCGTCGACCCCGGTGCCGGCGTCGCCGCGGAAGACCGGCGACGCGCAGCTGCAGCAGCAGCAGCAGCAGTCGAGGAACAAGAAGGACTGCGGCGCGGGCAACAGGAAGGTCGACGAGGCGCTCTGGCTCTGGCTCACGCAGCAGCAGCAACTACTGGGGCAGCAGTCGGCCTCGTTCAGCCCCAGCGCGAACCAGCAGGACGGCTCCTGGTTCTGGCAGTGGTACAAGCAGTGCAGCTTCCCCGTGGTGGCGCCCACGCCGCTCGCACCGTCGCCGGTGGCGAAGAAGTCGCCGAGCAAGGCGCGGGCGCTGCTCGACAACGTGCTGTGCAATAACAACAACGAGAACGTCAAGCGCAGCCTCAATATGGAGACGGACGAGGAGGACGCGGAGTCCGGAAGCGCCGCGGGAGGCGGCGGCGGCGGCGACGACGCGGAGGATGACGTTCCGGCCAGCACCGAGGAGGCCATCGAGCACGGCGAGAAGTTCTTTAAGTGGTTGGACAAATGTTCGGATCCGGCCGTGACGAGGCTGCGGATCATGCAGTTCAAGTACCTCCTGGACAATTTGAAGGCGTGTCGGAAGAAGCCTTCCTCCGGTTCGAAGCAGAGCAGAAAGTAGACTGGAGGGAAAGGCTCTTTCTCTCTCTCTCCCTCTCTTTGTAGTTGCAAGCCATGACGATCGCTCGGTCCCGACGAAAACGGGGATATCGAGCGAGATAATTTTTTCCCTCGGCCGTGAACACGCCTGAAGTTCATTCGAACGAAAGATTTCGACTTTAAATAGACGTGGCGATATCGAGTTTACCGATTACTTTATTTCCAGTAATCGCCCAGTTTGCAAAAATGTCTACCATGGATGGGCAAGAAAAGAAAGTTTAATTATCTCACATTACTTATGAGCTTTTCGTCTACGTCGATATAAGGCTTTATTGTAGATTGAAATGGAATCTTCAAAAAAGTATTGTACAAGTATGAGCTAAAAGCCATCGGATAATGAGATAACAGCGATTGAAATTTCTTTCAGTTCAGTCTTACGCCATTGATATTTAATCAACAGTGATCTGTATAAATACACACCGCAGAATTGTTTAAGTTAAGTCATTTTTTATAAGTCAAGCAATCGATAAACACTTAAAGTGAACATTTTTCATTTAAATAAAAACGTTCGGAACTTTAGGCTTATTACGTGATCGAGAGCTTTTCCGAACGTTGAGAAAAGAGAGAGGGAGAGAGAGAGAGGGTTACTGTATAAACGCGGAGCGAACTTTAGTTACCTTCACGAATATAAGCGGACCGAATCAAAACTAGGGTCTTAACGGTTTTTAAACGTTGTACATAAGATGTTATACCAAATTCGTCGGACGCTCGTCTCGCTAAGCTTAAGCCTTCGGGTAGAGAGGTCTGTCGTTATTCCATTAATCGTTAGCATAGATTTATGTCGCGATCTTCGAGAGACGGCGCGGGAGAATTCGACTCGCACGCGCGCCTTTTTTTTTTCTTAATCGGAGCGGTTCTCTCGAACTGACGAAATTTCAGCCGAGATTCGCGGATAATTAATCGAATAAACTCACCGGTGCCAGAGCTCTCTTCGGTGCCTCGTAGACGATGTAATCGCTGACGAACTGCGCGCAGCCCCGCCAGGTGTAGAGCTGCGGGTATCGCAGCTTGCCACGTCGGATGCTCGTCGACACGAACTTCTGAAAGAGAGCAATAGACTGCGTTTTCATCGGACGCTAATTGCGCTATTTTTTACAAAACTAAGCTCTATAGCCTTGTAGAAAAATAATACTGGAGGAACGACATCACTACAGGAAACTATTGGATTTCAGTAGTACCGACTACTAGCTTTCAGTAGTTTCCTGTAGTAATTTCATTCTCTCGTTAGTTTTTTTCTTCTTAAAGATGAGACGCTACATGTTATAAAGTTACACGGTTTGCTCGTGTGACATTTATAGAGTACTTTATAGATAGAGCTTACAGTTTTGTACGGAATAGCGCTATAAATACTTTATTTATAAATATCGACGTTAATCGATCGACATTCAGAGAGCATTTCCATCGGACATAAATGCAAAAAAAATGCAGTATTCAGAGATATAAAGAGTCGGTTTCGATCGCGATATTTACAAATACGAGTATTTCTAAATACAGTTAAAGAGCATCCAGCCGTTCGATGAAAATGCAGTCATCGAAACTCCCGCGCCTCAGTAACCGATAATCGCTCGCGATCCGAGAGAGAGAGACGAGGGGATCGCGCCGCTCGAAATGGCGACCGCTTTTCGCGGCCGGGGAATCCCGCGCCGCGCGAAACAGAAGCAGCGACCGCCATCTCGCGGCAGCGCGCGGGGTACCGCGCGATTCTCCAGCGGCGGGAGAATACAAAAGGAAACCAAAGTGAAGAGGCGTTTTGAAGCGCTGCCGGTAAGGTGCAGCCTTGTAAATAAGACTGTGATCGTGCGGCGCGCTCTCGCGCGACGCACGACCGTTGTACCATAGTTACGTTTAGAGCATGTACGTATAAATGTATAGCGAAGTTTATTTTTATTATTTAGATCTTAGAAAAGCGAGGGCGAGAGAAGGGAACATTGAATGCATACGTCGATTCCTACCGTCGATTACACCTCCGCTAGTTGAATTGAAATTTAACCATCCCCCCCTCACTTTAGACCCATTCGAGAAGACATACATTCCTCGTTACCCACGCGAAGCCGACGAGAGCGGGGAGAACGCGGAGCTCGAGTCGCAAATTTTAACGACGGTATCGATGATTCTATTTATGTTTCGTTTTAATTTTTATATGAAGAACGCCTTTGTACAATGTGAAAGTCGAAAGTATTTATCGAAGAATACATTGAAGAAATAAGATAAACCAGTTGTTCTTTACTTCCAGCCCGGCACGGGCGGAGCTGAAGACGCTTCCCCTTCCGACAGGTCCAAATTTCCGTTTTCTCTTTAAATTTTCCTTCGGAAACATTCGCATATCGAAGATCTTTGATCGAACTTATTTGTAATTTGTCGGGTGGCGACAGAACCGGGAGATCAGGGAAATCTCAGGGAAATTCGCGAACTGAATAAAAAATTCGGGGAAATATGATAGAATTCGAATATTAGTCCTTTCTGCTTAAAGGGTCCCTTTAAATCGAATTCAAATTTATTCACTTCTCCAATCGGCTTAAATCCGATTTTTATCTTATTTCTATCCGACAGAAAATAGTCTATGTAGAATTGAATAGGGAATACCATGAAATGTTTAAACAATTATTTTTATTCTGACCAATTTTTCATCCGGACGGTATTTATTCCTATTTGAAAAACTTAATCGGAAAATAGTGTTTGAGTTGGAAATTTCCGGGACAAAAATCGGATTTGTCCGTAATAGGTTTTAATCGGGTTCTCTAAGCAGGGCTATGACGTCGTAAAGCATACTGAGTTTGTAATACTGATACTCTCTAGGCAATGAGCCGTTCGATGACGAGTAGCGAGCAACACTCACTACTACGGCGAGCGGCGAACGTTTATTATTATTTTGAACGTTTGTTATTTAGAAATCAGGGAAATCTCAGGGGATTTTAAGGACATATTTTTGTCGCCACTCGGTTTCGCGTCTTGAGCAAGTTTTTCCTCGTTCTATTGAAAAAATATCATAGTCGTCCCCCGCACTAGAGGAATTCGCACTAGTGGACTGTAATGAAGCGTATTGGCCGAAAGGCACGTTCCGGACCTTCCTAGGTAGACCGTCGTGTTCCGTAATTTGCATATTTCCATATCTAGCAGTGCCGTATTCCTTACTGACAAACAGATGCAGAACAACTTTAATAAGTTTTCGTTGAAATTTTGAAGTATGAACACGATTTCGGGAAGGGAAAGTAGAAATCGTCCGGTTTTCAAATTATAAATTACAATTACTTATCATAGCATCGATGTAGGGATAACAGAATAGGACACTTGGAAAGACTTGGTCACTCAGTTTATTGATACGACACTGTAGAGGCACCGAGGGTCCGAATCCCTGCTGCTTTTCTTCACGCTTTAATGAATTCGCACTAGCGGAAATATCCCCCAAGTTTTCCTCTAGTGCGTGGGACAACTGTATTCTCATACGATTCTCGTACCTAGATTCTTATAGAAAACTTTCATAGAATCCCGATGGGAACTTGATGTGCTTTTGACACAGCAATTCCGGATACTCACTGATAAAAATCCGAGGGGAATGAATAAGAATGCACTTGATTCTATGTGTATCTGTAAAAACAAATAATTTATTTTACTTGTTTCCGGCTTCACAGTGTGTCCCCTATTCCATTTATTCCTCTATTTTTGAAGTTTGCCCTTTTTCAACCGTAATCTCGCGATTTTCCCCGGTTCTCTTCTAAATCATAATTCAATATTTTTCTTTTAAAACCATCTATTATTCAGCTTTTCAATCTCTACTTTATTTACCTGCATCAATATTCCGTTTGAAATGTAAAAGCCTAGTTGAATTAGTGTTATTTATCGGAAACTAGATTCCTATTTCCTTAAATCAGATTGCGATACTTAAATCTACACTGTAAAAAATTTACATTAAATTTAATATAACTGTATATAAAGCTTTTATCCAATAAGTGATTACAAAAATTAATATACTCCGTTATGAAATTATAAGGGAAATTTCATATGGAACTTTTCATTTCATAATTGCGGAGTATATTAATGTTCATAATTACATATTGGAAAAAGTTTTGTACAAAAATATATTAGATACAATTTTTTTTACAGCGTAAGTTACTTGACTTGAGATATAAAATTTTAAGTTTCAAATACATCTTTCATTCGCTTAATACATATTGTTGTTTTATTGTATATTTTAAAAATTGTTATTTAAAATCACTGCTTGTTTCTAACTTCTGGTAGATTTTCTTTTTTAATAAAAAAATGCCCCTTCTTCTGCTCAAATTTCTTCTATTTCCTTTTAAATGAAATAAATAGGAGTGTTTTGAAGTCTATTGTTTTTTCCGGATACATATAAAATTCGGTAAATCCCTATCAATCATCTCAGATACGCACAGAATCCAATGAATTCCTATTTGTCCTTCTCAAACTTTTCCAGTGAATATTTGGAATTACCATGTCAAAAGAACATCAGATTCCCATAGAAATTATTTATGGAAATCTATGCGATCTTTCCAACAGGGCCCCTACTTCTTCCAAGGCGGGAATCCCCGTACCTATTTACCTATTTAAAGTTTCATTACATATTTTTTAAAACCACTGCACGTTTCTAATTTCTGGCAGATGTCCTTTTTTAATCAAAATTGACCCCATTTCCTCTAAAACTAAATAAATAGAGGCTGTGAAGCCTGTTGTTTTTCAGGAGATATAAAAAATTCGTTAAAGGAAAGAAACTTAAATCACTATTATCTCATTATCTATGAGCTTTTGGCTCATACTTATATAATACTTTTTTGCAGATTACATTTTTATCCACAATAAAGTCTTATATCGATGCAGGCCAAAAGTTCACGAATAATGAGATAATAGTGATTGAAATTTCTATCCTGACGAGTAAGTTTAGTCTCATATGCTAGAATCCAACGAATTCCTATTCGTCCTCAAACTTTTCCAATGGATATCCGGAATTATCGTATCAAAAAACACATTAGATTCCCACAGAAATTGTCCACGCGAGTCTGCAGGATTCTTTCAACAGAGAGGGGGTCGATCTTGTATCTCGAATGAGAGTGTTCGCTTCATCTGAACACTAAAAAAATCTAAAGGAGAGGATGCTCTGTGATTGGTTGGATGCTGCTCACTCTCAGCATTTTCACTAAGTTCGATCTACAAAATCGACCCCCACAGGGCCACGATTTCTTCAAAGGCGGGAATCCCTGTCCCGGTATACCTGCACGCCGCACTCGTTATCGCACGCCAGTAGGAGCGGCTTCCGGTGCGCGCGCGTCGCGTGGTACTGCCTGCGGAAGTTCTCCGCGTACCACAGCAGGAGCCGCTCCTTGCCGCTGTTGGTCTTGTAGCTCTTCGGCAGCACGTGGAGGTAGTAGTCCTCGGCGCAGCGCTCCTCGACGCTCGGCCAGCAGAGCTTGATAAGGCAGAGTTCGCGCTGTATCCGCTTGAGCGTATCGTCGTCGATTTCGACGGCGCTTGGTCGCGCTTCTTCCCTCCGCTCCTCCTCTTCCTCTTCCTCCTCCTCCTCTTCTTCATAATTTGTTGATTCGACGGTTTCCAACCCTTCGTCGACGTCGTTTTCCCTTTCAGCTTCGTCCATCCTTCGTTTGGAAGGGTTTTCCCGCCGCGAAATTGAGAACGAACGCCGTCGCGATCGGTACACCGACTGGGCGACTTCGTTTTGGCCCGGCGGGAAATCGATGGCACAAACAACCTTCCGGTTGCCGCGGTTACCGCGGAATTTATTGGCGCGACGCGCGCGCGCGGGGTTTCCGGTGAAGTACCGGCCGACGAATTCGTTATTTGTCGTTAGCGGTGAGTTGTTTGATTTTTTGGTGATTTTCGGTAAAGTTTTGCGGCGGGTTTATCTTTTTGGTCAATTGTGAGGTGTTCAAAGGAGCCGACAAGACGTTCGTACCGGAAGATGGTACTTTACTGCGGGTGGATCTGCCGTGCGAGGATAAAAACTTTCGCTTTCAGTTATCGTAATAGTGGCTCGTTCTGGCGGAAGTACGGCGAACTCGGGAGTCGCGTTAAAGGCTGTTTCCAATGGCAAGACTGGATGGAAGTGAGCTATTGGCTGTTTCTTCTGGAATTGTCGACTACTATTAATTTTAACGGAAATGCGACTCTTCGCGTATATGAAAAGCCGTCTATAATTTGGTGGTTCTACCATGGTTCTAACGAAAATGCGATGCGTTGTGTGTTTACATGAGAGTCGGCTAAGTTTCGGAAAATGGCCACCCACCGCGCGGGATATTAAAAAATGACATGTTCTTTGCACGAGTTATGGCCTTTAGGTATACAATGAAAGGAATAAGAAATAAGGATTTAAACCAATCACCTAATAAGAAATAAGGAATAAGATTCCAATCAGTCGAAGTCTTATTTTTTATTTCTTATTCCTGATTTTGTTTTCATTGCGTAATGACCTTTACGGCCTTTACATAAGGAAAGGAATAAAGGTCTTTATTTATAGTGATGCTGGACGCTTATTTTAAGCGTCAAATAGGACGCGTAATCAAGATGATTCACAAATAAGCAGGTAATATTTTGCAAAATTTATTTTTGACAATTTCTGTAACTCAAATAATAAAACGTACGTAAAGCATAAACTACTTATTTGCGATTAATCTTGGTCACGTGACCTATTTGACGCTGAAAATAAGCGTCATGAATTTGTACCTTTTAAGAAGTAAGAAATAAGGATTTCAACCGATCATAGAAGGGCGTTATAAGGAATAAGATTATTCCTTATTTTTTATTCTTTTCATTGTGTAATGAATGGGCTTTATATTGAGTTTTTTTCGAGGATGGGGTATTTACATACATATGTACATACCTAGAGCCTCTCTGTCGCTCATTCTCCGTCCTTTTCGAACTTGTCCAGTTCGAGTGTGCGACAGAGTAGGTAGAAACTCTGGTTGTTCCGTAGCGAACGCTACAGAGTTTCTTGACGCAAATAACAAAGGGGAATCGCGAAGGATTCGTGTGACAAAGCACCGAAAAAAAAAAGAGTACGCAGGAGCCGTATGTAATGATTTTATTAATAAAAAAAGTCTCCCGATACACATATCATTGGTACAAAACATACGCGTGTCGTTAGAGGAAAAATACGTACAAGCATCGTGCGGTTATTTCGCGTTACAAGTATAGAATAATTTCCGTTTTTTTTTTCACGATAAACTAAATATAATAAATTGCGCTCTCTCCGATATATATCGTACAACAACGTCAAATAATATGAAAAGAAAGGAAAAACTGAGATAGAGCGAGAGAGAGAGAGAGAACGTATGAAGGAAATAAAGTAAACAACGATCCGAGACGTTATTTATTAGAATTATCTATCACGTGTCGTCTCGTCTCGCGGGGAGGAAGAAGAATGCGCCTCGTGGCTGAAAAAAACCCACGGCGACGCTTTGCGCGAGAAATCGAGAGGAGGCGGCTTCAGTTCGCGTCGTCGAGATCGTGCCTCCACTTTTGAACCGCCTCGCGCCTCGCGTCTGGCACCAATTGCGACCGCATGCCACCGAGGACGTTGCTGGTGGCGGCGGTCGCGAGGATTATCGGCTTCACGACCGTCGGCGGTATCTGCCGGAGCACGCCGCCCACCGCGCCCGACACGCCCTTCTGCTCGTGCTCCTCGCTGGCCACTTGCACCAGCTCGGTCGCCGTTTCGCCCAAACCCTGTGAGGAGAGGAAGAGGATGAAGAAGAAGTTTTATTAAGAGGCTCTGAGATCAGATCTCCTAAGGGCAAATAGTTGCACAAAGAATGTACGGCAAATTTAAACTAAAAGAAATGAGTAAGCTGCACAAAGTAGTATTGAACGTGAAAAAGTAATAATTAAAACTACTATAGCCAGGCTTCACAGTGTAGGGACAAAGCAGTTTTAGGGGAATAAGGACACAGTTTCACAGAAATAGAGACTTTTAGGGACCACGTTTAAAGCGCTTATACGGATAACTCACATGGTTTACACAGGACTATCATCAAAAGGTAACTGTCCTAATAGCCGGACGGCTGAGCACGCATGGAAAAAAAATAAATTGTACCATTTACAAAGTTTGTGGTAAATTCCGGGATAAAGCGAATTTATTGTTACGATAACTACAATTTTAGTAAAAATTACAGCAACGCTTGCCACTTCTACGAGTTTTACTATAATTTTGACTAAAATTGTAGCTATCGTAACAATAAATTGGCCTTGTCCTGAAATTTACCTCAATTTTTTTTCCCATGCAGTATCCGGACAGCCATAAAAATTCATACAGCAGATTTTACTCAGGATTCTTACCAGTGACACTTCTTGTATTCATCCGTAATTTATTCAAGATTTTTTTCCGCTAATCATTTCTTCTTATTCTGTTCAATAATTTGAATTATACTCAAATATTTCCGGTTACCAGGACGTGACCTACTATTGGGACAATTACCTTACATATCAAATTTGTTACTGATTAATTGCTATCGCAAAATCTGCTGCACTCATCGAGCAAGGCTTATCGCCATAAAGCTACTTCAGTCTTCAGTACTTCACGGACAGAATATCTAAATATACTGATACAGAAATATCATAAGAATCTATATGAATCTACATAATATCTATATCGGGTGTTCTCAAACCTCTGATCCAGAGGAAAATCCTCTGTTCATTAAAAGATTACGGACATAATGCAATTGATTTTATTGAAATCCGTTAAGAATTGACGGAGAAATTTATTATTAAAAAGTAATTAATATTTTGAATTTATTCGGCATTGATGACGTCATATCAAGGCTCATGAAGATAATGTTTATAATAACGATAGCAATTGCGATTATCTTCATGAACCTTGATATGATGTCATCAATGCCGAATAAATAGAAAATATTAATTACTTTTTAATAATTAATTTCTCCGTAAATTCTTAACGGATTTCAATCAAATCAATTACATTATGTCCATAATTTTTTAATGAATATAGGGTTTTCCTCTCCGTCAGAGGTTTGAGAACACCCCGTATAAATTTATCTATTATACATAAATGAATATCGATTAGAAAATTGTAGATATTTCGAAGGTTCACATTTCAATTAAAATTTCTTCTACAGAACTTGATCCACTATACTATTTTGCCTCTTTCATTTTTCTGCAACGTATCTAGTGTAATTCTTTCTAGTCTTTATAAACCACTTTACACCTTCTAAAATATACATGTCCTTGCGATCTCTTTTTTCTTCGCGATAATTTATTACATTGTTAATTTCCCTTTGCATTGCTTCTAAAGCATCAATATCATTTGTATAAGATCGTTGCGCATCTTTTAACTTATTTTTCATTTTCTCGACTGTCCAATTTTCCTTATCTAAACTCGAATGTACTGTATTCTATAAGCTGTTTATAGGAATAAGGACTTTTAGGGTCAAGTTGTAAATTTTAGGGACCTTTGAAGAATTTAAAAAAAAGAGAGACTATAGGGACAAGTCTGTGAAGTCTGTAAAGCTTAAAACTAAAACTTAATAAAGCTTAAGCATAAGCGGAGAGTATAGAGAGAAATTCGTCGCGGCCGAGGAGTACAGCGGTACCAACCTCTTTGACTAGCATGTAGGCGTTCGTCATTCCCTCGCGAATATCCAGCGGCTGCGAGTACCGTTTCCTGCGGCCCTTCTGCCCCTTGCGCCTGCGCCGCACGCTCGGCCCGGGACTGACCATGTCGTAGGCCGTCTCGGCGGTGCTCTGGATGGCGTAGACGAGCCGCGAGGTCAGCTCCAGTGTCGCCATCGCCGTGGAGGTCGTGAAACTGTTCGCGCCACGCTGCAGGCCTCGCACGATCCGCCCGTCCTTCTGGTACTGCTCGATGGGCATCCAGAAGAGATCTCGAATGCCTTGAACTGTGATAAGGAAGAGGAGGAGAGATCAGATGCTATTATAGGCGAATGCATTACACGGGAACGTACTTAATTGCACGAGCGAGTGTATCGGCCCGACGCCTCCCAGCAAACTCGGCAACTGGTTCTTCTTGATGTCCTGCAGCCACTCGGCGAGGAGGAAGGCGACGAGTTTGTCGAATCCCAGCAGTCCATGGCGGTGAGTCAGTCGTTTCAGTCTTAATTCGGAGCAGTTCAACTGCGCCAGTCCCATCAGTAGGCCCGCCAGCGGTCCGTGGGTCAGGTCGACGCGCTTGCCTTGGTAATCGAACCTGACCAGGACTTCGGGGGAGAAGACGACGCTCCTGGAAATGAGGAACGACCGGGTCACGCGCGCCCATCCTCGCGACGGTAATTCGTCGATAGACCCACCTGAAGTAAATCGGCTGACCGTCCTCCTGCGTCTCGTTGAGCATCTTCGTCTTGGTCTTGCTCTCCCTGATCGTCAGCTCGTCCTCCAGCAGTATCAGCAAATTCCGGTCCAGCGAATCGGCCTGTGACGATTCCAGCGTCGCCTGGGCGTCGGCCAGCGTCGCGGCGACGTTCACGCTCATCACCGGCGGATGATGCGTGGGCGTGCTGTGCTTCGAGCTCGGCGAGGACTGGGAGCTGCTCGGCGCGTTGACGTTCTCCTGCTGCTGTTGCTGCTGCTTCTGCTGCTGCTGCTGCGGTTGCTGCTGCTTCGCGCCGCCGCCCAGCTCCGTGAAGAAGTCTATGAGAAAGAGGAGGCTGTCCTGGTCGATGTTCAGGCGAAGCGGCAGCAGGCTCAGCTTCAGACAGCACTCCTGCGCGCTCAGCCGCGGATCCGGTCTCATGTGGATCGCCTTCATCGAGAACATGTTCGCGTGCGACTGCCGCGGCCGCGTCTCGCTGCTGTGCTGATACAGGAACTTGTTGATGTGCGAAGAGGCGAGGCGATCGCGTATCTCGATCTCGTTGATCAGCAGCACCTGCCGCGACGCCTCGGTTATGTTCTCCGGGTAGACCTCGTGTTGGAAGCGAACCTTGTTCAGTTGCAGCTCCATCAGCACGTCGTGCTGTCGCCCGACCCCGCCGGAGCTCTGCCAGTCGCCGGGCGATTCCCTGGTCTTCGCGCGCGGCGAGTTCGGCACGCTGCCGAATCGCACCTCGTTCGGCGCGGCTTTGCTGAAGCCCACTCCGCCCACCGCCGATCGACTTCTGAAATTCGCGGGGTTTCCTCTCGTTTTTTTTTTGTTCAGGCTTCACAGCGCAGGGACAAAGCAGTTTTAGGGAAATGAGGACATGATTTCGCAGAAATGGGGACTCTTAGGAACCACGTTTAAAGCGGTTATACAGATAATTCACATGGTTTATAGGGGATTAGTATCATAAGGTAACTGAGGAGGGTTCATGCAAAAGCAGACATGTCCATTTCTAATCCCAATCTATTTTTATCCAGATTTGTACTCTCTTGTATGGTTTCTAGGGCTGGCCTTATCTAGATTCCCTCAAAGAAAGACAAATCTTATATTATTTCTTATTTAAACCTACTGAGTTCAATCAGTACAAAACATATAAGAACAAAACACAGTTTTTCCAAACGCTCTCATAAATGGACATGTCTGCTTTTGCACGAACCCTCCTCAACTGTCCTAATAGCCGGACGGCTAAGCCTACACGGAAAAAAAAAGTGTAACATTTACAAAGTTTCTGGTAAATTTCGGGACAAGGCCAATTTATTGTCACGGTAACTAAAAGTTTAGTAAAAATTACAGCAACGTTTGCCACTTTTACAAGTTTTACTACAATTTTTACTAAAATTCCAGTTATCGCAACAATAAATTGGCCTTGTCCCGAAATTTATCTCAAATTTTTTTTTCCATACAGTATCCGGACAGCCATAAAAATGTATACGGCAGATTTTACTTAGGGTAATCATTTCTTTTTATTCTGTTCAATAGTCTGAATTATACTCAAATATGTCCGGCTACTAGGACGTGTCCTGCTATTAGGACGATTACCTTATATATAAAATCTGTTACTGATTAATTGCTATCGCAAAATCTGCTGCACTCATCGAGTAAGACTTATCGCCATAAAGCTACTTCAGTCTTCAGTACTTCACCGACAGGATATCTAAATATACTGATACAAAAATATCATAAAAATCTATAAGAATGTATATAATATCTACATAAATTTATTTATATAAATGAGTATCGATTAGAAAAATTGTAGATATTTCGAAGGTTCATATTTCAATTTAAATTTCTTCTGCAGAGCTTGATCCACTATACTATTTTGCCTCTTTTTCATTTTTCTGCAACGGATCTAGTGTAATTTTTCCGTAGTCTTTATAAACCACTTTACACCTCCTAAAGTATACATATCCTTGCGATCTCTTTTTTTCTTCGCGATACTTTATTACCTTGTTAATTTCGATTTGCTTTGCTTCTAAAGCATCAACATCATTTTTATAAAATCGTTGCACATCTTTTAACTTATTTTTCATTTTCTCGACTGTCCGATTTTCCTTATCTAAACTCGAATGCACTGTATTCTATAAGCTGTATATAGGAATAAGGATTTTTAGCAAGTTGTCAATTTTAGAGACATTTAGGGACTTGAAAAAAAATAGAGACTATAGGGACATATTTGTGAAGTCTGTTTGTTCGACTTTCGCGCGATTGCGACTCTTCGTCGTGCTCACCTTCCCTGCGCGTTATGCCGATGATCGCCGTCATTGATGGTCACGTGTTTCTTCGCGGCGGGTTGCGGGCCGCTGAAGTCCTTTCCGCCGTACATGTACCACACCAGGGTCATCTCGCAGAGAGTGTACCGCAGCACCGCGGCGGGGAAATGTCGCGGCGCCTTCAGCAGGTCGGTCTTCCCCAGCGGCACCGAGAAGTGATTGTCCACTATTCGTATGGACTCCTTGCAGAGCCAGCGCACCTCCGGCACGCCGTGCCGCGGCATGATTCCGGCGCCCGCCTCCTCGCCGAGGATGCAGAAGTCCTCGTCGGGGTCGTCGGACTCAACCGCGCTCGCCGGCGGACAGGCTTCCGGGTTCTTCCGCATTTCCACGCCGGTCTGATTGGACGGGTGCGACTCGTCGGGGAAGAAGAACACCTCGACTTGGCTCCCCGCTTCCGGCGACATTCCGTCGCTGTTGATTATCACACCTGCGGATGGAATTCGAGCAACGTTCTCGCGTGCAGGCTTCGCAGCCTTTATTTATTTCATTTTAGGGGAAATGGTGGATATTTTGATGAAAAAAAGGGACAATTTTGATTACAAAAGAAAAAGAGTTCTTCCAGAAATTAGAAATGTGTAATGGTTTAAAAAATTACAGTTTTTAAGATGCACAATGAAACATGAATATTTGTTGAGTGAATAAAGGATGTTTTTGTAACTCAAACATTTATACCGTATGTTATGTAACTTAAATCTGAGTATCGTGATATGATTTAAGGAAAAGAGATCATTTGTTAAAGGGGACTATATACAAATAGAACAAGGAAAAGCAGGGCGAATTATGATTATTTGTTTATCCTGGAAAGATTTTCTTTTAGGAAAAAATCATTATGCACATCTTAAAGAATGTGACATTCTGATAATTAACATATATTTACTTGGCCCAACGAAATATTTCTTTTGCCATAAACAAGTATACACTTATTAACTACAAACAAACTCTTCTCTCTCTTGATTAAAAAACAAAATTTGTTAAGGTATAGAACGAAACATCAATATTTATTAAGCGAATGAATGATGTTCTTGTAATTTAGAAATTGATATCGTACGTTATGCAACTAAAATCTGAATCATTTGTCAAATCTATTTGCCGATAAGAAATATTAATTCATGAAAGATATTATATTTGAAATATATTGATGCAGCTAGATAAAGCAGGGGTTTTAGAACAATTTTAGCCGTGAAGAATACAAAATCGACCATTTAACCGAACCACTTAATCCGAAACGAAGCAAAGACAAACTCAACCGAGAAACCGAATGATAGGTGGTTTCAGAGGAAAAATATCGAATTACAGGGGGAAACACGGAGAATCGCGTGTTTTACGGCGAAAAAGAGGGAAACTTGCAAAAACAGGAAAAACACTCTTCGGTGCCGGCTTACCTTTCACGGTGTCCTCCATCGCCTCCTCCATCAGGCTATTGACCCTCTCCACCTGACTCTTACTCAGAGTGTTCACGCTCTCCTCGCCGAGGAGACTCTCCTCCTCACCGGAGCTGGGCACGGCGACGCTCTCCGAGCTCGCGGCGTTCGCGTTGAGATCGCCGTCGCTCGCGAAGTACGTGAGCAGCTGCATGAGCGCGCGACCGGAGTCCGAGCAGGTCTTCACGTGGAGGACGTTGTTGCTCGCGCGGAGGTCGACGCGCGGTGCGCCGCCGCACTGCTTCTCGTTCAGCCTGAGCGAGAGCTCGAACAGCCCCAGATCCACGACGGACACGTAGTCGCGCCTGAGATCGACGCCGTTCCCTAATTTCTCGGATATAAATAGCGCCACGTCTTCGGCGATGAATCGAAGCGTGGAAGTGTTCGTCCGAGCGGCGATGTTGCTCGAAACGCTGAAGTTGCCTAGAGTTACCATCGAGCGTAAGGGGAGATGAATAGGCCTACAATTACAAGAGGTTTCAGGAGTTTACTTCCGCCGGGTGAGAGAGCGAGCGACATACGACGCCTCACCTGTAGTCGACCGCGCAGTCCCAGAGGTGCAGGTGGAGCTCCGTGAGGACTCCGGGCGGGGAATAGCCGGCCACGGGGTGGTCCGTCACGTCGAGGCAGTCTGTCAGCTGGGTGAACCACGACGCCTGGGTGAGGCACACCTTGTGGCGCAGCGTCGCGTTCCTTATTCCCACCGCGACGCGGAAAGTCTACGGCGAGATTGGTTCGTCTTTATCCATCGTCGGCGACACTCGCGCGTGATTAATCGCGCACTCGGAAGTTCCTAACGTTCGTTTGAAGGAAAGATCTCGACTTTGAGGGGCGTCTTTCAATTTTGGGAATTTCGAGAGTATCTCGTGGGAATTTTTCAGGTGATAACTAGTCGGGGTACACCGATTCGTGAGATGAAAATCGCTCATTCAGTGGTCAATCCTCGTTGATTAATAATCACTGGTGTCGACAAAAAAAAATTATCAGAGTTAAAACCAGATGGATCGTGTTGATTTTTGGGTTACTGATTTCAAATTCTCTTTTCATTTTGAACTAGCACGCGTCATGTTTTTTGAGAAAAAATGAAGTCAATTCCGTAAAAATCGCGTTTTAGGGGGGATCTCTAATTTCATTTTTCTCAAAAACTCGACGTGCTATCCACATTTTGTTTACGAATTCGGATTGAGCGTAGGAAGATCTAGGAAAAGTATTAATTTGTTTTTCGTGATGTAATACAGTTCAATTATAGAGGAAAAGGGGGGAAATCGTGTGTTTTAGGGTGAAAAAGAGCAAACTTAAAAAAATAGGAGAATAAAGGGGAACAGGGGACACACTGTGAAGCCTGTCATAGGTAATAAAATAATAGGTGTATAGAAGTTTCTTTTCTGGCGAGTAAGTTTAACCTCACAATTGTTTTCGAACTAAACGACTATTGGAAACAAAGTTAATCGATAAACTCAACATGGTTTTCTCAAGACGACATTTTTCGTCCAAATGAACGTTCGAAACGCCAGCCACGTGATCGATCTCACCTTTATTCGATGAGTCTGGTGAGCCGATTGAATGCGAACGGCCACGGTCAGCATGTCCCGCTCGGCGGAGCTGGGCGCGATCATCGCGCCGCTCTCGCTCCGATAGATCGTCGGTAGGCAGTGTCGCGGCGTGATGCTGTTGATGGACCTGAGCCGCGGTGGGTACGACGGTATCGTCGTCAGTCCGCAGTGATTGAGCGAGACGTTGCGCAGCATCGCGCACACGTATCCCAGATTCGCGTTGCCCTTGTAGGCCGTCACGGAGAACAACGTCGCGTCCTCCAGGCGCAGTATCAGCTCGCCCTGCTGACCCGGTATGACGTTGCGCAGCGAGTCCCTCACCGGAGTGTAGAGACTGACGAGGCCCTGATTCACGGTCAACGTCAGCGTCACGGCGCTCTGGCCGCTGCGTGATACGCGATTCTGGTGCTGCTTGTACGTCCGGTCGGCCACCGAGTGAAATACGCCGTTCTCCTCCTCGGAATCCGAGTCCGAGTCGTACTGTATCCCGCTCTTGCACATGCTAAACCTGAAGCGAGAACGCGAAGAGTCGAGACATCGCGGAGAAAAGAAGCCTCCAAGGAAGGAAGATCTAGAGAAATTCGCACTTGGGATAGATGGATTCCTGGAGCAGCGTCGAAGCGAGATCGAGACCCACGTGCGACTCGGCGTGCGCCACGGACTTCGGCCGGGGCGCCGAGGGCTCCCAGAGGAAGAGGTCGGTGTTGACGCGGTTGTAGAGCTGCTCGTAGAGGTGCTTCGACGGTATCTGCACGGACGCGCACGGCAGGCTGATCTCCAGCTGTATCCTGGAGCCGCGCGTCCCCTCCTCGATGAACTCCAGCATCTCCTGCCTGCTGCCGGGGATTATCAGCTCCTCGCCCTCCCTGTGCTCCGGCCCGTCCTTCTCGCCCTGGCCGTACGGCCGCGAGTGCGGCGTGTCGCTCTCGTGGACGACGCGCTTCGAGCTGAAGGGCGACGGCTGATGCGTGGGCGCGTTCTCCAGCGTGTCGTCGAGACTCGAGTCGGGCTCGCCCTCGGAGCTGTCCTCGAGCAAGCCGCCCACGTGCCGCGGATTAATCGTGACGACGATCCTCGGCCAGCCGAAGCACTCGGAGTCCTGCGGCAACGAGCCGTCGGGCTTCTCGTCCGCCGTCGCCTGGCCGATGTTCACGGCGACGTCGCTCTCGGGTTCCGTGTAAGAGAGCGCCAGCTGTCGGCACTGGATCTCGTGCCTCGCCAGGCAGTGAGAGCGACTCTCCATGGAGGAGTGGATCTGCGCGTCTGTGAGCTGCAGCGTCGCGTAGTCCGGCCGGATGGAGCGCTTCCACCAGGGCGCGCGGCTCATGTCGTGCAACGGTCGCAGGTCCGGTATGGGGAATCTGAAACGGTGGGAAAAAATTATCGCGATGGAATTTCAGGGTGACTACAGATCCAGAAAACTGGGAAATGTCGGGGGAAAGTCGGGGAATTTTAGATTTTTATTGGAAGTTGTAAATAAAATGGAGTTCGTTCCTCAAAATTTCTTTGTCGACGCATTTTACAATGCAATATGCGCTGTTGCTTTAGATATCTAGATATTTAGATGCTAGGGTGGTAGCAGGGCTAGAAGTGGTCTGATAGTTCTAGATGAGTGAAAAAAGTGACGGAAAAGTGACCGAAATCTGCACAGACAATGGAACACGAAAAAAATGATCGCGTATAGCTATCAGTAAAAGCGTTTAACCATTATCCAAAACACATCGAGCAGCACACATTTGATCAATTTCTACTACATGCACTGCTAAATTTTCGCTTTGTCGTATTTCCCGATCGGTCATCTATTGGAGTTCGTCATTGCTCCCCTTTCCCCTCCGCGGTAAAGAACTTTCAGAGATCTTAGGACGACCGCAAAC
Source organism: Xiphydria camelus (assembly GCA_963678675.1). Taxonomy (NCBI): domain Eukaryota; kingdom Metazoa; phylum Arthropoda; class Insecta; order Hymenoptera; family Xiphydriidae; genus Xiphydria; species Xiphydria camelus. The sequence continues at coordinate 4,869,062 of OY783200.1, forward strand.
GAACAGTTACATTTTAATTATATAGATTTTCACAGTACTTTTAACAATGAGAATAGCATTGAGAGTCCTCTCTGATAATGATACACGCAGAATGAAGAATCATCAAACCGATAAGTACTCGAGACATTTTAGCAGGCACTAAACAGAGTTAAAAGCGTTATAAACAACTTTCTAGGTGGTTCAGGTGAATAAGTGAAAAAAAAGTGACTGTTTCTTAGAATAAGTAAGAAAAAAGGTGATTTAAATGAATGAAGTGACAAAAAGTAAAAAAAAGTGATCCACTACCACCCCGTTAACCCCTTACACTTGTGTTGATTACACAGCTCCACAAAAAAAATCGAAAAAATGCTTCCTCTGACCAGACCAGTATATCTTTATATTTTTGGGGTCGCTGAATCCGAATCCGGTGTCCGTTTGTCTCCAACACGTCACATTTTTTTTTAATCTCAAAAAACCATCAATAGATCATGATTTTCAAAAAGTTAATGGACTTAAACCAAATTCGAAAATCTCGCCCTCCATATTGGATCCGCCATCTTAAATTTTTTTAATCTGACTTCAGATTCATGATCAGCGACCCAAAAAAACCATTTATACCAAAGTCGGCACGAATCCGTCGATTTTCAAAAATTTCGTCCGCCATATTGGATCCGCCATCTTGAATTTTTGAAATCCGAATTCAGATTCGTGATCAGCGACCCAAAAAACCCACTATAGCGAATTTAGTCCATTAACTTTTTGAAAATCATGATCTATTGATGGTTTTTTGAGATTAAAAAAAAATGTGACGTGATGGAGACAAACGGACACCGAATTCGGATTCAGCGACCTCAAAAATATATAGGAATAATAATTTGAATAGATTTGACTATTTTTCCAGGATTTGACCTTGAAATGACCTTGAACGTGACGTGATGGAGACAAACGGACAGCGGATTCGGATTCAGCGACCCCAAAAACATAAAGATATACTGGTCTGGTCAGAGGAAGCATTTTTTCGATTTTTTTTGTGGAGAGCTGTGTTATACAAAACTAATATGAACGAAAAATACAAAAAGCAACACTATCGGAAATTCTCGGGAAAAGTCAGGAAAAAACGGAGAAAAGTCAGGGAATTCTATAATCAAGTTTCTCTAGCCGCCCTGAATTTCGCGTCGCACTCACCTCACTTTTATCGTGCAGCTCGGCGAGGATACTTTCGCATTGATCCTCGTGTCCGGCAGCGAAGGACTTTCCACGGCTTGATAGAACAACGATTGCTGAGTCTGCAAGATATTCACGACGTTCGCGAGCCATTAGACCAAAATGAAGATCCGCTTTATTTCGCCGGCTTACCTTGTTTCTCGCCGCGTTGGAAGCGTTGCAGGTGCAGATCGGTTGAGGGTTCAGCACCGCCGATATCCTGTCGACGATCGTTATGTCTATCTCGCTCCTGAACGGCTCCATCTGAACGCTTTCGTGGAAGAAACATCGCGTCGTTTTTAAACCCAATATCTACAAAAATCCGTTTCTCCGAAAGACTCACTCGAATTCCGTGCGTGGATGGGCGAACTTGGTGAGCTGCGCGTGCCGCACGGCCTTCTCCGTATACTTGAACCTCATCCGAAAGTCGGTCTTGTTGGAGAACGCGAAGTTCCCCGCGTTGCCCTCCTTGGGAAAAGCGAGCAGCTCGACGTACTCCGCGGTCGGGGCGCCGTTCGAGCTCGAGTCGACGAGGCACTCGACGACCTCCAAAGTGGCCAGATTGAGACTCCCCGTCACCGCGGATGCCTGAGCGGTGGTCTTCTCGCTTCCCTCCACGACGAGCGGAGCCGCCAGCAGCCTGCGGGCGAATCGCGCGCGTGAAACCGGGATCGACGAACGCGCGAGCGCGAGGCGGCGACCTCACCTGAGGTGACTGAGCGGACACGCGTCCAGGACGAGCTTCGAGGCCTTGTCGAAGTCCTTGTGCCCCAGGCCGGCGACCGCGAAGACGCCCAGCTTCCGGAAGAACTCCTCGGCGGCGTGCTCCATCTGACGCGTGCTCGCCCGCGTCAAGCCCAGTCCCTCGATGCGGGTGGTGAGCAGATCCTCGTGCAGCAGGACCACGGCCACGGAGGAGATCCTCACGTGGAACTGAGAAGTCTCCGCGGTCGGATCGGCGTCGACGCTCGGCTGCCGCGGCTTCTGCTGCTTCGGCAGATTCGACGCGGAGCTCTTCAGCGAGATGCTGCTCAGCGAGATGCTGCCGTCCATGCTGGCGTTGTTGCTCGCGACCGAGTCTATCATGGAGCTCGAGCCGGCGACGCGCATCGGCAGGAACTCCTCCTCGTCGGACTCGTCCAGCGACGCCGTCGACCAGCCCTGCGCGTGTCGCAGGTCCATCGTACGCAGCCCCTGCGCGGGATTGATCTGCTGCAGCAACTCGCGCTCGACTCTGTTGAAGTCGCTGCCCGCCATGGGCTTCTCCGTGCAGGCGGCGCGCCGCGCGACGTTGCTCGTGTCCTCGAGATCGGGCGAGGCCAGTCCGTGGCTCAGCTCCACGAGGACGTGGAGCTGCCGCGGGCTCAGGAACGACGTGAGGGAGCCCAGCGTCACTTCCAACTCGACCTGAAATCGGCGAGGTTTCACCTGGCTTCCCGGCGTCGAGCGACGTTGCGAAATCCAGCCGCGTTGTCGGTATTCACCTGTCGCGTCTTACCTTCGGTCCGAGCACTCCCTCGCCCTGCTTCACCTTCAGACGCACCTCCTGCCGCCCGGCCAGCTTCGCGAAGATTATCGGGTGCGACTCGCTCAGGTTGTTGATGATGCCGCGCTCCGGCGGCGTCTGCGCGTTCTGCGACGGCGATATTTGCGCGGAGGAGAACTGGCTGTCGGAATTCTGCGAAAGAGAACGTTCCCCTTGAGCATCCCCTCCCACCTTCGAAGATCGCGAGACCCTCGAAATCGAGACGCCCGAACCTTGGAATCCGGCGTGGAGCCCCTGCTCGTGGTCATGACGCTCCTGGAGAAGGTTCTCGCTCGCGAGGGGAACTCGTCGGTGTGAAAGGCGACGCCCTCGAGGTAGAACCTCTTCGTGGTGAAGGCGGACACCACGTAGCCCTTAACGGGTTGATCGGGGTCGAGGGTGGTGGCGCCGGGGTCCGAACCGGCTTCATCCGAGTATTCCAGATTCTTTATGCTCACTTGCATCGCCACGCCGGTAATGGAGTCCAGCGGCACGTGCTCCAGACGTATCACGGTGTCCAGGAAGCGGACCTTGACCCTGCGCAGTACTGTGGCGGAAAAGGAGAGGTCGATGAGTCGAGGAAGAGTTTATTGAAAACGGGATGGCTGCCAAAACTTGTTTACAGAATTCCTTGACTATTCCCTGACAGTTTCACGTTAAATTTTCGTAAGTATTCTCTGATATTTTTTTCCTCGTATCAGAAGTTTTGCATAATCAAATCAACCGAGCTATAAATAATAAATTGTAATATAAGAACGCGAGGTAGCAAAAATAATTATACGCTGAGAAAGTAAAGTTCACGGTCGACAGGACACACGTGCGCTCCCTAGTAACCAGAGTCTACGCAAAGCACTCATCCAGCAGACTTATGAAAGCCTCCTCCAAAAAAAAACTTGAATTTTCCCCGCACACTGTCATGCGACAGAATTTCGGCAAACTAGCGAAAAAATCTAACGCGCAACTTGCATTATTCCTTTGCACAAGCTTCCGTGTGACAGAATTTCTGCATTCTTGCAGAAAGCTTCCAAAAGCCAACAACTTTTCTGCTTCCTCTTCTTTGCAGTATACACTTGCGCAGGATGGTTACTAGGGCTAATATTAGAGATATCTGAAGCAGCAGCGCAAAGTCCGTCATAAAATATAACAAAGGTGAAGCTTCGAGGAATTTACCGTATTTATACACTCTGCAAAATAATTAAGGGATGACTTATACTTTGCAAAAAAGAAGGCCGTTTTAAACTGGCTGTATCCTGGTCAAAAATGATACAACCTCGATCGCTGACGGAGCATTTTGAAGGCAAAAGTTTCTGTTTCCAGAATCTTTTCTCAGATTCAAAAAATCTTTATTGATTTCAAAGTTGTGTAATTGAAAAGCGACACCTGACAAATGAAACGATTTTTCTTTAACTTTGGCAAGGCACACGGTTTCCAAAAAAAACATCAGAGCTAAGTTTCGTTTATTGCATTGTAAAGCATGATTTTCCTTCTTTAATTTGCCATTTTGCGAATCATTCTATGATTTTTTTTTCACCGAGCTATTCAGTTTGTAACCTTCTCATGGTACGTTTTGGGTAATGCTGATTATCGGTGGTATCTATTGAATTTTAGGTTGAAACAATTCCGTAATAACAAGTAAAAATAGCGGGTACAAAGCGGCTAGTAGGATTACTACCTACATCCTCCATTGCGGAAGAACAAGATCCCTTCATTCGTTTCTCCGTTTCGGTCGATTCAAACAAGTAGAACATATCGAAATAAAAATCGCAGACACTTTCTCAGCTATTCATTTTAATCGGGAGAATCTACTCTTTGAAATGTCGAGTTTAAAAGGTTTCGATAATTTTTCATAAAGCTATTAGGAGTACAACTATGCTTCCGCAGTTTTCCTAATGATGATAGATAGAAAAAACGGCGGAATCAAAGTTGTACACTTGATACATTGAGTAGAATGAAAAAAAAAACGGGAAATATGAAAATTTTAACGTAATCTTAAAATGGGTATCATACCGTCAAAATTGGTATAAATTAAAAAGCAGTAAGTGCGTTATAAAGGGCAAATTCGTACGATAATTAGTTATCCTTTAACAAGCATTCAAATTTGCGAGGACGGTTTCTGCTTAGGCACTGAATAACTCAATGGGAAAAAATCGTAGAATGATCAGCAAAATAGCAAATTAAAGCGAAAAAACTATACTTTACAACGCGGTAAACGAAACTTGGCTATGATTTTTTTTGCACTCCGTGTGCTCGGCCAAAGTTAACAAAAATAGTTTCATTTATCGGGTGTCGCTTTTCAATTACATAACATTGAAATCCGAGAAAAGACTCTGAACGCTGAAACTTTGACCTTCAAAATGCGTCGTCGGCGATCGAGATTGTCTCAATTTTTACAAAGATACAGCCAGCTTAAAACGGTCTTCTTTCTCGCAGAATACAAGCGATCTCCAAATTCGTTCGCGGAGTGTATTATAATTTCCAGTAAAGATCTAAAATTCCCCGACATTCCTAGTTTTCCAGGTCTGCAGCCACCCTGCAAAAGGACGCAAGGCCCGCGCTCACTGGAATCGATCGTCTGCGCGAAGAGCTCGAGACCCTCGAGCGGCTGTGCGTTCTCCGCGTTGCTCGCGTCCTGCTGCAGGCACTCCTGAGCGAGCTGCATGCTCGAGGTCATGGAACTCCACATCGATTCGAACATCGACGTCCCGGTGTCGGCCCTCTGCTGCGGCTGGACCGTCAGCCGCAGGCCGGTGACCTCCACGTAGCTCGCCTCGCTGAGCAGCGCGGACCACGGTATGCTGACCGACATCTCCGCGACGAATCCGTCGACGAATTCCAGCGGCAGGTGTTGCTGCTCGCCCATCTCGTTGAGCGCCTGAAACAAAGGAATTTTCACGCTCGAGCGCGCGATTTCTTTCGCGGGCTGCTCGCCGCGGCGCATCAGCCGATCGACGCGTCGTTTCTCGCCGGAGGAAGGGTCGTGAGGGGAACGTGATTAATTATTTATCGAGGTATATTTATTCGGGCGCTGACGCGCCTCCGCTGCGCAATTTCCCGCGACCGAGCGGGGAAATGCGCCGCGTCATTTTCTCGCGCGCTAACGACGCGCTCCGAAAGCCCGGAGGCGGAATCGGCTGACGACCGAGCGTCGATTCCGGCTCGGGCGACGAGTTTTGAAAAAGAGAGAAAACGCGAGCACAGCCGGCAATCCCCCCTTCCGCGTTTGAAAGCGCGCCGATTTTCGCGGGGCGGCTGCGTTCACGGAATCCATGCGATGCCAACTTCCGGCTGTCGAACCCCCTGAAATCGCGCAGCAACCTCTGCCGCGGAATCGCTCGCGATTCGCGCCGCGACGCAAATTATGAATGGCTCGCGTGTGCACGTGTTTCGCGCAGAAATGGCGACTAAAAAAAGACGGAGCAACGTCGTCGCGCGGGGACGTCTCCACGTGTCCTGCTAGCACCCCCCCCCCCCTTATCGCTATTCGCAGCTCTTCATCGTCGCGCCGCGATAACGGCGATTTCGTCATTTCACGACTCACCTGAACGTCGAGGCTGACGTCGGTAACCCTGCCGGTCCCATTGTACAGGTCCACGGTCAGCTGATCGAGGGTTAGTTTTTCCTCGAGGAACTGGCCGAGATAACGCTGCAGGAGGTACCTGCAGGCGCGCTTCTTGATCCCCTCCGACCAGGGGAGGCATCCGAGCCAGGACATGTCGAATTCGGCGAACACGCCAGTCGCATGGGAATGTTTCGGGCGTCGAATTGGCGAGCCCTCAGTTATAGGTTAGAGCTAGCCGTCGCGGAGGCACGACTCGCTCCCTCTGTCGCTCGTGTGTCGCCTCGGCGCGTTGGCGGTGCTCCACATAATACGAGCTTCTTCCTCGCTTTCGCTTCGTGGGCGGCGCGCGCTGCGTTGCTCACTCGCGGTACTCGACGCACGCACTACACGGACACAACACGACTCGCGGACAAAGCACTGATGCTCCTGCTGCTGCTGTTGCTTTTGCATTGATCGCGATCAGCTGATCGCGCGAAGTGGCGAGGCGCACTTTCCCCACCATTCGTGTCACGAGACTGGTGGCTGCGCTCACGGCATTGATAACGATAGCGAGAAATTCCTCGAGGAACGCGCGACATCTCGAAGAGTCTTATTATTGCGGTTTCGCGTAAGGTGCCACGCCCACTTTTCTGTTTCTCGAGTCGGGAGCATTTTTCCGTCGATGGAATCGATCAAATTCAATCTTTGTGGTATAAAAAGTCGAGTATTCGTAAATTCGGCGTGCTTGCATGCTGCGCGCGCGGGAGGAAGACTTGAATGCCCGCCTCGACGTTAGCAGCGCTGTGAGCTGCTCCGCCGCAGGATCAGCTGATAGAGGTCGAGAGTATACTACTATTTAGACAGTGTCGTAGTAGTGGTCGTAGTGCAGTTGTCCTAAAGACGTCACATCATTGTTTCGCCGAAGGATTTAAGTGCGCATCGCAATTGGACGAGTGCGGTTTTCGTCGCTATCGCACGTGGAATATCAATCGCGGAGAATCGAGTGCTTGACGTGATTTCTAATCGTTATCGGCGTGCCGTGCGTCATCAAGCTTCGCGCGATTTAACCTCAAAAGGGGGCGTTTCACGGCGAAGATGGCATTGACCAATATTTTATTGTTGAGCCAAATCGCGGGCTACGTCGTTGCTCTTATTCTCTCACTGTGCATCATCGTGCCGATGAGCCTGCATCAGGATGAGTTCAGGCGAGTTTTCACACCTACTCTTTTATGATGTCATTTTTACGCTTCTTCGTTTGACAGTTTATCGTTTGTCGTCGTAAATTTATCCATGTAAGCGATGTGCAAGCGAGTCAACGAATAGTTTTAGCATAGAATTCAAAGGAGTCGGTCCTTTGATTTCAATGATTTTAGTGGCGTAGTAGCAAAAAAATTATAGTCGATTGATTAAGACGAAATATATTTTAGTGTCGAATCAAAGTGCTTCGTTGCTCTTGTTTCGCGCATGATCGTATCGACGAGCTTAGATTTCTTTGTACAAGAATCATGATCGATCTATCAAAGCAACGAATATTTTAGCATCAAATCAAAGTGTTTCATTGCGTTCGTTTCACGCGCGATTGCATTGATGAGTTTAAATTCCTTTGCACAAAAATCATAATTATTGATCAATCAAGGCGATGAATATTTTAGTATGAAATCAAAGTGGCTTCTTGGCTTTTGTTTTGCGCGCGATTGCATCGATGAGTTTTAATTTCCTCGCACAAAAATCAGTCGAATGATCGAGGTGATGAATATTTTAGGGTTGAATATAAATTCTTAATCGTTCTTATTTCATGCATTATTGTCTCAATAAGTTTAGAATTCTTTGCGCAAGAATCATAATCGATCGATTGAAGAAACAGATATTTTAGTATCGGATAAAAGTTCTGTCGCTCTCGTTTCGCGCGCGATTGCATCAACAGGTTTAAATCCTCTCTTGTAAAAATCACAATCGATCGATTGAGATGATGAATATTATAGTATCGAATCAAGGTACTTCATCGCCCTCGTTTCACGCACGATCGATCGACGAGTTTAATTTCTCTAGTGGAAATATCATATTCGATCGTTCGAGGCTACAGCCTAAATTAGAGTGAATCGGGAGGCCGATACGATCCAATTCGCGAGCAACAAACGCACCTCCGCTCGCGTCGCGCACGTGCGACGTTCTTCAGGTGGGCGTTTCCGTTCGCAGAGGCCACTGCATGCTCTTCTCGACGGGTGTGTGGCAGGAGACCGACGGCCAGTTCGTCGTGAACTGGGCGTCGCAGGCCTACTGCAACTACACGATCTTCGTCGGCCTCATCCTCTTCCTCACGGCCGGCGTCCAAATCTATCGCCTGTCGATGCTGATGTACCGCGACGACGACAGCTCCTTCCTCTCGGCGTTCGTCGACGTGGTCAGCTCCGTCCTCCTCGCGCTGGTCACCCTCGTCGCCGCGATCCTCATCACGCTGGGCTTCATGACCTGGTGCCGATGCATGACCAAGCGTTTCCCCTCGTGCGAGCTCGCCGCCGGCAACGACATCGACAAGGCGGACGGCATCGACACGTCCGGCTTCCACATCGAGCTCGGCGCCGCGCAATTCGGCGCCTGGAGCAGCCTGTCCGTCTGGGTCGGCCTCTCCGTCTTCGCGGTGCTCAAGCTGCTGCGCTACCATCAGCTGGAGAACATGAAGGTCTCGATGTACCGGGAGAGACAGCGGCTCATCGAGGCCGGCGCGAGCACTCAGCCTCAGGGTCCCAGTTAGGACGGCGGCGCGTGAATCCGTGTCGATCGGCTGCAGCATCCTCAAATGGACGATGCGCCGACGAATGATTATCTTACGTTCGATGGACCGTCCCGGTGGCATAAAAGAGCGAGCGCTAGTCTCGTTTGATACGAGTAATCTTAACTAACGTATATCGACGGAGAGATACTCGTCGAAGACTTTTAGAAAGACTGTTGGGCTACCAAATATTGATAAGCAAGTCCATGATGCTTGGACGACTCGACTGGAATTCCCTGTTAAAAATTGCTGATGGAAAACGATAGAATACAGCAAAAATCATTCAAAGATATCATAGAGCGTGAAATCAATCGTTTCTTATGATTTTCATATTAAATATCATAGAAACTTATACAGATCTTATGTCGATTTTACTGTTTTTTTATGATATTCAATGTGAAAATTATAAGAAACGATAGCACTTCTCACTGTACGGTATTTTTTAAATCTTTTCTACAATTTTCTATCATTTTCTATTGGATTTTTTTAGCAGGATTATATTTGTAGTTAATAAATGTGTACTTGATTATGGCGAAAGAAATATTTCGTTGGGCCACGAGTACAGTTGAACCTCGATTATTCGAACGCTTCTCGAAAGTTGAACGTTCGATTATCCGGACTAAATTAAAAACGTCTTTTTAATTGTGTCACTCAGGAAAAAAATGTTTATATATGACCATATATAATTAGATATTATCAGATCTGAAATTTGTTTCTATTTGATCATACATGAATATATAATTATATGTAATCATTTACGATCAGATAAGATTAGATATAATCAAATCCTAAATTTTCAATTTTGTTCAGATCTAAATATATATAATCATATCTGATCAGATATGATTATACATGATTATACAGGGTGTTCATGCCTAGGCTCCGAGAATGGGTGGAGCCTTTTTCGAGTTTGCCGCATACGCGAACCGATAGTGATCTATGCAACTTGGTTTTTAATAATTAACAGATGGCTGCGGTGACAATCGGGAAGACTAACCGAGCCGCTAATTGATTTGTGTATGCGGCAAATTTGAAGTAGATTCCACACAATCTCGGAGCCTGGGTGTGAACACCCTGTACCCCTATATAATTCTTCACATATACTCGGATAGAGACAAATTTCGGATCTGATTATATCCAATTATATATAATCATATAAAAACTTTTTTTCTCAGGCACTTTTGAAATACAAGTAAGTATGGCATCTCCCTTTTTAAACATCTAGTATGGCTGATTCTCCAGAAATGCCAGCCAAAGATGCACGATTACTTCAAACTTGTGTGATAGATCAGAAACTTATAATTTTATTGTTTATTAATTATATTCTAATATCTAGTGATTTTATGTTTGTTAAGTGAATAAAAGTTTTTTAATATAAAATTCATGCTCTCAGTTGTTTAGTCCCAGACTGCAAAAGATTTGCTCGATTATTTGAACGTGGTCCGGTCCCAATTAGTTCGGATAATCGAGGTTCGATTGTAAATATAATATGTTAATTATTAGAATGTCTCCTTAATTCACACGGAAATAGACTAATAGTTAACGAATATTTGTTTGACCAAAAGTAATATCTCTTTTGCTATAATAAAGCATACGTATATTAACTGTAAATAAACTGTTTTGTCAGTGCAGTTTCCTCCGCGACACGATCGTCGGGTGCGGATCTACTGTAAATAATCGGCACGAATTTTACTCCGTAATCGGTTGCGTGGGAAAGTCGTAAGGGAAGAATTAGGGACATATCTCGAATCCGCGGAATGTTGGGGGACGTAAAGAAGAGTAGAATTCATCATCGCGCAAGGATTTCATTCATTCATCATTTCAATCTGTAATTTAGTTCCGATTTGTTTTCTTCCTCCATTCGAGCTACGCGCGCGTTACGATAATTTGCCTTTTCGCGGGGTGGAAGTAGCGAAATTCAGGGCTCCTACTTGGTTATTTTTTGAAATCAGTTCAGTAGAAAGTCATTTTTACAGGTTTCACAGTCCCCATTTATTTAATTTTAGGGGAAATAGGAGAAATTTTGGCAAAGAAAAAGAAACAATTTTTATTAAAAAAGGACAGTGGTCTTAAAAAGTAACAATTTTTAAGATATATAACGAAACACTAATATTTATTAAATGAATGAAGGATGTTTTTGTGTAACTTACAAATTTATATTCCGTGTTATGTAACTTAAATCTGATTTAAGGAAAAGAGACCATTTGCCGAATCGAGTTTCTGATAACAAATATTATTATATTTTAAACGAAATATTGATGCAGATAGATAAAGCAGGAGTTAATTATTTTAGCAAAAAAAATGAACTTTCTTGATCCGTTTCACGCAATTTTAAACGATGAAAAGACAAATTCAACTAAGAAGCTGAATAACAAGTGGTTTTAGAGGGAAGATATCCAAACTATAGGGGAAAAAGGGGAGAGTAAAAACGAATAGGGAAATAAGGGACACACTGTTGAGCCTGTTTTTACTTTTAATATTAAAAGTCATTATTTTTAAGATTTCGATACAACAATTCATACGAGTTCTCAGTGTTCCAGATTCTGTAAATCGTTATGACGGCGCGTAATAAGCAGTCGGTATCGTTGCGCATGTTTTTTATAGCATGAGAAAAGGTTTGTTAAGGTATTTCGTTAGAGTAATCTAATTTCTTATTTTCCATACCGCACAATTTCGATGTGCTCTCATGAAAATAAATTATTTCGATAGTAAATCCCAGTTAATTTTTTTTCAATATTATTTCCTCAGGATTTTTTCAAATTTATTTCAAGTGGGGAAACATTATTAATTTTTTTTTCAAATAAGGAGTCATAAAAACTCACTGTCTTTAAATATCTAACCGGATGGGAGCCCTGCAAATTTTCGTTGCACGCGAAGGGATCTTTGCAGGTGTGCCAATGCGTATCATATATTATAAATTACACATGCAACAAGCATTATTTGTAGACTTTTTTAAATCGTACGATTAAACGACGATCGCACGTTGGGAATCGACGCAATTCGATGCACGAGTTGACGTCGCAGTATTAATATACGTAACTATGTGTAAATACGCATTACTCTCCACGCGTATACGAAATACAATTCGATGTGACGATCAGGAAGTCTTTGGAAGCGGAACTACTTTCGACGGACGGTACACGAGAGGCGTTCGAGCCTCTCAAGGCTGAGCGGTTCCTCAAAGGACGCCGGATTGCACAATGAGCTCATCGCCGTAAGACGAGCGCAAACGAACGAATGATCGGGGAGAGCGTTATTTGCAGAAGCGACGGAAAGAATTTCTCTTCCATTCGGTAACGACTAAAGCGCCTTTCTGCACATGCCGAGGGAGTTTCTGCGGCTGCCGTTGACGCAACCGTCACCGCGGTTCGGCGCGTCGATGATGGCGAACTCCACGGCCTCCGTCTTCACGCACTCCAGCTGGAAAGTCGTCTCGTTCACGTCGAGGATGCCGTCGGGCGCGCACGGTCCCGTGGCCTTTCTCATCGCGCTGCAGGTGTCGTTGAACGGCACCAGGCCGTCCATCGCGCAGGGATTTCTCTCGCACTTGGCCGCCGTCGCGCCTTCCGGCAGGACGAAGTAGCGTCGCGGCGGGCAGGGTCCGCGCTTGTACGCCTCGAAGCAGGAGTCGTTCTTCGCGTAGTACAGGTACTTGGGACGGCAGTCGCAAGCGCCCGCGGTCTTGTTGCCCTCCTCCTCCGGGTACCAGATCATGTTCTCCGGGCAACGACCTCGTCGCAGCTCCGGCCGCGCGGGAGCCGGTGTCTGCGGGAGAACGATAACGTGGAGCGAGGATCTCGCGGAAACCGGAGCGTTTCACCCTTACCGTGATCGGCTTCTGGTTGGTCGCGGGTTTCGCCTCGTCGTCCTTCGGGTACACGATGTCCTGGCACAGGACGTGGAGCGAGAGCACCGAGACGACACAGGCCCAAATGATCAGCCTCATGTTAATCGGGTATCGTTCAACTTGACCGATCTGCAGTCCTGTCCGCGAAGAACTCGTCGATCGGTGCGGCGAACGCTCGGCAATAAATCGGCGCGTAACGGAGCCTCCTCGACGCGAGGGAAGGAGTGAGAGGCGAGCGTAATAAAACAAACAGAGATCTCTCGGTACGCGGAGAGGCGCGTTTTATCCCGAGAAGGGGAACCTCTCGAAATAACGCGTTACCAAGAGCAGATTCGACGTGCCAAGGCCAACCACTGGCCGCCCCGGTAAGTCGAACGAGAAGGCGGGAAGAAAAAATGCACCATCACACGGAAAGGATCGTCGATGATCGCGAGGCGAAACGCGTAGTGGTGAACCGAGTGAACTCTGATCGATGATGTTGACGCGTAATAATAGACGGGAAAACGCGTACGCGTGGCGCGATGAATTTGCTCGCGCTGCGCGTCGCTTCCCGATCGCGATGCAGTTACCCCGCAGCCGCGCTTTCTTTCTGGACTGCTAATCGCTCCGCGCGCGTCTGCTAATGACTCTGTCGACTGTTGTGGATCTGACGATCCCGTAATGTTAGTTCGGGCGTAAACGGCGATTTACGTACGCGCGACGGTCGGAGAGTCGGGGCTAAAGAAGAGCTTTTAGAAAGTACAGACTGGGCCGAAAATGCTGTACTGAAAGTAGATTAAAATAAAAATGGGAAAGAGTCGTTGGATACGATTGGCATTTTTCAGGAAATTAGGGGAGGGATGTAAGCTTTTGAGCGAGCATCGATAGCGGCGATAAAAAATGCGATTCAGCCCCTTCAGGTGGTAAGTCGGATTTCGAGTGGATGCAAATTATTTGTGTCGAAGTTCGGAATTTTTTTGTTTTCGCAACAGGGGTGGTCATCCCTTCTCAGGAGATTGAGATAGAATTTTTGTAATTATTTTTTTTTCTCGAATTCAGCGTTGTCGATTTACCTTACAGACGAACTTTCGGAGTTTTCGTTCATTTTTAAGGCAATAGAGGTGGTCGCCCTTGCTCAGAGCATACGATTGCGAATTTGCAATAATTATCAATGATATAAGTGTGACGCGACTCCGGGATACGAGTAATGTCGATTAATTAAAAATTTTAACTGATAAGTTTTAAAATATGTACACATTGCCCGTCACTCTTGCAGGCCTCACAGTGTGTCCCTATTTACCCCAAAAATGTTCCATTTTAGCACCCTTTGCTAAAAGTACCTTAATATTGTAAAATGTCCCTAAAAGCGTCTTATTTTTAATAATTTGAACATTCTTACAGTCATGAAGTTGAATTATGTTTAATTACTGTCATTCGTACTAATGGTAGCAGAGTACGATTTGATATAGTGATAAAATGTAGAACGTATATTTTATATTTACACGTATAAAAACTATTTTTTTGGTCAAGTTTTTTTTATCACTACAATGAATCTGCAGTTCCGTTAATTTATGTCCTTCTTAAATGTATGTTATATTTAAACTAAACTGTGTTTTACTATTTTGTAGAAAGAAAGTGTAGAAAACAAGCTTACAAATAACATCAACTTAATAGAATTTAACTAAAAGTTGATCCTATTTTTAGGCCTATTTGTATAACATGTACATGTTTTTATACTTTGGAAGATAATTACACATTTTATTATTTTTCATTTACCCTATTTCGCCCCTATTTTAAAGTTTAGGGATACCGTGAGGCCTGCTCTCGTTTAAATGAGAAGTCGTAACAAAGTAAAAATACTGGAAAGTCTTTTTGGAAAGTATAAACAATATTAATTTTTATACATAATATAGTACTAAATAATTAAATGTATTAATATTTAAGCATTAAAAATCATGTATTAGATTAATCATTAGTATAAGTGCTCATTTAATAATGATTCATTTAACAAATAATTGTTTATTTGAAGCTCCATCGCTGCTACCAATGTTTGCTCAAAAACTTACATCCCTCCTTTAATTCTCGGAGAAGCGCCAATCGTCTCCAATGATTCCTTCCTATTTTTACTTCAATCTACTTTTGCGACAGCATTTCTGGTCCAGTCTGTATAATTTAGCGATCAATCGATAATAAAAGCCCGAAATGATTTATTGTACCATCATTTGCTGCCGTTACACTTTCAGTATCCGTATTTATCGTTGAGATCGGTCTTCCCGTCGCCGCTCTGATCCTGCGGCGGTAGCCACATCGAGTAATCCTCCCTGAATCCGTCCTGCTCGTAGTCCTTCGGTATCCCCATCTGCGACTTCTCCATCCTGCGCTGCGCCTTCTTCAGGTACTGCTTCCTCTTCTTCTCGCTAATCTCCTTGTCGCGATTCTTCGCCTCCGGGTCTGCCTCGTCGCCGGCCGACAGCCTGGCGGCGAGCTCTTCATCGCGCGCTGATGAATCGGCTTTACCATCGTCGCTATTCTCGCGCGCATTTGCTTCGTCGCTTTTCGAAGCGCTCGACGTTACAGTTGCGTTTTCCTGGAGGAAATTAAACATGGACGCGTGAGACGCGGAATTCGATTGTTATTTGTCCGCGTTACTCACCGGCGGTGGAGCTCTCGACTTTCTCCCTCGAGCGATCGCTTCGTTGTTCTGCCGTGTCTCCGGTGTCAACGACGGGAGGTTCGCGGGTCTCGCTATGTCGACGAGCGTGCGTAACCGCTCCTCCTCCTTGCGCAGGTTCTGCAACTCCAGCCTCATCTGCGTGATATCGCTCTTCGAGAGCGCCGACGACTTCAGGTTCGACATGAACGCGTCAAGCGCGTCCTCCTCGTTTGCGTTGTCCGTCGATGCGTCTCGCACTTTTTGTGCGCTCCGCAGGCGGCCGTCCATGCGCGTGATTTGTCCGAGGATTTCCGAGTGTTTTTTTACCTTGAATGAGAACGATCGGGTAAGAGCAACAATCGCTTTCATCGTTCGACGAAAGAAATATTCAGGCTTCACAGTGTGTCCTCTATTTTTTTAAGTTTCACCCTAAAACTCACAATTTTCTCAATTTTCCTCTATAATTTAATATCTTTCCTCGAAAATCACCTATTCTTCAGCGTCTCAATTCGAATTTATCTTTTCGTCGTTTCGAATTACGTGCGAAGGGTCAAAATGGTCAATTTCTTTTTTTTTGTAATCCGTAGTTTATCCGCCTGCATCAATACTTCGTTCAAAATATAAAGGCCTAGTTGAATTGATATTTCTTAGATTCCCATTTCTTTAAATTAGATCGCGAACTCAGATTAAAGTTACTTAACATGAAACATTAATTTTGAAGTTACAAAAACATCTTTCATTCGGTTAATAAATATTGTTGTTTCATTGTATATCTGAAAAATTGTTTGTTTTTAAAATCATTACACGTTTCTAATTTCTGGTATATTTTCTTTTTTAATCAAAATCGTCCTCTTTTTGTTCAAAATTCTCCTATTTCTTCTAAAAGGAAATAAATAGGGGCTGTGAAGTCTGAATATCATTATACGTATCGTAGACATACGTTTATTTTATTATTTTCTATTTACCCTATTTTGCCCCTAATTTGAAAAGAAGTGTACCCTATTTCCCCGAAATTAAGGTTTAAAAATGCTGTGAGGCCCGATATAAAAAAGCTTAGTCGAATTAATGTTGCTTTTTATTGAAAACTAGAAAAACATTTAGTTAAATCAGATTCAGATACTCAGATTTATGTTATTTATAATACGAGATATAAATTTTTAAGTTACAAACACATCTTTCAATCGCTTAATAAATATTGCTATTTCAGTGTAAATCTTGAAAGTTATTATTTTTAAAACTACTGTACGTTTCAACTAGGTAAATCTCCTTTTTTAATCAAAATTGCCCCTTTTTCTTTCAAATTAAATAAATAGGGGCTGTGAAGCTTGAATATCGTTAATATTTACTCACCAACGAATCGTAAGTCTCCACCTGCTCGGCTATCTTCCCGGCCGTCCTCATCCTCTGCTCGCGCTTCTTCTCCACCACTCCGGTACGGTCGAGGAAGCTATCGTCGTCCGAATCGTAATAGTCCTCCTCCTCCCAGTTCCGCACCTTTCTCTTGCGTCCCTCTGGAGAAAAGGCGGGTTATTAACAATCGATTTGTCGATCTGGACGAGACGACGCATCGAGCGCCCACTTACCGTGATTAGCCTGCCTCAGCAAGCCGTGACGATCCAGAATTCTGCAGGCCTCCAGAGCGCATTGTATCACGGCCTCCTTCTTCTTTCCTTTGACGAGAGCCTCGGCCCTGGTGAGCTTTCCAACGGCGTCATCTATAGGAAGTCTAAACGAAGAGAGAATAGCGTTGATACGTATATCACGGCTTTACAGACTCTTTTCATTTCATTTCAGGGGAAATATATAGCGAAAATTTTGATAAAAAAGGGGTCAATTTTGGTTAAGGAAAGGAGATTTTCCAGAAGGAAGAAACGCGCAGTGATGGTTTAAGGGACTATATACCA
Source organism: Xiphydria camelus (assembly GCA_963678675.1). Taxonomy (NCBI): domain Eukaryota; kingdom Metazoa; phylum Arthropoda; class Insecta; order Hymenoptera; family Xiphydriidae; genus Xiphydria; species Xiphydria camelus. The sequence goes on from OY783200.1 coordinate 4,886,460, forward strand.
AATGAGGCTAAACTTACTCGTCAGGAAAGAAACTGCAATTATTATTATCTCATTATGTATGAACTTTTGGCTGACACTTGTATAATACTTTTTTGGAGATTATATTTGTATCTATAATAAAGTGTCTTATATCGATGTAGACTAAAAGTTCATGAATAATGAGATAATAGTGATTGAAGTTCCTTTCCTGGCGAGTAAGTTTAGTCTTATGTGGTACATCTAGAACAAGGATAAGCAGGGTGAATTATGACTATTTTTTTTAGGGGATACATTTTTTTAGGAAAAAATCATTATACAAATACTATATGCTTTTATCTAACAGTTCTGTAAGTTTCATTTAAAAATAAGTCGAATTGAAGATATAACAGTCAAGTATGTAAGGCGGTCTTGTTGAAAACGGTGCCCCATATATTTCACTAACTAATGGATCGATTTTGCTGAAATTTTGCACAGATATTCTCGATAGAATTGTCTAGTCTTCGTTATAGGATTTTTATAATATACGTCACATAGTTCATCTTTTATACATTACAAATGAACGATTTGTGTAGCCAAAATCACGCGTCTGTATTAAAATTATTGCCATTGCGCGAGAAATCAATATTATTAAAATCAGCTACGTCAAGGACTAATTTTTTTTATCTAGTTGAGAACAAAATTTTTGTTTCTTTTTTGTTCCAGATGAATACCAATGAAGATATTGAGGGCACTGCGAAAACTGTTTTCAACAAGTCCGCCTTACGTACATGACTGTTATATCCTCAATTTGACTTATTTTTAAATGAAACTTACAAAACTGTTAGTTAAAAATACATAGTTTAAGATGTGTATAATGATTTTTTCCTAAAAATATTTTCATCAAGAACAAATAGTCATAATTCACCCTGCTTTTCCTTGTTCCAGGTGTATACCCCTTAAAAATAACAATTTTTAAGGCGTACAATGAAACATAAATATTTATTAGGTGAACGAAGGATGTTTTTGCAACTTAACAATTTATATCTGATTTAAGGAAATGGGTCCTTTTGTCAAATTTAGTTTCCAATATAAAAACATTAATTCATGAAAATTATTATATTTGAAACGAAATATTGTTGCAGGTAGATGAAGTAGGGGTTCTAGTACAATTTTAGTTAAAAAAAACATTTTCATCTTTCTCACGTAATATGAAACGACAAAAAGACAAACTCAACCAAGAAATCGAACGACAGGTGGTTTTGGAGGAAAAATATCGAATTGTAGGATATAATCGTGAGTTTTACGGTGGAAAAAAGACATCGGGGACGAAGCCCGTGATACAAAGCGACGCGATTTCGTCGATAAAACGCAACCACTCACTCGACCCAGCATAAAAACTGCCCGATGCCCTTCTCCTCGGTTTGATACTGCAGCTCGCAGCCCTCCCTCTCGAACCACCCCCTCAGCGTCTTCTTGGGATCGTCCAGGAACAGCTCTTCGTTGTTCGTCAGCGCGTAGGGATTCTCCGTCAGGTCGCTCTCCTCGTCCGCGTCTTCCCCCATTCCCCAGTCGATTCCCTCGTTCTCCTCCTTCTCCTTCCTCATTCTTTCCTCCTCTGCCTCCTGCAGCAGGCGCTCCCTTTCCTGCCTCTCTCGCTCCTCCAGTTCCAATCTCCTGCGCTCCTTCAGCTCGCTCACGCTCAGCTCAGACTCCTCCTCCTCGTCGCCCGGCGGCGTCTGCACGATGAACTTCCTCTGGCTGCAGCCGAATCTGATCATGTGGCCGCCTCGCACCCGCGCGTAGACGTTCGGCCGGATGCGGCTGCCGTTCCAGAAGGTGCCGTGCGTGCTGCCCAGGTCGTAGAGGTAGAGACCCTTCGCGCTGGCGTCGTCCGCGACCGCGCGGTACTGTAGTATCGCGTGGTGCCGCGAGATCGTCGGATGCGCCAGCGTGACGTCGCACGACGGTAGCCTTCCGAAGACGTGGAAGCTCTTCTCGCTCAGGTCTATCGTCTCCAGGATGACGCCGCTCTTCAGCACCTCCAATTTGTAGGCGCTCTCGGGCACTCCGCCCCAGGGCGGCTCGTTGTATGACAGCGGAATGTGTTTGTCGCGCTTCGGATCCGGTGGAAACTCCTTGTCGTGGGTCTCGTCTTTCTCCTTCGATCCAGTCTCGAGCGGCTTCTCCGTGGAATCCTCCTCCGTTTTATCGTGGCATGACGCCGGGGCGACGCGGGAGGCAGCGCGCAACTTATGCGCGGCTCCGCATCGAGGACCGATTATTAACATCGGTTTTTTGAAGCCCGAGGGACTCGATCGGTCGCCGATGTCGGAAGAGTTTTCTTCCGGGGTGATTTTAGGGGTTTCTTCGCTCGTGGAGGACAACTCCATTGCTTTTGGTGAGTTCGGCTCTTCCGCATCGTTCATGGTTCTTGGAAATTGCGATAGACTTTGCAGTGTTGCATCGGAGATGGTTAATTAAAATATTTATGACATAACCTATACATTTCTGATTTTTTTTATCAGATGCTACACTTGTTCGAACATTTCGAACGCGCGAGTGTTGTAATTCTTCGCTTCACCGAAGATACGATTATTGCTTGCTTGTTAACGCAGGGAGATTATATTGTTTATAGTTGACAGAAGAAAACAAAGCGGAAGCGTCGCTACTTATTGCGATAAGTACTGCACAGTTTATTTTATTTTCATTGCAACGGATACTTAAACTGCAATTGTAAAATGCACCATTAATAAGTTTTCCTTTTTGTTATTTTATAAACACACACGTTGTATCTAAACGTCAAGTACACAGCATTAGATGTAGGTAAATATTGAATATCCGCCATTTTGAACATTCGAAGCAATGGCCGCCGCGCGGTAGCGGCCAATGAGACGGCAGAGTTGTTTTGGACAAGTCAGTTTTCTCTTCTGATTAGTCGGTTGAAAGTCTCTTCATTGGTTGCTGAGAAGCTTCCTATTGGCCAATAAGAAGTCTCTTCTCATTGGTCGACGGTAAATCATCTCCCATTCGTCCATAAAAAATCCGATCCGCTCATAGGCTCTCCCGGCAATCCTCTCTTTTTGCAAGCTCGCCCTGCTCCATATGAGCGTCGCCATATTTTATTGCAAGTTTACCATCTAGCTTCCATCTTCTTTAGTTCACGGTCGATCCCATATCGGAGTTCGTCTCCGCGCACGTCACTCTACCGTTTTATGAGCCGAGTGTAGACGAGATGCTGTCGAGACTAGCCTTTTCGAACGGTAAGTGACATTTAAATCAATCGATTCCCAAGTCGGCACGGTTTCGCGAAACGAATAATTGCGATTCGCGGATCCGCGGCGTCCGTCGAATTAAACACGTTTCAGTCAGCCGTCCGCGGATTCGCGCACGATTTCTGCCATTATGTAATGGAGGAGCGTATCCTAAAGTTTTCGAGGTAGTCCATACCGAATTCGGTCGTTTTAAGTCGTAGAAATTAATTTGCGATCACGGCTTTGGAAAATTATAATCGCGAAGTCTTCCGAGTGTCGTCTCTAACTACGTTTACACCAGAGGTGAAAGTAAGGTGAGGTAGCAGTGAGATGAAAATTTTGTCGGTGTAAACAAGAATGTATAGCAAAATTTATTCTAATCTCACTTCACCTCACACCCTGGCGAAAAAAAGTTAACAACTTTTTACGCTGAATACTACAGCTAACTGCACCGAATGGCAGTTGTAGTTTGGCGTAGATAGTTGTAGAAGATATTTAAAAGTTTCTATGAAATACATACTACAACTTTGGACAACTATATTACATTGTAGAAAGTTGTAGCTTTTAGTTAAAACTATAATTATTTACAACTATTAACTCCATAAATTTGAAGGAGGGTAGGAAATTGTAGTATTTTATAGTTACTACAGGTCATTACTCCTTGCTATAACTATTTAGTGTCTACTAGAGGTAGCAACTCTTGCAGATATTTGTAATACTTCTGCATTTCTACGATATATTACAACTTTTTACAACTATCCAGATATTCAGTCAAAGTGAAAAATATCGCGTTCATAATACAATTATATTATGAACACTGAACTCTAATATTTTATTTTGACTTGGATTTAGCTTAAGCTAATAAAATATCAGTTACCTGTTATACAACAATTTTCAGTTTTAGTTATTTTAAGTCATTTGTTAACTTCAATCGAAGTGAAAAATATTGCGTTCATAATATAATAGTATTATGAACACAGTAAACTAAAACTGAAAGCTTTTGTATAACACTTAATTCTCATATTTTATTTTGACTTTGACTTAACTTAAGCTAGTAAAATATTAGAGTTAAGTGTTATACAAAAACTGTCACTTTTAGTTAGCTGAAATTTGTGTTTTAGTTATTCAAAAGACAAAATTGTATCCAAAGATGTTTACCAATAAAAGAGAGAAACAGAGATTATAATACCATCTGCATTCTTTCAATTTTATATATTCATATATTTCATCGGGTTTGAAGAGAAAAAAAATACTATCACTTTCTATGCCAACAATAAAAAATTAAGACCACAACTAACTATGAAAATTGATTCCATTCTCATAAAGAGTTGTAACTAGTATTTATTTCTGATTTTGAATGTAGTTTTTTTTTAATTTTTCAGATATTTGTACATTTTCCCTAAAACTTTCTATGTAACACTTCAATATTGCCGGATTTATCCAAGAATTTATTTACATGAGGTATTTCAATGATTAAAAAATTGTGAAAACTCTCATATTTATACTGTTACCTTGGTAATGTTAAAGTATCTATATATTTTGAGTGCATACTATTTGTACACACTCTATGCAGTTTTTGTGTTATTTTCAGTCTGTAAAATACAGAAAAATATATTTCACGAAATTTCATGTTCGAAAAATGTCGATTTCAAAAACTTCTTATCAATTTCTTATTGTTGCAGCTCGCCTAGTGCCCTCGGTGGCTCGCGGTGCGCAGGCCGTATCCTCGTCGACGTCGTCGTCCGAGCCGAGTGGCCCGCCTCGTCCGAAACGTCCGATTTATCCGAAACCCGTGAGATACGGTTTCATTCCCGAAGAATGGTTCACCTTCTTCTACCCCAAGACAGGCGTCACCGGTGAGCGAACGAGACGACACAAACCAGAAAACTATCTTTTAGTCATCCATAGGCAGTCTAATGTCGCACTTTTTGATAACTCAGATTTCGAGTTATCCGAACATGAGATCTGAGTTTGCAAAAAGTGAGAGACAAGACTGCCCGCGGATGACTTCAAGGTGATTTTTTAGATTGTGTTGTCCGGGCAATCGACTCGTTTCAGGGCCCTACATGTTCGCCGCTTCCTTGGCGACTTACCTGGTCTCCAAGGAAATCTACGTACTGGAGCACGAGTACTACTCCGGTCTCTCGGTGGCGCTGGTGTGCATCGTTGGCATCAAGAAACTCGGTCCGCCGCTGGCGGCGTGGCTTGATAAGAAGGTGGACGAGTATGAAGACCTGTGGAAACAGTACAGGATCGATAATCTGAAGAGCTTCGACGACGCCATCGAGACCGAGAAGAGGGAGCAGTGGAGGGCGGAGGGGCAGAAGCTGTTGATTGACGCTAAGAAGCAGAATATTCAGATTCAGCTGGAGGCGGCGTACAGGGAGCGCCTCGCGACCGTGTACAGTGAGGTACGGTAAACCCTCGTTAACCCGTACTCGGTTAACTCGAACAAAACTCGCACCTCGGGCGAGAGCGGTAACGGTTTTACGGGAATTAATTCGGTTTGCACGAATTCTCGCCGACATGAATCTGTAGCAAATGTCCGGACCCCGTGAAATCGTGTACCGCGTTAACCTTTTGCGACGCAGTGGGACGTATACGTCCCACCTACTTCTCCTCAGTTTTTATTGGATTTCTAGTTCGCGTTGACATTTAAGTACGAATGCTTTTTTAAAATAAACTCTTGGGGATGTAAGGAGTACAACTAGCACAAAAAAGTACGTGAATGAGTTAATTACTTATTAGTTATAAACAATTAAAACTCGAAAATCTCGCTTTTTTTACAGTAAATTCGGCTGTGTCTAAACTATAAGTCCTAGAGATCTAAATTTTTTTTTGCAATATCAAACATTGAGCTAAACAATATATTTTTTGCAGAATTTTTCGTAGGTCAGTTTAAAACAAAAATTCCATAATATGCAAAAATAGTTTTTTGTTATGTTGGTCTATAAAAGATTCTGAGAGACAGAAACACACAAAAGAAAAATACAAAAATACAAAAAAGATGGAACTAGCTGCTCCCCACGTCTATGTCGTTAGTTCTGGGTAATTCAGAGAGGGAGCGTAATGCACTATGAATGTATAAAGAATTTTGCAGTACTGACGTCAGAATCGTGACGAACACAATCGGCAAATTGGATAAATAATTTTTAATTTTGAAGTTCTAACGTCATCATCGTGCTCAGCGACCCCAAAAACCCCCTTAGAAGACATTTTATGCCAATATAAAGAAAAACATGAAATTTAGCCTAATACAGTCGCCATATTGGATCCGCCATTTTGAATTTTGCAGTTCTGACGTTACCATCGTGATCAGCGACCCCAAAAACCCCCTCAGAAGACGTTTTAGGCCAATATTTAGCCTAATACAGTCGCCATATTGGATCCGCCATTTTGAATTTTACAATTCTGACGTCAGAATCGGAATCAGCGACCCCGAAAACCTTTATAAAGCTAAAAATAACAATAATATGAATGAACAAAAAATTCGCGTCGCAGCTGGTTAACGCGAACTTGAGAGATGATAAAACTGGCAATAATTGAAAACGTCGCCACGATGAATCTATATATTACAATATATATATATATATATATATATATATATAAAGATGGATGTGTGTACTGTACTGTACTCGACTTTAGAATTCTCGAATCGTCAGCTTCCGATCGTGTGATCGGTCCTCGCGTAATCTCGTTTTCCTCTTCGATCAGGTCAAGAGGCGACTGGATTATCAAGTGCAGATACTGGCGATCGAGCGCCGACTGGGACAGAGGCACATGGTTCGATGGGTGATCGATCACGTGCTGAAATCCATCACGCCGGATCAGGAGAAGGCTACGCTCCAGAAGTGCATCGCCGATCTGCAGGCTCTCGCGCCCAGGGCTTGAGTTTGTCGGCCGCGACGATAGGGAAGATGTAGCGCGTTAATGTACATACTGGTTTGGTTTTACGCTAAACGTGAAACGTAAGATCCTCGAAAACGATGTAAGTGTTTGCCTCGATGGATTATTATTGTCGTCGGGCGTGGATTCATTAATAAACGGTGTATATCGTATTGGCGTCGACTTGTAATATTCATCCGCGTAGATCTGAGTTTTTGTTCTTTTGTCCTCTGAATGTTGAGTCCTCCTTTTACGTCTAGGTGGAACGTACTCAAGAGAGAAGTATATGCATTGTAGCTCGTATAATACTCTATTTTAATTTAATAGAAACATTTCATTTAACGTGTTACGAGATGTTTTTTTAAAGTTGGGGTACATCAGAGTGATGCCTCGGGAGATTCTCCATTATGTAGTCTGATCGTGAGGGTGCCGTGTGATTAGTTCGAACGACTCGAAGCGCCCGGCAATTGCCTGTAGAGAAAATAGCTGCGTGCTGATTGCCTAGCGGACGTAAAAGTTTGGCCAAGGACTTCAGTCTTCAGGACGTTTTCCGTACGGATAAAGGGAGTGGAATGAACAGACACATAATTATTCGTGTATCTTCTACAAGTTTTTCTGATTATTGATTATCATTATTAATCATATAGCGCCTTTCTACATTACTAATGAAGATTATAACTCGATATTTATAAAATAAACGTCGAATAAACGTTCAGGGGTTCCGCAATGGGCCCGTCCCGCGTAGTTAAAAATGGTGAATTAAAAATATGTACGGTGTTGCAGATACTACAAGAACTCGTTTCGTGAAAACAGTCCATTTTTTAATCCCCTCTAGTATTTAATAAAAAAAGCTTTAAAATGTGCCCATGTTTCAAATCTTCAGCTATTGCCGCGCTTTGATGACGTAGTCATTACTGGCATAGAGCATGCGCATTCTCCAACCGGAAGCTTTACGGTTGCCATTGTTGCCAACTTCGTGAACTGTCACTCTGCTCGTCCGCCTACCGACTCGGCGACCCGGGTTCAAATCTCTCTTTTTCCTTTTTTTTCGCGGAAAATTCATACTTCCTAGAAATAAGTATTACCAAAAACCACAGAGTAAACGACAACACGACGGAAATTCAAAACATAACTTCAAAATGCAAAGTATACAGAGCTTGCAGTTACCAACCTAGAGGTTAAAGCGTTGCTCTTATTGGTCTAGTCACTTGTGTACGTCACAATGTGTACGTCACTTTCGCCGCGGCAAATATAAAAGTTCAAATTGACGTCCGAGTTTCCCAATTTTTTTGCAGGTAAAAAAAAGTGTGATAAAAATTCGTAAAAAAATGTTTTCATTACTAATTCGTCGTGTACTTTTTAAATATAAAATAAAAAAAAATTGTAGGAAGAGCCCATTCGGTCTTTAACATAAAGAAATATTCATATATTTAAATTTATGTTGTAATCCACATACATATTCAATAACAAACGAAAAAGAAACGGTCTGAAAAAAATAATTATTTGCGGAGTTATAAATGCGTTTCTACAAGATTGTGACGTTACTGAAAAGTCAGAGAGACGCACTTATGCCGAGTAACGAGTACGAGGGAGATAGTCTTACTAGAGAGTATGACGTAATTGCATTTTAATATATCGTTTGCCAAATTAAATAAAGCGGGAAATGAAAAATGAAAAAATACGGGGTAAATAGATTTGTCTAAATTTCAATCTGAATCAGGGTGTCCATAATAGATTTCTCCCACTATAAAAAAAAATTGTGCAAGGAACACTTCTTACCTTCAGTTTATACGCGATTGTTGATTAATGAGCACAACGTATATGTATTCATCTATCCTGAGCTTAAGGTGCGTCTTTCAGCATTGTTGAAAATTGGCAAAATTTACTCAAATTAGTAGGCTCTCTCGTAATATCTCCGTTTCTGCTTATTTTTTTTCGACTAAAATAAGTTTGAATCGGCTCTACTTAATTATTTACGTTCCGCTACCGTGTGGATTTTTTCATTATTTTAATAGTCTAAAAATTTATTTAATTTAGAAAATCACAAGCGAAGATCTAACGCGATTTCAATTAGATTTTACAGGTATCAATACTTCGAGCGCAACATTAGATTTATCGTGTACTTACGGCATATTCGGACACGGTAGCGTAAATTCGGCCCGTAAATTATTCCGTTGAATCCAATACGATGTATTTGTAGCGTCGTATCTAGTCTCTTTATTAAGTTATTACGAGCCTCACGAAAGATATGGCGGTGACGGTTTTTCAGCATTTGGAGAATTATTTAGTTCAGATCTCTGCCCACTGAAGCGCAGCGTGTCAAACAGACGAGGATGGCATTAAATAATGAACTAACTTTGGGTCACTGGATCGCAATTTTTCCAAAATAGGCCGTGGCCTTGAAAAGCAGGTCATAACCTAATTTCGAAAATGATGACCTAGTTCTGGAAATCGCGACCCAGTGACCTACTTTTCAAGATCACGACCGGGTGACCTACTTTCGAAGGTCACGACCTCCATTCAATTCAACGACCCTGAAGAAATAAGCTTTTTACGTCAGGGGAGTGAACGGAGGGATTCTTGTACATATATCGGAGTAGGAAGTTAGACTCAGGATGGGTGTATGAAGATGAAGTATTTTGAATTATATATGATTCCATTCTCTCATTAGTCCCAAGTTTCTGTTCCTATTTATTCCAAGAAAGTCGAATGGAGGAATTCTAATAGGGACCGTGCACAGCGACAAGTAGCCATCTGGTGGCGAATTGGCATATTATTTCGGTGAAAATAAGTACACGTGCATATGACAGTAATTGTTATTTTACATAAAAATGCATAAAATAATAATAAAATATTAATAATGTCTGCGTCAAGAAAGTTGCTATATTCGAGGTCGCTCAAATACACCCCGCAATACTCTAGATGTCGAACCAAAAGTGAAATTTTATCATTTTCCTGAGTTCAGTCTCCTTGGTGAAACGTGAAACGTCAACGATGGATCAAAGCCGGTTAACCCCTTCAGACCTGATTTTTTTCAAATGGAGAAATAAATTATTTTTTGTTATTTTTGACCTATTTGGGTACTAATAAACGCAAAATTAACAAAAAAAGTTATGTATGCACAATTAAAATCTATGTATGTCCACTATAATGGACACTAGGCCTGAAGGGGTTAGTCACTTCTTGTTTTTCTGGATTTTGCACCTCCATTACGTCAAATACATGATGCGCATGAAATAATTTTTCCCCCTTTGAATCATTTTGTCCTCGTATGCGAGTATTAACTACTGGACAAAATCCATATTATAATTTTAAGCATTTTTTATTATTTTTCCCTACTGTTGCTATAACAAATTGCACCCAAATGTTACAAATGCCGTCCGGACGAGAGCGTGATCGTCGGCAACAGTAGTGCCCCCTCTAGTTCCTGCACGGTCCCTATACTTGGGATATTGGAATGGAAGTTTAAGACCTAGAATGGGGGTATGGGGATGAAGTCTTATACAGGAAGACTTGGGAAATAGAAGGACTGAATACTCATACAAAAGGACAGGGAACTTAATTGTATAAGGATAGGGAGAAGATCTTACGTGAGTATGGGAGATGGGTAACGTGGAAGGAGGAATTCGGGCTTTGCCGGGAAGCTGAAGCTACCTGGGGATCGTCGAGTCGGTTCCGAGTGACCTACGGTATTGGTTCAACTATGGCCTGAGAGAGAAAAGGGTTATTACGGCGCCAAAGGAGCAAGCTTTCTGGGGAGCATCGAGTCGCTGTTACAGTACTTGATAAGGATTACGGCTAGATCGCGAATTGTTCTATAGAGAACAATCGACGGGGAGGACTTTACGCAAGACTTTACGTGCATTTAAGGTATTCCTAGCGCGAGATGAAAAATTTCAGAGAATGCTAATCTTTTTGTAGAATGGAAATTAATATCGTAAGATTATTTTTGACAAGTATCAGGTCCGGTCACCGGGCATTTAAGAAATAATTTTGATTTTTAAATTTGAAAATTTAATATGTAACCTTATGGAAGAATTCACTCTTCCATATTTTAATGCCTACACATTCACATGTTTAAAAATTATACACATTAAATAAAGTCATTTCCATACCTTCACAAAACTGCATAGTATTTTTTGAGTCCATAAAAATATAAGGTCACCGACTGTTTAACAAAAATATTGATGTTCGTAAATAGCAAAACGTAGTTTTTTGACGACAAAAGAACATTAAATAGGATTGGCAACGTTACATCATACACGTGGTGACAGTGGTGTACATCTGTGCGACACAGTTTTGTTGGGAATATGGGTACCTATATCACATATGACGTAGAATTACTGATTTATGAGGAGCCCGCCTGTGACACCTTGAAAATACGCTCCTAAGCGCTAGGAATACCTTAAAAGCAATTGAAAATGAGCAGGTGTCTGCACATCAATAATGCTTGAGAACTAGCACCATAGATTTTCCAGACTACACCAAGTGAAGCGTTTGGTAGTCCGAGCGTTTACACTTTTAAATTAATTTTTAATTCGTGAAGATATACCACCGGACGAGATTGTTTGTGGTACTTACCCAGCTTCACCGACTTGCCGTTGGGCACGTAATGAAGAGATGGCCCAGCCCCTGCGAGTATGCTGTGCGTTTGCGCGTTTCAAAGTCATTGTGCCATCACCGACCTCCACTTGTCGACGGTCTGGTGTCCACACAGCACAGAACATCTCAGTAATATCTCTAGAACATTTCAAACATCTCATTTTAAATATTTCATTTGAGATATTTTAGTAACGTTCTAGAGATATCTGAAATGAGATATTTTGATAAAATTTTAGAAATATTTTAAACAGAATGTCTTAAATGAAATATTCTAGAAACATTTCATTTGAAACACATTACCTATAATTGAAATATTCTGATAATATTCTAGAGATGTTTCAATTGAAATATTTCAGAATGTCTCAAAAATGAAATATTTTGCAGATATCCACTCGAAGCATTACATTTGAAATATTCTATTATAGCATTATTCTGCTAGAATGCATATCATTATTTTTAAATATCTCATGAAATAGTTTAAGAATATCTTACGAAATTTGTACTAGTTTTACGCTTGTCAAAATCGTTTTTTCTTTCAGGGATCTGCCTACATGTCGTTATATAAAACATCATTTACGTAATAGTCTATGAGTAGTATCTCATAGCATAATGTCCCTGAAACGTTTCATATGTAATGCCTTCAGAACATACGTGTAATGTCTCCAGAATGTCTCATAAATATTATATAGGTATCTCACAGAATATCACAGATATTTCAGAATGCCTTCAAAATGTCTTAATCTCACTGACATGAGACATTAGAGAGACATTCTGGAGACGTTGTTGAGATCATCTCCAGAATATATTACATTTCAAATGAAATATTCTGGAAAAATTGCAGAGGTATTCTGTGTTGCGTGGGTGCAGATTGAAGGGATGTCCTGGTCGGTTGTTCCTGTATAGCCCATGCTAGTATGTACTGCTTTTGCGCGTTTGAAAGTCCGTGTCTTCTAAGAAAATATTAGAATCTTCAAAATGGAGATGGTATTATCACGGATAACGTTTAAAGTCTCAAGGTAGTCGAGTATATATATACGAGTACGATGCGCAGTCTTGATTACTTATTGGTTTAATTTCAGTTTTAAACTTAATCGCATATGTGTGTGTGTGTGATACCCGTGCAGGTATGAATAGCGAGATGATCTTATATGTATATTGATTCGGAAAGTGAAGAAACTAGAAGAAGGAATTTAGGATTAGTGCCTATTATTAGTTTAAACGGGGTTTATTAGTTTATAAATTTAAATTGGGCTCGCGATTTGTACCGCTTTCTTGCTATCGCGCGTATCGTCGGTACTTGAAACATAAAAGAAGAAGCAAATTCCTTATAATGCCAAGGCAATCGAGCGAAGGAGCAATATGAACCACGAACCAATATTCTTACGGTGCGGTGAGGTACCTCGGATACAATGAATCATGATTTTATTTGTTATATAATAATATCTACAATAAAAATACCACATCGTTTGAAAAACAATTCTCGTTACATAATTATACAGTAATTTTTATATACCTAATAATACAATATTTAGGTTTTTCGTTCTATGTTTTAAGATTCATAGCGATGAGCATATATTCACCTCGCAGTGGGAGTGAGAAAATACATTATTCTATGCAAAAATTCCACATATAAAAGAAAATTATATATAAAAAAAAATTCATGCTAATCATAAAAATATTTGAACACTATATTTCATTATAGGAGGATGATCAGGTATAATAGGAACATCACTAAGAATTTTAATTCGAAATGAGTTAGGGTCTCCAGGATCAATAATTAATAATGATCTAATTTCCAATCATTATGATTCAATGGTTACTGCACATGCCTAAAAGCACGGGTGAGGTTACCGACTGAGCCTTACACGCTCTGTGGTCTGCCATGAGAGTCGAGCAGTTATACGCTCTTATATAGAAACTCGTGCTGCGCCACTAGCGAGAGCCGAGAGGGAGCGGCGCCACCTGGTATCGGGCCGCCACAGTTCAAACAAGTCTTCGAGGATACATATTTACAAGTTTTGTTACTTTAATTCCATGTTAACCCTGTGTTGGTCTCACCTTAATGAAGTGGTCCAACTAACCCGGCTATTAAAGGTTAGTTGAGCTACAGTATCATATTTATTATTTGTTGCAACTGCATTATGCTTATGTTTTCATGCAACTTTCTAATAAATACTTGTATAGAATTGTTCTCTTAATGAGATTTTAATATTTATGAAAGCATACATTAATGAAAAAGATACTACAGTACCTCAAATAAAGTGGTCCAACTATCCCGGACTTACTCTAATTTGTCAACAATAAAATTGTAAGAAATCATTTTATGAAATAATGCAAATTATATCAAATATTGAGAGATTATCGAATTGATGTTATCAGAGCATGACGGATTTTCAGCGCAGATGATCATTTCTGTACAAATTTTCCAAAATTTAATACTCGGGTTTGATAAAATCTGTAAAATTCTGTAAAGTAATAATTTTGAGTTTTTCCTAGCTTTTTCTTGAAAAAAAAGTATGTATCTATATTACCCCTGATGAATATCGATACCTTACTTTGAAAACCTCGTAAGTGCAATTTTTGACAAAAATGCCATTTATAGCTTACTGCGTTAAGGTTTAAAATCTGAATACAGTAAGCTATAAATGGCATTTTTATCAAAAATTGCACTTACGAGGTTTTCAAAGTAAGGTATCGATATGTAAAACGTAAGAGAATTAAATTTTTTAATTGAAAAAATGGAACAATTTGAAAAAATTTTAAAAAGTTAATTTTTCGTCCGGTTTATTAGCGAGCATTTCATTCATAAACGTTTAGAGCGCGTTGGTGGAGGTGACGCCGGACTAATAACGAGCGGCCTTATAACGAGAGAAAAATAGAAACGTTTCGAGCGCCGTGGTGGGGGTGACGCTTGAGCGAAGCGGCCTTATAACGAGCTAGTCCAGGGAAATAAGGCATATAAAAACCCCATCTGTGCGGAATGAGAGAAAGCAAGCTAGATTTTTGCAGAGATCTTCGTTTTGATGTTCTAATGAAGCATCAAAAAGTCTCATATGCTCACCCTTGTGCGTCTCGAGATATCGAAGGTCAAAGGTCATGAAAATCAGTTTTTTGCGAAAATCTCGCTTCCGGCTAGTCTGATGTCTCAAGAAGTTTTAACAAAATTTACGTAAAACAGTATTCTCTACAAGTTTGATTCTATACATTTTTTTTGTACGATCAACCGTTTTCGAGATATACCGTGAAGAAGCGGGAGCGCGCATTTTTGAATAGCTAATACTGTATATACTGCTTAGCTATAACTATAAATGCACTTTTCTTAGTAGTTACTAAAAAATTGAATTCCTACTATTGTTTCAATTAAAAGTTTGTTCATTTATAAAAAAATATGATAAATAATTCATAACAAATAATGCATACTTTTCCGCACTACTTTTGAAGTAGAATGGAAGGCGCGTTTTTTTAAGATATGTTACCTATGTACCTACTAATCTAATCCATGTTTTCGATATTAACCAAAGTTTCTGAACAGTAACCGATTCACGTCTTCCGCAGTTGCCGGCGTGCTTTATGTTTCCTCTTCTTCGTCCTCGTCTTCTTCAGGTTCCTCAAGTAGTTTTGTCTTCATCATCATACGCTTCCGCTGTATCTAATTGCAAAATCTCTTCAGGCTCATGGCCACTGAAGTTTTCAATGTCTTGCAATTCTGAGGAAGGATTCAGGCATGTGCCTGTCCGTGACACTAACCACAAACTGTAGAGCATGGTAGTCCTACTTTTCTACATCCACACTGCGCACCACATCCTTTTTTACAATTGCAGAAGATTGTGTTTAATAGTTCGTCTGGGGCAGGTGGCAATAGTGTTGTTTTCGGCTCTAGCATCTCGTTTTTTAAAGATCTATAACCGAGAGTTTTGCTCCGATTGACTTGAAATTTGGAAGCAACATTCTTTAAATGTTTTACTATAAGAAAAGGCAATTTAAAAAATTGATTTTTAAACCCCCCCCCCCCCCCCCCTAAAAGAACAAGCAAATCAATGTCTTCTCTAATGATGACGGTGGTTCTTTCTCTTTCCGATACTTCGATGGCTGTTTCGATGATTAGGACATCCGCATCATCCTTGGCTTATATTGTAGAGATGTTAGTAGCTTGTAGTTGTTCAATAAGCATTTCAATAAAAATGTTTTTGTTGCATCGGTTTGATAAGAACTTTTCTTGGCTGATTGGCACATTCATTGTTGCATCAAAGCGAACTTCATAAGATGTAGACAGTGCAGTAGTTCGTCTTAATTGCTCCATTGCTTTTATATTTTTTAAATTGTCTGATTAACCGTCAAATATAACAATTATGTTAGAACTTAGATTGAAGACTTCAGTGGCCATGAGCCTGAAGAGATTTTGCAATTAGATACAGCGGAAGCGTGTGATGATGAAAACAATATTGTGGTAGAACTACTTGAGGAACCTGAAGAAGACGAGGACGAAGAAGAGGAAACATAAAGCACGCTGGTAATTGCGAAAGACGTGAATCGGTTACTGTTCAGAAACCATGTCTAAAAAAACGCGCCTTGCATTCTACTTCAAAAGTGGTGCGGAAAAGGATGCATTTTTTGTTATTAATTATTTATTATATTCTTTTTTATAAATGAACAAACTTTTAACTGAAATAATAATAGGAATTCAATTTTTTAGTATAACTACTAAGAAAAGTGCATTTATAGTTATAGCTAAGCAGTATACTGCCCAACTATGGAGAAAGGCAGTAATTGCTAACCGACAAATTTGTGGAAAATCAACTTTAACTTCGATGCCTTTTGCCGAAGGGTTTCCAAGACAGATTACTAATAAAACCTACCTTTAACACTACGAAAGGGTACAAAATATAGGTACAAAATAATTGAAGATATTCAATGGTACCAAGAAACGCACTTCGATTTGTTTTGCTAATTACTGCCTTTCTCCATAATTGGGTAGTATATACACTATTACCTATTCAAAAATGCGCGCTCCCGCTCCTTCACGCTATATCTCGAAAACGGTTGATATTACAAAAAAATGTATAGAATCAAACTTGTAGAGAATGTTGTTTTACGTAAATTTTGTTAAAACTTCTTAAGACATCAGACTAACCGGAAGCGAGATTTTCGCAAATAACTGATTTTCATGACCTTTGACCTTTGATATCTCGAGACGCACAAGGGTGAGCATATGAGACTTTTTGGTGCTTCATTAGAACATCAAAACGAAGATCTCTGCAAAAATCCAGCTTGCTTTCTCTCATTCCGCAGAGGAAGTCTTATTTCCCTGGACTAAGCGGCCTTTTAACGAGAGTCGACTGTACATCATTTTTTGATCCAGCAGGTGGAGGAGATCCTATTTTTTCCAACATTTATTTTGATTTTTTGGACACCCAGAAGTTTATATTTTAATTTTACCTGGATTTGGAATAATTTCTCATATAATTTCTCAAGAAAGTTGAAAAAAAGAAACTTTTAGATCTTTAGGAATAATTTATGCAATATTAACCATTGGATTTTTAGGATTTATTGTTTGAGCTCATCATATATTTACTGTAGGAATAGATGTAGATACTCGAGCTTATTTTACTTCAGCAACATTAATTATTGCTATTCCTACTGGAATTAGTTTTTAGATGATTAGCTACATTAAATGGAACAAACATTATATTTTCTCCATTAATAATATGATTTCTAGGTTTTATTTTTCTTTTTACTATAGGAGGATTATAATATGAATTATTTTATCTAATTCTTTAATTGATATTATTTTACATGATACATATTATGTAGTAGCTCATTTTCATTATGTTTTATCAATAGGAGCTGTATTCTCAATTATTGGAGGATTTATTCAATGGTTTCCTATAATAACAGGATTAATTATAAATCATAAATGATTAAAAATTCAATCTTTAATTATATTTATTCGAGTAAATTTAACATTTTTTCCTCAACATTTTCTAGGGTTAAGAGGAATACCTCGACAATATTCAGATTATCCTGATGCATATTTATGTTGAAATATAATTTCATCTATTGGATCAATAATTTCATTAATTAGAATTATTTCATTTATTATTATTTTATGAGTTTTTCTTCCCATCGACAAACCATATTTTCTAATAATTTAAATTCATCTATTGAATGAATTAATTTTTATCCTATTCTTGAACATAGATTTAATGAAATTCCAATAATTTCTCATTAAATTATTTAATATTTTATTAATTTAACTCATAATTAATAAATAATTATATATATATAATAACTTCTAATATGACAGATTAATGTATTGAATTTGAACTTCAAAAATAAAATAAAAAATTTTTATTAGAAATCACGTGTGAAAATTCTTATTTTTAAAAATACTGAATCTCCTCTAATAGAAGAATATATTAATTTTCATGATCACGTATTTTCAATATTAATTCTAATTAAAATTATTATTCCCTAATTTTTAGGATTTCGTATTTTTATGTTTCCTCCATCGATTGGAGCGCCATCTACCCAAGATACAAAAAAATATTTCAGACGTTTCTTATTTTTTAACGCAAAACCCGAATCTAAAATAAAAATTGGGGGTTTCCATTTAAAATTTTGAAGTTACCCCTCGCCACCCCGTGGGGAAGGGGGGAGGGGGGTCGAGTTTGATATGGCTGGATAGAACTTTTAAAACTATTGAATACGTGTTTTTTTGTTTTTCTACGCGACGCATATTTTTCAAAATATTCGGCCGTCCCGGGACTTTTTTTACACCCTGTATATATATAAATATAATTAGATGACTGAATTGTAAGTATTGATCTTAAATAAAAAATAGTAAATTAAAAATTACTTCTAATTATAAAATGTTCTATTATTATTATGAAAATAAGAATTAGTTAATTTAATAACATTAAAATGTCATTTTAAAATTATTAATTTTTATTAATGTTCTTAAATTCCTCAAATATCTCCTCGAAAATGATTATTACTTTATATATATTTTATTTTTATTTTAATAACTATTAAATCTTTAAATTTTTATTTATATTTAAAATTTCCTTTAAAATCAATTTCTAAAAAAATGTTTATTAAAAAATGAATATGAAGAAATTTATTTTCTATTTTTGATCCTTCTATATATCATTTTGAAATTGTCAAATTAATTGAATAAGATCATTAATTAGAATTTTTCTTATTCCTTATTTTTATTGATTTACTTCTTCACGTTTAAATTACTTTTGAATTAGTATTAATTTATTAATATCACAGGCTGACGTCACTTTAGTTACAGAACGGAGAACCACTGTTACCGACTAATTTTGGGTCGCTGATTAGGAAAATGATAATCGTTTTACTCGATTAGCTCGTAATTTGGCATTATGCGTAGTTACCATTTTTACCATATTTTTAAGGGTCGACGAGTTTTTATTAAGCCTGGTACCAACAAGGTCAAGTATGAGCCTCTAGTCATATTAAGTTGGGTCTCATGAAGAATTTCGTCAAAGCTATGATCAAAGAGGGTGAAGGATTTAGTAACCTTAGAGTTCTTTCCAAAATTAAGTGATGCTAAATAAAAGGAAGAAATTTTTATAGGACCTGATATTCGCAAACTGAAGCATGATAAATTGTTTAAACAGAGTTTAAACGAAAAAGAGTTAGATGCACGGTGTGCCTTTGTCAAAGTTATTAAAGGTTTTTTGGGCAAAAATAAAGATGAAAATTACGAAGCTCTGGTGCAGTAAATTCTGGTCGCATATGAAGCTTGTCTTTGAAATCCACTTTCTTCACTCATACCTCAATTTCTTTAGGGAAAATCTTGGAGATGTTAGCCTCGAAATGGGAGAGCGATTTTACCAGGACATACCGTGGGTGGACTAGTTATTGACAATGCGCTACTTATTGACAGGTAAGGCGCATTTTCAGTAATTTGAGCGAAATTTCGTTTTAAAAACATAGAAAAAGAATTTTGTGCGCATACTACAGGATCTTGTGTCTTTTCTCGCGTAAAATCATCGCTTGACAATAGACCAATATAATTAAATCAAGTTTTGAAGGATGTGCGGGCTGGTGTCAGCTCGCCTGCGTCGGCCATCTACAATAATGGTGTGAAAATTCGATCTCAGTTTTTTCTCTTAATTTTGACAAAATGTAGGTATTAAATATAAATAAAAATTATTCTTGTAGAAAAATAGTAAGTTAATTTATTAATTGAAATGATAAAAAAATTAAATACAAATTTATTTAATAAAAAATTGGGGTGTCAATAATGTATCCTGTATAAGCTGCTATGTTCCTATTTGTGACACCGGTTTACCCGTCAATTTCCTAACCTCACTTAATTTCTCAAGTACCTATTCAACACTTTGCAATTAAAATCATTTTGCCTATGAAAGTACATATGCTCTCTCATTTTAATTAAGAAAAAATAATATGTATATTTTTTTCTCTCGGGGGTAAAATGCACCACAAAAAAACCACAGGGAAGTACCTACACTGAAATCGAGTTATAAGCGGCATTCACAGCAGTGAAGGCAGGACTTTCTATTAATTCTAGAAAAATATAACAAAGAAGTCACTGAGCATTGCCAAAGAAATTAAACAAGAAATAATAAATGAGCCTTGAAAAAATTTGAATTAATAAGATCAATATTACTATCACACAATTATTCGCTGCCATTAACAAGCTATATGTCAGAGAATGAAAATATTACGCAAAAAAAAAACAAATTTGTATTTTTATATGAAATGAAAGTTATTTTAATTATTTAGTAAGTAAATTTAATCGTTTATAATAATTTATAATGATAAATCAACACGCGCGACCTACTGTCAAAAACTAGCGCACTTGATGCCAGAAATACATCCACTTCAGTTTTGCCCCTGTCATAAACTCATCCACTTGAGACAAATATTTATTTATGTAATATTAATTATTTGGATTAATTTTTTGAATATTTTTGACTGTTTGTTAGATGCCGAAGAGTCTAAAGTTTATTTTTATAAAGAAAACAAATTATTTTGATACAGAAAATAATATTTAATTGTAGATTCAAGTGAATCCCTAACCAAAAAGTGTCAATAACTGGTCTACCCACGGTACCTAAGAACGATGGAAACTCGATATCAAGGACGTTGGGACTTTGCGATGATGGGAGACTATTGCTGGTCGGTGAGAAGAGAGGATCCGGCGTTTCATAAAAAGAAGAAGTAAAACTGATGGTTTTATTTACACATTTTTATTAAAGTAGATATTGTAAAATATTCTGTATGTAATGCTAATATACGGACACAATAAATAGTTTTTTAGCTGGTAACCTTGATAATAGTTTATTTTGTCCAGTAAATTTTATGGTAAAATTGGTAACTATGCGTTACACAAAAATACGAGCTAATGGGGGAAAACGGCTATCATATTCGCATTCAGCGACCCAAAATTAGTCAGAAATAGTGTTTTCTTTTTGTAACTTTTCAAGACTCAAAACGTCGGCTTGTGTATATAAAGAAATAAAAATTATTTTAAATGAAAAATTTAATTCTAATAGATTAATTTTATTAATATCTTTATTTTTAATTATTTTATTTAATAATTTTATAGGATTATTTCTTTTTTTTTTGTACAAGAACAAGACATAATTTTACCCCTATCTTTAGCTTTTCCTATATGATTATTATTTATATATAAATGAATTTTTAAAACTAATTTTATATTTTCACATTTAGTCCCTCAAAATACACCATCAACCTTAATACCTTTTATAGTTATAATTGAATCAATTAGAAATGTTATTCGACCTTGAACCTTATCAATTCGATTAACACAGCAAATATAATTGCTAGTCATATTTTAATATCTTTATAATAAGAATAAATATATCATTAAATTATTTACTAATTTATTTTTTAAACTTAATTCAAACTATTTATTTTTATTAGAATTTTCAGTATGAATTATTCAAGCCTATATTTTTACAATCTTAAGAACATTATATTCAAGAGAAATTTCAAAAAATAAATAAATTTATATATGGTGTTTTTCAAAAAGCATTATTTCCGTTTGGCATATTTTTATATTTCGTGGTCAAACAGCTGCACTACGTCATGTAGAGCGTGATGCCACCTGTACCTCAGTAGACGAAGTTTTTGGAAATAACGCTTTTTGAAAAACACCACATATATATACATATATAATATATATTAAAGATGTTATTAATACATATTTCATATTTTTTATTCAATTTATAAATTTATAAATTATTATAATATTTAATGTATTTATAATTAATAACAACATTTATAAACTATTTTAATTTTTAAATTGATTCAATATTTTTTTTAAATTTTAATATTTTATTTATTTTTAAAATTTAAATATTAAAAAAATAATTAAATTAAGTGTTAAAAATTTTATATAATCATCCTTTTCATTTAGTTGATTTAAGCCCTTGACCTATTCTTACATCATTAAATTTTTTAAATTTTATAGGAATAAAATGATTTTATTTTAATAATTTAAATCTATTTTTATTTAGAACAATAATTTTTTGTACTATTAAACGATGAGATGTAATTCGAGAAAGAATATATCAAGGATTTCATACATCAATTATTTTAAATGGATTACAATTAGGCATAATTTTATTTATTTCAGAAATTAAACAAAAAAATTTTTTGAACATATTTTCATATAACATTATCTAGAATTGAAATTGGAAGAATTTGCGCTCCAAAAGGTATTATTAATTTTAATCCTTATAATATTCCTCTTTTAAATACCTTAATTCTATTACCATCTGGAAAAGATCAGTAACTTGATCTCATCATAGAATATTAAATAATAGGTATATATTTAAAAAGAAAATGGTTTAATTATAACAATTATATTAGGAATTTATTTCACTTTATTACAAGCTTTTGAATATTATAATGCTCCTTTCACTATCTGTGATTCAGTTTATGGATCAATTATTTTTAACAACTGGTTTCCATGGGCTTCATGTAATTATTGGAACACTATTTTTAATAGTATGAATCACCCCGTTTTGAATGTGGATTTGATCCACTTTCTTCTCCACGACTTCCTTTTTCTCTTCGTTTTTATTTAATTTGTATATTATGAATTATTTGAAGGATCATTAAATTGAAGAAATTAGGATAAAAATTTAAAATAATTGAAAATTGCATTCAATAAATATTAATATAAGGGTGAATGCCCCGAAGTGAAACAAAACACCTTTCCATTTTGGTCACAAAAAAAAAACAATATTTTTGAGAGAAAACTAGAATAGAAGCTTGGTTTACCAATTAAAAACAAATATTTACAGGAGACAGTTCATTTTTGTCATTATTTTTTATTTTATTTAGCTTTTCTTTAAATTTAGCAGCAGGGGAATCATTCAAAAAGTTAATGCATTTAACCAAATTCGGTATAGGGGTTTTTTTGGGTCGCTGATCACGAATCTGAAGTCGGATTTCAAAAATTCAAGATGGCAGATCCAATATGGCGAACGAAATTTTCGAAAATCGATGGATTTATCCCAAATTTGGTATAGGGGTTTTTTTTGGATCGCTGATCACGAATATGGTAGTTATATTTGCAAAAATTAAAATTTTCGAAAATCTCGTCCGCCATGTTTGATCCGCCATTTTTAATTTCTGAAATCTGACTTCAGATTCGTGATCGGCGACCCAAATAACCCCCCTCTCTATACCAAATTTGGCACAAATCCGTCGATTTTCGAAAATCTTGTCCGCCATATTGGATCCGCCATCTTGCATTTTTGAAATCCGACTTCAAATTCGTAATCAGCGACCAAAAAAACCCCCTATACCGAATTTGGTTTAAGTTCATTAACTTTTTGAAAATCATGATCTCTGGCTGGTTTTTTGAGATTAAAACAAAAATGTGATGTGATGGCCAAATTCTGACACCGGATTCGTGATCAGGAGGCAAAATTAATGTGGATAACATATCGCACATCAAAAGTATATCCTACTTACGAGCTTACCTTTCATAATGCTCATTTCTCTGTAGAAACATTCCCCTGGAACTATTTTTCCAGGGGAACGACACCAGGGGAATGACAAAACATGAGATTATTTTCAATTAAATTTGAACGAGCTGAGCGTCATTATTAGGCTTACACCCAAAAATATATTAATATTAACCTTAGTTATTTACTTCTAGTTCACAACATAATTTCAATATTCACTAGAACTATTACTTACCAGGGGAATGACAGTTTCAATGTGACTACAGAAAAAAGTTCTGTAACTTATAGATTAACTTGAGAATAAATACACGTAAACCAATCAGTTTTTGGAAACCCACTGTGCATCACTTGCTACTTACTCTCACCTGGTAAAACAAACCTCTGGCTCCATTTCCCAGGCATTAATGGAATTTTAACATGCGCAGGGGAATGACATGCATATTGTGGACACGCAAGTTTAACATTTTTTTAGACTTATTAGAGTAACTTTTTTATTTATTTATCTACTACGACTTTTAAACAGAGTTTTTTGTAAGTAGATCTTAATTTATAGCTGCTTAAGCATACCAAATACTCTTTCACTTTATGTCTAATGGCTGTAAAGCGAAGGAGATACAAACCAGGGGAATGACAATTTACACCTAAAGTATTAAATAAAAACGGAATTTTATAGAACTATAAAAAATATAATCAACGACCCAATAAAACAAAGGCAAAGAGTACTTAAAACAGATATCTAACACATTAGAGTTTAAACCCAAGAACAGTGCACCACTGATATTGCATATTGTGCACTTTACAGGCAACCACCCATAAATTAATCTTTTTTTTATAAAAGAAATTTGAAGCTCCTTTTAAGCATTTTAATTTCGAATTAAAAAAGATTTTTTCAATATATTCAAATTTTAATTGAAATCAAAATAGAGGTACATTATTGTTAATAATTAAATTGAACAATTTTCTAATCAAAGATAAATATTAAATTTCTAATTTAAATAATTTAATGATTAAAATTTCTTTTTATTTCTTTTTATATAGTTTAATTTTTAAGACATTGCGTTTTCAGCCGCATTGAGAAATCACCAATCATAAAACAACGTCCCATTTCAGCATTGATGAAACCTGTCATATTCAGATTTAGATAGCTGTCTCAATGATGAGTAAACCTCAATATTTATTTCCATAACCCCACCTCAACCATGAATGGATATTTTATAATTATTAACTATTTTAGATGTCTTTGTTACCAGCGTTGCGACCACTAACCAGCATCGTATGTGGCTTATCAATATATGAATTCAAATTCATTGCGGATGACAAATTTTTCGGTTGAGGGGAGGCCCATTGGATGCCCGTCAGCCCAGCTTTTTCAAAGGCCACATTCATGCTAGTGCGAGACCAATACCAGGCTGTAATAGTAATGTAGTTATCGTCTTGAGGAAAATGTAAATAAATTTCAGAACCTTCTTGATAATAATTAGTGTCAGCGGTAAGCTGAAAACCATAGGGTATATAATAATCGGGGTCTGCAGCATATTGGGGATTTATTGGTAACGTTAAAAGACGACCTCCAATACGAAGCGCTTTAACCATGTCATCAACCATGCGTTCTAATCTTTCACGACTGGAAGCATAGGGAATCACATAAACAGCTAATACCAAATCAAATTTTTTTTCTAATCCATCCAGCGTTGATGTATATTCTATGCCTTGCGGATATTTTAATTCTATTTCACGTGCATGATCCAACATGCCGCCAGCAATATCGTATCCCACAACGTGTTTTGCCCCTCTAGACTTCAATAACCGAGCGTAATGTCCTGAGCCGCATCCGAAATCAAGAATATTTAACCCAGTCACATCACCAATATGCTCTAATACAGCGGGTATCTCAATTTCCTTTCTGAATGGCCACGTAGCCATATTATCATATAAGGTGGCTAAAGTATCAAATTGGGATTCATGGTTGTGCATAGGATTCAGGTCCTTGTCGCGATTCTTCGCCTCCGGGTCTGCCTCGTCGCCGGCCGTTAGCCCGGCGGCGAGCTCTTCATCGCGCGCGGATGAATCGGCTTTACCGTCGTCGCTATTCTCGCGCGCTTTTGCTTCATCGCTTCTTAAAGCGCTCGACGTTAGAGTTGCGTTTTCCTGGAGAAAATTAAAAACGGACGCGTGAGACGCGGAATTCGATTGTTATTCGCCCGCGTTACTCACCGGCGGCAGAGCTCTCAACTTTCTCCCTCGAGCGATCGCTTCGTCCTGCCGCGTCTCCGGTGTCAATGACGGGAGGTTCGCGGATCTCGCTATGTCGACGAGCGCGCGTAACTGTTCCTTCTCCTTGCGCAGGATTTGCAACTCCAGCTGCATCCGCGTGATATCGCTCTTCGAGAGCGCCGACGACTCTAGGTTCGATATGAATGCGTCAAGCGCGTTCTCCTCGTTCGCGTTGTCCATCGATGCGTCTTGCACTTTTTGTGCGCTCTGCAGACGGCCGTCCATGTGTGTGATTTTTTTACCTCGAATGAGAACGATCGGGTAAGAGCAACAATCGCTTTCATCGTTCGACGAAAGAAATATTCAGGCTTCACAGTGTGTCCTTACACTAAGATGAATTTGGAGTTGGTAGGCCAAATAGTTTCTAAGATACAGCAATTCAAAGTTTTGCAAAATTTCCAAAAAAGGGACATTTTTTAGTTTTTGATGTGAAACATCTTATGCCGCGCTTCGGGGGTGAGACCGGCTGCTCGTGAAACGTCGCTGGAGTGGCTAAATACGCTAAGGCGAGGCGAACGTTGAACATTGCCTCTATATCTATATCTATTCTATATATAGATATAGAGGCAACGGTCACCCTGCGTCTCCTCACTGAACTGCGTCCCAACGTTCGCCTGGCCTAACTCGGAACGCATCGGCTCTCTCCGCCACGACTCGATGGTCCCCTTTCACCGAGCCCTAGCTTAACCACTTACTACTACACGCTCACTGTATCGGTGTACGAAGCAGTATTTAATAGAAGCATGAGGATTGATTGATCATTGGCTAGCACGTTTAAAAATAACATTTAAATACCGTTTGTATAGGAAAATTGTTAGATGTGAAACATCGAAATTCTTCTTTGTAGAAAGTATGCGATAGGAAGGATGGACCACGCATCCGTTGAAAGAATACGTGCACCAGTGCGCATTTGTATTTATGACTGCAGTGATACCATTAAACGGTACGAACCGTTGTGTCGAATTCCGTTTATCGCGAGACGGAACAGCGACTGATGGCAGAGTTAAGAGAGAGTAAACTAAATGCGCTTTTTGAATTAGACACATCGGTTTGTACCGTTTAATAGTATCACAATTATAAATACAAATGCGCACTGGCGAACGAGTTCTTTCGTTTTCAGCTAGATTTACTCAAGTGGACACAGCATTGAGAACCATCTAGCGAGAGTTAGTCTAGAATCTCGGTTGAGAAAAATAAATCTAGCTAGATTGCAGTGGATACACGATAAAAATTTACTACCAGAGAAATTTCAGTCTATTTGACCGGCTAAGGGCCGGTTTTACCAACAGGTATAAACGCGGTATAGCGCTATAGTGAGAATAACCATAAGGCTTATTGCTGGTTAATCTCAGTATAGCGCTATACCGCGTTTATACCGTGTTGGTAAAACCGGCCCTAAATAGATAGTAACTCAGTCTAGCGAGAGTGATAGGCGCCGGGTCGCAAGCGAAGGGCCTCGACCGCGTACTCAGATTTCAGGAGCCTCGAGGGAGGCAACAGAAACCTTCTGCCTTTTATGCTCTCCTCGGACAAAGTGCAGACCCGCAATAAATTCGACTATTGCGGTGCACGTGTACTTCTTCGGGGATAGCACCAACCGAACGGCGCTGAATCTGCGTACTCTCCCGGCGCCAATTTTCATGCTCCAGCTCCGTGGTTTCGAAGAATTTCCTTCTCCCACCATGCATAGGAAAGTCATATCGATATAGGTCAAAAGTTCATAAATAATGAGATAATAGTAATTGAAACTTCTTCGCTGGCAAGTAAGTTTAGCCTCATATGGTACGTATGTGTGTACAATCTATAATACATCACGATTGTAAATAGATATTTGATAAGTCAAAGAAACATATGAGGCTAAACTTATTCACCAGGAAAGGAAATTTAATCGCCATTATCTTATTATCTATGAACTTTAGGCCCACATAGATGTAAGATACTTTGTTGTAGATAAAAATACGTGTGTGTATAATAACATATAATATAAAACAGTTTTTATAGAAAAATTGTTAGATGTGAAACATCGAAACTCTTCTTTGTAGAAAGTATGCGATAGGAAGGATCGACCACGCGTCCGTCGAAAGAACACGTGCGCCAGTGCGCATTTGTATTTATGACTGTGATACTATTAAACAGTACCGATGGTAGAGTTAAGAGAGAATAAACTAAATGCGCTTTTTGAATTAGACACAACGGTTCCTACCGTATACTTTAATAGTATCACAGTCATAAATACAAATGCGCACTGGCGCACGTGTTCTTTCGACGGACGCGTGGTCGATCCTTCCTATCGCATACTTTCTACAAAGAAGAATTTCGATGTTTCACATCTAACAATTTTTCTATAAAAACTGTTTTATATTATTTTTTTAATAAAAATGACTTTCTACTGACTCGATTGAAAAAAATGACTATGTGGGAGTCCTGGGAAAGTAAGTGGATTAGCCGAATCTGATTAAGCGACTCTTACACAGAAACAGAATTACTTGGATCTACTGAAAATGACTTTTTTTTTTAGTTTTTGTCAATATTGACCACTAAGGACCCATTTAACGGCAAAAGTTATTATATTATATATATTATTAAGAAGGACTTTTAACAAAACGAGACTAATTTGGTTTAGGTCTAAATAAGACCTAATAGTTCATGAAATACAGCTGTCCAAAGTTGATGAGGTTAGTAAGCAAATATTAAAAGGATGGTTTGTAAAATGAAGTACGACCGTTAACGAAATAAGCATTATAATTTATTTAAAAAACGATTGCAGTAAATATAAAATTATTATTTGTTGTAATATGTAACGTCATTGTATATAGGGTGGTCCAGGTTTAACTACATTAATTTTGATATGTGATAGAACAACAAAAATAAAGTACTCATAAAAAATTAAAAAAAAAAAGTTTGCTAACAAAAATACAGGGCGTCAATGTTGTGGAAAAAAATGGTTTTCTCACCATAACTTCTAAACCACTGAACCGAATTCCATGAAATTTCGTACACAGATTAATGTAGTACACCTCTAAATAATGATTAAAATAATTTTAAAAATTCTCCAGTGGCGTAGATACTGGGGGCCGGTGCCTCCTTTCCCCCTCCCAATTTTCGGCGCCACTGGATATTTTACAAAGAAAATTGAATTTTTGGATCCCCTGTTTAATTTAGAAAAAAATTACCGTTGCAAATTTTTGATTTATGGCTTCGTTTTTGAGATCTTTGAATTTATAGGGTTGCAGACAGGCCAAAGCTTATGATTGAACTACCAAGAAAATACGATTCGAGAGGCTAAAACTGTTTTCAACATTTTATTACTGACTATGTCTAATATATCAAAGATACAAAGAAATAAATAAATAAAACAAACAAACAAATTAATTATTTTTTTTTCCGCATCTTTGATGCATCTAGCATATCTTGCATCTAGTGCAGGCAAATCGGTATTTTCTGAGATGCGTTCTATTATTTTCAGTGCCCATTTATCCCCTCTTTTCTCAGCTGCTTCAATGGTTGCATTCAACAGATCATACCGTTCCGCAACAGTTGTGGAGCAGCTCAGCAAAAATCTGCCGAACGCGCATATTACCGAGCGCTCCAAGTGAGCGTAAGTGGTAGCGGTCTCCATGTTTTGTAGCGAAGAAAAGTTACGCTCCAGCGCGCGCTCCCGCTCACTTCCATCGATAGAAGTTTTGGCGCATTTTATGAATGATGTCGAGCGGTGTAAACCGGTGTCGAATTCCGTCTGTCGTGCGACGGACCATCTTATATTTGATGTATTATTACGAAAAAAATTACATTTTCTTGCCACCGGTAATTGTAAAACAATCTGTGGTACCATATCAGTACCTCAGAGCTAAACAGTATTAATTCCATTTTTTCGAAACCTGTATTATTTCCTCATTCTACTATTTTCAATGTAAAATAGCAGAATGAGGAAATAATAAGGTTTTTGAAAAAAATGAATTTAATACTGTTTAGCTCTGAGGTACTGATATAAACAACAACATTTTGTAACCAGAGATAACACCGGACAACAGTGATTTTGTTACTCGAACCAAACCAAGTGATTCTTATAGATTTATGTGCGCTAAAAACGAATCTGATTCTCAAAGGACCCTGCACAAACCTTATGGGAACTGGGTCCCGGTGGATTTGGCTGGGCTTCACATATGTTGTAGATCTTGATGTTCTGATCAAAAGTTATCATTGCCGCAACAACGGAAAATGGACAGTTTTTAAGTTTTGAGACCTTAAAGTTCATACTTTTTGCTTTCCGCCATACGGTCTATTGGATCGAAATAATCATATAAAATCAGGTTTTCTGTGAATTTGGCTAAAAATCATGTATTTTATAGTTGGTGAGCTACCGATTCAGGTATCACCCGGTCAGACAAAAAATAAGCAGTTCTGCAGGAGGAGACTTTAAAGTTACCGCTTTTTACTCGAAACCGCATACGCTCTTTTTCAGCCAATTCAAGCACGCATTCAAGATCATGTGCGATCTTGTGAGCACGTGTTTGCCTCCATATACTTATGTGCGAGTGTGTGCGTACGTGTGCATAGATTAAAATTTTTTAATGTCTGATTTTTCTAATTTCTTCTAATTTTTTCCGTGTATCTGCATTGTTTTTTAGCACACAAATCTTATGGAAACTGCTTCAGTACTGAAATCCTCGCGTACTTCCCATATATTGTAGTTTATGACCTCCTGATCAAAAGTTACCATTACCATAGACTCAAAAAATGTACCAGAGTTAGGAAACTTTTAAGTAGTACACCTTTTACTTGGGACCGTAGGCTCTGCTGTATACTAGACTAAAGGTAAGTCTATACCGGGATACAAAAATGTTGGCAACACGATAATCCGGTGTTGGCAACACGATAATCCGGTGTTGGCAACACGATAATCCGGTGTTGTCAACTTGTATCCCGCCGACTTGCAACTCGCCGACGGATACTCGGCAACAGCCACTATCCGAATGTAGGTACAAACCGGGATACTAAATGTTGGCAACATGTTGGCAACACGAGTATCCCGTCGACTAGCGACAATTTAATTGCTACTCGTAAACTGCGGGCGGCATGACATCAAAGAAAGCTGTTGCCTGTTGCTTGTATCCGAGTTTCCCATTTGAAATGGGAAACATCGGAAACATCGCTCTCTCTGGACTAGAATCTACCTACCTACCTACCTACCTACTTACCTACCTACCTACCTACCTACCTAACTACCTACCTACCTACCTACATACGATAATGTTCCGTCGCACGAGGGACAGAATTTCAGAAGGTCGATTGAAACCTTTTAATAGTATCGATCATAAATAACATATATTTCTTGCATAAATTTTTCATTGAATGCCACATTATACGGGCCGCACAGTGTTCACATGGCAGATCGGACGGCGTATCGTATTTCTCATTTTACAAAGCAGTACTCTCTCTCACTACATGTGTATGTTCTTTCTAGATTGAAAAGAAAGGCACGTAATTATTTCTCTCGGCAGAGGCACTCTCCCGATGCGTGATTTCGCGCATACGGCTGCCAAGTGGCACGTGCGAATATCAAGCCACGTTTAGGCTTCTGTCGGTAAATTTGAGCCGCGTCAAAGGAGCTTCGAAATATAGCGGTATCTATTACCGCGGGCACTGCAGAAAATGACTCATTCTAACCTGTCCCATATCGCCCGCCTCGCCGTGGGTATGTTTCGGCGAATCTAGGCTACCTGAAGGGTTAATTGCCGGACGAGTCGTAATGAACCCCTTACCACAAAAAAATACCCATTGTAATAGATACCGCTATACTTTGAATATATTAAATCAGCTTTGTAAAGGGGAGAAATGAATTCAATACATGACTGATGTAGTTGATGGCCAATTAGGGAACACTTAATGACAAGTAACTCCGCCATTAAATTGTCACCATAGCTTGTCCCGTTTTGTAAAAACTGTCGCTGCCTCCACCTTCTTTTTCGCTTCTGGGAGGCTATTATGATGAAAGCATGACTAACACCAGCAACAATAGACGGTTCCATTTTTTAACATCAAGACTCCGTTTCGTT
Source organism: Xiphydria camelus (assembly GCA_963678675.1). Classification (NCBI taxonomy): domain Eukaryota; kingdom Metazoa; phylum Arthropoda; class Insecta; order Hymenoptera; family Xiphydriidae; genus Xiphydria; species Xiphydria camelus. The sequence continues at coordinate 4,918,482 of OY783200.1, forward strand.
TGAACGCTCAACTGGTTCTGATCGCATGTATCCGGATACAAGTCGATGTATCCAACAGTATGTTGCCAACAGCGACATCGTGTTGGCAACACTCAATGTTGATGTTGCCAACAGCGATGTTGCCAACAGCCATAAACGTGTTGCCAACATGTTGCCAACATTTTGTATCCCGGTCTAAACGTACCTTTTATGGCTCTTAAATCCTGGTGATTATGTCTCACCTGCACGAATATTGCAGGTCATGACCAGCTGTTCAAATGTCACCATAAATGTAAACTCAAAAAAGAACCGCGTCATCCCCTCTACAGTGTACGGGAGTGTGGTGGGGAGAGATAGTGATATCGGTAGTGTTGCCAGTCGTGCGTATATAGGAGCTGTAGATATAGTCCAGACAACGAAGACCAAAAAAGGCCGAATAGGGGGAAAATTGATGGGGAGCCAAATTTTGGCACAGTTGTAGGGGAAGGTGTCACTAACAATATACTAAAAGTCCTGGTGGGTGGGAGTGGAGCTAAAGGGGGGGGGGGGGGGGGTTCTAAAGGTCCCCCTTTTCAGTTTTCCATTAATAACTCGTAAACTACTACCTCTAGCGAAAAAAAGTTTAATAATAAATTAATCTACATAAAATTCTCTATAAGAAAGGTCTTATACACTTTTTTACTAGGATCAATACTTCAGGAGATATGGAGGGGGAAATGGAACATTAAAAAAAAATTGGTTTTTATTGTTAAAAATAAAATTTTAATGATAAATTAACTATGCTCACAGACCACATTTTAATGACTTTACTGCATGTAAGTGTAATCATGTGATATATCGACGTTGTCAAGTTAAAACCTGCTATGTGGAGAACCTGTTATATGCCGCTTGGCAGTTTTTAACTAGGAATAACTCTTTGATTTATGTGACATTCCTTCAAAAGTAATCCTAAATGATAATCCTAATTACCTTCCGGGGGATCGTCCGGTAATCACGTGGGGTTAATCTTTCGATCGGTGAAGCAGGTTTATTTCAGGGAACATAGGTCACTAATACCTCGGTCCCGAGCTTTTTCCGGACCGTGATTACCTAACGACCCCCTGGAAGGTAATTACCGGATGGCTCGTAATGAGCGTCATCGTCCGTTCAACCGCCATTCCTCCTTCAGCCAATCAGGGTGCATAGCGTCGCCCACGCAATCCCCTCCGTCGACCAAACGTCGCTAATATTTATATGGACAAACCGCATCTTCATCAGTGTATTATCACCCATCATAGTATCGTGTTCCGCGTCTCAACCTCACCTCACCCCAGTCAAGTTAAGGTATCGCGAATCGTCGATAGTGCATTCACGTAGTAAGTGACTATGGCTGAGAAGTGTTTAATTTGTGACGGTGAAGTTAAAAGTGATTTGTGTAATGTCGGGGAAAAAGGGATAGTTGGATTAGTGAAGGCAAGTGTGTTAAGGAAAGATGGGAAAGAGAAAGGTTTCAGGAGTAAGACAAGTGGTGTTGTTCACCATTCTTGCGGAAAAGAATACGTCAGAAGTGACTCAATAAGGAGGTCTTTGAGAGAAACTCTTTCAGAGCAACTTTCAACATCACGTAATGCCTCGTCTTTGCGTTCAGGGCAAGTGAAATTCGATTTCAAAACAATGTGTTTTAACATTGAAAATGTTTATGTTCTCGTATATGGGGGACATTTCTAGGTTTTCGACGAGCCAGTTTAAGACGGATATGTCGCCCTCCCCACTCTATCGCTCTCGTGCGTGCGCCACCGGAAAGCCCCCACTCTAGCGCTCTCAACCGTGTGTATGTAGTAGACTGAGTGTGGGTACGGGTGATGGTACTATGTAGTGGTACGGGTGGTGAGCAGCTACGCGGGACGAAGAAAGAAGAACGAGCTCGAAGAAAGACCTCTATTCGGCGAGAACTGAACAATACAAATGTGTATGATCGGTGTGAACGGCTTGGCTACTGGCGCGTCTCCTCGCGCCGGTGGCGTCGCTCGCCGAGAATGTGGAGCGACTTATTATATAATTTAAAATTAGATTACATGTGTGTGTGCAAAATGCTAGACGGCTAGATAAAACAAAGAGGGAGATAATTCCGATGCTAAGAGCGTCGGCGCCCCACTTTTCTTTGCATTTTAGTATTTTATTTCTATTAATATGATATTAACCCTTTCAGTCACAGATTTCATTAAAAAGGAAAAAAAATCTCAAATGTGGTATACTATTATACTTGAAAATACATTTCTGAACATGTTTTATTTAGAAATGTCTAGCCAAATGGACGCGATGACCGAAAGGGTTAAGATGGAGGTTGAAATGGTTTGCGCATGCGCACCGCATTCCCTGTACTGTAGTGACGGGCGTCGGGTCGCAAGCGAAGGGCCTCTCGACCGCGTGCCTGGCGGGAGGGCACAGAAACCCTTTCGCTCTCCTCGGACAAATAAAGTGCAGACCCGCAATAAATTCGACTATTGCGGTGCACGTGCACTTCCCGAGGCGAAATTTCTATATTCATTTTGACACTGAACACCCTGCTATGACCCTTACTTCACCCTGAACACACTGTTTCGACGCTGCTTTCACCCTGCTACTACCGAAAATGGAATTACGTAGGGTCAGCAGTGTCCAAGTCAGTGTCATTTTCACATGGACATGAACACTACTTTGACACTGAAGACACTGCTATGCCCCTCTATGACCCTTACTTCACCCTGAACACACTGTTTCGGCGCTGCTTTCACCCTGACTACGCTACATTCTTTCATTCTAACCAATAGAAGGGTCGTCAGTGTCGAATAAGGTTCAACCGGAAATTTTATTTTCATACTCATTTAGACCCTGAACACACTGCTCTTGCCCAAGTCGAAGATTTTATATTCATTTTGACACTGAACACACTGCTATGCCTCTCTATGATTTTTACTTGACGCTGAACACACGCCAGAGCCCCTTTACTGCATAGAAGCAAAAGGTATTGAAATTCAAAATTATGAATAAAAAACTTATATTTCAAGAACTTAGAAAAATTGTCAGTTTTTCGGACTTAGAAAATTTATTATTTTCAAGTCCCTGCATGCAGGAGACCGACATTTTTCTGTCTCGTTCGTCATGTTGAAAATATTCTAAGTCCGAAACTCTAACAATTTCTCTAAGTTCTTGAAATATAAGTTTTTTACTCGTAATTTTGAATTTCAATACCTTTTACTTCTATGCAGCATATATTAAAAAGCACATATTATAGTAAATCAAAGACAATCAATTAATGTAGGATGATTTGCGTCTATGCAAGAATATTTATCAAAAGATATAATAACAAATTTAGAAAAATGTTGACAAAAGAATTCTTATTTTAAGACTTGGTTAGCGGTAGTGGAAGCATGCGGTTGACGTGTGAGAGGGAGTGAGTGAAAAGCGAAGAAATAAGTGAATATAGGTATAGGGAAGCCGAAAAATGAGGCAAGCGTGAAGGAAAGATAGATAGGCACCTGATAAGATAGGGCAAGTTTAGGTTAGGGCAAGTTTAGGAGGTTAGATCAGATGGTCAAGCGGGGAGGAGGTAAGGTAGGAAGTATTCAGCGAAGAGAAACGATGGTCGATAAGGAGGATCGCGGGCGAGTGAAACCGGGAAGAAAAGAGGAAGCGAGAAAATCAAAAGTAGGACGGCCATCGAACGCGGAGAGGCATCTAATAAAAAGAACGTCCCGACCTGGAGTAAATCCGAAATTATTCAAAGGATTGCTTGGTAAGTAAATCAATTTTAAAGCTTTAATCACTTACATGCAGTAATATGATTGCGAATTAAAATGATGTATTCTAGAAACGTTGCTGCAGCAGTTCCAGTAGTTGCTACATCAACAACAACCGGAAATAGTTCTAAAAATGTTAGTCAAGTGAAAATCAATTTTGTATATTGCAGATTTTTTTATTTTATGATATTGAATTATATTATTACTATATAACTATAAATATTATGAATATATATTACAAATACTATAAATATTACGTTATTACTATATAATTATAAATAATATGAATATATATTATAAATACTATAAATATCATATTGCAATTATATAACTATACATATTATGTGAATATGTATTTATAATATAATTAACTTTTAAATGATATTCATCATGTTGTAAACTTCTGTATTAAAAATGTATGCAGTCGATAGACTCTGCAAAAAGTATAGAACTACTTCATAGATCTGTTAAATAATGTTTAAAAAATTCGGTAACAAAATTATTTTTATGTGTATCATAAGGAAGAAATTATCAAGGCACTGCAACAATTTGAAGTAGCAAAATTCTAGTCCTATACTTTCTGTGGAGTTTACATAGATCGCATACATATGAAAACCCTATTTCCAACCTGAATACCCTGAATTTCAGCTACCTGCTAACCACGCTGAAGACCCTGAATAGCAGGGTCACCAGTGTCAAAATGAGTATAGAAAGTTTGCGTTCAAAGACACTGACTTGACCCTGCTACTACCGAAAATGGAATTATGTAGGGTCAGCAGTGTCAAAGTCAGTGTCATTTTCACATGGACATGAACACTACTTTGACACTGAAGACACTGCTAGCGCAAGGGAAACTAGCAGGGTGTTCAGTGTCAAAGTGAATATAGAAATTTCGCCTCGGGGATAACACCAACCGGACAGCACCGAATCTGCGTACTCTCCCGGCGCCAATTCTCATACACCAGCTCGGTGGTTTCGAAGAATTTCCTTATACCACCATGCATAGAAAAAAGCCGAAGCATACCTCTGCCCCGCTAGCCGCTTTTAAAATCAGTTAAGGGGGTATTACTGTCTAGACGCTTGTTTTTAATGTAATTTTTAGGAATTAATTTTGCGAAAACTATCAAACCTACAGAGTGCCGGGGTTTTTGACGCATAATAAGACATGTTTCAACTAACAATACAAATTTTAATAAAATATTTTATTAGAATCTGTACAAGTTATGCGCTGTTATGCAAATCGTGGCGTGAGACGCTCGTCCAATCGGGCAACCATATTGTGGCGGTCCTAATCGTCTGAGAGAGAAGAACAAATTTTTTTTTAAATCTATATGAATGTAGTTATCGTCTGAACTAGAACTAAGTAGGTACGAAATTTTTTATCGCAATCGCAGCTGTTTGAAGATTAAAGTTTAATTTTCCCGAAAAATTGTCAACTAAAACATGAGAGCAGGGCTAAAATATTCAAGCTATCGGTATTATTCTAGTTCAGACCATAGGTGAAGGTTTCCTCGAAATGTGTGCAAAACCAGAAGTCAATCGGTCCAATAGTTTTTGAGAAAAACGTGCGCCCGACTTGAAAAATGTCGTTTCGAGAAAAACGCGTTTAAAGTTGATGACTACCTGCTGCGCCCCAAAGCACCGCAGCCTTTAAGCCTCTGTAACTATAGGAGTTCGACGAATTTCAAATTAGTATTTTTGAGACACACTCTCAAACTCCCAAATTATAAGAAAATGCAAGAAAAAAAAATCGAATTTTTGAAGCGTCTAGACAGTAATACCCCCTTAATGGTAGAAATGATCCCACTACGACCAATTTTTATTGCTGTAGACTCGACTGGCGATAGAGTAGAAAATGTACAAGACGAACAATAGTTTTAATAAAATTTTTAAAAACAATTCAAGGAATAAATTTATATTTTATATACCTTTCTTTCATTCTTTCATAATTTCTTTACAGTTTTTCCACGCATACATCCCCTATTGATACTTCATTTATCGCTGCCCTTAAACAGAATATGAATCCTTTCAATTGCTTGGAAATTAAGGACAATTTTTTATTTAATATTAAAATAGGTCGTCGTGCATGGGAACCCGTGATTGATTTTCTTTTAAATATAGAAGAAAATGGACGGGCAATGCAAGACATATTTATATTCGAATGTTCGCAAGATGTTAGCAGATTCGAAGCACCAACGAAACAAAAAAAATTTTGAATTTTGTGAGCTTTAATAACGAACAAAAAGTAACAATTAATAATAAAATACGCGAGGTTCGTACGCAACGTGATCTGTTTGGTCGGATGTTGGGTATATCAATGAATGAGGCAGCGGATATCGAAATAGTATCTTATGTCATAATGCTGAAATCCGAGGTTTTAGACTGTGTTTAATAGGGAGGTTCGGACCAAAAATATTTTATGTTATTTCTCTATGGAAACTATTATGCATGTGTAAGTAACCATGTACGTGAAAGAATTATTAAAAAAAAAATAAAATTTACTACTTCAAATTGCACATTGTAACTCCGGCGATAACGTTAAAGATGAGAACGTTTTTTTATTGGTTTGACGTCACTTGCCATACACAAGCTCCGCCTTCTCCCGGGGAGCAGTGCAGGCACATAGCGCGAACGTGATTTAACTATCTGGCTCTCTTGGATCGGCAAATTTTTCGGGGGTGAATCGGCGATGGTCAGAAGGGAAAAGGGCTAAGCTTCTATTTGAGGAAAGGCTTATTGTTAAGACAGATGAAGTTGATAAAAACAATAAGATTGACGTATATTCCTCATAAGATTCTGAAGTAAACAAACTTCGACGAAGTGCACGTATTAAAGATTTGTCTAAAGTATTATATCGAAATCTCTAGAATCGATCTCTCCACCACCCTATCTTATGTATTTTTTCGCGCTGATTACGAAAATGATAGATTTATTGAGGAAATCTCAACGGAACACCGAGATATCGATGATTTCTTGAGGGAAAAAAAAATTTGTTTATACGCAAAATCAGCGTTATTTCATATTTCCTTTGAGATTTCGACCAAATAACCGTGCTTTTCGGAATCAGCGTAAAAAAATACATCGGATAGGGTGGTCGAGATTCCAATTCCAAGATTTTCATTTTTCGAAAAAATTGACAATTTCTGTAAGGTCGGGACCTTACAGAAAATGCGATTTTTCGCAAAAATCGAAATCTCTGGAATCGATCTCTCCACCACCCTATCTTATGTATTTTTTCGCGCTGATTACGAAAATGATAGATTTATTGAGGAAATCTCAACGGAACACCGAGATATCGATGATTTCTTGAGGGAAAAAAAAAAATTGTTTATACGCAAAATCAGCGTTATTTCATATTTCCTTTGAGATTTCGACCAAATAACCGTGCTTTTCGGAATCAGCGTAAAAAAATACATCGGATAGGGTGGTCGAGATTCCAATTCAGATTTTCATTTTTCGAAAAAATTGACAATTTCTGTAAGGTCCCGACCTTACAGAAATTGTCAATTTTTTCGAAAAATGAAAATCTGAATTGGAATCTCGACCACCCTATCCGATGTATTTTTTTACGCTGATTCCGAAAAGCACGGTTATTTGGTCGAAATCTCAAAGGAAATATGAAATAACGCTGATTTTGCGTATAAACAAATTTTTTTTTCCCTCAAGAAATCATCGATATCTCGGTGTTCCGTTGAGATTTCCTCAATAAATCTATCATTTTCGTAATCAGTGCGAAAAAATACATAAGATAGGATGGTCGAGAATTCGATTCCAGAGATTTCGATTTTTGCGAAAAATCTAAGGGGTATGCCTATTGGATTTGTCACTACCACTTCACCAGATACAACATATCAAAAAATCAGAACTACCTCATTTCATGCAAGGAAACCCCCCTTTTTTAGTACGATTTCCATGGACTATTAGGCGAAAGGGATCGAATTTTGCGCGGTAGCTCGATTTTAATCTTGCAGATCAACTCGAGGTTTAGTGGAGTGATGGATATTGTGGGTCTGGTGGTTTGCGTGCCCATCGATTGGAGCATCATCTACCACTGATACAACAAATATTTCAGACAAGTTTCTTATTTTTTAACGTAAAACCGGAATTTGCAATAAAAACCGGGGGTTTCTATTTAAAATTTTGAAATTACCCCCGCCCCCCTCAGCGGAGGAGAGAAGATGGGAGTCGAATTTGGTATGACTGGATAGAACTTTTAAAAATATTGAAACCGTGTTTTTTGTTGTTCTATGCGTTGCATATTTTTCAAAATATTCGGCCGTCCCAGGGCTTTTTTACACCCTGTATATGAAGTACGCGAGGATTTGAGTACTGAACCCATTTACACATAAGGTTTGTGCGCTAAAACAATGCAGATACACAGAAAAAATTAGAAGAAATTAGAAAAATCAGACATTAAACAATTTAAATCTATGCACACGCACGCACACACTCGCGCATAAGTATATGGAGGCAAACACGTTCTCACAAGTTCGCACATGATCTTGAATGCGTGCTTGATTGGCTGAAAAAGAGCGTATGGTTTTGAGTAAAAAGCGGCAACTTTAAAGTCCCCCCCCCCCCCCCCCCCCCGGAACTGCTTATTTTTTGTCTGACCTGGATCGGTAGCTCACCAACTACAAAATTCGTGATTTTTAGCAAAATTCACAGAAAACTTGATTTTACATGATTATTTCGATCCAATGAAAAACCAACAAAATTAATGTTCTCTAATATATTTTACAAGAAATTTGTTATTCAGTTTGAGAAAAACATGAATCAATTACAATAATTAGTTCCTCATTTTCATATATATTTATAATTAATTTTCCAATTATTACAATTAATATAATTTATATTTATAATAAAAAGGATCCTTTATAATGTCGAAACGTTAACGAATTGACCTGAATTCGGGTACCCCGGGGTTTACCCGGATGGATGCGCGGATCAATTTTACGTCTAAATTTGATCCGCGCATGCGTCGTATTGTGGCGCTATCTACAAATTTTGCAATTCTGGCCTGGGATTCGTAATCAGCGATCCCGAAAACCCCCGGGTACCCAAAAATTCAGGTTAATTTGTTAACTTTTCGGCGTTTCCGCCCATAGTGCGATAGACAGATTTAGGCCCCGTGAGAAACTCAACCGAATCGCGTTGGGCGACGAACGTATTAAGGGGGAAAGCCACTGTGATATGTTCAAAAAATAGATTTTTTTATTTTTACATTTTCTTAATGTTCGAGGTTTCAAGAATCTGTTCCCTAAGTTTCAAACCGAAATTCGAAAATTTTATGGAGTTATGAAAGGTTTTGTGTGAGTAAGCGCATACGCTCGAACTTGACCGCGCGGTTTTAAAGGCTTTTATCTCGAAACTACATTTTTCCAACTGGGCGCCATCATAACTCAGTCAATTTTTATCCGATTACCTTGAAATTTTCACAGAATATTTTTAAAAAAATTATCTTCAGTTAAGCGTATGATTTTTTCGATTAAGCGATTACTTGTTGAGATATAATTAAAAAACTGAGCAATTTTTCTCTAAATTTCGAAGTTCTATCTTTAAACATGCGTTACTTTGTTAAAAATTAAAATTTTTATAAATCCGTACGCTTAACTGAAGCTAGACTCGTGTAGTTTAAGAAAATAATTGATTTTTTTGGTTTGGATATACCATTCGGACACAGCAATGGCGCCCATGCGCCAAACATTTTTCAGAGAAGCTTTACGGCATCGCGTATTATTGTGTAGTTTATTGATATTATGTATTGCTTTTTTTTTCTAATATACTAAAATATATGTACCTTCATGTAGTTGTAAAAGTTTTTTCCCTCGTTTTTTATTTTAATCAGAAAAAATTCACAAAGTTATTCTACATTTTCCGGTCATCACAGTGGCTTTCCCCCTTAAAGGACGTAACCCTAGATTGTCCCTGCGGCAGGCGTGTGAATAGCCCGCTTTATGCTGTACCATATGGTGTGTACGATAACAACATGTGACGAATGAATTCTATAATATCATCAAGTTTTTTGTTAGGTGATAATATATACACAGCAACAATTCACGTAAAATGTGTGTGTTCATTATCAAGACGACATCTTGCAGCACAGATATCTCTAATGGCACATGTACTCACATCTATTGTATTCATTTACCGAAGAGATATAGCTAAATGTGGAGTGAGAGTGTTTGAATTATCAGCCGTATTTCGATAAATAGCTACACCAGCGGTTCTCTCTTTTTCTCTTTTAAATCTGACAACACAATCGGAGTATATCTACCTTTTCGCCTTATTTGAACCAAGTTTCACTCAGCACTAATAACGTTGAATTGAGGGGGCGGCTTATTACGACTTCGTCTTACTTTCCGAGAAAGGTGCGGGACTGCGAGTGCGTCAGCAGTATATATAGGTACATATTTGTCAGAACATACATGAAAGTAAATTATTCTTACGAAGTTAATTGCACAAATCAATAACTTTTTTCCACACGAATAAATAAATTGTAGATACTTCAAATAAAACAGTACAAATATGGTAGCGTCTATCTTTAGCCGTTCCGAAAACGGAGGAGTAGACAAGCACAAGCATTTTTACTAGATCATACCAACGTCATCAAGCTGTATCGTATTTAGCCGAAATGATAGATGGGGATGGAAAAGTTGTTTTCGAATAAGGTAAGGGAGGGGAATAGCGCCCGTTGGGTAATAACACCCACTTTTGAATTTGGTGGTAAAAAACAGAGCGACCTCAACGCTGTGTACTGGCATTAAATTGCCAATGACCGGTAATTACGAGCCTAAACGTACAACGACTCGCGGCGGAGCGTTTATTTGTTATGAGTAATAGTGTCTTACGTCATAAGGCGGAAATCCGAGGTTTTTTCAGACTGTGTTTAATTAGGTGGTAGTGCGCACGAGGCATGGTGGGGGGGCGAGCCTCGTCTCACAACCTCCATTCTATTCAACGACCCTGAAAAAATAAGCTTTTTACGTCAGGGGAGTGAACGAAGGAATTCTTATACTTGTGATATATCGGGGAGTAATAAGTTAGACTCAGGATGGGTGTATGAAGATGAAGTACTTTGAATTATATATGATTCCATTCTCTCATTAGTCCCAAGTTTCTGTTCCTATTTATTCCAAGAAAGTCGAATGGAGGAATTCTAATAGGGACCGTGCACAGCGACAAGTAGCCATCTGGTGGCG